>OY979703.1:66480443-67680443 GCA_963855925.1 Inga laurina
TTTTGCTTCATCTCCTTCGTTTCCGTGGATTGGTCTTACTGATTGAATGCTTGGTAGCATTTCCCCTTGTGTAAGTTTTGTGTATCTTCTGCCGCCTTTGGAATAAGTAAACGATACAAAATTTTATGATATTCACGCTTACGGGTGCCAAGAAACTTTTTCCATGGAGTTCTTGAAGTTGTTTTCTATTGTTAGTTTTCAGTTCTATTAGATATGCTTCATTATGAAATTGAGATACGATTAACTGTTCAATTCCCCATATTTGAATTTGATTTCATATTCTTCAGTCCTAAGCCCAATGATGAATGCCTTTTTTATGATGGTACTTTGACAATCTTTGAAGCCACTCCATTTCTTCTACCTCTCTTCTCAATGCCATTACTTCTTGGTGGTGTTGTTGTTGTTGTTATTATTGTCATACCGGTAGCGGTTGAGATGGTGGAAGTTGTGCCTTGGGCACTACTTATGTTGAGAGGCTCCTAGAGTTGTTGATGAAGTGTCCATGCTGATACCTGAGGGCATAGTTATTATTATTTTAGTTTAATTTTGTTGGAATATTATAGGGCCTTATTGTTATGTGCTACCCAATTTTATTCCGCTCATGCCCATCATTGCCTGTGATTTTGAACATTCAAGTAATCAACTTTTCAGGCTACTCGTTTTGGACTTTGCAGCTAGTTTCCATTCTGGTTCATGTTTTAAAATGATTTTCATTCCCGGTATTTTACTTTAAGACATATTTGTGGGAAATCTTTTTCTTTCTAGTTGTGATTTATTGTTTTGGTGGATTAATTATAAATGTATCGGTTTTTCTCTAAATTTTGAGACAAAAAAACTAATTGTTGTGCTTATAGGAGGTGCAATCTGTTTCTTATACTTCTGGGTGAACACCTATGCGCCTCTTTCCACATGCAGCTAAGAATTAAGGACAGTTACATAATTTTAAGCGCTGTTTTTTTTTCTTTCTCTTTCCACTTCAAAATTGAAAATAATCTTTGTATTTATGGAATCTTTTTTTTTTTTTCCTTGTGCGTGTTGAAAGGAGATACAATATAAAAAATAATACAGAAACCAAACCTAACCATACTAACTCCTAATATAAAGCTGTAAATAGAGAACATCACAAGAAGTTTCCTCATATCAAGAGTAACACAAACAAGATTATATGGCTAATAAGGATGACACGGCAGATAAGCTCCATCTGAATTGGTGATAAGGACAAATTGAATTGGTAAGATTGGTTGGTTCACGATCCAATCCTGTGAAACAGTGAAAATCCGTACCTTCCTTATCTCCAGCAATACTGCAGCCAATTTTCCTATTTGAATATCAAACCTGGCCTTCCATTCCAGAATTACAGTTGCTTAAAAATCCAGACTCAACTTCATGGTAATACATTTAAGCTTTCTCTTCTTCCTCATCATTTGTCGACTTTATCAATGATATTAATATTAATGTTAGTATTAAGTATAGTTACACTCAGCTATTGAGTTTTAAAGTGATCATGTGAAGCATGTCATCAATGTTGTTTTTCAAAATGTAGCATATGTTTGTAGTTAACTTCTTTTCTTTTCTTTCCATTTTTCTGTAAATGTTTCTGTAGCATATTTAGTTTTCTGTTTTATGTAATCATCCTTATGTAATTCGATTACTAAACTTTATTCTAATTCTCGCCATTATGTCATACTGTTAGATGGTTTAGGTACTTTTTTCACATTTTACAATCCATTACATTGAATGAATAATACCATGAAGATGGGAAAGTAATTGAATAGTTTTGGAAGAGAATGGTAAAAGCAATTGGATGCCAAATCTATTTTAATAATTCCCTCTTTCATATCTGTGTACAGATCCAAAGTGTATTTTAATTACATCAAGAATTGAGAAAAAAAGATGAATGCCCCTTCTAGTCCATCTCTTCATGATGATGAAGACAATAATGAAGAGGTTTTTCTGGATGAGTCTGACATCATCCAGGAAGTTGCCTCGGACAATGAAGATCTTCCTGACGCAGATGAAGATTCTGACATGGAACAAATTGGTAGGACATTGCTGGGAATCCATCTGGATAGCTATACTGTCTTTTAAATTTCATGGTGTTCTAAATATTTTCTCCAAGTGAAAATTGTCAGCTGTAGTCTGAGACTTGTACTACTGTTAAAAAGAATCAAGATGTATTACATTTTATCGTTTAAATGTTTTTGTTAATCATTTTATCTAATGATTTCAGAGGAGCCTGATGATTCTATGCACATCTTCACTGGTCATTCTGGTGAGTTTACTTTCCTTTAACTTGTGTTTTCCCTTAAGCATTGCTCTCACCAAACTCTTGATTTATTAACTCAAAATTCAGTATTTCAAATAATTTTAGTTCTATATTTTAACATTCTAGGGAACAGGGAACCGTATTAGGTCATTTACTTAAAAATATTTCTGTTGTGTGTAAGTTTATTCCTGCTGAAGATTTTATTCGTCAGATGATAATGTCATTTTCCTAATATTTTTTTGAGGTCATGCGTCATATGTTTGCACAAGATTTTGCTGTGTCAACATGATTTTTTTATTTCATGTTTCCTTGGCTTTTTACCCCTTAAATAGGAGAACTATACACAGTTGCCTGTAACCCAACAGATGCAACACTAGTTGCAACTGGGGGAGGTGATGACAGAGGGTTTCTTTGGAGGATTGGTCAAGGAGACTGGGCTTCCGAACTTCAAGGTTTTGACACAACACAAAATTCACTGATTGGTGTACCTTAACTCAGGATATTTATAATTAATGAAATTTTCATATCACATGACACTTATCATGTTTTGATGACTTGAGTGTTTGTTGCTTTGTGCAGGTCATGGAGATTCGGTAAGCAGTTTAGCTTTTAGTAATGATGGACAGTTGCTTGCATCAGGAAGCTTAGATGGAATCGTTCAAGTCTGGGATGTATCAGGAAATCATAGAGGTGCTCTTGAGGGTCCTGGAGGGGGAATTGAGGTAAGTATCATTTTTTTTGGTTGCGCTGCTCTGCCCCTAGTAATAATTAAATTGGTTACATGTGTGACACTGTGACCTTTCAGTGGCTTAGGTGGCATCCAAGAGGACACCTACTCTTAGCTGGTTCTGAGGATTCCACTGTTTGGATGTGGAATGCTGGTAGAGGTGCCTTTCATAGTACACTTGCTGGTCATGTTGGTAGTGTAACCTGTGGTGATTTCACTCCTGATGGTAGTAACTACTCTTCATCTTGATGCATATTTTCCTTCCCTTTTCAGTTGTTGCTGTTCACATTGATCTTTCCATTTACTTGTGCTTTAATTTGTGCTGAAGGGAAAATAATATGTACTGGTTCTGACGATGCTACTATGAGAATATGGAATCCCAAAAGCGGAGAAAACCTTCATGTTGTGCGGGGTATGTGAAAATTGCTCTGGATGCATCTTTGTTGTTTATTAGTTACTAGGTCCTTCACTTAGTACGTCAAAGTACGAACTAAGCAAAGAAAAAGGTGAAAGCCTGCATCAACCTCCCACTACGATGACCAGAAATATCACGTGATATATTTTTTTCTCAATATCGTTTGTCTCTCCTACTGGGATATCCATCATGTATATATATTTGCAAGTTAGCTCGTGTTTGGAGCCTCAATTAAAATTATACATAGGAAACTGTGATTTCTATTTGTCAAAAATGCGGTTTGCCAATCATGTTTAGTTCCAATTCAAATTTCCTGGAATTTGTGCATGTTCAAGGCTGAGTGGAAGTATGCCATACTTCAAGATTGTTTGAATCAATCCATCATTAATTCTCTGATACTTCCGAAAGAAAGAACCATTAAAAGGCATCATGCAGTTAATGAATGATTGAGTACAAGAAATATTTTGTTTTGGAAATTTTTAATTATGAAGGTTACACGTGGGATGATGAGCACTCCTTCAAAAGCTAGCTATTGTAGTGTGAGAACTTACCTACTTAAATTCTTTATTGAGTATCTCATACTACTCAATGTGAGATGTAGACATCCCATACTGCCTTAGTCTACATTGCAATGTTAATTTCTGTGTTATATATTACGTGTGTGTGTGTGTGTTGACTGTGATTCTTGGTCTGGCAGTATAAATTTTCTTCTTGACATGATTGGGTTGTGTGTGTGTGTGTGATGAATGTGATTCTTGGTCTGACAGTATAAATTTTCTTCTTGACATGATTGGTTTTGAATTAATTAAATAGTTTTCCACTGAAGTCTTGGATTTCTAACGTATGAATTTCATTAGTAATTGTGTTGTTATTCTCTGATATTTGTTTTTTAAAACTTACAAAGACTAAGGTCAAGCCTAGTCTTAAAATTTCAGAAAATAACTCTTTAGCTTCATGAAAGAATTGTTTGAATAATATCAATAGACGTTGGCCCTAGTAGAAAGGGTTTTGGCCACTTAGGCACGAGGTCTCATGTTTGAGTTTGTGTGAATGCAAAAATTGAGCTTCCCTTAATTAGGCCCAACAATGCTCGAATTTGACCTAGTTAGATAGTCAAATAAAAAAATTGTTTGAATAATCTAAAAGCAACCACTTGAATGATTAGAAGCATCCTTTGTCTCTCTCCAATTTCTAGCATATTAATTTTTTGAATAATTTAAAAGCAACCACTTGAATGATTAGAAGCATCCTTTGTCTCTCTCCAATTTCTAGCATATTAACAATCTTGAGGTGAAACTGAACAAGTATCTCTTGCTCTCATGATAATATTTTTAACTGTTTGGCTGCTGTTTTTTTTTTCCTTTTCTATTTTTTTAAGGTCATCCTAGAAATTTCTGACACTTTTACCTTGCCTTCTAGGTCATCCATATCATACTGAAGGATTGACATGCATGTCAATAAGTTCAAGTTCAACTCTTGCGCTTACTGGTTCTAAGGATGGTTCTGTCCACGTTGTGAATATTTCTACAGGGAGAGTACGTGCTACTATTGCTTCCTTCATGATTGTTAAAACCTTTTAGATTTACATTGAATATTTCAATACTTTCAGCTCATATTGTCATATGATTGCTTCCCTCCTACTCATTGTAATTTATAAAAAAAATTTCTAATGCAGTCAAATTTTGTTTTGTTTTTAATCTAATAGGATCTCTTGTTGTGCTGATTGTTCCTTTTGTCTATAAGCTATTGAATGTTTCTTACTTAGGACTTTTGGACTTTATTGTCAGTTAGGCCGCTAAAGAATATTTCTGTTTTGGTTACAGGTTGTTAGTTCATTGGTTTCTCATTCTGACTCCATTGAATGTGTTGGGTTTGCGCCGAGGTATGTATTAAGATGGACAGGAATATATCTCTTGATTAAGTGAGTTATATGTCCACTTGATGGAAGTCTTATTGGCTAAGTTGTAAGACTCTGTAATGTTTTTAGAGGAACACGCCGCTGTTTTTGTCATTTCTTACTGGGCAGTAAACTCATTTCTTGCTGAATAGATTGACTGTGATATTAGGAACAGAGTTCATGTTGAAGAAACTGTCTTTTTACTGTCATTAAAGCTTCTTATCTTTTCAGGGGATGTCTCTTTTGGGCCCTATATAAGGCCCTGATTAACTCGGGTTAAGAAATTTTAATCTATTCATTAACCAATATATATTATTTCTTCCTCTCTTCTACATTTCCCTCCTCTTCTCTCCTTTCTCCTCCTGCATATTTCTTTTTCTCTCTTCCTCTTGTGCGCTTACTTGTTTTATTGGCTATACAAGAAGGGCATTAATAACTCTTTGTGCCTTAAAATTGTACACGATAGTGACTCTTGGGTGGCGGTTGGGGGCCTGGATAACAGACTTGCGATATGGGATATAGAGCATTCAATAACACGAAGCATGTGTGACCATGAGGTATGTTGAAATATTGTTCCGCACAAATCTTCCATTCCTCTGTATTTGAACAAGTTATACACTGCTACTTTCTCCAGTTTTAATATAAGATCTACTTGACTAATTTGGCTAGAGTAAGGAAATTAGCTAAATTAATTATTTATTAAAAATGTGTGTTTGCACTGAAACTACTCTTTAATGCAAACTTCCTTGACATAGTGTGCAATCAATAAGGATAGTTTGGGGAAAAAATGATAAATATGGGGAACAAAATTGATTTGGGTCTTATATTTATGACCAAATCTAGCCTCTCAACTAGCTCTTATATTATATTAGGGATCGAAGGTAGTAACTAATTTTTGTTTGGCTCCATATATGTGCTCGGGTTTGGGTCTCTATATTTTCACTTTTAGTCTGAATGAAGATGGTTTTTGGCATATGAACAGGAGGGAGTGACATGTTTGTCATGGCTTGGTGCATTCTATGTGGTGACCGGTTGTGTGGATGGAATTGTGAGAGTGTGGGATAGCCGATCCGGTGAATGTGTAAGAACATTCGTGGGGCACTCAGATGCAGTTCAATCTCTCTCCCTATCTGCTGCTAGAGATCGCATTGTCTCTGTTTCACTTGATGGTACCGCTCGTGTTTTTATGGTTTGAGGGCTCCAATGAGCGTTCTCATTTGATGGTTCAGGCTTTGTATGTTTTGTTGAAGTGCCTATACTAGATGTGGGTTTCTTGCATTAATTTGCTGAAAGGGCTGCATTATTTATTGCTTAAAAATAGTGGCTTGATATGAATTATATGTAACATACTAATAAGGCTTATATTTGCATTCTACTCCTATATTTTATTATTTCGTTTAGGTGTGTTTTCTTCAATTGCATAGCAGCCAACTGATATTTAATCATTCGGTATCATCCGCGCAAGCAATTTTTCCTTATGGTGCTTACTGCCTAAACAATAGGGAAAAAGAACGTTGGGATGTGTTGAGTGGGTGTAAAACGTTAAAAAAAAATAAAATAAAAAAAGCGTTAGTTTTATTTATTTACGGTGGTTGGAAAATATTTTAAAATTGGTTTCACTAATATAATAAGATTTGATTTTCTCGTTTGACCCACTAAATTTAGTCGTCTAATTTTAAGAATAATGATTTTTTTACCTGAAAAATAATGATTAAAATATTACACCTCATTCTCTCACAACAAATAATTGCAAGATATAGTTAAAATGTTTTCCATGAATTTATTGAAATAATAAGATGTATTACTGTATGTATATTTGTGTGATGCATTAGACAAGAAGCATGCCTTGCGGAAGACTGAAGTATATGGGTGTGTTTGAATTCACAATTATCAAAGTGACTTGTTTTTTGGATATGATTTTTGTAAATGTAAGATAGGATATAAGTCAGATAGTGTAATGTGATTTATGCTTGAATTGATTGTAGTAAAAATGATTCTTTTAAACTGAAACAAGTTTAAATGATTATTTTGAAAAGCAAGTTTAGATAGAAAATGATTGAAAATGACATGAATCTTATTAAATAATACATATATATTTTAGATATGTATTGTGATAATTTTAAGAAAAAAAATTAAAATTATAAAAAAATTAAAAAAAATTAATCTATTATTTAGAAAAACTTGAAAATACTAAAATACGTAATTAAATATATTTAACGGATAAAAAGGAATATAAATTATTAATCATACAAATGTAAAAGTTTCTAACAGCATAATTAATTGGATCATATATTCTGCACAATTTGGTAGTGAGAAAAGAGATAGTGACACTTATGAGAGGAGAGAATCAAGGGTAAATATAAAAAATATAAAAAAAATATTCAATGCCCTAACGATCATAAGCCGAAGTAGCAACTGTGTAAGCATCTCCTCCCCTTCTCAAGATTTTAAGCAAAACTAATCCAAATATATCAAATTTCCCTAAAAGCACTTAAAAACACGTTTGAGTAGGTTAAGCATATTCAATCATGGGTTCAAACCTACACACTGAGAGCCCGATTGGTTAAACCACATTGCATGCATGTAGTGGTAATCTTGATTGTATTACCAAGATAAGAATATTTGGTTATTCTTTGAATAGTAATAGGGTTTATCATGGTAATGATGATACCGAAAAATAAGTAATCCTTATTCATACCTCCGTCATATGACTTCTTATTATCACCCCATTGTATAGTTAAAAAAGTCCAATTTATCATTTAGTCTCATTTGCTCTTGTTTCACTTGTCTCATTTCACCCGCTACGCCATACAACTGCCGCTATAACTATCTCCTCCTCTACCGCACCCTAGAGGCCGCCATCACCATTGTCGTCGTTGCCACTATGACACCGCCACTAGAGTCGGGAAATCGGCCCCAGCATGTCAGGCCAGCCCGTTTAGGTTTGAGCCCGTCAAGGGCTAGGCTTATAATTTAGAGGTTCTAAAAGGAGTTGGGCCTAAAAGGATCGGCCCTTTTAGGCCTGTTTAATATTTTTTTAAAAATAAATTAATATATGTAATATCATTATATTAAATTATCAATATGCAAGACAGCTAATTAAATACCTAATAGAGTATTAGTAATATGCTAATACTTATTGAATGATTTGATTTATTTGGTTTTCTACAATGGTTCATTCATTTAAATTTTTTTAAAAAGGCTAATTTGGACATTAGATAATTATTTTAATTAGAAATTTGTGAGTTTTAAAAATAATGTATCTCAATTTAAAGCAAAATAATACATAAATTGTAAAACTTGAAAGTGAATTTTATTTGAATTTACAAGATTTTAGGCTTCGTAAATTTGGGCTCGTATTCCTGACTATAACCGCCACCACCTCCTCCTCCACCGTTGTCACTGTCACTACCCATATTGCTGCCACTACCTCCTCTTCCACTGCCGCTACCACCACTACCTCATCCTCCATTGTTGTTATTGTCACACCTATCATCGCCACTACTACTGTCACGCCCTTACTTTATTTTAACCTTTTTCAGAGTATTCATAGAAAACGATATGCAGTTCGATAGGCAACACAAGAATAGTATGAATATACTGATAATAACTGCATGATTACATAAATTCCCCATAGGGGTTTGTACATGATCATTATCATCAATGTAGCCACACAGGGTTACTTGGGTATCTTAACTCGTCCCAGTGAAGCAGAGACATCTTCTCATCTTCGTTCTACCACTGCAATCCCCTCATACAGTTCTCTTCTTTATTCTCAGCATATATTATGTCTTCTCCTGTCTAAATTGTTGGTAGGAGAGGGTGAGATTCGAGAGAATCTCAGTAGGAAACAGATACCATAATGCATGCATGATAGATGCTATGTGTATGACATGTTAGCTTTGTTGGAAATTGTGTCCTAAGGGCCAATCATTGTACTTTGAACATTATTATTTTAATGAAATTTCTCCATTCTGTTATCATATTATTTGCATGTTAACTGTGATAATTATATCCTTGGATAATTCATAAAGATTGTCCTAAAAATATCCTTGGTCGGTCATCTATGCGGGAGCAGAGATGAAACAAGATCAGTATGACTTTGATAAGATATGGAGATACGAATCAAAGTCTTAGGCACTTGCAAGAGTACAAGGTGCTGGACCGACCCACTATGAGAAAGCTACATGGATCAAGTCATAAGCTTTTCTAATGTATAACCACATCACAATGCCTTTAGACCTGAGGTCATCATGGATTCCTACATGAGAGTTGCTAAGCTTTGAACTAGTCGAAAGTCACTTTTGACCGGGTGATGATAAAGGCTACGATCGGGCTTGGTGGTTTTTCATGCAGAGGAATATGAATGACCAAGATGGAATTTGTCCCTTACATTAGTAGAGAGATATTACTGGGCCCCTCGATGAGTGAGTCTGAGAAATGTATGTCCATACTATGATGGAAAGGAGTTTCCGTCTCTATTATCAAGCTACTCAGGAATCGAGAAAGTAATGGTCAAGAACAAGAGGATGACATTATCCATGCCTTATCCTTGATCGATATATCGTGTGACAAAAGGAACGTGACATAGTTGTATGACAGGTTGCATCGTGATAACGATTCACATATGAATTGGTAGTCGTAATGTCTTGCTAGAGGCCGCTTGCAACTTTTGGATTAGTATAGTTATTGGCCCACTGTTAACTTCATATGGGCCTACAGGGTCGCACACAAGAATTGCCCAACACGAGATAATGTTTAATTTAGGGTGGACGAATTTTAATATATATATATATATATAAAATATAAAATTCATTAATAATATTATATAGATATATATTTTCGAAATATATATATCTTATATATATATATATATGTATATATATATTATATGATATTATTATATTATGTTAGTTTTAAATTTAATTTATTAAGATATATTAAATCTAATAACTAACATGATAGAGATATAATATCTCAGATTTAATTTATGAAGATAAATTAAATCTGATGGCTCTTTATTTGGATTAAATAAATAGGTTAAATTAAAACTGTTCGAAAAATTTAATTTAAACTAAATTTATTTAATTAGCTCATCAAAATAATTAATAGTTAATTAATTTCAAAATTAATGATGATTAATTTTGAAATTTGAAAATAGCTTTCATAGGTTATAAACTTGATAGAGCAGATATATTGATATGCACATGAGAATTGAGAGCAGCAAGGGAAACCCTAAGAGACATTAGAGGCGCTAGCACGCAGTCTCGGTTGGAGAGCATTCGTGTGGATACCGGTAGAGGGAGCGGACCTGATGTGTTGGCTCCTAGAGATCATTGATACGAGTTCAGATGATCAATTAAATAGTGTAAGTGTACACTGTCGTAACAAGTAATATAGAAGTAAGTAGAGTATCGTTCCCACGAGGATTGAGCACTAAGTACCAAAATGAGTAATTTTAATTCTATTTAGTCAATCGATTAGTTGGTGATTGAGAGTACAAAATAAAAGAAAAACAATTAAATATGAATGCAGATGATATGAAAGCAAATATGAGAAAAAGCCATAGGGATTAGATTTCACTTCACAAATTCCGGATTGAATCACTTATCTATTCTAGCACAATTTATTCCACATGATTGATAGTCGAGTTTCCCTAATTTAATTACTGGCCTCTTCCAAGGTCAAGCAATTTTATAATCAATTGCTAATCCAATATATTCCTATATGAATTTAAGCAATTAATTATGCATTAAGATTTATGGAACTCAATAAGACTACACAACTCATATGAATATATTCCTATTTTATATGTAAGTCATGGTTTTAATTGGGTCTACACACATGTATCTCCTTCCAGTCTCAACATGCATATTGAAATCATTCAAAAGATGGCCAGTCAATCAAAAACATTAAGAATAATAATTAAAATTCAATCATGAAGGAGAAATTCAAATTAGATTTAATAAGTTAAGATTCAATCCGTCATTAGTAAGCTATGTCATCACCCTAGGAAAATGAAAATTTAGCTCATGATAAAATTAAAAACAAAACCAAAATAAATTGACATTATATAAAGTTAGAATGAAATCCTCAGAAATATTGTATGAATATTAAATTCTCAAACATAAATATACAACCAAAAGATGAATGAAAGATAAAGAAATCTAACCTTCCATTGAGGAGGTAAAACCTTCCATGTAGGCGGCATGCAAAATGCAATACAATCCTAAGCCTTCCAAGATGGAGGCATGTAAAAAGTAATAAAATTCTAAGCCTTCCAAGATAGAGGTATGCAAGAAGTAATAAAATCCTAAGCCTTCCAAAATGGAGGCATGCAAGAGTTGATACAATGTATGAAATTAAATCTAGAAAGTAACATTACTTTTTCAGAACTGTCAGAGAAAGGATTTCTTTCTTCTAAGAGAAGGGCCTCTAATTGTCAGAGAAGGACTTCTGATTCTCTTCCTCTCTTTCCCTCTTTTAACTTGGCCTTGATATCTATTTATAGGGAAAAAAAACGTGTGCTACAGCACTGCTACAGTGTTTTTGGCGGCTGCTACAGTGTTCTAGAAGCTTCTACAGTTCCCCTGGCGGCTGCTACAGTGTTCCGGCATATGCAACTAGTGCTTGTTGACCTCTACAGTACTCGGTGGCTGCTACAGTACTTTTTATTTTTTATTTTTTTATAAAATGCTATTTATTCCAAAAACAATATTTATTTATCAATCACACCCAAATTTATTATATTAAACGCAAATATCGTCCATAAAATCATCATATAAGGGAAAATAAATATGCAAATATTTTACATATCAAATTCCCCCACACTTAACTCTTGGACGTCCTCGAACAAGAAGTAAATAATAAGTGCTTCCAACAAAATCAGAAGTGTTAGGTCATAAGTAAGAACACAATTGAAAAATAAAGATATCATAGTGTTAATGAATCAATGAAAATATAAATTGGTAACTTTAATTGAAAATAAATAAACTGAGTTTGTACTTGTCGCTCATTTTCTCAATCTCTCAAGTGTTCAAGGGTAAGTGTTTCGCTCAAATTCAACCGAAAAAATTGCACTACCATAGGCTTTCTAAAAATCTCAATCTCCACTACCTAATTCACATGCATAATTCAAATCAAAAGGACTTATTAAGGGTTGTAATGGGGTTAAGGTAAAGGAATGTAAAGTATGATATGAAAGGCTAAAGAAATAGAGCAATTGAAAAATGGGCTACTTATAAATTTATCTCATCACAACAACTAACAATTCAAACACTTAACATTTTTTTTTCTTCTTTTTTTTTTCATAATTTTTTTCCTTCTCTTTTTTTTTCTATTTTTTTTTCTTTTTTTTATTGCAACTGTAAAGTTGATGATAGATACACCGCCACACTTTGTCAAAATCCCATTTCACAAAAATTTCAAATGCTCCACTAATCTTTCGAATAAGGTAAAAGCACTTGATATATCATTAAAGCACATTTTAATGGATTGAAAACAAAGAAATAGTCAATTAGGCTCAAAGGGGATTATCAACGGTATAATTGTAAGGTTGGCTATTTGGCTCTGTCTAAAGAAAATGAATGCCTTTATCATTTTTGAATGTACATGTGAGATGTAATTTCAACCAGATTAAAAAGAAGTTCTAGAGTGACAACTTAATAGGTGAATATCACACATAAGAGAAATAATCATTATAGGCTTAGAAGCTCACGGCTAGGAATTTTTAAACTCAGTTCATTCAATCTCAAAATTCATCACCAATTGCAATAATCAGTTGTTCATTCATGCTATAAAATCTCTAAATTCAATTGATCCATACTTAAAACTTATATACTTCTTAAGATCATTAAAAAGCACTTGAAAAAGATTTTTTTTGAAAAAGATAAAAAAAATCATGCAACTAATAACCTCTACAGTACTTGGTGGCTACTACAGTACTTTTTATTTTTTTTTATTTTTTTTTATTTTTTTAAAACGCTATTTATTCCAAAAACAATATTTATTTATCAATCACACCCAAATTTATTATATTAAACGCAAATATCGTCCATAAAATCATCATATAAGGGAAAATAAATATGCAAATATTTTACTTATCAAATTCCCCCACACTTAACTCTTGGACGTCCTCGAACAAGAAGTAAATAATAAGTGCTTCCAACAAAATCAGAAGTGTTAGGTCATAAGTAAGAACACAATTGAAAAATAAAGATATCATAGTGTTAATGAATCAACGAAAATATAAATTGGTAACTTTAATTGAAAATGAATAAACTGAGTTTGTACTTGTTGCTCATTTTCTCAATCTCTCAAGTGTTCAAGGGTAAGTGTTTCGCTCAAATTCAACCGAAAAAATTGCACTACCATAGGCTTGCTAAAAATCTCAATCTCCACTACCTAATTCACATGCATAATTCAAATCAAAAGGATTTATTAAGGGTTGTAATGAGGTTAAGGTAAAGGAATGTAAAGTATGATATAAAAGGCTAAAGAAATAGAGCAATTGAAAAATGAGCTACTTATAAATTTATCTCATCACAACAACCCACAATTCAAACACTTAACATTTTTTCTTCTTTTTTTTTTCATAATTTTTTTCCTTCTCTTTTTTTTTTCTATTTTTTTCTTTTTTTTATTGCAACTGTAAAGTTGATGATAGATACACCCCCACACTTTGTCAAAAGCCCATTTCACAAAAATTTCAAATGCTCCACTAATCTTTCGAATAAGGTAAAAGCACTTGATATATCATTAAAGCACATGTTAATGGATTGAAAATAAAGAAATAGTCAATTAGGCTCAAAGGGGCTTATCAACGGTATAATTGTAAGGTTGGCTATTTGGCTCTGGCTAAAGAAAATGAATGCCTTTATCATTTTTGAATGTACATGTGAGGTGTAATTTCAATCAGATTAAAAGGAAGTTCTAGAGTGACAACTTAATAGGTGAATATCACACATAAGAGAAATAATCATTATAAGCTTAGAAGCTCACGGCTAGGAATTTTTAAACTCAGTTCATTCAATCTCAAAATTCATCACCAATTGCAATAATCAGTTGTTCATTCATGCTATAAAATCTCTAAATTCAATTGATCCATACTTAAAACTTATATACTTCTTAAGATCATTACAAAGCACTTGAAAAAGATTTTTTTTTTGAAAAAGATAAAAAAAATCATGCAAGTAATAACCCCTACAGTACTCGGTGGCTGCTACAGTATTTTTTATTTTTTATTTTTTTAAAAATTCTATTTATTCCAAAAACAGTATTTATTTATCAATCACATTCAAATTTATTATATTAAACACAATATCGTCCATAAAATCATCATATAAGGGAAAATAAATATGCAAATATTTTACTTATCAATCGTGAAAACCGTGAATCATAAAAGGTATGAATCCTTCCAACTTGATTTAAACGCCGTTGATAGATCCTCGATTAGGATTGGTAAAATTTTAAAATTCTTCCGCTGTGCCTGCCGATCCTAGCAAGCTTTAACTAGATGTAGGCCCCATAATGACATTTCTGCATGCTTAATGTTTAATGTAACAAAACTATGGCCACAGCTAAACAGAAACAGAGCTTCATTTATTCAAATATTCTCTATGCAATCAAGTAAAAGCATTCACATACATCACTACACAAGCAAAGATATTAAATACATGCAAGTAAGGTAAGTCTCCTACCTCCAGTCTTTTCTCCTTGATTTGCGTGCCAGCAACTTGGACCCTCAACTGGGTCCTACAATTCTAAATGTACCATTTAGACACTTCCATAGTGTTTCTGGGGGTTAGATGAGGCTATATTGAAAAATTACTAAAATGCCCCCGGGGACCCAGCCCGGTCACGTCGTACCTGGTCCGGCTGTACTTTTCTTAAAATTCTATCCTAGGCTATCCTGACATATTTTCGTCCAAGGAATGCATTTCCGGACTCAAAATTATCAAATTTATTGTCAAATTACAAATTTACCCTTGGCAGCCATACTTTAAGGGTTTTAGGGGTTTTTTCGTAATTATGCTTTTTCGGCCTTTTCCGAAAAAGTGACCAACTATAACTCCACCTAATTTTTGTTCCTAAACTCAATGGAACCATCAAATAATTGAAAATCCAACTCTAACCCCTCCAAACTAGCCTTAAGTGTAGATCAAATCAGCCTGTAGCTGTATCTGCTGCTTCTGATGTGCCACTGTAGCTTGTGTCCGCTCCAAATCTGACCACAAATGCTCAAAAAACTCATCCCTTAGACGTTTGACCCCTCTAGAGCTGCCAACCTCAGAGGTGGCGCTCCTGTCGTAGACCATGCTTGGTCTGGTGCCTATCCCTATCCCCTGTACTGGTCCAGGGTGTTCAGCCTAACCCAGATCCGCCTTCAAAGGAGCCGTCGGTCCACTGACCCCTATGACTCCTTGGCCTGGGTCTCTCGCAGCTTAGCCTGCGACTACTGCATTCGCTCCTGCCATTTTATGAAACAATTACTTAATAGAATTTTTAATTATTAAGTTGGTTATATAAAAGTTATAATAATGAAATTACTTACAATGGCCACCTCTGCTTGCTGAGAGGTCGGAGTCCGATCACGGTGTCTGTGTGTGATAGTGTACAACTCCCCATAGTCCGTCTGACGGTTCTCCTGCTGTGCCTTCCTCTCCTAAAACAATTATAAAATTCAATTAGTATTATGAAATAACCAATTAAAAGTCAGTGATATTATGAAAATTTACCATCTTGCTATAAGTGACATTAAATGTCTTCGATCCTGTTGTGTGGTGGATCGTCTGCTGCCCACGGCACCTAGTGTTCCTCTGAGAAAGCGCTTGGAACAAAAACATAATATTAAATGTATTAAAACAATATAAAACATTTAAAATTAATAAAGTTCAAGTTAAAATTAATTAAATTTAAATTATAATTTAATATTTAAAATTACAAAATTATATATAAATAATATAATAAATACATTACCTGCCCCTCAGGGCTCTTCCTAAATTGGACGAAACTCGCCCAGTCGTTCGGCGGGACGCCGTTCGGGATGCTCTCGATCAGCTGCTCTAGAGGCATCATCCTGTTCTTATCCACAATATGGAAGAGACGGCTCCTCTTGTTCCTCTAGCCATCACCCATCTTCACCAGAGTGTACCTCTTCCGGTTGGCTCGAACGATAAACCATATCTACAAAAAAATTATTTAAATATCAATAATTACAAAAATCCTATTAAAAAATGGAATTAATTACAAAAAATATTAATTAAATACTATTAATTACCTGAACCACCTCCTCCCAAGCCAGGTCCTTCAGCCCCTTCGGAACGTGCCTCCACATCCTGAAGTGAAGGGGGAACCGCATCCAATTTGAGCCAAGGTCATTCAGGAAGCAATTGAATATGTGGTTCCCATTGTCGATCGACTGGTCCATGGCCTCATTCCACGGCACTACAACTCGTAGTGTCCGGTCCATGCTATTTAGACTGGCCACGTCCAGCCTCCTCGTGGACACGTTCCCCTGCTCATCTGCACAATTTACCACACGATAAATAAATTGTAATTCAAATTTAGCATTTTGAATTTAAATGAATAATTTATTAAATAAAAAATTTATTTACCTTGGACCTACACCTCAAACCCAGTAGACCGCGAAGACGACCCTCGTGGGTTGTTCTGTTTTCGGTCCTCCTCCTTATCAACGAACTACTCCATCTCTCTTATCCTAATCGGGATGTTAAAGTCCTCGTTTGCACCATAGTCCTCAACACTGATATCTGCTTACCCTAAATCAGGCACCACTGATGTGGTTGTCTCCTATGGGATCGTCTCCGGTGCCTGTGGTTGGGCCGACTTATGTGGGGGGATGGGCTGAAATGCCGCCGTCGCCCTCCCTCCACGTTGCCCCCTCCCTTTGCTCCCAGATCTACTGCTGTCGCCCCATAAAATCGGTTTGGGGACCTCTGGCTCCTTCCCCTTATCCTGTCTAGAAGCCATATCAACTACAAATTTTCAAAAAAAAAAAAAACATTTTAGTCACATTATTATGCAAAAAAATAATAAAAATAAAAAAACATATAAAATACGTATTGTCTCCGTACCTCAAGTGCAAATAATAAGAAATACTGTAGCAAAAACACTTTTATAGACACCTGAACACTCAAATCTAAAAGAAAACACTCAAAGGAATCTCAGGAAACAAAATGACCAAACGAAAGAGTGAAGGGGGGAGGGGAGGCCTTAAATAGAGGTGGCCTTTGTAGCAGTTCTTAAAATAACTGCTACATCAACCACTACAAATAACCTTGGGCGGCTAAAATTTGTAGTGATTTTAGAATAACTACTACAAATTACAAAAACTTTTGAAGTTCTGTAGCGGTTATAGTTCAAAACCGCTACAAATTTAGTGACCTCTCAAATTCTGTAGCGGTTATAAATAAATAACCGCTACAAATCCGTGACCTTTCACTTTTTGTAGCCGTTTAATTGATTAAACCAGTACAAACAAATGCCACACTGTTGGTGCGTTTTGTTCGCGCCAAGTGGCTCCAACTTTGAAGCGGTTATAATTTACTAACCGCTACAAAAGTACCGCTACAAATTTTGACTGGAATTGCGTGCCATATTTGTAGCGGTTATTTATACTTAACCACTAAAAAAAATGTTGTTAATCTGTCAGGCCACTTGGCACGTAGCTTTCCGCTACAAATTTGTAGTGGTTTAGGCTTTAACTGCTACAAATCTTAATATTTATAGAAGTTAATTGTAACCGCTACAATATCACCACTACAAAATACCATTTTTTTGTAGTGGGTTACTATTCACTACCTTCTTCGAACAAAAGAGACAGGGAGTTATGCCGCAAAGAAAAACCAAAACTTGAACTCACTCTCATCTCCCCTTCAACGGTCATTGGTGAATTCCCCTCCTTCATCCACCATTGTCAGAGACCCTCTTGCATCAACCATCATCATCTTCTTCATCAAGAGCTACCACCACCGCTACTTCCATTTTTGGTGAGAACATGCCAGCTTGAACCAGATTGAAGCTGAACCAGAGGAGACCACCACCATCACTGAGAAGCCTGAATGTGACAAAAGAGGGAAGAGACTATCGCACCACCGATGTCCCTCTATACTATCACTGTCGACAATCCTTAGTGCTGTCGGAAACGAGAGCCCGTAAGGAGGAGCTTTAAGAGTAGAGGAGGTAGCTCGATATCAGCACTACCACCATCCCTTGCTTAGTCAAACACCACACCATCTACCGTCAACCTTCTTTGAGAGTTATGGCTTGTTCATAAAGTTTCCGGTGAACTTTTCCAGATTTAGGCAATATTTCAAAATTCCAGCGTGCTTCTTCTTTATAGTTATAGCTACTCTTCTGAAACTAAAACCACAGCATTCTCATCTATCTTCCATCTTGTGTTATTCCAATGAGCTTGTGATTTTCCGACGAAGTTCTAGAGTTTTCCAGTCAACTTTCTCCAGTTTCTAGCAAGTTTATGAGTTTTTTTGATGAGTGTTCAGATTCTAAGCTATGATTATTTTGAAGCTCTAATGAGTGGCTAATCTTTTAACTCTTGAGGATTGGGGATTTGTCTTGAGTTCAAAGGGCTTCAAAGGGAAGTTTTATTAGGTCCTTTATGAATTTCCTATTGTTATTGTAATTCCTAGCTATGTTCTAAGGTTGTTGCAGTAAGATTTTGTTATGAGCTATTTGGACTCCATATTTTTGAACTAAGATTGTTTATTCTGTGTTTGGATTAGAATCATTGTGATTAGATGATATTTAGTTAATTATGTCTTATAAATTCAATGAGATTATGCCTGTGATGTGTTTGCTAGTTTATGCAATTGATTTGAGTTAATTTGAGTGGCACGTTTGTGCATTCATATTAGAGGAAACAATTGCATTAATTTAATTCATTTCACACATCAAGTGGCTCTTGAATAATATTTCTAAGCAATAGATATGTATGTGATTGTAGGAGTAGCTATTAATTAGGAGTGTTAGACCTAATGTGATTACTTGGGGTTTTTATTAAGACTTGATGAATTTCAAAATCCCATATTATTTAATGAACTAAGATAGCCATTGACTCAATTTCTTAAGAGAATTCACTTCATTCATATTTTATTAATCATCCTATTTTTATAAAAATACCAAAAATAATACTTTAGCATTTAATTAAATTGCATCTTCTTTTAGCTATTAATTTGAAAGATCCAAAATCAATTTTCCCTTGTTATCATTGCATTTACATGACATTTAGATTACTTAGGATTCAATAAAAAGCTCCTTGAGAAGAGAGAACGATTCTAGGTTTTCCTATACGCAATCCTTGGTTAATTTTTTATTGTGGACTCTAAGGCTAAAGACTAGAAAAGTTCTAATCAAATAGCACCATTTCCAAGGAGCTAAGTAAATAGCTCCCTAGGTTATCTTATTATCAAATTCATTTTTGATAAGGGGTCACTCGAGTGAAGCTTATTAGTTTTGCATTTTTGGGTTTTCATTGCATATAATTTAGGATTTTTGCATTTAGGTAGTTTTCATAGCATTCATTGCATTCTTGCATTATTTTGACTTGGTAGCTTCTATGTGGTGTTATTTTCTTTCTATTTGATATGATTTTAAGTGCACTTGTTTGAATTCACCATGTCTCCAAGTTAATTCATAATATACTTGCATCGTTTGTCAATTTGAAACTTTTCTTTCTTTTTCACTTGCATTTGTATGCTCTTAGATTCTTTTTCTCAGTTTCATAGTTTATAGTTAGATAGTGATCTTGTAATTCATTGGCAAGTTATTGTCTTGAATTTCTAATAGCTTGGTTTAATGGTTGTCACAATTTACCTCTTAATTCTCACTCTTCCATAGGTAATTCTCAATCAGCGCAACAACAACTTGATCTTATCTTAGCTCAAATGGAGTCTCTAAAAAGAGGTTCAGATTGTCAACATGATCCACCTTTTCAAGATTTGACCAGAAATAAAGAGTCTATGTCTGAAAGCATTGACTCCATTCAATATTCATTGCTGCTTCTTCAAGCTAAGTTGGGATGTCAAGATAGTCCAATTGGTCAAGAATGTCATGGTCCATTCCACCCTTTATACCATGAACCCCACCAACAACCTTTATTTCAACTTAATTACCCACCACACCTACCATATAGATCATACCATGAACCTTCTCCACCACCAAACAACCCATATTATGAGCTTTGTTCTAATCCTCCACCATATAACTGCATGTCATATCATGAACCTCTTTCTTCATTCTACCACACTTCCTAATCATGCCATACCCATATTATGAGTCTCTATACCTACCATTTCAGCCATCTCATGGATCTCGTTCCTAACCATGTGTGCTAAACCAAGAACCTACCATTAATGAAGTCATTAGAGAATTCCAAAATCCAATGACTCGTACTATAAAAGAGGAGCGGTCAAACAAGGACACCTTTGTCTATCGCATAGCCTCTCTAATGAGAACAATGGAATATCAAGATAAAGAGTGTGCTAGATTGGCCAAGGATATTAAACGTCTCATTCAGCCATCACAAGAATTAGATCGATGGAAGAAAGAAAATGAGAAGTTGGAGAAACCAATAGAGTGGCTTGCACAAAAGTCTTCAAAGTGCAATATTCTACTAGAGACTCTTCTTCCATTGCCTACATATAATCCAACTACTCAAGCCAAGAAATTCAAGAGTGTTAGAGCAAGCGTTTCACCCAAGAGGGGGGGGGGGTGAATTGGGTGATATTAAAAATTTCGTTGCAAATATAAAACTTGACGGTGAAATTAAAACAGTAAAGAGTAAGGAGAAATATCACCAAAGTGTACACCGGGAGTTATAATGGTTCGGCCACAACCACTTTGACCTATGTCCAGTCCTCAAAGCTTCTCTGAGAGTTTCACTATAACTTCCAAGATTCAGTGGGTTCTTGGCACCTCAGTACAAGCAAGTTCCTTCGCCTGGACACTCACTCCCCCTTACAAGTTGTAATCCAATCCCAACTCAAGGTTCCACAACCTTAAGTTATCTCAATAATAAATATTGAGTTTGAATGAAATATCTCTCTCACAGAGTGAATAAGAATCACTGAAGCATAGAATTACAAGTATAATGTAAAACAGAGTAATGAACTTGATGATACATTTGTGTGTGTTCTTGTTGTTGTTTCTCTGTTTGGATGTTCCCATATATATATATGTTGGTGATGACTATTGGAACATTTTCTTCTTGTCCGTTGGAGAGTGCTCAGCCACTGTTGACTTTTCCAGTATTTGAAAAATATCCGTTTGCGGTAGGTGGCGGTAGGTGACATTTGAACGTTGCTTTTGACTTTCCTTATTTGGTAAGATTTCTTCATTGTTTATCTGTAAATATGCTAAGAATACTAATACAATAAAAGGTTAGTCACATAGGAAACAAATCAATGAACGTTGGAATGATTTCTGAATTTCTGGATTTGCATACTCGAGTAGTTACTCGAGTATTCATTAAAGTTTACTCGAATACATACTCGAGTATCATCGGGAAAACTTTCATAAATTGCAAGTCAATAAGCAAACATAACATTGCTCGGGTAGTGCATGGAATAAACAAAATTTCAAACCTTTGGAAATACTTGTTTACTCGGGTACCTACTCGGGTATTGCACTGTTTACTTGATAGGTTACTCGGATACCAACTCGAGTAAACCTTCAAATAAACTTTAGGTTACTCGAAGCTTTACTCCAGTAATGTTGGCAGGATTTCAAGGCCGAGAGCACTTCAAGTTTGATTACCTTGTTACTAGAGTACATACTCGAGTAAACATAAATTTTCTGCATAGCTTACTCGGGTAATGACTTGAAGTTTTTCTTCTAAATATTTCTGCATACTCGATTGCTTACTTGAGTAATCCACTTTAAATGAGTTATTGAATACCTGCATACTTGAGTAGTGCCTCGAGTGAAATGTGATAAAAACCATATCAAGTTATTCGAGTACTACCTTCAGGTTTTTGCTTACCACAGTGGGTTACTCGAGTAGCTCCTCGAGTAACGTTGGCAGAGTTGAAAATGCCGAGAGCAACACATTTCTTGAAACAAGAGACTCGAGTACATACTCGAGTATCATTGGCAGGCCGAGAGCAACTGGAAGTCTTTTACATGGTTACTTGGGTAGCTACTCGAGTAACGTTGGCAGGCCGAGAGCAACTCCAAGTGATTTACCTGGTTACTCGAGTAGCTACTCGAGTAACATTGGCAGGCCAAGAGCAACTTGAAAAAATTTACCTTATTACTCGAGTACTTACTCGAGTATTGTTGGTAGGTTACTCGAAGGTGTCTCTGGTTACTTCAAGTTTCTGTCTCATTACTCGAGTACTTACTCGAGTAATGCCTTAGAAAACTTGCTTCTGATCAAGTTTCTCAGCTTTTTCTCTTAGCCTTTCTTCATTACTCCAATGCTTACTTCAAGTGATGATATTCCTTGTTATTACTTTGTTCAAACTTATTTATTAATCAAATCTTTTTCATAATATTCTTTGTTATCATCAAAACATGAGATCTAACATTCTCCCCCTTTTTTATGATGACAAAACTTGATGATTTTGAACAAGATTTTTGAAAGTAAGTTATCAAATAAACACTTCTTGAATTCAATAATAACTTTGAAAACCTTGTTAGGTTTATATTGAAAATGTTTTGAAAAAGATTGAAATTTTAACATATTCACCTTGCATACATAAAAAACTTCATTAGTCCAACAATGTATCATAATTTAAAACTCAAATGGACTTGAAATGAAATCATAACTTAAATAAACTTGCATTAAACTTAAGGAATTACAAGATGAAAATTTGAAAAGTTCAAAAGCAAGCTCCCTAAAACCCATATACACCCATATACCCAAAAAGACTCAGAAACTTCCACAAAATCACATTCAAGCTCTTCTCCCCCTTTTTGTCTTCATCAATCATGTAGAGGACTAGAAGGCTTGACCATGGAGATAGGCTTCACTGGAAGAACCAAAGAAGCATCTGAACCAGAAGAGTCAAATGAACTAGAAGAGACTGGTTCAGGAAGATTAGGTGGAGGGATATGGATGTCATCTCTAGGAGGAATAGGAGAAGGCTGGTAGACGATCATAGTCGTGGTTGTTAGAGCAAGCGTTTTACCCAAGAGGGGGGGGGTGAATTGGGTGATATTAAAAATTTCGTTGTAAATATAAAATTTGACGGTGAAATTAAAACAGGAAAGAGTAAGGAGAAAATCACCGAAGTGTATACCAGGAGTTATACTGGTTCGGCCAGAACCACTTTGACCTACGTCCAGTCCTCAGAGCTTCTCTGAGAGTTTCACTATAACTTCCAAGATTCAGTGGGTTCTTGGCACCTCAGTACAAGCAAGTTCCTTCACCTGGACACTCACTGCCCCTTACAAGTTGTAATTCAATCCCAACTCAAGGTTCCACAACCTTAAGTTATCTCAATAACAAATATTGAGCTTGGATGAAATATCTCTCTCACAGAGTGAATAAGAATCACTGAAGCATATAATTACAAATATAATGTAAAATAGAGTAATGAACTTGATGATACGTTCGTGAGTGTGTTCTTATTATTCTTCTCTGTTTGGATGTTCCCATATAAATAGATACGTTGGTAATGATTGCTGAAACATATTTCTTCATGTCCGTTGGAGCGTGTGCAGCCACTATTGACTTTTCCAGTATTTGAAAAACATACGTTTGTGGTAGGTCGCAGTCGGTGACATTTGAACGTTGCTTTTGAATTTCCTTATTTGGTAAGATCTCTTCATTGTTTATCTGTGATATGCTAAGAATACTAATATAATAAAAGGTTAATCAAATAGGAAGCAAAACAATAAACGTTGGAATGATTTCTGAATTTCTGGGTTTGCTTACTCGAGTAGCTACTCGAGTATTAATTAAAGTTTACTTGAGTACTTACTCGAGTATCATCGTGAAAACTTTGATGAACTGCAAGTCAATACACAACTATAAGATTACTCAGGTAGTGCATGGAATAAACAAAATATCAAACCTTTGGAAATGCATGTTTAGTCAGGTACCTACTCTAGTAATGCACTCATAACTTCATAGGTTACTCGGGTACCAACTCGAGTAAACCTTCAAATATTTTGAATACTCGACGCTTTACTCTCGTAATGTTGCAGGATTTCAAGGCCGAGAGCACTTCAAGTTTGATTACCTTGTTACTCGAGTACATACTCGAGTAAACTTACTTTTTATGCATAACTTACTCGGGTAATGACTTGAGGTTTTCCTTCAAACATAACACTACATACTCGAGTACATACTCAAGTAATCCACTTAAAATGAATCATCAAATACCTGCAAACTTGAGTAATGGCTCGAGGAAAGTATGATAAAATTAGTTTAAGTTATTCGAGTACTACCTTCAGGTTTTTGCTTACCAGAGTGCGTTACTCGAGTAGCTACTTGAGTAATATTGGCAGTGGTACAAAATGCCGAGAGCAACATATTTTCTGAAACAGAGTAACTCGAGTACATACTCGAGTATCATTGGCTGGCCGAGAGCAACTGGAAGACTTTAACATGGTTACTCGAGTAGCTACTCAAGTAACATTGGTAGGCCGAGAGCAACTCCAAATATTTACCTGGTTACTCGAGTAGCTACTCGAGTAACATTGGCAGGCCGAGAGCAACTTAAAAAATTTTACACTATTTCTCAAGTACTTACTCGAGTAACGTCGGCAGGTTACTGGAAGGTGTCTCTGGTTACTTCAAGTTTTGTCTCATTACTCGAGTACATACTCGAGTAATGCCTTAGAAAAGTTGCTTCTGATCAAGTTTCTCAACGTTTTCCTTTGGCTTTTCTTCATTACTCCATTGCTTACTTCAAGTGATGCTTATCCCTATTATTACTTTGTTCAAACTTATTTATTAACCAAATCTTTTTCATACCATTCTTTGTTATCATCAAAACATGAGATCTAACATTCTCCCCCTTTTTTATGATGACAAAACTTGGTGATTTTGAATAGGATTTTTCAAATTGAATTCTCAATTAAATACTTCTTGTATTCAAAGATTATTTTGAAAAATTCATTAAGATTAGATTCAAAGTGTTTTAAAAGAGAATAAAATCATAATATATACCTTGCATACACAACAAACTCATTAGTCCAACAATGTAACATAATTTAAAACTTGAATAGACTTGAAATGAAATCATAACTTAAATAAAACTTGCATTAAACTTAAAAATTGTATTACAAGATAGCAAGATAAAAGCTTAACAAGTTCAAAAGACTCCTTAAAACCCATATACACCCAAATACCCAAAAATAAACACAGACACTTCCACAAAATCACTCTCAAGTTCTTCTCCCCCTTTTTGTCTTCATCATTCAAGAGGAGGATTGGAAGGCTTGACCATGGAAATAGGCTTCACTGGAAGAACTAAGCCACCATCTGAACTGGAAGAGTCAAAAGAGCTAGAAGAAACAGGTTCAGGAAGATGAAGTGGAGGAATGTGGATATCATCTTTGGGAGGAATAGGAGGAGACTGGTAGACAACCATAGTGGTCTCAACCGCTGGAGTGGTCTCAACCTCTGGAGTATGATATTCAGAGGAGGAGGAGGGAGATATTTCCTCAGTGTGGGTAGGAGATGGAATAGGTTTAGGAGTGAGTTCAGGCTGAGGTTTAGGAGGTGAATCATCAATGATGATATGTATGGTCTCATTGGTGTCTGGGTTGTCTATTGTATATAGGATGTCTTTGGCTTGTGGCTCAGGTGGACGAGAGACCGGAGGAATAGAGGGTTCAGCCTCAGTATGAGGGGTATCAGTAGGAGTGTGCTCTGGAGGTGGTGGTGGTACAGAAGAAGATGGACCAGCAGAAGGTCCAGGACCCAATGAATCTAGTCGTGCCAGAATCAATCTCAACATCTAACCCTGGGCACGTTGCTCAGCTAGCAACTCCTCGTGCCTCTTATCCATTTTCTCAACCAAATCCGCCATCTTGTAATTCATGTTGGTTATCAATTTAGCATTTGTGTTGGCGATATCCACATGGAATCCTGGGAGCATATTCTCCATGAAATGCTAAAGTGTAGCATTGAGGAAGGAGGGTGATGATGTGGTGGCAGCTGGAGCCGATGACTGAGTGTTATCCATTTTGCTGGTCTCGGTCTCAGTCTTCTTCTTCTTCTTGGACCCAGATTCCAGAGGGCCTTTGAGAGGGATGTCAATATTGAGCTTCCCAATCTGATTTCTCCCAACCGGAGTCATCCTCTCAATAGGTTCCTTGCTATCCAGATACCATATCTTATTCTCTTTCAGAATAAGTGACACTATCTGAGGATATGGCATTGGTGTGGTAGCCTTTCCATCCACTCTATATCTTTTCATTTCAGAAAAGAGATACTCCCCCAAGTCCTTCTGTTCCTTCAGGAGAAGTGAAGCAAACCACCTAAAGTCCCTATTAGAGAAGTGGGTATAGTTGTTGGCCTTGTTCACAAGGGATCTAGAGTAGATGTACCATAGAACCCTGTGATGATCACACATATCACTCGGTTTGAAATTTAAAGGGCCAACTAATTCACCGGGTTTAAGGACAGAAAATATTTGGTTTGGTTCAAGTTGGGAGTAAATATCATCTGGGGGGTTCTCTATCCCTAACCACATGTTTATCCTAGAGGGTAAAATAAGAATCTTGTGCCCTCTCACAATGGTGGTTATCTCTTCCTCAGCTGAGGTTCTGTTTGGCTCGTCTAGTATCTCAAGATTACAGTAAAAGTGTGTGATCACTTTTGTTCAAAAAGGTAATCTAATCGAAAGCCAAGGCATAAAAGGATCTAAATAGGAACTAAGATCATACTTCACTACCTCCTGAAGTAACTTGAGGTCCACATAGTGTGTCTTGCACACTTTCCTCCTTGAAAACTGAGATAGATACTTTGGAGACTCCACCAGCTGGTTGACATTGAACCCCTTTGGAGGGTTGGTGATTTTCTCTTCTGGCAATCTAGACTTCTTTGAAGATTGCCCCTTCTCCATTTGATCTATGATGTTTGCCATAGCCTTAGCCACATTCTTATCATACTTAGGCTTTTTAGTAGGCTTTGGTGTGAAAGACGGGGTAGAGGAATCAGAGGGAGGAGGTGAGGGAGATTTGGCACTCTTGCCTTTCCCGGTAGAGGTACTCTTTTTGGATTGAGCCCTTATAGCTATAGGCTCTTTGATCACAACCCCTTTTGGTTTCGGTTGAGGTTGAGGTTGTATTTTAGCTTTTGATCTCGGGGTAAGTTTTCTTCTCTTTGTGGGAGGAGAAGAAAGAGGATCAGGGTGTTGTTGTGATTCAGAGGAATCTGTGAAGTTGAGATTCTTGGTTCTAACCATCTTGAAACACAGAAATTTGGAAATCTCAGAGAAACAGAGTCACAGTTGCGAGTTAGGACACTGAGAATCTGATCAAAATAGGAAGTTTTTGGGGTTGAAATCTGTTGGGTTTTGACAGAAATGATGCAAGGAATCGATTGTGAAAAGTTTTTGTGAGAGTGTATAGTGATTTACTCGAGGAGATTTTGTGGAAATAACCGAGTTTGCAATAAATAAAGACCTAAAACCTGATGTTACTCGAGGCCTTACTCGAGTGATCATACAGAAAATCTCTAAAATAATTCATTTAAATTGCGTACCAAACATGAATAATATTGTAATTATCCATGTATGTTCCCTCGATCATTTGTAACTAATTTTGAGCAGATTTGAGTCGCTTTTCATCAAATTAAAAATTTGGACTTGCAGTTACTCGAGTCCTTACTCGAGTAAGCTTTAAGTTTACTCGAGGCTCGCCTCGGGTAACCTGTCTTTTCAACTTCTGACTGTTCAATTCTTTGTAACTCAACCGTTTTATTCAAATTCCAAGTAACTTGATCTATTACTTCCAGTTTTGAAGGCCACACTCGAGTAGTTACTTGAGTAAAGTGCTTCTTTACTTCAAGTTGATACTCCAGTAAAGGTGTCCTCTGATAACCTCTGTTTTTGTTTCTCAAAACAGAGTTTCAATCTCCCTGCAAAACAAGTTTCTATATACTCCGATGCTTAAGTTAGTAATCATCAAAACATCATTAAATGACTTCATCAATATTATGAGAAACTGAAATAACTTGCAACTCATTGGGATTTACCATTCCCAATTCTCTTCTAATGTATAGAAATTGATCTTTTGCAAGGGGTTTTGTAAAAATATCAGCTAGTTGAAGATGAGTAGGAATGAATATCACTTTCACATCTTTCTTTTGAACATGATCTCTGATGAAGTGATGTCTGACATCGATATGCTTGGTTCTAGAGTGTTGAACTGGATTCTTTGCCAAGCTTATCGTACTGGTATTGTCACAATAGATTGGTATTTCTTTGAGATAAATACCAAGATCTTGTAGTTGTTGTTTTAACCATATTACTTGTGCACAACAACTTGAGACTGCAACATATTCGGCTTCTGTTGACGAAAGAGACACAGTATTTTGTTTCTTGCTGAACCATGATACAAGAGATCCTCCAAGAAATTGTCCTCGTCCGCTGGTACTCTTTTTGTCTGTTTTGTATCCTCCATGATCAGAATCTGAATATGCAACTAGATATTCACTTATTCCTTTGGGATACCACAGACCCAATTCGGGTGTGTCAGCAGGTATCTAAAAATTCATTTAACAGTTTCGGCATGTGATTCCTTTGGTGCTGATTGATATCTTGCACATATGCCAACACTAAATTGAATGTTTGGTCTGCTTGCCGTGAGATAGAGTAATGATCCAATCATTCCTCTATATTTTGTGATGTTGTAGTCTTTCCCTTTGACATCAGCATCAAGCAACGTTGTTGAGCTCATAGGTGTGTCCGTGCCATTTGCTTCATCCATTCCATACTTCTTCAATAGCTCTTTTAAGTACTTTTTTTGAGATATGAAGATTCCATTCTTTCTTTGTTTGATTTGCAAACCAAGAAAGAAATTCAATTCTCCTATCATTGACATCTCAAACTCTCCCTTCATTATGTCAAAAAATTCCTTACACAGAGATTCATTAGTAGCACCAAAAATAATGTCAACTACATATATTTGAACAATTAAAATATCATCACATTTTCGTTTTATAAAAAGTGTTGTATCAACTTTTCCTCGTACAAAACCTTGATCAATAAGAAACTTACTGAACCTTTCATACCATGCTCTAGAAGCTTGTTTTAAACCATATAAAGCCTTTTTGAGTTTGAAAACATGGTCAGGTTTAGTAACATCCTCAAAACCTGGAGGTTGTTCTACATACACTTCTTCCATAATGTAACCATTTAGAAATAGACTCTTTACATCCATTTGATAGAGTTTGAATCCTTTGATGCATGCAAAGGCTAAGAGTACATGTATAGCTTCCAATCTTGCCACTGGAGCATACGTTTCCTCATAATCAATCCCTTCTTCCTGATTATAGCCTTTGGCCACCAACCTTGCCTTGTTTCTGACAATAATTGCGGATTCATCGAGTTTGTTCTTGAATACCCATTTAGTTCCAATGATTGGATGATCCTTGGGTCGAGGTACCAAATCCCAAACTTGATTTTTCTCAAATTGATTTAGTTCTTCTTGCATTGCTATAACCCAATCATTGTCTGATAGGGCTTCATCAATGTTAGAAGGTTCAATTTCAGAAATGAATGCAGAAAAACTTACTTCATTGAAAATTCTATTTCTAGTTTTGATCCCTTTATTCACATCTCCTATGACTTGATCTAAGGGATGACTTTTATTGTATTTCCAGGCTTTAGGTTGACCTAGAGATTGCTCTTCTTCCTTGGTTTCATCAACCTCTGGAATAAGAGTTTTAGAAATAGATTGACCATTCTCTTGATTTAAAATAACTTCCTGTTCTTCATCAATGGTTTTGTCAGAGGATTCAAATTCATCAAATACAATATGAATTGATTCTTCAATAATACTTGTTCTTTTATTGTAAACTCTATATGCCTTACTTCGGTTAGAATATCCTAAGAAAATTCCTTCATCTGTTTTAGAATCAAATTTTCCTAAGTTATCGTTACCATTTTTATGAATGAAACACTTACAACCGAAGATGTGTAGATGAGCAATGTTTGGCTTCCTTCCTTTGTATAACTCATAAGGTGTCTTTCCAAGTTTTGTTCTGATATAGGCCCTATTTGAAATATAGCATGCTGTACTCATAGCATCAGCCCAGGACACTTGAGACACATTCTTTTCATTCAACATTGCTCTAGCCATTTCAGTGAGCACTCTATTCTTGAGTTCCACAACTCCGTTTTGTTGAGGCGTCCTTGGAGCAGAGAAATTGTGATCAATGCCATTATTATCACAATATTCTTCTAAGGCTTCATTTTCAAATTCTCCACCATGATCAGTCCTAATACCTGTAATGGACATACCTTTCTCATTTTGCACTTTCTTGGCAAAAACAATAAATTCTTCAAAGGTTTCATCTTTCGATGATAGAAAAATAACCCATGTAAATCTAGAGAAATCATCAACAATGACCAATGAATATAAGTTTCCACCAAGACTCTTTATTCTTGCTGGGCCAACTAAATCCATATGCAATAATTGTAGTGGTCTATTTGTTGAAATCTCATTTTTCAATTTGAAAGATGATTTAGTTTGTTTACCCTTTGACATGCGTCACAAATCAAGTCATTTTTGAAAGTTACTTTGGGTAATCCAAGAACTAAATCCTTTTTGAGTAGTTTGTCTAATTGATGCATATTGACATGAGCCAATCTGTTATGCCATAGCCAACTTTCATCAGCATTACTCAGAAAACAGTTTTCAGACTCATTTCTACTAATATCTAGAGTATAGCAGTTACCTTCCCTTTTTGCTCTGAGCTTAGCCTTGATATTCTTCCTATCAAGTTGTAAGTCATTCTTGTTGATAATTAAGCATTCTTCTAAGTCAAATATTACCCAATTGTCTTTATCTGCGCTTTGACTTACACTCGGCAAATTATGATACAAGCCTTCAACATAATATACATCTTAGACTTGTATTCCTTTGTCATTTTTGATTTCACCAATTCCTGCTATCCTTCCGGTTTGATTTCCTCCAAATTTTACCTTTCCACCTTCTTTAGGTTGCAATTTGGTAAAGCTTTCGAAATCACCAGTCATATGTCTAGAGCATCCACTGTCTATGTACCATTTGTTATTTTTGGATGCCTTGAGACACATCTGTAATTAAATACAACTAATTCTTAGGTACCCACTTCTTTTTGGGTCCTTTTGGGTTAGTACAGGATATTTTTGAAACATATGATCGTTTAGGTACCCATTTGTAGGTTCCTATTGTTCCTTTCTTCTTATGAATGCATGAAGAGGTATAATGGCCTTTTCTATTACAGTAATTACAAAATGCAAAAGGATTTGATGTATGCACAGAATGCTAGAAATAATTCAAATATGACTTACCTCCTGCTTTCTTTCTACCTTTCCTTCTATTTGATTTTGGATCATATCCAATTCTAGATTGGTCATTTACAAATCGTTGAGCTTTTAAAATAACATTTTGCATCTCACTTCCTTGTGTAAATTTTTCAACAGTTTTTATGAGATAAATGTTTTTCTTTTTCAAAGAGGAACAATTTTCACAATCTTTTTCTGAACTTTCTTTAAGTTCAATTTCAAGAGCTTTGTTTTTCTTTTTGAAAACAACCAATTCTTTAACTACTTTGATGAATTTAGAATGTAAAGCATTATATTCAAAAAGTAATTCATCATAGGTAGGTTCAGAATCATTTACCTCTTCTTCTGTTTCTTCTTGAGCAACAAGACATATATTTGCTACTTCTTCTTCATCACTTTCTTCGTCAGAGGAACTATCACCCCATATAGTAGATACAAAGGCCTTCTTTTTATTAAAGAATTTGCCTTTTCTCTTTTCTTTGCTCTTTTGGTTTAGCTCTGGACATTCTGACCTGATATGTCCTGGTTTTCCACATTCATAGCATATGATATGATCTTTGCTACTAGTTCCTCCTTTCTGAAAGTGTTTGAATCCTTGACCTTTCTTGTAAAACTTTCTGAATCGTTTTATGATTAAGCCCATTTCATCATCATCGAATTCCTCATCCTCATCTTGATTCTCTTCCTTTGCTTTTAGTGCTAGACCTTTCTTTCTTTTGTCACCGATGTCGTCTAGTTCCTGTTTGAACTTTAATTTGCTTTCATATTCAGAAAGGCTTCCAAATAGAGAAGCAACTGATCTCATTGATTCTCCTTTTGCCTCTTCTATCGTAGTGACTTTGGCCTCCCACTCTTTAGAAAGAATATTCAAAATCTTTCGTACTTGGGTATGTTGATCATAGACTTTCCCAAGTGCTGCAAGTTGATTAACAAGATGAGTATATCTAAGTTCAAATTCAGATATTGATTCACCTGATTTCATTCGAAGTAGATCGAATTCAGTGACCAAGGTGTTGATACGATTCTCCTTTATTCTCGAAGTTCCTTCAGAGCTATTTCCAGAGCTTCCCACATTTGCTTTGCTGTTGGAAGTGTGCAAATTCTGAAATATTCACTTTGACTCAAAGTACTTTGAATCATCAGAATTGCTTTGCTGTTGAGAGTGATAAGTTTCTTGTCATTCTCATCATATTCCGCTGGCATCTTGGGAATTTTCGGAGAGTCTACAACCTTTATAGGTTGATAATTTCTACTTTCAATCACATCCCATAGCCCATATTTGGTAGCCATCACGAACACTCTGAATTTTTCTTTCCAGAAGGAAAAATGTTCTCCACTGAAACCGGGAGTCTAGTGATGGATGCTCCGTCAGGAAGAATTCCTTCACCCATGCTTGCCATTGGATCCTTCTTAGGTTGTTATACCTTAACAAGAAGACCTACGCTATGATACCAAATGTTAGAGCAAGCGTTTCACCCAAGAGAGGGGGTGAATTAGGTGATATTAAAAATTTTGTTGCAAATATAAAACTTGACGGTGAAATTAAAACAGTAAAGAGTAAGGAGAAATATCACCAAAGTGTACGCCGGGAGTTATACTGGTTCGGCTACAACCACTTTGACCTACGTCCAGTCCTCAGAGCTTCTTTGAGAGTTTCACTATAACTTCCAAGATTCAGTGGGTTCTTGGCACCTCAGTACAAGCAAGTTCCTTCGCCTGGACACTCGCTCCCCCTTACAAGTTGTAATCCAATCCCAACTCAAGGTTCCACAACCTTAAGTTATCTTAATAAGAAATATTGAGTTTGAATGAAATATCTCTCTCACAGAGTGAATAAGAATCACTGAAGCATAGAATTACAAGTATAATGTAAAACAGAGTAATGAACTTCATGATACGTGTGTGTGTGTGTTCTTGTTGTTGTTTCTCTGTTTGGATGCTCCCATATATATAGATATGTTGGTAATGACTGTTGGAACATTTTCTTCTTGTCCGTTGGAGAGTGCGCAGCCACTGTTGACTTTTCTAGTATTTGAAAAATATCCGTTTGCGGTAGATGGCGGTAGGTGACATTTGAACGTTGCTTTTGACTTTCCTTATTTGGTAAGATTTCTTCATTGTTTATCTGTAAATATGCTAAGTGTTAGAGCAAGCGTTTCACCCAAGAGGGGGGGGGGGTGAATTGGGTGATCTTAAAAATTTCGTTGCAAATATAAAATTTGACATTGAAATTAAAACATGAAAGAGTGAGGAGAAATATCACCGAAGTGTACACGGGAGTTATACTAGTTCGGCCACAACCACTTTGACCTACGTCCAGTCCTCAGAGCTTCTCTGAGAGTTTCACTATATCTTCCAAGATTCAGTGGGTTCTTGGCACCTCAGTACAAGCAAGTTCCTACACTTGGACACTCGCTCCCCCTTACAAGTTGTAATTCAATCCCAACTCAAGGTTCCACAACCTTAAGTTACCTCAATAACAAATATTGAGTTTGAATGAAATATCTCTCTTCACAGAGTAAATAAGAATCACTGAAGCATAGAAACACAAGTATAATAAAAACAGAGTAATGAACTTGATGATACGTTCGTAAGTGTGTTCTAGTGGTATTCTCTGTTCAGATGTTCACATATATATATATAGATACATTGGTAATGATTGCTGGAACGTATTTCTTCATGTCCGTTGGAGCGTGCGCAGCCATTATTGACTTTTCTAGTTTTTGAAAAACATACGTTATGGTAGGTGACGGTCGGTGACATTTGAACGTTTCATTTGACTTCCACTACTTGATATGATTTCTTTATTGTTCATCTGTAAATAGGCTAAGAATACTAACACAATGAAAGATTAATCATATAGAAAACAAAATATTCACCGTTTGAAAAGTTTCTGGATTTCTGGGTTTGCTTACTCGAGTAGCTACTCGAGTATCACATGAAGTTTACTCGAGTACCTAATCGAGTAACATCGAGAAATCTTTGTCAAACTGCAAGTCAATCAATAAATACAAGATTACTCGGGTAGTGCATGGAGTAAACTAAATTTCAAATCTTTGTAAATAGTTATTTACTCGGGTACCTACTCGAGTAATGCACTCACAACTTTATAAGTTACTCGGGTACCAACTCGAGTAAACCTTTATAAAAACTTTTGGTTACTCGATGCTTTACTCCAGTAATGTTGCAGGATTTAGATGCCGAGAGCACTTACCTCATTACTCGGGTACGGACTCGAGTAATGCATTCATTTTTGCATAGGTTACTCGGGTACCACCTCGAGTAACTGTACTTTCTGTGCTTGACTTACCCGGGTAATGACTTGAGGTTTCCCTTGAAGTTATCTCTTCATACTCGGGTACCTACTCGAGGAATCCACTTAAAATAGATTATTGAATACTTGCATATCAGAGTAAGGACTCGAGGAAATGAGTTAAAATATATCAAGTTACTCGGATACCACCTTCAAGTTTTTCACTTACTTTAGTGCGTTACTCGAGTACCTACTCGAGTAATGTTGCAGTGGTACAAAATGCCGAGAGCATCATTTTTCACAAACAGAGTTACTCGAGGAACTCCTCGAGTATCTTTGGCAACCTGATGGCAACTGGAAGTTTTTTACATGGTTACTCGAGTAGCGCCTCGAGTAAGATTGGCAAGCCGAGAGCAGCTTAAAATACTTACACTATTACTCGAGTAGCTCCTCGAGTAATGTTGGCAGGTTACTGGAAGTTGTCTCTGATTACTTCAAGTTTTGTTTCATTACTCGAGTAGCTCCTCGAGTAATGCCTTAGAAAATGTGCTTCTGATCAAGTTCCTCAGCATTTTCTCTTGGCCAATCTTCATTACTCCAATGCTTACTTCAAGTAATGCTTGTTCCTGTCATTACTTTGTTCAAGCTTGTTTATTAATCATTTCCTTTTCAAACCATTCTTTTGTTATCATCAAAACATGAGATCTAACATTCTCCCCCTTTTTGATGATGACAAAACTTAGTGATTTTGAACATGGTTTTTCAAATTGAATTCTCAATATGTCTTATTAAGTTTGGATTCATATTCCTTGCATACACAATAACTTCATTAGTCCAAACATGTATTATAACTTAAAGCTTAAATGAACTTCAAATGAAATCTTGCATTAAACTTGAAATTTTCAATTTACATGATAAAGTTCAAAGAAATTCAAAATGCTCCCTAAAAGCCCACATACAACCAAATACCCAAAATAAACTAGGACACATCCACAAAATCACTCTCAAGCTCTTCTCCCCCTTTTTGGCTTCATCAATCAAGTGGAGGGCTAGGAGGTTTGACCACGGAAATGGGTGTCACTGGAAGAACCGGAGAACAATCTGAGCTCAAGGAGTCAAAAGAGCTAGATGGGATAGGGTCAGGCAGATGAACTGGAGGGACTTGGATGTCATCGCCTGGAGGAGAGGGTTGGAAGACAACCATAGTAGATGTTTCTCCTCCTGGAGTGGTCTGATTCTCAGGGGTGGTCTCAGCCTCGGGAGTAAGATGTTCAGAGGAGGATGAGGAAGGAGAGATTTCCTCTGTGAGGGCAGGTGATGGAGTCGGTTTAGGAGCGGTGTCTGGCTAAGGTTTGGGAGGTGAATCATCAATAATGATATGAGTGGTCTCATGGGTTTCAGGATCATCTACTGTGAATAGAATATCTTTTCCTTGGGGCTCAAGTGGATCAGAAACCAGAGGAGTAGATGGTTCATCCTCAGGGATAGGAGTGTCTGAAGGAGGGTTCACTGGAGGTGGTGGTGGTGCAGATGAAGATGGACCGGCAGAAGGTCCGGGACCCAATGAGTCCAAGCGTGCCAATATCAATCTCAGTGTCTCACCCTGGGCACGTTGCTATGCTAGCAACTCCTCATGCCTCCTATCCATTCGTTCAACCAACTCCTCATGCCTTTTGTCAATTTTCTCAACCAGCTCTCCCATCTTGAAGTTCGTATTGGTAATTAGCTTAGCGTTTGTGTTGGCTATGTCCACATGGAAACCTCTGAGCATGTTCTCCATGAAGTGCTGAAGAGTGGCATTGAGGAAGGATGGCGAGGATGTAGTAGCAGCTGGAGCCGATGACTGAGTGTCATCCAATTTACTGGTCTCTGCTTCAGTGGTCTTTCTCTTCTTCTTGGACCCAGGCTCCAAAGGGCCTTTGAGGGGGATATCGATGTTCAATTTTCCTATCTGGTTCCTTCCAACCGGGGTCAACCTCTCAATTGGCTCCTTGCTATCCAAGTACCATATTTTGTTCTCTTTCAGGATTAGAGACACAATCTGAGGGTATGGCATTGGAGTTGTAGCCTTTCCATCCACTTTGTACCTTTTCATCTCCGAGAAAATATATTCTCCCAGATCCTTCTGTTCCTTCAGAAGCAGTGAAGCAAACCACCTAAAGTCCCTATCAGAGAAGTGGGTATAGTTGTTGGCTTTGTTTACTAGGGACCTAGAATATATGTACCAAAGGACCCTATGATGATCACACATATCACTGGGTTTGAAATTTAGGGGGCCAACTAACTCACCGGGTTTGAGAATAGTGAAAATTTGGTTTGGCTCAAGTTCAGAATAGATGTCATCTGGGGGATTCTCTATTCCTAACCACAAGTTAATTCTAGATGGTGAAATTAAAATCTTTTGGCCTCTCACTGATGTGGTCATCTCTTCCTCAAGTGAGGTTCGGTCAGGCTCATCTATGATCTCTAAGTTACAGTAAAAATGGGTGATCACTTTAGTGCAGAATGGTAATCTAATAGATAGCCAAGGTATAAAGGGATCTAAATAAGAACTTAGGTCATACTTCACTACCTCTTAAAGTAACTTCATATCAACATAGTGTGTCTTGCACACTTTTCTTCTGGAGAATTGAGTCAGATACTTGGGAGACTCCTCCAATTTGTTGACATTGAATCCCTTTGGTGGGGTAGTGATCTCTGCTTCTTTGGTCTTCTTAGAAGGTTGTCCCTTCTTCATTTGGTCAATGATTCCATCCATAGCACTAGCCACTTTCTTGTCATACTTTGGCTTTTTGAGTGGCTTAGGAGTGAACGAAGGGGTAGAGGAATCTGAGGGAGGAGGTGAGGGAGATTTGGCACTCTTCCCTTTCCCAGTTGAAATGCTCTTTTTGGATTGAGCCCTTGTAGCAATGGGCTCTTTAATCACAACACCTTTGGCTTTCAGTTGTGATTGAGGTTGAAGAGGGATTTTAGCTTTTGGTCTCGGGGTTAACTTTCTTCGCTTTTTGGGAGGAGAAGAAAGAGGATCAGAATGATGTTGGGACTCAAAGGAATCTAAGGGAGTAAGGTTTTTGGTTCTCATTTTTCAGAAAGATTGAAAAACGAAAAGCTCAGAAAAAAATTGAAACTATCGCAGGTTAGGGCACAGAGAATCTGAAAGAAATAGAGAGTTTCTGGGACCGAAATCTCTTGGGTTTTGACCGAAATGGATCAAGGAATCACTTGAGAAAAATTTTTGTGAGAGGAAATAGTGATTTACTCGAGGAGATTTTGTGGAAATGACCAAGTTTGCGACAGATAAAGACCTAGAACCCGACGTTACTCGAGGCCTTACTTGAGTAAACCTCATCTTTACTCGAGGCCTTCCTCGGGTGTTCATGTAGAAAAATTCTAAAATAATTCATTTAAATTGCGTACCTGGCATGAATAAAATTGTAATTATCCATGAATGTTCCCTCGATCATTTATAATCCATTTGGGTCAGATTTGAGTCATTAATCAATACTTTGAGAATTTGGACTCCGACATTACTCGAGGTCTTCCTCGGGTAAGCTGCAAGTTTACTCGAGGCCTGCCTCGGGTAAACAGTTTTTCAACTTCTGACTCTTCATTTCTTTGAAAACAGAACCGTTATATTTGAAAATCAAGTAACTTGATCCGTTACTTCCAGTTTTGAAGTCCATTACTCGAGTACATACTCGAGTAAAGTGCTTCTTTACTTCAAGTTGTTCCTCGGGTATTGTTTTTCTGTCACACATTACTTCAAGTTGGTACTCCAGTAAAGGTGTCCTCTGATCACCTCTGTTTTTGTTTCACAAAACAGAGTTTCAACCTTCCTGCAAAACAAATTTCTATATACTCCGATGCTTAAGTTAGTAATCATCAAAACATCATTAAGTGACTTCATCTAATATTATGAAAAGCTGAAATAACTTATAACTCATTGGGATTTACCATTCCCAATTCTCTTCTAATGTAAAGAAATTGATCTTTTGCAAGGGGTTTTGTAAAAATATCAGCTAGTTGAAGATGAGTAGGGATGAATATCACTTTTACATCTTTCTTTTGGACATGGTCTCTGATGAAATGATGTCTGACATCAATATGCTTGGTTCTAGAATGTTGAACTGGATTCTTGGCCAAGCTTATTGTACTTGTATTATCACAATAGATTGGTATTTCTTTGAGATAAATACCAAGATCTTGTAGTTGTTGTTTTAACCATATTACTTTTGCACAACAACTTGAGACTGCAACGTATTCGGCTTCCGTTGACGAAAGAGACACAGTATTTTGTTTCTTGCTAAACCATGAAACAAGAGATCCTCCAAGAAATTGTCCTTGTCCACTGGTGCTCTTTCTGTCTGTCTTGTATCCTCCATGATCAGAATCTGAATATGCAACAAGATATTCACTTCTTCCTTTAGGATACCATAGACCCAATTCGGGTGTGTCAGCAAGATATCTAAAAATCCGTTTGACCGTTTCAGCATGTGATTCTTTTGGTGCTGATTGATATCTTGCACATATGCCAACACTAAATTGGATATCCGGTCTACTTACCGTGAGATAGAGTAATGATCCAATCATTCCTCTATATTTTGTTATGTTGTAGTCTTTTCCTTTGACATCAGCATCAAGCAACGTAGTTGAACTCATAGGTTTGTCCATGCCATTTGCTTCATCCATTCCATACTTCTTTAATAGCTCTTTTAAGTACTTTGTTTGAGATATGAAGATTCCATTCTTTCTTTGTTTGATTTGTAAACCAAGAAAGAAATTCAGTTCTCCCATCATTGACATCTCAAATTCTCCCTGCATTATCTCAGAAAATTCCTTACACAGAGATTCATTAGTAGCTCCGAAAACAATATCATCAACATATATTTGAACAATTAAAATGTCATTGTGTTTTCGTTTTATAAAGAGTGTTGTATCCACTTTTCCCCGTACAAAACCTTGATCAATGAGAAACTTACTGAGCCTTTCATACCAGGCTCTAGGAGCTTGTTTTAAACCATATAAAGCCTTTTTAAGTTTGAAAACATGGTCAGGTTTGGTAACATCCTCAAAACCTGGAGGTTGTTCTACATATACTTCTTCCATGATGTAACCATTTAGAAAAGCACTCTTTACATCCATTTGATCGAGTTTGAACCCTTTGATGCATGCAAAGGCTAAGAGTACACGTATAGCTTCCAATCTAGCCACTGGAGCATACGTTTCCTCATAATCTATTCCTTCTTCCTGATTATATCCTTTGGCCACCAATCTTGCCTTGTTTCTGACAATAATTGCGGATTCATCGAGTTTGTTCTTGAATACCCATTTAGTACCAATGATCAGATGATCTTTGGGTCGGGGCACCAAATCCTAAACTTGATTTCTCTCAAATTGATTTAGCTCTTCTTGCATTGCTATAACCCAATCATTGTCTGATAGGGCTTCATCAATGTTAGAAGGTTCAATTTCTGAAATGAATGCAGAAAAACTTACTTCATTGAAAATCCTATTTCTAGTTTTGATCCCTTCATTCACATCTCCTATGACTTGATCTAAGGGATGACTTTTGTTGTATTTCCAAGCTTTAGGTTGTCCTAGGGATCGTTCTTCTTCCTTGGTTTCATCAACCTCTAGAATAAGAGATTTAGAAATAGATTGACCATTTTCTTGATTTAAACCAACTTCTTGTTCTTCATCAATGGTTTTGTCAGAGGATTCAAATTCATTAAATACAATATGAATTGATTCTTCAATAATACATGTTCTTTTATTGTAAACTCTATATGCTTTACTTCGGTTAGAATATCCTAGGAAAATTCCTTCATCTGTTTTAGAATCAAATTTTCCTAAGTTATCTTTACCATTATTATGAATGAAACACTTACAACCGAAGATGTGTAGATGAGCAATGTTTGGCTTTCGTCCCTTGTACAATTCGTATGGTGTCTTTCCAAGTTTTGTTCTGATATATGCTCTATTTGAAATGTAGCATGCTGTACTCATAGCATCAGCCCAGAACACTTGAGATACATTCTTTTCATTCAACATTGCTATAGCCATTTCTGTGAGCACTCTATTCTTTCGTTCCACGACCCCATTTTGTTGAGGCGTTCTTGGAGCAGAAAAATTGTGATTAATACCGTTAGTATCACAATATTCTTCAAAGGCTTGATTCTCAAATTCCCCACCATGATCGGTCCTAATTCCTGCAATGGACATACCTTTCTCATTTTGTACCTTCTTGGCAAAAACAATAAATTCTTCAAAGGTCTCATCCTTTGATGATAGAAAAATAACCCATGTAAATCTAGAGAAATCATCAACAATGACTAATGAATATAGATTTCCACCAAGACTTTTTACTCTTGCTGGACCAACCAAATCCATATGCAATAATTGTAATGGTCTATTTGTTGAAATCTCATTTTTTAATTTGAAAGATGATTTAGTTTGTTTACCCTTTTGACATGCATCACAAATCAAGTCATTTTTGAAATTTACTTTGGGTAATCCAAGCACTAAATCCTTTTTGAGTAATTTGCCTAGTTGATGCATATTGACATGAGCCAATCTCTTATGCCATAGCCAACTTTCATCGGCATTACTCAGAAAACAGTTTTCAGATTTATTTCTATTAATATCTAGAGTATAACAGTTACCTTCCCTTCTTGCTCTGAGCTTAGTCTTGATATTCTTCTTATCAAGCTGTAAGTCACTCTTGTTGATAATTAAACATTCTTCTGAATCAAATATTACCCAGTTGTTTTTATCTGCACTCTGACTTACGCTCAGCAAATTATGACACAAGCCTTCAACATAATATACATCTTTGACTTGTATTCCTTTGTCATTTTTGATTTCACCAATTCCTGCTATCCTTCCGGATTGATTTCCTCCAAATTTTACCTCTCCACCTTCTTTAGGTTGCAATTTGGTAAAACTATCGAAATCACCGGTCATATGTCTAGAGCATCCACTATCAATGTACCACTTGCTATTTTTGGATGCTTTAAGACATTCCTGCAATCAAATGACTAGGTCTTAGGTAACCACATCTTTCTGGGTCCTTTTGGGTTAGTACAAATAATTTTCTGAATATATGAACCTTTAGGTACCCATTTGTAGGTTCCTATCGTTCCTTTCTTCTTATGAATGCATGAAGAAGTATAATGACCTTTTCTATTACAGTAATTACAAAATGCAAAAGGATTTGATGTATGTACAGAATGCTGGAAATAATTCAAATATGACTTAGCTCCTGCTTTCTTTCTACCTTTCCTTTTATCGGACTTTGGATCATATCCAATTCCAGATCGGTCATTTACAAATCGTTGAGCTTTTAGAATAACATTTAGCATCTCACTTCCTTGTGTAAATTTTTCAAGATTTTTTGTGAGATCAATGTTTTTCTTTTTCAAAGATGAACAATCTTCACAATTCTTTTCTTTAAGTTCAGTTTCAAGAACTTTGTTTTTATTTTTGAAAACAATCAATTCTTTAACTACTTTGATGAATTCAGAATGTAAAGCATTATATTCGGAAAGTAATTCATCATAGGTAGGTTCAGAATCATTTACCTCTTTTTCTGTTTCTTCTTGAGCTACGAGACATATGTTAGCTACTTCTTCCTCATCACTTTCTTCGTCAGAGGAGCTATCACCCCATATAGCAGATACAAAGGCTTTCTTTTTGTTGAAGAATTTGCCTTTTCTCTTGTCTTTGCTCTTTTGATTCAGTTCTGGACATTCTGATTTGATATGTCCTGGTTTTCCACATTCGTAGCAAATGATATGATCTTTGCTGCTAGTTCCACCTTTTTGAAAGTGTTTGAATCCTTGTCCTTTCTTGTAGAACTTTCTGAATCGTTTTATGATTAGGCCCATTTCATCATCGTCAAACTCCTCGTCCTCATCTTGATTCTCTTCTTTTACCTTTAGTGCAAGACCTTTCTTTTTCTTGTCACCAATGTCATCTAGTTCTCGTTTGAACTTTAGTTTTCTCTCATATTCAGAAAGACTTCCAAATAGAGAAGCAACTGATCTCATTGATTCTCCTTTTGCTTCTTCTATCGCAGTGACTTTGGCCTCCCACTCTTTAGAAAGAATATTCAAAATCTTTCGTACTTGGGTATGTTGATCATAAGATTTCCCAAGTGCTGCAAGTTGATTAACAAGATGAGTATATCTAAGTTCAAATTCAGAAATTGATTCACCTGATTTCATTCGAAGTAGATCAAATTCAGTGACTAAGGTGTTGATCCGATTCTCCTTTATTCCCGAAGTTCCTTCATGAGCTATTTCCAGAGCTTCCCACATTTCCTTTGCTGTTGGAAGTGTGTAAATTCTGAAATACTCACTTTGACTCAAGGCACTTTGTAACATCAGAATTGCCTTGCTGTTGAGAGTGATAAGCTTCTTGTCATTCTCATCATATTTCGCTGGCGTCTTAGGAATTTTCTGAGAATCTACAGTTTTTATAGGTTGATAATTTCCACTCTCAATCACATCCCACAGTCCATATTCGGTAGCCATCACGAACACTCTGAATTTTGCTTTCCAAAAGGAAAAGTGTTCTCCACTGAAACCAGGAGGTCTAGTGATGGATGCTCCGTCGGGAAGAATTCCTTCGCCCATGCTTGCCATTGGATCCTTCTTAGGTTGTTATACCTTAACAAGAAGACCTACGCTCTGATACCAAATGTTAGAGCAAGCGTTTCACCCAAGAGGGGGGTGAATTGGGTGATCTTAAAAATTTCGTTGCAAATATAAAATTTGACGTTGAAATTAAAACATGAAAGAGTAAGGAGAAATATCACCGAAGTGTACACTGGGAGTTATACTGGTTCGGCCACAACCACTTTGACCTACATCCAGTCCTCAGAGCTTCTCTGAGAGTTTCACTATATCTTCCAAGAGTCAGTGGGTTCTTGGCACCTCAGTACAAGCAAGTTCCTACACCTGGACACTCGCTCCCCCTTACAAGTTGTAATTCAATCCCAACTCAAGGTTCCACAACCTTAAGTTACCTCAATAACAAATATTGAGTTTGAATGAAATATCTCTCTTCACAGAGTAAATAAGAATCACTGAAGCATAGAAACACAAGTATAATAAAAACAGAGTAATGAACTTGATGATACGTTCGTAAGTGTGTTCTAGTGTTATTCTCTGTTCAGATGTTCACATATATATAGATACATTGGTAATGATTGCTGGAACGTATTTCTTCATGTCCGTTGGAGCGTGCGCAGCCATTATTGACTTTTCTAGTTTTTGAAAAACATACGTTGTGGTAGGTGACGGTCGGTGACATTTGAACGTTTCATTTGACTTCCACTACTTGATATGATTTCTTCATTGTTCATCTGTAAATAGGCTAAGAATACTAACACAATGAAAGATTAATCATATAGAAAACAAAATATTCACCGTTTGAAAAGTTTCTGGATTTCTGGGTTTGCTTACTCGAGTAGCTACTCGAGTATCACATGAAGTTTACTCGAGTACCTAATCGAGTAACATCGAGAAATCTTTGTCAAACTGCAAGTCAATCAATAAATACAAGATTACTCGGGTAGTGCATGGAGTAAACTAAATTTCAAACCTTTGTAAATAGTTATTTACTCGGGTACCTACTCGAGTAATGCACTCACAACTTTATGAGTTACTCGGGTACCAACTCGAGTAAACCTTTATAAAAACTTTTGGTTACTCGATGCTTTACTCCAGTAATGTTGCAGGATTTAGATGCCGAGAGCACTTACCTCATTACTCGGGTACGGACTCGAGTAATGCATTCATTTTTGCATAGGTTACTCGGGTACCACCTCGAGTAACTGTACTTTCTGTGCTTGACTTACCCGGGTAATGACTTGAGGTTTCCCTTGAAGTTATCTCTTCATACTCGGGTACCTACTCGAGGAATCCACTTAAAATAGATTATTGAATACTTGCATATCAGAGTAAGGACTCGAGGAAATGAGTTAAAATATATCAAGTTACTCGGATACCACCTTCAAGTTTTTCACTTACTTTAGTGCGTTACTCGAGTACCTACTCGAGTAATGTTGCAGTGGTACAAAATGCCGAGAGCATCATTTTTCACAAACAGAGTTACTCGAGGAACTCCTCGAGTATCTTTGGCAACCTGATGGCAACTGGAAGTTTTTCACATGGTTACTCGAGTAGCGCCTCGAGTAACATTGGCAGGCCAGAAGCAGCTTAAAAATACTTACACTATTACTCGAGTAGCTCCTCGAGTAATGTTGGCAGGTTACTGGAAGTTGTCTCTGATTACTTCAAGTTTTGTTTCATTACTCGAGTAGCTCCTCGAGTAATGCCTTAGAAAATATGCTTCTGATCAAGTTCCTCAGTATTTTCTCTTGGCCAATCTTCATTACTCCAATGCTTACTTCAAGTAATGCTTGTTCCTGTCATTACTTTGTTCAAGCTTGTTTATTAATCATTTCCTTTTCAAACCATTCTTTTGTTATCATCAAAACATGAGATCTAACACTAAGAATACTAATACAATAAAAGGTTAGTCACATAGGAAACAAATCAATGAACGTTGGAATGATTTCTGAATTTCTGGGTTTGTATACTCGAGTAGTTACTCGAGTATTCATTACAGTTTACTTGAGTACATACTTGAGTATCATCGGAAAAACTTTCATAAACTGCAAGTCAATAAGCAAACATAACATTGCTCGGGTAGTGCATGGAATAAACAAAATTTCAAACCTTTGGAAATACTTGTTTACTCGGGTACCTACTTGGGTATTGCACTCTTTACTTGATGTTTACTCGGATACCAACTCAAGTAAACCTTCAAATAAACTTTAGGTTACTTGATGCTTTACTCTAGTAATGTTGGCAGGATTTCAAGGCCGAGAGCACTTCAAGTTTGATTACCTTGTTACTAGAGTACATACTCGAGTAAACATAAATTTTCTGCATAGCTTACTCGGGTAATGACTTGAAGTTTTTCTTCTAAATATTTCTGCATACTCGATTGCTTACTCGAGTAATCCACTTTAAATGAGTTATTGAATACCTGCATACTTGAGTAGTACCTCGAGTGAAATGTGATAAAAACCAGATCAAGTTATTCGAGTACTACCTTCAGGTTTTTGCTTACCACAGTGAGTTACTCGAGTAGCTCCTAGAGTAACGTTGGTAGGGTTGAAAATGCCGAGAGCAACACATTTCTTGAAACAAGGGACTCGAGTACATAATCGAGTATCGTTGGCAGGCCGAGAGCAAGTGGAAGTCTTTTACATGGTTACTTGAGTAGCTACTTGAGTAACGTTGGCAGGCCGATAGCAACTCCAAGTGATTTACCTGGTTACTCGAGTAGCTACTCGAGTAACATTGGCAGGCTGAGAGCAACTTGAAAACATTTACCTTATTACTCGAGTACTTACTCGAGTATTATTGGCAGGTTAATCGAAGGTGTCTCTGGTTACTTCAAGTTTCTGTCTCATTACTCGAGTACTTACTCGAGTAATGCCTTAGAAAACTTGCTTCTGATCAAGTTTCTCAGCTTTTTCTCTTAGCCTTTCTTCATTACTCCAATGCTTACTTCAAGTGATGATATTCCTTGTTATTACTTTGTTCAAACTTATTTATTAATCAAATCTTTTTCATAATATTCTTTGTTATCATCAAAACATGAGATCTAACAAAGAGGGCGCGCTTTCAACATCCCAAAGAGTCTTCATCTCCTATAGAGGAAGCACAAGAAGTTCAAGCTAAAGAGCCACATGCCACTTCAATTGTGGAAAATTCCAATCCTTTAGTGCCTACTTCCATACAAGCACAAGAAGTGAAGCAAGTACAAAAGAGCATCGAAGAGTCTTCTCTATCATTTAGTAATGATCTTATTCTTATAGAAGTCGACTCTCCTACTACTTTAATTGATTAAGTAATTCATGATTTGAGTGATGATGAGGTGGATGAGAAAATAATTGTTGAAACCCCTCAAATGTTTGAAAATATAATTGCTCAACTCATTGGTTCTAGTAGTAGTGATTCGATTGTACTTGTTGATGAGTATGCTCTTACTGCTTTGTGTGATGATTTAACTATTAAAAATGCTTCTCCTCATAGTACTAGGGATGATTGAGATAAATTGGATGATATATTTTCATGTTCTTGTGCAGCAAAAGATAAAAAATGTGTAGAATGTTATCATGACAAATGCCACTTGTTGAGTTTCAAAAGAAAGCATTTAGTGAAGTGGTTGATTCTACTATTAATCTTGATGCACCTCCTTGTACTATTGATGATTGTAAGCATGACAATTGCAAACATGTTGACTCTTGTGTGGATGCTAATGTGGGTGATGTGAGTGATAAAGACCATAGCCTAGAAAATGATCTTTCTCTTAATTCCAATGAATTGCATGATAGTTTAATAAGGGAAGATTCAAATGCTTTGATTGACGATTTTACAAATGAAAATGATTCTTTCCATATGATTCTTTCTTGTGAGAAGCCACCCGACATAGAAAAGGAAAATGATTCTTTTGAAACTTCAAAAGTTTTAGGTGGTAATGATTTGAAATTTTCTCTTCTTTCTTCCACTCTATTGCCTTCCATCTCTTGTGATTGTAATGATGATGTGGTATACCCCAACACTAAGTTGGATTTTGCACCTTCCACTTTGCAACCATAAAAGAATTTTCAAAATGCAACTGTTTGTTTGACAATGCAATTGTTTGTTTGACTCCTACTGATGGGAGTTTCATTGATTTCCTTAGATGTGATAGTTGCTTGGAGAGTTTGGAACTTTACATGCCTTTACTTCACTTGAAATCTCCCCTTTTTTTCTATTTTTGGATGGGATACTACGTTTTGCTTGTATTCTTTGCAGGCACACTCTTGGAAAGGTCTTTTTGGTACCAACATCCACCTTACATGCTTGGGCCTCTTCCGATTGATCCTGACCCACCTCCACCAAGGAAATTCAATTTAAGAGAAGATGTTTTTAATGACAAATGTATGATTCTCATTAGGGATGATAACTTCTCCTTTAAGCTACTTAAGATCCTCTAACACAGGTTATCTCCTTTCTCACTTATTTTCTTCTTAATTCCTATGATTATTTGGCTTAATTGTTGTATGAGGAAGCTAAGTGTGGGAGAGGGACACAATCTAGTAGAAAGATAGAAGTCGTGTAGTAGTACAATAAGAACCCGCTTTGTATCCTTTGTATTTTTGGCCACTAGCCTACTTAATTACCATTTTTCCTTTTCACCCTAATTTTCTCTGTTATTATGACTTATTTCTCCTCTCTCTTTCTGTGATGTTGATGTGTTGTGCTCCAATTGCAATTGGACTTCACAACTTCGCACTTCACTAAGGAACAAGTTAGAATAATAGAGTTGCTTTACACATTGAGAACAATGTGTTGATTAAATGTGGGGGAGGGGAATACATTTTAAATACCATTAATTGGTTGTTTTTAAATGAGAAAATGCCTTAAACTAGAAATTTTTTCAAAAATTTTTCAAGAATGACTTGCTTTGATGCATGTCCTAAGTGATAAAGGGTCACATTTGCCACTTTAGTAAATGTAATTTATGAGAAATTCTTTGAGCTTTCATGTGATCTAGTGTTTTGGCAACTTTTTGAAATCATGTTTTGCTTTTCAAGTGAATGGGAAGAGAAATGAACCCAGAATTAGATTTTTTCTTACTTATTGTTTAAGGAAAGAAAGTTTCTACATCAATAATGTTTTTAAGAGTTGAGCATTTTTATAATTAATTGCAATGTTTTGATTGATTGTGTTTATAAAGTTAACATCAGGAATAGTTAAGAAGATGTTTTATGGTTAGCTTGCTATACAGTTGATTGTTAGAGTGAGTATTAGAGAAAAACCTTGTTAGAAGGTTAATTGAGCCTTAAATTCTTTCCATATGTGCATTTTCACTTAGTTTTTCACCTTCTAGAACTTCTTTCAACTCTTTTTCAAAACGGCATTTGCATTAGTATGTTGGAAATAAAAGAGGCATTCAATTTTAAACCCTTTTAACTCAAACACAAATCCTCATTCATCACCTTTTGCTTACCCTTTTGAGTCATTCTATGTTGTATGCATGTCATTTATTCATAGTGTTCAAAGTATTCTAAAATCAAGGTGAATTGCCAATAGAAAGTTGAACAATGTATATATTGAAATGGCATGTATATAGAAAAAGGAAAGAAAGTAAATAAAAAAATGAAAAAAATGTTTATAGTTTGGAAAAGAAAAAAAGAGAAAGTATTCAAAAAAATGGAGAAAAATAGAAAAATATTTTGTAGATAAAAAGAAAAGGAAAAGAAATATAAAGAAGGGATTCATATTTCTATATAAAAAGTGTTCATGAATTTGGAAAAGAATTGGCAAAACTCTGTTAAGTTATTTAGTTGCTATGAACTTATTCATTAAGTTTGACTTGCATATCATCTATTCCTTTTTCCAATCAATTCATTTCATCTAGCTTTCATCCAACATTACAAGCCATTTAATTCCTCTTGATTCATTATATTTAATTGCCAAAAGTAGAGGAGATATTAGAGTTGTTACAAGCCTATGGTAAGGTGTTGATTAAGTGAATTAAAGTGAAATTATCCCAATGAGGTGAGATGAGTTAAACACTAATATCTTGAGAGTCTCTCGTGCTTCATTCTAATATTTTGGATTGTGTGGTTAACTAATTTCTTTGCATTGCTTGACTATGACTAGTGTTGACTTAAGGAATTTGATTAATTGATAAATTGCTTTCTAATTATGAAGTGCTCATCTTTCAAATGCATTAGTGATTTGAGTTTAGAAAATTGTACTTAATTGCCTTTCCTCAGGAGTACAAAGGTATAAGTGGGGGGAATTGATTGGACCATATTTTTGTATAAATTTTCATAATTAAATTGGGATTTTTAATGCATTTTCTAGAACAATATCGCATGATTAACCACTAATTTTAGTTATGGATAATTGTATTGAATTAATTAGAATCAGGGTCAAAATGGTCATAATTTGTTAATTATTTTGTGTAATTGTTTCTTGGACTTTTGATCCTACTTGGTGCTTAATTTTGTATTGTAGGTGTTTGGAAGAAAATTTGAGATTTTAAAGAGTCAGAATTAATATTTTGAGGTCTGGGAGAAACTACAAAAAAAGTCCTGAAAATTTCTGGCAATTAAAAGTGAAAGTAGAAAAGGGATGGGAAATTACAGATAATGACCCAAAAATTTCAGAAATTGTTTTTTTGCCTTATAAATATTTCAAAACTTTACACTCCAGCCCCTTTGCAGAACTTTTAAAAGTTTCAAATAGGTCCCTGGTTAAAACTTCCATTTTAACAGGGTTACTATTCACTACCTTCTTCATACAAAGGAGACAGCGAGTTGCACCTCGAAGAAAAACTAGAACTTGATCTCCCTCTCATCTCTACCTTCAATGATCGCCGGTGACTTCCCCTCCTTCATCCACAATTACCGGTGACCCTCTTACATCAACCATTATCATCTTCTTCATCAACAACTGCCACCACCGCTAATTCCTTTTCAGTTACAACTTGTAAGCTCGAACCAGATCGAAACTGAACCAGAGGAGACCATTGCTGTAACCAAGAAGCTTGAACACGATGAGAGAGGGAAGAGACCATCGTACCATTGCTGTCCCTCCATACTATCACTGCCGACGATCCTCAGTGTTGCCATAAATGAGAGCCCGTGAGATAGAGCTTTAAGAGTAAAGGAGGTAGCTCGATATTAGGACTACCACCATCCCTTTTCACTCAAACACCATACCATCCGCTGTCGGCCTTCTTTGAGTTCTGGCTAGTTCATAAGCTTGCTGGCGAACTTTTCCAAATTCTGGTGATATTTCAAAATTCTGACGAGCTTCTTCTTCATAGTTCCAGCTACTCTTCTGACTCTGAAACTACAGCATCCTCCTCCGTCAGCAATCTCTGTGTTATTCCAGTGAGCTTTTGATTTTCCAGCAAAGTTCTAGAGTTAACTTTCTTCAATTCCCGTGTCACACCCTCATCTTATTTTTACCTATTTCAGAGTATTTGCGGAAAATAATACGCAGTTTAATGGGCAACACAGGAATAACATAGATATACTGATATTATGTGCATAGTTATGAAAATTCTCCATAGGGGTTCGTACTTGATAATTACAATTAATGTAGCCTCACAGCGCTACATGGGTGTCTAAATCCATCCCAGTGAAACGGAAACATCTTCCCATCTTCGTTCTATCACTGCAATCCCTTTGTACAATTCTCTTCTTTTTACCTATTAATGCATGATGTGCTTGCATTACATAAATCATACTCACACAATGACATATCTACATGCTCAATGTTTCAAACAACATACGTATGGTCAAAGCATAAACAGAAATAGAGCTTCAATTATTCATATATGTTTCACAAAATCAAGCAAAGCAATAACATGCATCAATACACCAACAAAAATATCAAATACATGCGGGAGAGGTAAGTTCCCTACCTCAAAGCTTTATAACTCTCTGTTTAGATGTGTCTTGTAAAACATGTTGTGTTCGTCTTCCACTCGGTCCTAAAATATTAAATATACAAGAAATAGGTCATAACCTATCCAAATATCATTTTAAAATATTCAGTGTTTCTTGCGGTTATATTAGTCTATAGTAAAAATTTACCAAAATGCCCCTGAGACCGCGGCTCAGCCCAGCTGTACCCGTCTTGATGGCACATTTTTCCAAAATTTTGACTAAGGCTATTCTGACTTATTTTTACCCAAAGAATCCATTTCTGGACCAAACATCACCAAATTCACTGTTAAATTATGAAAATACCCTTGACAACCCCTATTTAGAGTCCTAGTGGCGTTTTCGTAATTATGCTTTTTCTGCCTTTTTTGAAAAAGTGACCAACTGTAACCCTATCTATTTTTGCCCACTGAATCCAATGGAACTATTTGTTTCATGAAAATCCAGTTTCTATAGAGTTTTGTGTTTTAGTTTCCAAAACTTGTACTTTTCCACTTATAATCCTTTGTTAATTCATTTAAACACTTCTTAACCATGATTCTAAGAAATTTGGGTAGCATAACCCCTTAGGGTTATGGCTTTTCAAACTCATAAACCAATCATGAAACTTGAAACAATTCAAGAAATAACACAACAATCACAAGAGAACAAGTTCATGAAGTTACTCTCTTGCTTCCAATCTTGGCACCTTAACTCCTCCTCTTCCTTTGAGACTTGAATTGCTAAACACATGTTTTCATGAAGAATAGAACCTTAGAGGAAGTGTTACACAAGGATAGGAAGTGTAACACCCCAAATTTTATATTCACCAAATATATTGTAATTATTTGGGAAATTCAATAAAATGGTGAATATTCATGCATTTGGAATTTATGAATTTATAAATGTTCAATTTCATGGGAAATTGGGCAAAAAATAATTATGGAATTAATTTGGGTAATTTAAAAAGCCTAATATTAAGGTCCAAAAATGAAGGAATATTAGAGAAAATATTTGGTCCAAAAATAGATGAAAATTGGTGAAAGAAAAATAAGAGAAGAAATTGGATTAGAAAGGTAATGGCAAAATCGTAATTTTGCCAAAATAGCACAAAATAAATTATTTTCCAATTAATTGAAGTTAATTTCAATTAATTAAGGAAAATAAAGGTTAAAAATATATTTAGAATATTTTGTTCAATTTAATATGAATTTATGGAAAATTTGAGCAAAAAGTGCAATTTTGACCAAAATTGAGACTTTACGTGTATATGTAACCGAATCAAGTTGTGAAGCCAATTGAGACCATAGGGAGGGACCCCTAGGTGTCTCCTACATGTGGCATAAAGAAGAAAATATTGGTTGGACATGATGGCATGGTTACGTGAATGTAGGAAGTTATGTACATAAAATTGGATTTTAGCAATTTTGGAAAATTAAACAAATTATTATAATATTATGAAATATTAGAATATAAGTTCATCTTTCTCATTCAGCTGCTCATTCACGTACAGTAGACCTGAACCATAGAGAGAGAAGGTTGAGAGAATTTAGAGAGAGAAATAGAAGAAAAATCACAAGGTAAGCCGATTTCTCCAACAATTTCGCTCCTAACGCGTATAACTCCGACTCTAAACTACTCCTCTTTGTTCTTTAAGGTTTGGAAAGCTCAAATTTGGTGTTTTGAAAGTTATGGTTTTCGGCCATCTTTGAGAAAAGCTAGTGGGAGCTTGAGGTAACTTCCAAACTCTTGTGTATATATTTGTAATTATTAGTAAATTTTGCTCTGTTAATGTCTGTCTATAAACAAATACTTATTATCAGTATAACTGTACTTTTCTGTTTACCTATAGAACTTGTTCATTATTGCCCTGCACATATCAAAATGGAAACGGGTGTTGACAGGAAGCCAAATCACTAAATCAACAACTACTTTACCTTAATCTTCCTCCTCCTTTTCTCTAAGTCTTCAAAATGCCTCAAGCTCTCTCTCTCTCTCTCTCTCTCTATTTTTTCTTTGGTTTGGCCAAATGTGCTCATGGAAAGGGGAGAGTTTGTGTTTTATTAATTTAAGTCTTCTTGCCTCTTGACCATTGATCTCATCAAGGGTTGAGATGGTAACACATGTCTTCCACCATGCCTCCCTCCATGCTTCCACCATACCTCTTCACTTTATGCCATACTTCCTCATAATTTGACTTGCTTGCTCCCTTACCATCACCATACCATCACCCTACCATGATCATCATGTCCATACCTCGTTCGTATGAGGTGGACGGCATGAAAGAGTGTGCCACAGCTACCTGTATTTGGACCTGAACCCAGGCCGGCTTCTCCAGGGCAGTCTCAGGTAGGAGAGACCGATGAGTATCCTAAAGAAGACTCTGAGGAGGATCCAGAGTGGGATCTTGATGATGATCTAGAGGAGATGCTCGAGGATGAGTCAAGCGATCGTGAGTCTCGGGCAGAGCCAGTGCAGGTGTTGTATAACCTGCAGCCGAACCTCGAGTTGTGGCACTATCTGCAGGGCCAATATATCCGAGCAGTACGGGACTATGACACTCCCCGCGATCAGTATCTTATGTTCTTGGTAGGTGTGGTAACGATGTATAGGCTTCAGGAGGATATGGGAGTCAGGTTCACGAATGAGGTCTGGGCATATATTACTATGGGCTTCTTTCTAGATACAGCGTACTGGAACAGACAGAAGAATGACATTGTAGAGAGAGGTCTGAGTAGGAACTTTTGGGAGTTCCTGAATCACATGAACACCCTTGTATCAAAATATATGTATCTAGGTTGATGTGGGACCCACGGGTATATTTTGGGTGACCGGAGCTGACCGGCACATATTATGAGACAAGGGCAGACAAGAGGAACCGACAGACAGAAATGATGTAGCCAGAGTCGGTATTTTGAGGAGGGTACAGATAGAAAAATGTAATGTAATAAGGAACAATATGTCATGTACAGTAGTTTATAGGTTATCTGATGTTTTGTTTCTATGTAGCTACTGTAAATAGTTGTGTATGCTATGTATGACATACTTGTACCCTGACTATTTATGAAATGACAAAGATGCCTTGCTCTTGTATCAAAATTTACTCTTCTCTAATTTCATGTAGAGAGAATTATGGAGATGGTACAACTAGGAGAAGGCGGTAGAGGCCGAGGTAGAGGTCGAGGCCGAGGTCGTGGTAGACATGGTACCAATAAGGGAGAACCAAGGCCTGACCCTATCCAGCAGCAAATCCTGGATTTATTGGAACAACAACAATAAACCATGAATGAGATAAGAGTTGACCTCCAGGGAGTACAGCAGAGACAGGACCACCTGGAGAACCACATGGATGAATTTATATGGGGAAATTATGAAGAAATACCGGAGGAGCCCCAACCAGAGGATTTACCACCAGAGCCTAAGGTGGATATCCAAGCTTGGATGAGTAGATTCAGTAAGCAACAACCACCTATGTTCAAGGGGAAGTTTGATCCTCAACAAGCGGAAACATGGTTAGCTCGTTTGGAAAAGATTTTTGATATGCTGCAATGTCCAGATGAGATGAAAGCCCGGTTAGCCATATACAAGCTGGAAGGTGATGCCGATAGCTGGTGGAAAGGCATGGACCTCATCCTGAAGGGGAAGAATGTTCCTATCACGTGGGAACTATTTCAAGAGGAATTTAACAAGAAGTATTTTCCTCCGACTGTCAAGAGAGAGAAAGAGAAAGAGTTCCTCAGCATCAAACAGTACGACCGGGAGAGTTTTGATGACTATCTGGCCTGGTATATCCGACTGTCACGCTACTCGTCATATGCCAAGTTGAATGACAATGATGAGTGGAATTCTGATATGATGATAGAGGGGCTGAGACCTGAGTTCAAGGACAGACTGATCTCCCAACACTTTACAGATTTCAGTAAAGTGGCAGAAGAGTGTCGATACATTGAGAAGCGTATGTCGAGCCTGGCAACTCAGGCTGGTAATAAAGGTGCTTCTAGGAGTATAAGTTCCTCACAGAAAAGAAAAGAACAGGGGGGACCTTCTAGGGGCGATAATAAGAGGCCGAATCAAGCTGGAGGCCGTGGGGGCCAGGGTTTCCCAAGAGGCGGAACATGTTGGTATTGCCGCAAGCCATTTCATCCTGGCAAGACGTGTAGTGGAGCCCCGTTTAGAATGGATCCTAACAAACCACTCACTTGCTTTAACTGTGGAAAGCCAGGGCACTTTTCGAAAGATTGTCCACAGAAGCAGCAACCGGAGGGGACTAGACCTAGGGTTCCAGGAAGGGTCTATACACTGACACAGGAAGAAGCTCGAAAATCTCCGGAGCTGATTCAAGGTATGATTTCTCTCAATGGCAGTCTAGTGCATGTTATGTATGATTCTGGTGCTAGCCATTCATTTATTGCATATGACTACGTGAGACGATTGAATTTACATATGCATAAATCCCCATATGATTTGGTTGTATCTACACCTATGGGCACACAAATTGTGACGACTGATGTTTGTTTGAATTACAAGATAAATGCTGAGGGGCATGAGTCAACTGTAAATCTGATTTGTTTGCCACTGCAAGGGTTGGAAGTAATTTTGGGGATTGACTGGCTAACAGCAAATGGTGTGTTGTTGGATTGTAAACAGAAGAGAGTCTTATATCTGAATCCACAACCACAAGCTGACACTGAAATCACTCTTAACCTTTTATCTGCGGCTAAGGTTGAGAGGTATTTGCAGAAGGGATGTCAGGGGTACATGGTATTTTGCTCTATGCAATCAGAGGCTGGTGTAGCCTTGGAAAGTATCCCTGTGGCAAATGAATTCCCTGATGTTTTTCCGGAGGATGTCGGTGGACTACCTCCAGATAGGGAAGTGGAGTTCTCGATTGATTTGAAGCCTGGAGCGGGTCCAATTTCTAAAACCCCATATCGTATGGCTCCAAGCGAAATGGCAGAGCTGAAGAAGCAGATCGAGGAACTACTTGAGAAAGGGTTCATACGACCTAGTGTATCGCCTTGGGGTGCTCCAGTGCTTTTTGTCAAGAAGAAAGACGGAAGCCTGCGTCTCTGTATCGATTATCGAGAGATGAACAAGGTGACCGTCAAGAACAAGTATCTACTCCCTAAAATTGATGATTTGCTCGATCATTTGTCTGGTTCCTGTGTATTCTCGAAGATCAATTTGCGATCGAGATATCATCAGTTGAGAGTCAAAGCAGAAGATGTATCGAAGACTGCTTTCAGGACCAGATATGGGCATTACGAGTTTCTTGTGATGCCATTTGGGCTGACCAATGCACCTGTCGTGTTCATAGACTACATGAATCGAATCTTCCGTTCGTATCTGGACCAGTTCGTTGTAGTCTTTATTGATGATATACTAGGGTATTCACGGAGTCAAGCTGAACACGAGCAGCATCTGAAAACGGTGTTGAACATATTGCGAGATAGGCAACACTGTGCCAAGCTGAGCAAGTGTGAATTCTGGCTTTCAGAGGTAAAGTTTCTGGGCCATTTTGTCTCACAGTAAGGAGTCTCTGTTGATCCTAGCAAAGTGGAAGCAATACTGAGCTGGAAGAGGCCAGAGACTGTATTTAAAGTGCGCAGTTTTCTGGGTCTAGCTGGCTACTATCGAAGATTTATTCCGAATTTCTCCAGAATTGCTTTACCATTGACTAAATTGACGCGGAAGGCTCAACATTTTGTGTGGGATGAGAATTGTGAGAAGAGCTTCCTAGAGTTGAAGCAAAGGTTAACTACAGCACCAGTGCTGATGATCCCAGATCCACAGTTTACGTATGTTGTTTATACAGATGCCAGTGGACAGGGATTGGGATGCGTGTTGATACAGCATGGCCGAGTGGTGGCATATGCATCCAGACAGCTGAAACCTCATGAATTGAACTACCCCACTCACGATCTTGAGTTAGCGGCAATTGTGTTTGCTTTGAAGATCTGGAGACACTATCTCTATGGTGAGACTGTAGAGTTGTTCTGCGACCATAAGAGCTTGAAGTACTTGTATGATCAGAAAGAGCTCAACATGAGACAACGCAGATGGATGGAGTTGCTGAAAGACTATAATTTAGAAATCAAATATCATCCCGGTAAGGCTAATGTTGTTGCTGATGCATTAAGCCGAAAATCAGTGCAGGTGGCAGCCATAATGATTTATGAGCAGAAACTGATCGAGGATTTCAGAGACCTAAATCTGTCTAGTCAAATTCTGTTAGGCAGTGGGGTCAGTCAGATATACAATGATCTGAGGGCGGCAATTGAAGAAGACCAACAACATGATGATGAAGCGTTTTATATCAGAGGTATGATTGATAGGGGCGAGACTCAGGATTACGACTTGTCTCCCAGTGGGCTAGTCAGGCACAAGAAGCGGATTTATATTCCACCGTAACCAGAACTGAAACGACAAATCCTAGAGGAGGCACATAAGAGTAAGTATACTCTGCATCCAAGAGCCACAAAGATGTACCATGACTTGAAGGCTCAATACTATTGGCCGGGAATGAAAAGAGAGGTGACTGAGTTTGTTGCTCGTTGCTTAACATGTCAGAAAGTGAAAGTTGAACATCAGCGACCCTCAGGGCTTTTGACGAATCCTGAGATACCTGAGTGGAAGTGGGAAAGCATTACCATGGATTTCGTGATAGGATTGCCAAAGGTTAGAAACCATGATGCTATAAGGGTGATAGTTGATAGATTCACGAAGACAGCTCACTTCCTACCGATTAGCATTCACTATTCTCCTGATAGACTAGTAGAAATTTACATTCAAGAGATTGTGAGATTGCATGGTATTCCGAAGAACATCATCTCTGATCGAGATCCATGATTCACTTTCAAGTTTTGGAAGGCGGTTCATGAAGCTTTGGGTACCAAGCTCCGATTCAGTACGGCATATCATCCTCAAACTGATGGGTAGACAGAGCGAACGATTCAAACCCTTGAGGATATGCTAAGGGCGTGTGTGCTTGATTATAAAGGTAGCTGGGACAAATTCCTTCCATTAGCAGAGTTCGCCTACAACAATAGTTATCATTCGAGTATTCAAATGGCTCCATACGAGGCACTCTACGGGAGGAAGTGTCAATCGCCAATATGCTGGACTGAGTTGTCTGAGAGGGAATTATTTGGGCCAGATCTTGTTGATCAGACAACGGAGCAGATAAAATTGATCAAGCAAAGATTGCTAGCTGCTCAGAACCGACAGAAAAGTTATGCATATAAGAGGCGAAAACCTCTAGAATTTGAAGTCGGTGACCACGTATTCATGAAAGTATCACCTGTTACGGGTATTGGCAGGGCATTGAAAGCAAAGAAGCTACAATCAAGATACATTGGTCCGTTTGAGATCTTAGAGAAGATTGGGCCTGTAGCATATCATATCGCTTTGCCACCAAATCTGAGCAGGCTACATGAAGTTTTTCATGTTTCCCAGATGAAAAAAATATCAACCTGATCCAGAACACGTAATAGAGTATGAAGATGTGGAAATGCGCGATGATTTGACTTATGAAGTCACACCTGACCGAATCATCGATCGGCAAGAAAAGCAGCTCAGAAACAAGAGCATTCCATTCGTCAAGATTGTCTAGAAAGGGTTATTGCCCAGAGAGGCTACATGGGAAACAGAAGATAGTGTAAAGAAACGTTACCCGGAATTTATAGCTGATTAGGTGTAGCAAATTTCGGGGATGAAATTTATTTAAGTGGGGGAGAACTGTAACACCACAAATTTTATATTGACCAAATATATTGTAATTATTTGAGAAATTCAATAAAATGGTGAATATTCATGAATTTGGAATTTATGAATTTATAAATGTTCAATTTCATGGGAAATTGGGCAAAAAATAATTATGGAATTAATTTGGGTAATTTAAAAAGGCCAATATTAAGGTCCAAAAATGAAGGAATATTAGAGAAAATATTTGGTCCAAAAATAGATGAAAATTGGTGAAAGAAAAATAAGAGAAGAAATTGGATTAGAAAGGTAATTGCAAAATTATAATTTTGCAAAAATAGCACAAAATAAATTATTTTCCAATTAACTGAAGTTAATTTCAATTAATTAAGGAAAATAAAGGTTAAAAATATATTTAGAATATTTTGTTCAATTTAATATGTATTTATGGAAAATTTGAGCAAAAGTGCAATTTTGACCAAAATTGAGACTTTACGTGTATACGTAACTGAAACAAGTTGTGAAGCCAATTGAGACCATAGGGAGGGACCCCTAGGTGTCTCCTACATGTGGCATAAAGAAGAAAATATTGGTTGGACATGATGGCATGGTTACGTGAATGTAGGAAGTTATGTACATAAAATTGGATTTTAGCAATTTTGGAAAATTAAACAAATTATTATAATATTATGAAATATTAGAATATAAGTTCATCTTTCTCATTCAGCTGCTCATTCACGTACAGTAGACCTGAACCATAGAGAGAGAAGGTTGAGAGAATTTAGAGAGAGAAATAGAAGAAAAATCACAAGGTAAGCCGATTTCTCCGACGATTTCGCTCCTAACGCGTATAACTCCGACTCTAAACTACTCCTCTTTGTTCTTTAAGGTTTGGAAAGCTCAAATTTGGTGTTTTGAAAGTTAGGGTTTTTAGCCATCTTTGAGAAAAGCTAGTGGGAGCTTGAGGTAACTTCCAAACTCTTGTGTATATATTTGTAATTATTAGTGAATTTTGCTCTGTTAATGTCTGTCTGTAAATAAATACTTATTATCAGTATAACTGTACTTTTCTATTTGCCTATGGAACTTGTTCATTATTGCCCTGCGCATATCAAAATGGAAACGGGTGTTGACAGGAAGCCAAATCACTAAATCAACAACTTCTTTACCTTAATCTTCTTCCTCCTTTTCTCTAAGTCTTCAAAATGCCTCAAGCTCTCTCTCTCTCTCTCTCTCTCTCTCTCTCTCTCTCTCTCTATCTTTTCTTTGGTTTGGCCAAATGTGCTCATGGAAAGGGGAGAGGTTGTGTTTTATTAATTTAAGTCTTCTTGCCTCTTGACCATTGATCTCATCAAGGGTTGAGATGGTAACACATGTCTTCCACCATGCCTCCCTCCATGCTTCCACCATACCTCTTCACTTTATGCCATACTTCCTCATAATTTGACTTGCTTGCTCCCTTACCATCACCCTACCATGATCATCATGTCCATACTTCATGTCATACCCACCTTACTATTGTCATCATTATTCTGTTCTTGTAGCATTTTGGACATGCGATCATGAAATTGATTTATTCCCCTTAATTTTATGTGTTGGCCGAAATTAGGGGGAGAGGGGAAGGAAAACTGTGTTTCACTAATTCTATAATTCCCCTTAATTGATTTATGCCCAAGTCCCTCTAATTCTACAATTCTTGATTTATTCCATTAACAATATTCAATTTATACATTTTCCTTGATTAATTGAAATTAGCTTCAATTAATTGGAAAATAATTAATCTTGGGTTGAATTGGCAAAATTATGATTTTGCTATCAATTTTGTAATTTAATTCCTTTCATAAATTAATTTGCTCATTTCCTTATGAATATGAATATTTCAAAATTCACAAGATCCAAATTCATGAATATTCACCATTTTATTGAATTTCTCAATTAATTATAATATACTTTTGGTGAATATAAAATTTGGGGTGTTACATCCCGACATGTCTATTAGTTTTTTGGCAAGTGTTCAGATTCTAAGCTGTGATTATTGTGAAGCCCAAAAAAGTGGCTAAGCTTTCAACTCTTGAGGATTGGGGATTTGTCTTGAGTTCAAAGAGATTCAAAGGGGAGTTTTCTTATTTCCTTTATGGATTTCCTATTGTTATTGTAATTCCTAGCTATGTTCTAAGGTAGTTGTAGTAAGATTTGTTATGAGCTATTTGAACTCCACATTGTTGAACTAAGATTGATTATTTTGTGTTTGGATTGGAATTATTGTGATTGGATGATTTTTAGTTAATTATGACCTATTAATTCAATGAGATTATGCTTGCTATGTGTTTGCTAGTTTGTGCAATTGATTTGAGTTAATTTGAGTGGCGTGTTTATGCATTCATATTAGAGGAAACAATGGCATTAATTTCATCTATTTCACATAGCAAGTGGCTCTTGAATAATATTTCTAAGCAATAGATATGAATGCAATCGTAGGAGTAGCTATTGATTAGGAGTGTTATACCCAATGTGATTACTTGGGGTTTTTAATTAAGACTTGATGGATTTCAAACTTCCATATCATTTAATGAACTAGTATAGCCATTGAACCAATTTCTTAGGAGAATTCACTTCATTCATATTTTATTAATCATCATATTTTTATAAAAATACCAAAAATAATAGTTTAACATTTAATTAAATTACATTTTCTTTTAGCTATTAATTTGAAAAATCTAAAATCAATTTTTCCTTGTTTTCATTGCATTTGCATGACATTTAGATTACTTAGGATTCAATAAAAAGTGTCTCGAGAAGAGAGAATGATCTTAGGTTTGCCAATACGCAATCCTTGGTTAAGTTTTGATTGTGAACCCTAAGGCTAAAGATGAGAAAAGTCCTAATCCCTGGTAAGCAAGTGTCCCAAGAGGGCATAATGATATTCCCTAATATTCTGTATATCTTTATGGCATTTAAGAAAATAAAATGATAAAACAAGGAAATTGGTGGTCACACACAAATGAATATGTTTAGAACAAAAATTGTAAACATTTGAATTTAATTTGCTGCTAGTAAGTTTTCCTGGGTAGCAGTCTTATTGTGTCACATTTTTAAATAGAAAAATGATGTCTAATACCTATGATATTTACCAGTATGAAAGTAGACTTATCAAACTTTAATTTCATGGCACATATAGGTCATTTAGAGCTATACACAAAGAGTTATGTATTTTTGAAGTTAGCCCAGTGATACTAGCGATTTTCAGTGGTAGCATCCAAAAATAATAATTCTGGGAATTGTGAGCTTTAAGTTGGCTTAAGGCTATATTTTTGCTTGAAAATAGACTTAATAAGGGTCACATAGCCTTTGGTATCACACTAATTGAATCTCTATAAATAAATATATGAATTTTCAAAGTTTGATGAAAATTTTACCCAATTTTCCAACTAGTGCGCAAATAGAAATAAATGTAAGGGCAAAATGGTCATTTGACCAATAAAGCGTGTAGGCATTTATTTTTCCTTTAATTGGGATGAATGTGACTAAAGTAGAGAGACTAACATGGTTAGCCAACACCCAATCTCATCGTTTTATAGTTTTGAAAGGCAATGATTGTTCTAGCTCTCTGTAACCCTTTTAAGCATTTGTTTGAGCTTTTAATAGCTACTTAAAGGACTCAAATGATAACCGGTATGATGTGATTGGGTATCTAGGGTCATGAGAGGTCAAGGAAGAAGAAATTGAAGAATTTCGAAGAAGTTACATTGGTTGGAGTAATGGTACAAAAGGAGGACTCAAGACAAGAGGTAGGAACCTTAGCTTATTTGCATATAGTTGATTCTCATCCGTAGTTTTTTGATTCTTACCGAATAAGACAATGGAAAGCAACGACACACCTGATTCAGTGAAGAAGAGAGTATGAGATAATTAATGAGAATTTTAGAAACTACTTCTCAAACACATAATGCATTCTCAGAGCCATATTTAATTCAGCAAAAAAGAAACTACTTTAAGAAACCCAGACACGACGCACCTGATTTAAGAAACCCAACAACAACGCACCTGATTCTGAAAGTGCAAATGCAGCAAAGGAAAGCAACGACGCACCTGATTCAATGAAGAAGAGAGTATAAGAGAGTTAATGAGAATTTTAGATTTGAAATGTTGTGAAGGTGAGATGATAAGCTTTGTATCAACCGAAAGTGGAAGATGCAAGCAAAACTCACAGGAAAGGGAAAACAAGGGAGACATGATGAATGCAAGGGGAAGAAGAAGGTAAAGTTGTTGCAGTAGCTGCATGATAGGACAGGTGACAGGCTCTTTTATGTCCCCAGTCAAAATGGGGACGCCTAAAGTAGTCTCTTTGGGGACTCTTAAAGCTCACTTTAGGTGTCCCCAGTTTTGCAGGGGACGCCTAAAGCTCACTTTAGGCATCCCCAAAGAGACTGGGGACGCCTAAAGTACTGAAATTTTTTTACTTTAAATTCAACCAGCGCCAAATATTGAACTTTGGATGTCCCTAACTTAAAAAGGGACGTCCTTTAAGGTAGTAGAATGTATAGTTTGTAGTAATGGACAATGACTATTAATTTTAGCTATATATTTTAATTTTTTTAATAACAACCATGATATATTTTGCACAATACTCAACAATTAAAATGATGAATGGTAAAGTATTTGTCACTAGAGGAAGGGGTTTATTTGATGGTTATATGGAAAAGCCGCTATATATGTATAATATTTTATGGTTATTGGCGAATAACTATTAAGTATGTGCGACAAATATTTTAAAAAAATTGGGGGGCTCACTTTGGATCATCCTGTTGCAAAATAACATATAGAAACAACAATATATACCAAACACTCGAATAGATCCAGTTCTGGTTGGATGTATCCAAATATATATACACACACACACAAAATAACCAATTCCAACCAATAAGTTCCAACAAATTAAAATATTAAATCATCGAATTCTATCTATACAATAATTATGAATACTCAAAGGAATGGGAATATACATATAATCAAGTGTCCCTTTTTCTTTTCCTAATCTTAGTAATTTTAATACTCTTTTTAGTTATAATTGTTTTCTTTAATTTGTGAAGCAACTTCCCACTCTTTGATATCCAAATTCTTTCATTGTGGTCATTCCTAAAATACAAAGCATCATCCTCATTGAATTGTGTTTCAAGTGATGACCCTTGGAAAGGATCATCCTTAATGAATTCACCTACTGCATGTCATTTATTTTGTTTGATAACAAAACAATAGATCATTATTTATCAGCAGGATCAGGAACATAGAACACTTGTTTAGCTTGAGAAGCCAAAATGAAAGGCTTTTCTTTATACCCTTGCTTGTTCAAATTCAATTATATCAACCCTAACTCATCCACTTTCAAAGTGTTATTATTATCAACCCACTTGCACTCAAAAATTGGAACATGAAATCCTACGTAATTCAACTCCCAAATGTGCTCAACCATGCCAAAGTAAAACATATTGGAATAGATAGGATTGCCAAATCTGAGTTGGATACATGATGTCTTCCATATTTCTCAATTGAAGAAATATCAACTTGATCCAGAACATGTGATTGAATATGAAGATATGGATATACGGGATGATATGACGTATGAGGTCACACCTAACCGAGTCATTGATCAGTAGAAGAAACAACTGAGGCATAACAGTATCCCATTCATAGAGGTGGTATAGAAGGGGTTATCTCCTAGAGAAGCTACATGGGGAAATGGAGGAAAGTATGCAGAAGCGTTACCCGAAATTCATGAGCTAGTATGTTGTTACGAGTGTGGATGATCAATTAAATAGTGCAAGTGTACACTGTCGTAATCAAGTAATATAGAAGTGAGTAGAGTATCGTTCCCACGAGGATTGATCACTAAGTACCAAAATGGGTAATTTTAATTCTATTTAGTCAATCGATAAATTGGTGATTGAGAGTACAAATAAAATAAAAATAATTAAATATGAGTGCAGATGATATGAAAACAAATATAAGAAAAAGTCCTAGGGATTAGATTTCACTTAACAAATTCTGGATTGAATCACTTATCTATTCTAGCCCAATTTATTCCACATGATTGATAGTCGAGTTTCCCTAATTTAATTACTAGCCTCTTCCAAGGTCAAGCAATTCTATAATTAATTGCTAATCCAATATATTCCTATATGAATTTAAGCAATTAATTATGCATTAAGATTTATGGAACTCAATAAGACTACACAACTCATATGAATATAATCCTATTTCACATGCAAGTCATGGTTTTAATTATAGGATCTACATACATGCATCTCCTTCCGGTCTCAACATGCATATTGTAATCATTCAAAAGGTGGCCAATCAAATGAAAGCATTAAGAACAATAATTAAAACTCAATCATGAAGGAGAAATTAAAACTAGATTCAATAAGTTAAGATTCAATCCGTCATTAGTAAGCTACGTCATCACCCTAGGAAAATTAAAATTTAGCTCATGATAAAATTAAAAACAACACCAAAATAAATTGACATTATATAAAGCTAGAATGAAATCCTTATAAATATTGCATAAAACTTGAATATGAAATTCTTAAACATAAATATACAACCAAAAGATGCATAAAAAATGTAAAAATCTAGCCGTCCCTTTAGGAGGTAAAACCTTCCATGTAGGTGGCATACAAAGAGTAATACAATCCTAAGCCTTCCAAGATGGAGGCATGCAAGAAAATAATACAATACCTAAAATTAATTCCAAGATGATGTAGTAAGTGGAGAAGAGATGGAGTAATGAAATGGTGTGTAAGTAGATAAGAGAGAAGAGTAATGGAAATGAAATGGTATGTGTGGAGAAGAGATGAGAGTAATGGATATCAATTGGTGTCCTCAATGTGAAGGAGAGGGTGGCTATATATAGGGAAAAATGGAGTAAGGTAGATGAAGTGGTAGATGAAATGTGATAAGTGGAGTAGTAGATAGAATGTGGTAGATGAAATAGTTGGTGAAAAGAAAGATGAATTGGTAGATGAAATGTGGTAGATGAAGTAGTAGGTGAAAAGGAAGATGAAGAGGTGGATGAAATGGTTGGTGGAATGATGGATAATTCCCGCTTTCAACTTTCAAGCAAAATTCGAAATCCTTCGAGATGGAACTGGAATTTTGTCTCAACATAAAAGTTGTAGAGCTCTTTCTTAGCTTTTTATCCATATAAATAACGTCCCGATCCGACATCTAGAGCTCCAGATATTGCCTGAAAACTGAAAGAGGGTCTAATTTAGTATTTTCCAAGAAATTCTCTTTTATGCCAAAATCATTATTTATTTATTAATTACACCCAAATTTATTAAATTGAGCTCAAATGTCATCCATAAAATCATCATATAAAGGGAGAATAAATATGCAAATATTTTACTTATCAAATTCCCCCACACTTAGCTCTTGGACGTCCTCGGACAAGGAATGACTAATAAGTGCTTCCAACAAAATCAGAAGTGTCAAGTCATAAGTAAGAACACAATTGAAAAGTAAAGAAATCATAGTATTCATGAATCAACGAAAATATAAATTGGTAACTTTGTTTGAAAATGAATAAACCGAGTTTGTAAGTGTAACTCATTCTCTCAATCTCTCAAGTGTTTAAGGGTAAATGTTTCGCTCAAATTCAACCAAAAAAATTGCACTACCATAGGCTTGCTAAAAATCTCAATCTCCACTACCTAATTCACATGCATAATTCAAATCAAAAGGACTTATTAAGGGTTGTAATGGGGTTAAGGTAAAAGGAATGTAAAACATAATATGAAAGGCTATATTTAAGAAATTTAATAGAACAATTGAAAAATGGGCTACTTATAAATTTATCTCATCATAACAACCCACAATTCGAATACTAATTTTTTTTTCTTTTTTTTTTCATTCTTTTTTTTTCTTTTTTTTTTCATTTTTTTTGCTTGCACTTTTAAAGTTGATGATATATACACCCCCACACTTGTCAAAAGCTCATTTCACAAAAATTTCAAATGCTCTACTAATCTTCCGAATTAGGTAAAAGCATTTGATATATCATTAAAGTATATGTCAATGGGTTGTGAACAAAGAAAAAGTCAATGAGGCTCAAAGGGGCTTATCAACGATATAATTGTAAGGTTGGCTATTTGGCTCTAGCTAAACAAAATGAATGCCTTTATCATCTTTGAATGTGCATGTGAAATGTAATTTCAATCAGATTTAAAGCAAGTTCTAGAGTGACAACTTAATAGGTGAATATCACACATAAGAGAAATAATCATTATAGGCTCAAAGCTCACGGTTTGGGGCTTTCAAACTCAGCTCATTCAATCTCAAAATTCATCACCAATTGTAACAATCGGTTGTTCATTCATGCTATGAAATCTCTAAATTCAATTGATCTATACTCAAAACTTATATACTTCTTAAGATCATTACAAAGCACTTAAATAGGATGACTTTTTTTTTTTTTTAATTTTACTTTTTTTTAGAATGAACAAAAACATGCAACTACTAAAATGCGTCTCAGGAGTTAAGAATAACTCCTTGCTCTGCCATTTTTTTTCATACCCCATGCATCTAATGGTTTTACTAACTAACAAAAGAAAAACAAAAAAAAAACAAAAATTTTTTTTTTCTCCTTTTTCCTCCTCCCCCAACCTAAATCAGACATTGTCCCCAATGTCTTCTAGAGTTCAGAGAAAGTTTTTTTTTTTGAAACATAAACACATAATAAAGTAAAATCAAAATACTAAGGGTAAAACTAAGAGATTAAGGAAAGTTACAACCGAAGGGTGGTATCTGGGTTCTGCTCCTGACTGCTATCTGAAGATTGCCCACCTATTTGCTTGACGAGTAGATCTGGTTTAGGCTCATAGGTTTGCAGTTGATCGAGCAGCTGATCAGCAGTTGGTGCAGAAATTATGGAATGGTGAGTCGCTTGGGGTATGAATCTTGTTTCCACAGCATGATCAAGAAAAGACAACAGATTATCATAAAAACCATTAACATTTAACAATCCTAATGGCTTTTTGTGATAGTTTAACTTAGCCCAATATGCAACGCTAGAAATGTCATCCAACGTCTCCAAACCACCGGGTAGAGCAATGAAAGCTTGAGCATGGTAGAACATTAGTCCTATTTGTTCAGGCAAGCTCGAAACCTGTAACTCTTGTCCTAAGGAAAAAGTGTGATCTTCCAACTCCTTCACCCTTACACTTAAACTCTTGCTTCCATTCATAGATGCAGAAATGGCCACACTTCCCTTTAGGCCCTGAATGCCTCCTCCGTACACAAAGTTGATTCCTCTGGCAGCTAATCCAATTCCCAGTTCATTTGCTGCTGTTATAAACTCTCCTTTCTTGCCCAAATCAGTTTCACCAAAAATGCAAATAGATGTAAATCTACATTTTTGTGCAATACCCTTTTTCTCTTTCTGTCTCTCGGACCCTGTATGCTTACTAGTGGAAGACTGCATATTTACAAGTGGAAGTGTGCATATTTACAAATGAAAGAGTACATATATATAACACTAAAGCAGTGACAACAAAATCATACAAATCACGCATTTTTCAAAAAATTTTGAAAAACTTCTGACACGAATGACTGGCGTAATTTGCGTGAAGCAAAAGGGAAGAGAAAGTCAAAAGTTACTGACAAGAAAAGACATATTAGACAAAAGCTACTGAAAAGATAAGATAGATTAGATAAAAGCTATGAAAAAGATAAAATGATTAAACAAAAGCATGATTATGTACAGTAGTTGTGATTTTGGCTCACATCTTCCTCTGGTTTTACGTCCAGAAACGGCTTAAACGCTTTCTATGAATCGAGGATTTGCTTCCCATCCAGTTTTCTTATAAACTGGCAAACAGGGTCTTTTAACGTCAGATTCCCAAGACGATAGCGCTCCTTTTCTCTATTGAATATGTCTGCTAAATCGAGAATAATACGATGAACATCACCACTCGGATGCGTCTCAAGAGTTTGAATGATATCATCCAGTGACTCCTTACTCAGTCCATCCTTTATAAATTTAATTTTATCTTCTCGATTTACAGAAACCATACCTTTACTTCTACAGCGCTGATCACAATTCCACCTTGCACATTTATGGCAGACCTTCATTCTTTTAGCTCTTCTCTTTTTGGAGTAAGAACTTCTTCCCATTCCTGGCAAAGGTTTAACAAATGAATTATGAATCTCACCTGCTAAACGTACCTTAGCTTCAATGATCCAACGTACATCCACAGGAAGGCCCAAACGATTGAATATCATCATCCTTTCAAGTCGACTGTTATAGATCTTCCTGAGCACATCTTTGGGAAGAGTGGAGAACCTGTTCTTAAGCTTTGCAAGAGATTCCTCCATGGTAACTTAAAATGAAATTGATGAAGACTAGAATTCTCAACCCAGTGCAGTGTGTTTCAATGAATAGGAAAGAAAAATGAGAGAGCAGGAAAGAAGTTTTGAGAGAGTAGGAATGAAATAAGTGAGTAGGAAAGAAAATTGAGAGAGTAGGAAAGAAGTTTTGAAAGAGTAGGAATGAAGTTTTGGGTTGCCTCCCAAATAGCCGCCCTTCTTTAACGTCTTTAGCTAGACAAAGATTAAACAATTTTTTTTATTTTTTTTCTTTTTATTATTTTTTTTTTAATTTTTTTTTTAAATTTTATGAGAATGAGGACTTACCTGTTGGTTCCTCAAACGTGATGACAGTTGTCAAAGTGTTGAGTACCCATCGTTATACTCCTTTAAATGTTCTTGATTGTAACCATCAAAGTGGAATACATCATCAGGAGCTACCAGAAGTCCTGCAAAATCAAAACATCCAACCAAATCTTGGGTAAGCAGCGCTAAATTTATAGTCTTCAGCCAGACTTCCCAAACACAAACTACTAATCAAAAGTATCAAACACCAGGATTTCCTTTTCTTCATTTCTTTTCAAGCAACAATGTTTCATGCACACGAAATGATCATTCAAAGTAATTAATTGTACTTATTCAATCATAGACAATTTTAGAGTACAATTATTTACTGATTTCAAATAAAGCACAACATCCATGCACTTGCAAACAAATTTAGGAGTTTCTAAAATTTTAGAACATCCCACAAAATCCACTTGACTCTCATCAGTAAGAGTCAGCACTTCAATAGGAGAAACATGAACAACAACTTTTGGAACATCCTCATTAGTTTCAACATCAAAGTCACAAAGATTAGGCTCCATAATCGGAATCTCAATTGGACATTCACTGTTCTCTCCAAAAGTGATTTCAAGTTCTTTAACACATTCCACAAGAGCCAATGTTTCATTTAATTCCACATCCTCAATTTTCTCACAATATTCATCATCAACAAAAGAAGTGGACATCATGCTCAAAGAATTATCTTGCCTCATAGTTTCAAGTGAAGCAATAATTTAACTCGCATATATTCCAATATTTTGAACACTTGACTCAACACTAGTGGCAAGTTCATTTTGCTCTCTACTAAATCTCTTTGTGATTCCGCAAACTCCTCACATAATCTTTCTAAATTAGACTTTTCCTTATACTCAAGAGTTTGTTCTTCAATATATGGATAAGAGTAGAAAGGAGGATTAGGACAATACCTGATATATGGATCCAAAGACTCTTGTTGCTCTAAAATTCCACCAGGATAAAATGAATGATCAAAACAAGTTTGGTGCATATTGAAATCATCTCCCATATAATGACTGGTAGTGCTATATGGATAATGCTCATAGGGATGATACTCTCCATAATAAGCACCAGAAAAACAATTATAAGGAGAAGAATTTTCAACCCAACTGGCATTTTCATGTCTCATTCCATCCACATGCATTCCAGAAAAAGAACTAAGATATGACAAGTTATCACCAAATGAATGCTGTGAATAATTCATTTTTATTTTGAATTTTTTTTTTTGAAATTTTACATGCAGACTAAATTAGTATTAAAATTACTTGGTATTGATATTAATGAAAACAATCCCCGGCAACGGCGCCAAAAACTTGTTACGAGTGTGGATGATCAATTAAATAGTGCAAGTGTACACTGTCGTAATCAAGTAATATAGAAGTGAGTAGAGTATCGTTCCCACGAGGATTGATCACTAAGTACCAAAATGGGTAATTTTAATTCTATTTAGTCAATCGATAAATTGATGATTGAGAGTACAAATAAAATAAAAATAATTAAATATGAGTGCAGATGATATGAAAACAAATATAAGAAAAAGTCCTAGGGATTAGATTTCACTTAACAAATTCTGGATTGAATCACTTATCTATTCTAGCCCAATTTATTCCACATGATTGATATTCGAGTTTCCCTAATTTAATTACTAGCCTCTTCCAAGGTCAAGCAATTCTATAATTAATTGCTAATCCAATATATTCCTATATGAATTTAAGCAATTAATTATGCATTAAGATTTATGGAACTCAATAAGACTACACAACTCATATGAATATATTCCTATTTCACATGCAAGTCATGGTTTTAATTATAGGATCTACATACATGCATCTCCTTCCGGTCTCAACATGCATATTGTAATCATTCAAAAGGTGGCCAATCAAATGAAAGCATTAAGAACAATAATTAAAACTCAATCATGAAGGAGAAATTAAAACTAGATTCAATAAGTTAAGATTCAATCCGTCATTAGTAAGCTACGTCAACACCCTAGGAAAATTAAAATTTAGCTCATGATAAAATCAAAAACAACATCAAAATAAATTGACATTATATAAAGCTAGAATGAAATCCTTATAAATATTGCATAAAACTTGAATATTAAATTCTTAAACATAAATATACAACCAAAAGATGCATAAAAAATGTAAAAATCTAGCCGTCCCTTTAGGAGGTAAAACCTTCCATGTAGGTGGCATACAAAGAGTAATACAATCCTAAGCCTTCCAAGATGGAGGCATGAAAGAAAATAATACAATACCTAAAATTAATTCCAAGATGATGTAGTAAGTGGAGAAGAGATGGAGTAATGAAATGGTGTGTAAGTAGATAAGAGAGAAGAGTAATGGAAATGAAATGGCATGTGTGGAGAAGAGATGAGAGTAATGGATATCAATTGGTGTCCTCAATGTGAAGGAGAGGGTGGCTATATATAGGGAAAAATGGAGTAAGGTAGATGAAGTGGTAGATGAAATGTGATAAGTGGAGTAGTAGATAGAATGTGGTAGATGAAGTAGTTGGTGAAAAGAAAGATGAATTGGTAGATGAAATGTGGTAGATGAAGTAGTAGGTGAAAAGGAAGATGAAGAGGTGGATGAAATGGTTGGTGGAATGATGGATAATTCCCGCTTTCAACTTTCAAGCAAAATTCGAAATCCTTGGAGATGGAACTGGAATTTTGTCTCAACATAAAAGTTGTAGAGCTCTTTCTTAGCTTTTTATCCATATAAAGAACGTCCCGATCCGACATCTAGAGCTCCAGATATTGCCTGAAAACTGAAAGAGGGTCTAATTTAGTATTTTCCAAGAAATTCTCTTTTATGCCAAAATCATTATTTATTTATTAATTACACCCAAATTTATTAAATTGAGCTCAAATGTCATCCATAAAATCATCATATAAGGGAGAATAAATATGCAAATATTTTACTTATCATACGTGTAACAAATTTCCGAGACAAAATTTGTTTAAGGGGAGAGAGCTGTAACATCCCAATCTTCATCACCAATATTCCCTTGCTGTAATGAGATATTTACTAAAATAAAAATGGTGAATTAAGATGCAAGTAAAGTGGCAAAACAATGCCCTTAATGATTTTATGCACCAAAATTAAGTTTGCCCACAAAGGAGAAACTTTTAGTTCCTTAAAGGCCTAATATGGGAACCCAAATTAGGGCATAAAATGACACAAATATTGGCCAATAATAGTGTCAAGTTTCCACCAAGAAGAGAGGAAAAAGGAAGAAGTCACAATTAAATACAAAATTATAATGGCAAAAGAGTAATTTGCCAATAAAGCAAAGAATTAATTATTTTCCCAATTTAAGGAGACCATTTTCATACAAATAAAGAAATAAAAGGGAAAATAAATGTTTCGGGATAAATATCACAATTTTTGGAACAAATGTGGTCAAGTAAATTGAGTTGAAAAATCAAAGAGTAAAAAGGAGGATTAATTAATTTTTTGAAGAGAGAGAATTGTGATAATGCAAGAGGCAATTATTATTTTCCTTTCTCCTCATATTTTCGCCTAAAAAAGGAAATTAGGAGGAAATAATAATACTTGATAGATAATGGTTCCATGTGCCATTATCTTAAGCCAAATAAAAAGATGAAGCAAAAAAAAGGGGGGGAAGTTTGAAAAGTCAAAGACGAGTGGTAATTAAAGGGCTAAGTACATGGTAACCTCAAGAGGCAATTGAAGAGGCCTATTTGGTTCATTTGGAACCCCTCTATGGCATATTTTGGGGCTACAAAGAAGGGAAGAAATTTAGTCAAGAAGCAAGGGGAATAATTATGACAAGCTACATAGAGATAAGCCCAAGTAAGAGCACATGTGCAAATTATTTTAAATAATATATTTCTAAGAGAGATGAAGTGATATTTTAAAAGCTTCTCATCTCTTTCCTAGCCTTCATTTTCATCCAAAAAGAGGGGGGAGAACAAGAGACTTCAAGAGGGTTCAAAAAGGCAAAAATCCAAGGTAAGATTATGAAATCCTTGTGTTTAACCTTTTAATTCATGTAGAACCTCTTCTAACCTCTCCTTCATCTTGGAAATCATGTTTAGCAAGAAAAATCAAGAGGGAAGAGAGAGTGAATAGTGTCATCCTAAGGAGTGAAAGCCAAGAAATCAAGCAGTAAAGATGTTGTTGTGGTTGTAGTTGTGGAATTTGGCTTGGCTTTTCCTTAGTTTGTAAATTTGGGATGATGAACCCTAGAACGGTATGCTGCCAAAATTTCTATGGATCATGTCTATTTAGTATTTAAGTAGTTAATCTTGTCATTATAATTGAAAAGGAAGTGATTAATCAAGAAAACACACTTTCCCTCCTAAGAACCTAAATTTCATTTTGATGCACAACCATAGGAAGGAGTTGGAATTTTGTAATTTTGATGGTTCCATTGATTTATAAGGGAAAATTGTGTAGGAATACATGTGTTCATAATTTTTGGATGATTGTATACAAATCTGGAAATTTTAGAAGTTCAAAGTACATGCTATTTGCTTGTTTCACTAGAGGCAGTGCTAATGTACAGTGAATTTCGTTAGTCAAAACAAGTCCAAATGCTATGAAACTTTTCAAGATTAAAGTAGAGATGTAGAGCTTTAATTTGATAGGTGGTTCATAATTTTTGGACTTCTATACTAAAAGATATGGAGTTTTGAAGTTGTACCCTATTTCTGGAATGTAATCAAGAACAGGGGAAGTTTTGCAAATTTCTGGGAAAAATGTGATAACAGTAACTAGCTTTGGTTAGTTTCCCATGAAAATATACTTAAAGAGCTTCACATACGCTTTGGAATCTGTTAGAAATTTCCTAGAATTAGTTATGATTTTCAAAGTTGACAAAAAATCTGTTAGTTTTTGAAATCAGTGAAAACTGGTCAAACCACGTAAAACTTGGTTGAACCGGGGTTAATAGCTAAACCGGACCGGTTGGACCACCGGTTCGATGTTTCGTGGTCGGACTGGTCAGTCCAGTCCGGTTTTTAAAACACTGACCTTCACACATTTATTGTCCCTGATTTATGATCCACTTTATGAACAAAAGGCCACACATAGACCACTTACATTTTACACCTAACAATTTGTAACGTTTCACATGCAAAACTTTCCATGACTATACTCGCACGCCAAATTTCATGTCTCAGCTGTAGCCGCGCACATGTTAGCTCCTAGCTTCTCTTCTTCGCATATATATGAAGCTATCAGGTAAAGAATTCAACTCCTTTTTTCCTTTATGTAAAATAAACTCTCTGTTTTTTTTTTTTTTGCCAACTTAAAATAAACTAATCACCCATTTGTTTTGCCTAAATCATAGAAACCTTTCCTCTATTTGAAATTAAAATATATGTTAGACAAACATCTATTATATATTTGAGATTCTATTTTTATCTATGAAACCTATAGTCAGCCTCTAATTTTGACTCTTAAACTTTTGTTTTGACAAAAAATATTTATATTGCCAAAAATATTTTATACGAAAAAATAATTCTAATACATAACAACTTTTAAATATGTTATAATTTTGATTGTATTATAAATGTTACAATTTTAATCTTGTTTTCTTTTAAATGGCTAAAAACATATTTCTAACACATATTTTTATTCACTAGATATAGTATAAACAATGTAAGTTTAAGAGATTATATAAATCATTTACAACTTTTAAACACGTTTTTTTGCCGCAAATATTTATAAACACCTTTAGCTAAGTAAATATTTTTTTAAAAAACCATTAATCAAATTTAAATCAGGTTTTTTATAGGGAAAATACCTGAAAAATACCACCGAAATAGAAAAATCCCTATTCAGTACTCTGAAATCAAAAAAATCTGGATCAGTACCCTGTCAGTACTGATGAACAGTGCGGGGGCACCAAAAGACAATTTTTCCCTTCAGCCCTTATTCTCGCCCACTTCAAAATAACAACACGAGGTTCTTAATTAAAAACTTCATATTCTTGATCAACAACTCCAGTTTCATCTTTTTATTTTCACAATAACAATATCGATCTTGTTATTAACAACACCATATTCTACATTAACAACTCCCATTTCTTGTTTCACAACTTCATAATTTAAGTTTCAGGGCCAATGAAAACACCTCTTTCTTTATTAACAACACTGTATTTTACATTAATAACACTATATTTGTGAGATGCGAATATGTGAAAGAACAAAGATGAGTTGTTAATCAAGAATAGGGAGTTTTAATTAAAAGCCTCATGTTATTATTCTGAAGTGGGCGAGAATGAGGGCTGAAGGGCAAAATCATCTTTTGGCGCCCCCGTACTGTTCATCCGTACTGACAGGGTACTGATTCGGAATTTTGGATTTCAGAGCACTGAATAGGGATTTTGCTATTTCGGAGGTATTTTTCAGGGATTTTCCCTTTTTTATATCCATTGTAACTAAATTACTTAAGATTATATACTAGTATGATAAAAATATTAAACAACTATTTGCAAAAAACAAAAAGTTAAGGAAACCTATAAAATATTGAAAGGAGAATGAATTCTTCATCTTTTATTGATCAGTTAGAGATGCGTATCTAGACATGCTGGTAGGGAGTATTATAACAAACTTGTAGCATTATTGCAATATTGTAGTATTAAATCTCATGGTATTCTCTTAGATATACTTCCTTCAAAATGGGGAAAAAATTTTGAATTCTTTCAAATAAGCTTAGCCAAAATTAGAGATTTAGTATAAAGAAAAGCAAATTAGTAAATAAAATTTATTTGATGTAACTACAATCTTCGTCTCGGGACCCGTGCCTATCAATTCTCCACGTCAACAATCTTGCCTTTGGATCCGCTAATTCCCACTGGCACATTTTTATTTAGAAAAAGGAACGAGATTCTGAGAAATCTCTGTAAAAACATATTATCGTTCACATAACATGCATTAAGTAAATATAGTATACACCAATTAATGAATAATATAACACATTATCATCATGTATACATGAGTACGGCTCCTGCCCCACTAGCAACATAAACATCATCGTCATGTATATACGAGTAGGGCTACTGCCCCACTATTCGTACACCAGTTGGATTCTTACCCAACTCCCAAATGTAAGTGCACTTTCAGCACTAACTGTCTCGTCTAGGCAAACCATGTTGATTAAAATCATAAACAATAGCTTTCCAACAATTATATGAACTATGGCATGATGTATGAAAGATAATGTTCCTACCTCAAGTCTCTTTCACCCCGTTTGGTGTGCCTCAAAAAGCGTACCAACTTCAGGCTCCTAACTCGGTCCTAAAATACCAAATATACAGGAATTAGGTTATAACCTCTCCATGTATCATTTTAGACACTTCCATAGTGTTTATTGTGGTTATATTAGCCTATGCTGAAAATTTAACAAAATGCCCCCAAGCTCCCGCTTGAAATTCTAACCTGGGCTATTCTGATATATTTTCAACCATGGAATCCATTTTCGGACTTGAAATTACCAAATTCATTTTCAAATTACAAAAATACCCTTGACAGCCCCGCTTTAAGGGTTTCAGGGGCATTTTTGTAATTTTGTTTTTTCGAGCTTTTCCGAAAAAGTGACCAACTATAACCCCACCTAATATTCCCTCCTGGACTCAATGGAAGCATTAAATCATTGAAAATTCAAATCTATAGCCCTCTAATAGCCCTAACCGAAATTTATGGGTTCTCAGGGGAAAATTGGGGCTTTGCGATTTCAGCTCCGTAAACGCATTCATTTCTACTCTTAACCACTTTATTAACCATTCCCTTAGGTTACAACTACCATTTAGTACCAATTTAGGCAGCATAACACCTAGGCATACACATTTCCAAAATTTAATACCAAGGTTAATCCGGCGAAATTTCATCGATTAAATTATCGACATCGGCCAGAATAAGCAATATACGAAGGTTTAAAGGTTACCTCAAGCTCCCACTAGCTTTTCTTGACTTGGCTGAAAACCTTAAGCTCCCAAGATTGAAATTTGAGCTTCAAAACCTTAATCTACATAGAAGAATAGCTTAGGAGCGAAGTTATACATGTTAGGTAGAGATTTACCAAAGAAATCAACCTAGCATTCAAGTTTCTCCTCCCTTTCTCTCTCTAGAAAATTGCTGCACTTCCTCTCTCCTCCATATGAACTTCACGTCAATTTTTGAGAGCAAAAGGGTAGGAGATGAAGTTTTATTTCATTAGCTTATGTCATATTTCATTTATTTACTAATTTCCAAAAATTACCAAAAACCAATTTTGTGTACATAAAGTTATGTACATGTAACTTTGCTCATTAAGCCAAACTAATATTTCCTTCTTTTTGCTACATGTAGGAGACTCCTAGAGATTCCTCCCTATGGTCTCAATTGACTTCACAACTTATTCCAATTATGTATACACGTAAAGTCCCAATTTTGGCCAAATTTGCATTTTTGCTCAAATTTTCCATAAATTCTTATTTAATTGACCAAAATATTCCAAATATATTTTCCCCTTTATTTTCCTTAATTAATTGAAACTAACATCAATTAATTAGAAAATAATTAATTTAGCACTTATTTGGTAAAATTACAAGTTTGTCATTACATTTTTCTCTATTTTCGGATTTTCTGGCAGATTGTATGTACAAATTTTGAAAATCATTTGTAGACATCGAATTGAACTAATTCCAAAGGCTATGAAACCCTAATTGAGTATAGTTGCAAGGAAAAATATCTTCTTTAGCCAATTGGAAGCACATCATTCCCAAATTATCAATATTTGCATGCTATTTCAGAAAATAATCAATTTCGCTGGGTAAACTTCAAAAATTCATAACTTTTTGTATATAGCTTTAACTAATTCATACAACCTATCAAATTAAATCTTAAGATGTCTACTTTCATACTATAAAATTTTATAACTTTTGAATATCATTTGCTTAATGAAATACATTACACAACAACACTGCCTCACTGGAAGCAATGAAACGGAATGCATTCCATTTTTGTATACAAATTTCCCATAATCTTTAATTTACTGTTTTATTCCCTTTAACACTTCAAAGATATAAGAAATGTTAGGGAATAAGTTTGAGACACCTACTAAACATGGGCTTAGCAGTCTGCTTAATTTAGGCTTATTCTCAAGCCTTCAATCTCAAAATTCAGGATATTACAACTTCGTTTGTGTCTTCCAAATAAAATGAAGGCTATTTGTGTAATTAAGGAAAAATACAAGGGATGTTATAATATATTTTACTCTTTTGTTTAACAATTATTATTGAGTAGTTAACTTTTTTGGAGTCAAGAAGAATGCCACAACTACACTGATGTAACAGCCTCCATATTTACTGTATAATTAACTATTTCAAACAACTTATTAAAATATTGAGCACTACTATGGTAGAAAAGGAAGAAACCAATTACAAAGGACTATCATAGTAGAAAGGATTTGACCAAAATATTTTAAGAATAATGATGGAAGAAAAAGAAAGGTGTGAGTTCATAATGGTTTAAAGTATTGAATATCTTATTCAAAATCACATATCAGTCGATACTATGATGATTGGGCCTTAGGCAGTTGAAGCCCGATAATGCAATTTACTGATAGGTTCAACATCATTTCTCATAATATAATCTCAATAATCAATATTCATAAACTTTCCTAGATAATCTCATTTCATATAGAACCATAATACTCTCAAAAGTTCACAAAAATGGATCCACAATAGAAATCACAATTTAAGATCCATAGTCTCAAACCTCCTCCATCAATACTCTGCCAAAGTGTAGAAACGTAAATTAATCATGCAAGTTTGAAAACTATTTTATAGTTCACATCAACGTATGAATGAGCCCTAGGTGGCAATATACAAAGTTAACACATAATTAACAAGCAGAGGAGGATTTACAAGGCACAATTGCCAACCCAAACCTCAAGTACCTTCCCTGAACGTATCCCATGAGGAACTTTGCTTGCAAAGTAATAATCAATTATGTGCTGAGTCATATGGACCAAGTTACCACAATTCTAATTTAAAAAGTATGTAGGGAATGATTACAAGATAGTTAAGCGGGCTAAACATCAATTTATATAGCAAAATATTAATATGTTTTCATAATAACAGCTTAAGGAGTAATTAAGCATGGATAGGACTCCCACAACCATCCTTATAACCTCTAATAACCACTGACAAAATCCATGGGCTACAACACATAACAAGATTCTTCTCTATAACAACATTGCACTAAGCTCTTCAATAGTGACATGTAGCCTAGACAAAAGCTATAGAACTCACATCAGACTATGGGTTCCCTTTCCTTAGAATATGGAAAGGGGTCACATGTCCCTCGAGCTTACGCTTAACCTAGCCAAAAAAGGGTGTGATACCAAGGACCCTAACAATGTTAAGGCCAGTCACTAGGCGCCAAGTGGTGGCTATTCCATGTGGTATAATAGCATCAAACCTCCCATAATAGCGTCAATCCAACTTTTCATTATCACAAATCTAGTATCATCATGTTTTTTTTTTTTTTTGCTCATAATCAATACTCAATGCCATGCATCATTAACATTCAAATATACCATTCAAGCCCACTTGTCGAATAAGTTTACTACAAACATAATTCATACTGTATTGTTTATTTTTCATATATAAAATACTATAACATATTTATAACAATTAAAAATGTTAGTATACATTTATAATCACCCCAACAAGCATACAAGATAAATTGAAAAATGGTTACCTCTTGCAAAATTAATAAAGAATACAAAAACTCTTGTGAAACCCCGTGCTCAACCACAACTAAGAAGAGTCAACATGATAAATGCGAATATTCATCAATAAGATGATAACTAACGATCGCAATGGTTAACAATAGTAACTAGGCTCCGAACCTTCACTTACTTGTTCCTTAGAAAAATTCCTAATATCTCTACCATTCACATGTTTACTATCCTAATGATATTCTCCCTATTCTTCCACTTTATTATACTCATTTAAGTCATTAATTAAGTTTCATATGCTCAACTTAAATTATAATTTCCCAATTCTAATATCAAATGTTTAAGTTCATAATTATCTTTTACTTAACCAAATCATTCTTTTTTAAAAGAATTTTGAATTCAAGCCTAGCAAATGAAATTCCAAAATTTCAAACATTTCATAACATTTTATTTAATCCCAAATCACTTTGACATGTTACCCGAAAATCAATTAGTTACAATTTCACTATTATTCCAAATTCCCTTTTTCTGAGTAAGAATTTTGAATACTTAACGGTAACTCAAATGAAGTCCAATCTCCATGAAAATTTAAATACAAGATCCTTATTAACTAAAGTTTCTAATTGAAATAATTCCTTAGCCAAACAGTGTCCAAATTGCTCATTCCAAAAATACTTCAAAAAAATTCGCAATAATTCCTTCATAAATAGAAAATCCTCTCAAACTTATAATTTTTCCACAAAATCATCCTTTCAAATCAGAAATCCTAAAATTTCTTAACTCTATTTCACTAATAAAATCCTTAGATAACTTATATACCATACTCTCACATCAATCACTCAATTTTATAAATTAAAATTCCACCTTCGACCCACCTATAGTCATAAAATCATCAATATCAATATCCTAAACCAAATCAAATCTCTTTTTCTAACTTATATGAGCATAAACCAATTATTAAAGAGGATCATTTTAATGTTAAGCCTAATTCAATTCTTAAAACTCTCACACCTACTATAATAACAATCAACCCATTTATATATTCCTGTAATAGTCATCATACTTTGTTAGCAACCATAATTATCCATCTAAGGCTTTTCCTCTTATATCAACAACATTAATAATCAATCCACTTACCACCTCATCTAACCATGCCCATTATATTTTCACCATAAGTCTATCAAGCCAATTTAGAATTCCTTTTTGCTAAAATCCAACATGTACTAGCTTATAGATAAAATCTTGACTTACACACCGGGTGTTTCCAACAACTCTAATGTATCCGTAATTCAACATATTTCTTACATTTTGGTATTTGTAGCACTCATTATTATTATTATTATTGTTATCAACCATATTCCCATGTACAATTCCCAAAAGCATTTCTTTCCAATCTGCTTCCCAAATCAATTCCATCTCTCTATTCAATACTTATATGTCAAATTGAAACTCTTATTGCCTTAAAAGAACACTAAATAATGTTGTTAGTTAACTACTTTGATGAATACTTCTTATTAAAAAGACTCAAATTTAACACCTAACCTTCCTCAACAATTGATCTTCCTCTGTTTTCCCTTCCTTTTAATTTCTAATTGCAAACATAATCACATGATAATCCAACCGCATTCTCAAATTCAAGCCTACAAATCAAACAATCAAGAAAACCCTCACAAAATGTTACTAGCCCAAGGCACATACACAAACTAACAATTCATCCTCTTATAGTCCTCAATTTAGAAAATAATCAAGAAACATACTACTTGATCAAATTTGTGGACAATTTATATAACCATAAAAATTTAAGCTCAAGAATCTACTTATACTTTTGACTTTCTCTTCTTATCATTGTTTAGTACTTTCAAAATCTCAAATTGTGATCTAACTATCCATAAGCAATTCATACATTTTTCATTATGCTATAGTGCTATTGGCTTAACCATTACACATTGTCTTCACTACCTCACTCATAGTCCTATTTCCTTAAGACAGAGCACCTATCATCAGCATATTCTAGCAATATGAATGTTGAGTTCAACTTACAAATTTTCTTTTGTATGCCAATACTCCTAATGATTTACCTCTACCTCCTCAAATCATTCACATTTATCTGTCCACTTAGCCAACCCTATAATCTCTTATTCACAAATGATCCACTGTTGACAAAACAAGTATTTCTAGTATGTTCATTACTTGTTACATCAATTTACTCTATTAATTGTGACATAGTTATTATTTTTTTTAATATAAAATTGCCTTGTTACTTCTTGTTTTCCAGAATCCCATATCACTACTATATTCTCATCACTCTCTCAGTACAATTTATTACAACATATATATAATCCAATTTTCTCATGGTTTCAATAATCCACTTAATAGTTATTTTCAAACATAGTTTTATACAATCTTACTTGCTACAAAGTTAAAAGTTCGCAACATCATTATTTTCTCACATTTACTTCCAGTTTGTCAATCATATAATTTCTAAATCTCTTTCTTAATAACCAAAATGTCAACACTTATTTCTATTTCGATATACACAGAGTAATAGAGACCAAGTTCCACAAGCATACAGAAAAGTACATATATATATACACTGATATAACTAATTGTTTACAGCCCAAAGACAAAATATAGAAGGCGACTATACTTACAACATTTACAGGATATCCAAAAGTATTTTAAACATAGGCTATCTATAACCATGAACTTTATCTTCACCTGGAGACACGTGCTTGTCAATTCCCTTTATCCATGTCCTTGCCTTTTGATCCACTAAAACCCGCTGAGATGTTTGGTTTAGAAAAAGGGGTGAGATTCCAAGGAATCCTAGTAGAAACATGTTATCGTTCATATAAAATACGAAAAGTAAATATGATATGCACCATGTATGTACTGATTAATGAACAATATAACACATCATCATCATACCATCATCACATCATCATCATCTATACATGAGTAGGGCTCAACCTCACTAATCATACACCGGTTGGATTCTTACCCAACTCCTAAAGTAAGTGCACCTCTGGCACTAACTGCCCTTTCTAGGCAAACAATGTTGATTAATATAGCACATTTACAAACAATGGTGAACACACAATTATATGAACTATGGCATGATGTATGAAAGATAATGTTCCTCCCTCAAAGCTCCATCACCCCTGTATCACGTGCCTCATAAAACGTGTCGACTTTAGGCTCCCGATTTAGTCCTAAAATGTTAAATGTACAAGAATTAGGTTAAAACCCATTCATGTATCATTTTAGGTACTAACATAGTGTTTCTTATAGTTATATTAGCCTATGTTGAAAATTTACCAAAATGCCCCCGGGGCCCGGCCCCGTCATACTCGGCCGATCAGTACTTTTTTCAAAATTTTGACATAGGCTATTCTAATATATTTTAATCCATGGAATCCATTTCCAAACTCAGAATTACCAAATTAATTGTCAAATTACAAAAAAAACCCTTGACAACCCAGCTTTAAGGGTTTCAGGGGCATTTTCGTAATTATGATTTTTAGCCTTTTTTGAAAAAGTGCCCAAGTGTAACCCCACCTAATTTTCCCTCCTGAATCCAATGGAACCATCAAATCATTGAAAATCCAATCCTAAGGCTCTCAAACATCCCTGGCCAAAATTATGGTATTCTCCAGGAAAAAATCGGGGTTTAGCGATTTCGGTTCCATAAACGCGTTCCTTTCTACTCCTAATCACTTTATTAACCATCTAATTGAGTTATAACAACCATTTGAACTAAAATTATGCAGCATAACCCTTAGGCACACACATTTCCAAAATTTAAAAACAATGGCAATTCGGCAAAATTTTACTGATTAAAATGCCCACAACCGCCATAATAGTTAATATGCGAAGGTTTAAAAGTTACCACAATGGCTATTGGCTCTAAGGCGACGGTGACCATTGGTGTGCTGCTAAGGCCACAGTGGCCTTGGCAGGCACAGGGCCACAGTGGCCTTGGCAGGCACAGGGCCACAGTGGCCTAGGCGTTTTGCCAAGGCTAACTGTGGCCATAACAAGGCACCTTAGCCGGCGCTTGCTCAAAAAAACACCAACTAAGGCTGGCAACCTTGGCTGGCACTAGGCTAGGCCAAGGTTTATTGAAGAAACCTTGGCCGATGCTTGGTGGGACAAGCCATGGCCAAGGTTTAACATAGAAGCCTTGGCCAACACTTAGTTTATCAAGCGCCGGCCAAGGGGCACGGCCTTCGCCAATGCTTGATGGGGCAAGCACCGGCCAAGGTTTATCAAAGAAACCTTGGCCGGCACTTAGCTCACCAAGCCTCGACCAAGGGGCACAACCTTCACCAACACTTGCCCAATCAAAAATGGATATCATCTAATCGATGCTCAAGGGAATATATAGATAAGGTGAAAGAGTTTATTAGATTTGCAAGCGAGCATACAAATGATCCTAACAAAATCTTGTGTCCTTGCTTATCTTGTTGTTATGGAAAGTAGATTAGTCTACTTGATTTGCTAGATCATTTAGTGTGTCATGGATTTGATCAATCATATACACGATGGAAAAGACACGGTGAGACGGATGATGCACGTAGTGATCGGCTGCATACCACAATCGGTCCTTCTAATGAGTTTGACCTAAGCATGTGTGATAATGAGGATGATTATCTTCAAGCAATGCTAAATGTGGTTGAAGGGGTGCTTCATAACTTTCCTCAAGAATTTGAGGAGTTAAAAGGTGATGCAGAGAAACCATTATATGCCGGTAGTACTAAATACACAAGATTGCGAGCAGTGTTGAAATTGTACAACTTTAAAGTACGATATGAATTGAGTGATTTGGGTTTCACTGAATTGCTTGAACTTGTGCAAGATATGCTCCCAGAAGAAAATGTACTTCCTACCAAGATATACGAGGCAAAGCGAATACTTTGCTCTACAATTGGCATGGGTTATGAGAAGATACATGCATGCCCTAACGATTGCATATTATTTTAGAATTAGTATGCAATGTTAGAGAAGTACCCTAAATGTAATGCATCTCGATATGGGAAGAAGAAAGGAAAAAGTCTATCGAAGGTTGTATGGTATTTTCCCATTATTCTGAGATTCAAGTGATTGTATAGTAATGCGGAAATTGCTAAGATGTTGACATGACATACAAATGAAAGGGTTGAAGACACAAACCTTAGGTACCCTGCAGATGCCCCTCAATGGAAAAAAATTGATCATGACCACCCTGACTTCGTAAATGAAGCAAGGAATCTACACCTTGCTTTTTCAACTGATGGAATCAATCCCCATGGGGTTTGGAGTAGTATACATAGTATGTGGCCAGTGATGTTGATGATTTATAGCCTTCCTCCACACTTGATCATGAAACGTAAGTTTATGATGCTATCCATGTTAATTTCTGGGCTAAGATAACCTGGGAATGAAATAGATGTATACTTGATTCCTTTAATTGATGACTTGAAGCAGCTTTGGGAGGAAGGTGTCAATGTGTATAATGGGTACAAGGAAGAAAGTTTCACTTTGAAAGCCATGTTGTATGGCGCAATAAATGATTTATGTGCTTATGATAATTTTTTCAGATATAGCATCAAAGAATATTGTACAAGCCCTATATGTAAAGATGACACTCACTCAGTGTGACTAGATCATTGTAAGCAAAATGTCTACATGGGACATCAAAGATTCTTACCATCAAAACATCATTGGAGGAAGTAGAAAAAGTCTTTCAATGGTGAGTCAGAAGAAGGTAGCCCACTGAAGATGTTGACCAGTGCTCAGGTTTTTGAGAAGGTCAAACATTTAGATAACAATTTTGGCAAGCATTTTGCAAAACAAATTGGGACAACAGTTGGAAGAAGCCTATTTTCTTTGAACTTCCATATTGGAAGTCTTTATATGAGAGACATCTTGATGTGATACACATAGAAAAAAATATCTATGATAGTCTAATTGGCACGTTGCTCAATATGCAAGGGAAAAACAAGGACAGTGTGAATGCTAGATTGGATTTAGTTAACCTGAGAATCAAAGAAGAGTTGGCACCGGTTGAGCAAGGGCACCGCACTTATCTACCTCTATCGGCTTACACTCTGTCGAGGAAAGAGAAAACGTTATTTTGTGAGTTTCTCGAAGGAATCAAAGTTCCAGAGGCTATTCTTCAAATATAAAGAATCTTATATTAGTGAAAGAGTTGAAGCTAAAGAACCTTAAATCTCATTATTGTTATGTGCTTATGCAGAATTTTGTACCGGTTGTAAATACGATCAATCTTACCCAAAAAAGTAAGGAATTCCATAACTAAACTTTGCTTGTTCTTCAAATTAATTTGCATTAAATTGGTTGATTCAATAAAGTTACAAGATTTGCAAAGGCTGATTGTTTGTTCTCTGTGTGAACTTGAAATGTATTTTCCACCTTTATTTGTTGACAATATAGTCCATCTAACCGTACACTTAGTGAAAGATGTTCAATTGTGTGGTCCAATGTACCTGAGATGGATGTATCCAAATGAGTGATTTATGAAAATTTTAAAAGGGTATATGAAAAATAGATATTGACCAGAGGGGTGTATAACTAAGCGTTATATATTTGGAGAAGAAAGTGACTTCTGTGCTGATTTTCTATTAAATGTTGACCCTGTAGGGATTCTGAAGTCTCATAAGGGAAATGAATAAGTAGGAAGGATGTAATCAAGATATCAGTGACTGAATAGGAGAAAGCTCACTTGGTATATTGTGAGAGGAATGAAAATTTGATAACAAAAGAGCACAACTGACATTTTCCAACTTAGTTAAAAGGAGCATTAATGATAAGGTAGAGAGGAATCCTGCTTCAATGTCTAAAAACTTAAGGTGGCTATCAAATGGACCAAGCTTAAATGTATTGTGTTACATTGGTTATGCAATCAACGATTACACATTCTACACACAAGAACATGATACAAGGAACACGATGCAGAATAGTGAGGTAACACTTGTTGATGATTCTTGGCACAGATCTAGTGCTAAAGATGTGAACCCTATCTACAAAATAATGTCATACTTTGGTGTAATTGAACAAATATGGGAGTTAGATTACACTATGTTGAGGGTCCCTGTATTCATATGTAAGTGGGTTAACAACAACAGTGGATTGTAGACAAATGATTTAGGGTTTGTTCAAGTGGATCATTCTAAAGTTTGGTATAAAAATAATCCTTTTATTTTAGCATCACATGCACAACGAGTTTTTTTTCTGGATCTTTCTAAGAAGAACTTGTCCATTGTACTTCAATCGAACAAGAATCATCAAGAACAAGAAAGTAATGAATATTTGAATATTCCTAAGGATGATCTCTCCTTTGAGATATTGTGGTCAAAATATAGTGATATAGATAAAGATGAAAATGAAGTGAACTCTTATACATGAGACATGATCATAAAGAGGGACCTGGTTTTTAAATGAAACAAGAAAGAGGAAAAGATGATAATGAGTGCCTTGATTTTTTGTGTTGTATGTTTTATTACATGTATTCATAATTTCAACATAATTTGCTTTCATTGCCATGATTATCACTATGCATACTCTGATGTTTTGTTTGGTATTTAACTTATAGGAAGATGGATCCTCACATCAGAGATGATATTGTTCCCATCAAACATGATAATCAGGTAGCATTTGAGGCTGATGTAGCCCAGGGCAGGATCGTAATGTCCAAACTTATCAAACTAAGGAGTAGGGCCATTATGTTAGAGCTTTAATGGAATAAAAAGGGAAATCCAGAAGGACCGAATGCCAGCCCCTTTATTAATTACATTGAAGATTAGAGAGAAGGAAGAAGAAGATGCTAAGGTAAGGGTGGTTTCTTTGGTTTCTCTCATGGCATTTCCTTAGAATCCTTCTCTAAACTCTTGTTTGTCATGAATCCATGGTGGTGAAGACATACTTTGAGATCAAGAAGAGAGGGAGGAGGAGCCTAGAGTAAGAGGAAACCAAGAAGCCAAAGAGGGTAACTTCATGAACTTGCTTTCTTGTGATGTTGTTGTTGTTTCTTGACTTTTCAAGTTTCTTTGTTAAGTTGAAAAGTTGGAAAAGCTATAACCCTAAGGGGTTATGCTGCCCAAATTCCGCTGAATCATGGTTAAGAAGTTTTTAAATAAGTTAATAAAGGATTAGAAGTGGAAAAGTACAAGTTTTAGAAGCTAAAACACAAAACTACATTTTTTCCATTTTCTTTTAAAATTTTGGCCAGAACTAGAACTGGTGTTAGAAGCTGGATTTTTATGAAATAAATTGTTCCATTGGATTTATTGGGCAAAAATAGGTGGGATTACAGTTGGGTATTTTTTCAGTAGAGGCCAAAAAAGCATAATTATGAAAACGCCACTGAAATCCCTAAATAGGGGCTGTCACGGGTGTTTTCATAACTTAACATTGAATTTGGTAATTTCGAGCCCTAAAACGGATTCCTTTGCCGAAAATAAGTTAGAATGACCTTAATCAAAAATTTGGTTAAACGTGCCATTAGGCCGGGTACCGCAGGGCTGGGCCGGGGTCCCGGGGGCATTTTGGTAAATTTTCACCATAGACTAATATAACCACAAGAAACACTATAGAAGAGTCTAAAATGATACTTGGATAGGTTATGACTTATTTCTTGTACATTTAATATTTTAGGACCGAGTAGGAGGCCGAACACGACATGTATTTTAAGACACATCTAAATAGGGGTTTATAAAGCTTCGAGGTAGGAACATTATCCCTCATACATCATGCCATAGTTATGTGATTATGTGGATGCCATTGTTTATAAATGCGCTTTATTAATCAACATATTTTGCCCAGAGAGGGCCAGCAGTGCCAAAGGCACTTACACTAAAGTTGGTGACAACCCAACCAGTGCAGAATAGTGGGGTTGGGCCTACTCATATATACATGCAGATGATGTGTTTATATTGTTCATTAATTGGTGCATACCTTGGCACATATCATATTTACTTTTCACATTTTCTATGAGCGATAGTGTAATACCCCGAATTTTGAGATTCGAGGCTAGAGAATAAGCCTGAAATAAGTGGATTGCTAAGCCCCGGTTTAGCAAGATCCCAAATTGTGATTAAGGGTTAATGACTCCAAAAGTGGATGTGGTTAGTGATGAATAAACCCTTTTGTAGATTATGGTGTGATTTGGCACCCGATGTGATTCGTATGTGTTGTGAGCAGCGCCGAAACCCTGTATTTGAGTTCAATTATGGATTAACATCTAAATTGAATGAAAATAAGGGGGAGGGCGTATATATGGTGTAAATGAATGAGAAAATGATTTTGATGGTGATTCCAAGTGGATTGCCATAATCAGGGGCAAAACGGTAAAGTTACCGACCAATTGATCGGTTACCGAAGAGGAAACTCATTGGTAACTTCAAGATCAATGGTTAGGATTGATTTGTGCAAAAGATCTAGAGGTGGAATCATGTGTGTGTGTGTGTGCCTATGTGAACTCATGAGAGATGTGATAAGGGTGTGACACTTGGCACAATTTGAGCCCTTAGATCTTGGTCAATTTGTCAAAGCTTTCCCTCTCTCCTCTCCTCTCTATTTGGTCGTCCAAGTGGCCTTTATTTCTCCAAAAATCTGATCTCTTCTTCATCTCATCCCTCTCTCTCCAAAACCTCCATTTTCGCCAAGCTTGGGAAGGAAAGAGAAAGAGAAAGGTGATGTTTTGGCTTTGTTCTTGTCATCTAATGTTCAAACACTCTTCATTAATCTTGATCATGTTGATGAGAGCTTCATCTCTATGGTTTTAGATTCTTGATTGGAGGTGTTTGATAGCTTGAGGAAAAGTGGAAGGATGAAGAATCAAGGAATTGGTTTGGGAAAGAGGAAGAGGTGAGTATTTGAAGCCTTTTGATCTAAGTTTTGTGATTTGTGGATGAGTTTTGTGAATTGTGAATTTTACCCTGATTTTGGTGGAATTGTGAAATGCATGAATTGTCATGTGTTTTGTGTTGAAAATGGTGTTTTGTTGTGTAATTTGGTCATTGGAATTGATTTGGGAACTTGAGATGGAAAGTTGTGCAATGTTGAGTTGAAATGTGATATTGTGTGACATGTTGCAATTCATTGTGAAACATGTCAATATAATGTGAATTTGGTTGATTTGGTATTTCCAATGAATTTCTTGTGAAATTTTGTGTGAGAATGATGTTTGATATGAAAATTGAACCATTGGAAGCCAATTATGCAAATTTGGAAATCTGTCCATTGAATTTCTATTCTGGGCAGTCTGTTTGTGTTGCCGTTTTGAATGGGCAAATGATGTTAGAAAATTCTGAAACTTTCCAGTATTGAAGTTCACATCCCAAGTTTTAAAATGGACATATAAATTGTGTCATTTCCTTTTGTGAACTGGGATTTATGTTTGCCTAAAGTTTGAGGTTGAAACTGGATTCTGTTTTGGAGCAATGTTGGACTTTGAGTAAATCTGGATTTGTGTGGTGATTTCCAGTATTGAGCCATATTTCTCCTATGAATAGGACCTTAATAGCTTTCATTTGGCATTGGGATCACCTCATTTCTATTTTTTTGGAATTAGTTATGAATTTTTGAAATTGCCTTGGCTGCAGCAGAAAATCCTGGCTGCAGCGCAAAAGTTTTTGTGCACATTTTGGCCGCAGCCAGAAAATCTTGGCTGCTGCCAAAAACCTTCTGTGTGTGTTCTGGCTGCAGTCAACCCCCATTTTCAGCATTTTGAGATTTTGAAAGGTGATTTCCAACCTAGTACGTCCCAATCCTTTAGGCTTTCGTTGAGCTTATTTTAGCCACCTAAGGGTGTGAATGGTAACCAACTTTAAGTGATTTAAAAGTAAGGATTTGGAATTGAGATTAACCCTATATCCTTGATTTGGTTTATAGGGTTTAGTATTCGTTTGGATCGCGAGTAAGCGGAGTTAGAGCATACGTGGAAAGAACAAGTGTAGGGAACTTACCTCTCTTGCATGCTTTGATGTTGTGTTTGTGTATTGATGCATGTATTGCTTTGCTGGATTATGTGAAACATGTATGAATGATTGTAGCTCTGTTTCTAGTTATGCTATGGCCATGAGTATGTTGTTGAAACATTGAGCACACAGATATGTCATTGTGTGAACATGAGTTATGTATTGCAAGCATGTCATGCATTAAACACATATCATACATGCATATAGGTATCTGTTTCCTACTGAGATTCTCTTGAATCTCACCCTCCCCTACCAACATTTTAGATAGGGTAGGTGGATCGAGGTTGGAGCAAACAGGCAAAGGTGACGAGGACTACTTCGGGTTATAGATTTTGGTAGTTGGTTATCATAGTTGGGATGTATATTTGGATATTCGTATTTGGATTTAGATGTGTATATATGGATGTATATTTGATTATGTATAGAGATGAGACTTATGTAATCCCCGTTTGAGGAATTGTAAAGGGCGAATGTGCCCTATGAATTTTATGTAAAGGTATGAACCCAGAAGTTACCGGGATGATATTGTTGTACACTCTGATATTTGTATAAATGTGATATTCCGCGTGATGTAATTGTATTCAAAATTGAATATGAGACCAGGTTAATTAGATTTCGAAAGTTATTTGTGAAAACCCCGTCTGGTAGATGGGTTTGTAAATGTTATTTAATTGTTATTGGTCTCTATTTCATTTTAATTGCGTATTTTGGATATAATTACGGAAGGGGGTTACAGATAGCATGTTTCTACTGGGATTCTTCGGAATCTCACCCTATTTTTAAATAAACATCTCAGCAGGTGCCAGTGGTTTGAAAGGCAAGGGCGTAGATGCTGAGAAATAATTTGGCATATGTCTCGAGGTGAGGACAAGATAGTGGTTATAATTAGTATATGTTTAGATATTTTGGAAAATTCTATAAATATATTAAGTTTCCACTGTATTTTTTGTATTCCTTTAACGAACGACGTGGGATTGCAAATGAATATTTTTATCAGTATATTGTACTTTTTTGTATGCCCATTGAATTCCGTCTCTATTACTTTTTAATTATCGAAATATAAACGGGTGTTGACAACACTGGATGGATAACAATCAATATCCAATGTCCCCCAAAATATTTTGAAGATTTTACTTTGACAATCATATTATAGTAAAAGTGGAAGAATAAAAAAAACATACATTAAAATATTATCACAAATAACTTACCCCAGATTGTATGGCATAATAAAGAACATTTTAGGGGTTGCACTTCGCATAAAGATGTCCTTAATATCGTTAGATTGTGTTTCCACATCTAATCTCCCCGTTTGCTAGCCAGGGTGGTGTAGGCTGACAAATACGAATCTATGCCCCCTTTCCATATGTAGTAACAAATCGTGGTACAAGTGCCTTTATAGAAAACAAGCAATGTCATTAAAACCAAAAAATGAATGATGAATAAATAATAACAATGATAAATAATGATGATAAAGTACCTAATCCATATATTGATGGCCGTCACACTAAGCCAATCATGACTAAGCACTTCATTCAGCACACTACTATTGACATGATCATCTATAACTGTATGATAGATGTTAATATCAAAATGTATTGACTGACCTCCTTGGCTAATCAAAGCTAGTGCCATTGTTGCCAATTGTTGGTGATATGAGGGCATGTGTCGGTTGTTTTGGTTGCTGGTTGAGGGTTAGGACTTATGTTCGGTTGATGAACACTTTGTGTTCTTCCCATGCCCTTCAATTCATTTTCCTTTAGGATGAGCAGCAACCTACACAAATCATGAAATTAAATCATGTGGCTTTAGATGGAAGTGTATAGAACAAGTAAAAGGAATTGTAAATTAACTACCTTTTTAAATGGCTCAATCAAACCTATTGGCTGTGCAACATAACCACTGACAATATCTTTCACCATTGTTGCTTCATCCAAAGAAGGGATTCGTAAGGGGGCATCTTTATTTGTGTATACGTCAACCCTTATTAGGAGTGTGTTAGGCGGCAATGGTAAATTATACAGTATATCACTTTCAGTGTTGTAGGCCACGCCGATAGCAACCACATGCTTAAAAGAATCATCAATGTGCAACTTGCACTCTGATTCACCCTTATGAAAAATAGAGTTAATATATTAAGGTACACTAATTTATAACATAACAAAAAGTGAAGTAGAGAGGAAATTAATTACCAAAGGAACGGGGACTTTAGGGGATAGAGGGGCAACTATCCCTCACACTCGTGCTGTCACACACTGGACTTGGTGCTAGCCTAGAATGTAGTAAGGCATCAATTTGCACCTTCAATAACGTGTTTTGCTCTTGCATCAAATGCATATTATTGTTAAATTATTCTACTTGATACTCATACAAACAAATCCTCTGGTCTATGTGATGCTTGTAGTCAGAAATTTGCTCCTGTAGTTGCAGTAAGTCATTTTTGGTGACTTGCTTTTAGAGTCCATAGTATGATGATTGGGTCACTGCAAAACTAGTACCCCAAACATGACCATGATACTCAGGAACTCCAAGCGCTCTACTGAGCAAATTGTCATGCCCAACATAATGCACCAAGTCTGGCTGTTCTTGCATCATTAAGCGTTATCACAAAAAGAATTACAACAATATTAATTTTTGTAAAATAGAATCAGTTAATTAAAGCTAAATCTTTATTGTATGTATAATCCACTACTTACACAATATTCGGAAAATTTTCTGGCTTGTTTGATAGGAATTTCGCCTTTTTTGTTCGTGCAGCCGGCCAGCCACAAATCATGCCAAGGTATATGTGTGACATCATTAGAATGTGATTCTTGCATCTACATATCAATGTTAGTCGTAGTTAAAAATTAGTCATAGAAATTATATTCATATGAAATAATGATTAGTTCTTACTAATTGTTGCTCCAATGTTGCATATGAGACCCGTCCTTTTATGTACCGGTATGGCATGTTGGATGCGTTTTCGTGATTTTGCTCACTTCACTTTCTTAAATCCAAATGATTCATATCAATAATATTAATTACAACTACAATACAAAACAAAAAGGCTAATATTATATTACTGCAAATTGCACAGTAGTATGTTAGCTCACAAACTCATCTCACTGCTCCTATACAACTCCAGCGGTGTATGATTGATAGTATCATTGTCATCCCGCAAGTAGAATTTGACAAGAGCGGAGCGAAAATTTCTCAAAAGTATGCTGTATTTTCGTAGTACAAATTTCTCTTTGTCTTCGTCAATTATGAAGCAAGACTGTAAGAAAAAATACACATAATTTGTTAAATTGTAATTTCATGAATCGAAACAACTAGAATAATAAAGTAAATAATGTTTACTTTGGCTAAATCGAAGAGGATATTAGCATAATCTTTCTTTATGCATCGTCAATCTAAAATTATAATGGGGACTCTTTCTCTGACTGTTGTCCCAATCTCACTCACTCTCTCTCTCTCTCTCTTGTCTCCTTGCTTTGGCCGAAATGATGCATGAAAGAGGAAGGAGAAAATATTTATTCATTTGGTCTTCTTTCTTCCTAGCCCTTGATCTCATCAAGGGTTAAGATTGCACCACCTATCATGCACCATTCCTCCTCCCATACCTCCAACCATGCCCTCTTACTTTATGTCATACTCCTTCATCATTTGGCTTCAATTGGATTTGAACTAGATTCCCTTCTTGTTACAAAAACCGTCCCCCTCCTTCTTAACTCTAACCAAACCCATTTCTTCTCCCAACTAACCAAACTAGCACTTAACTTCATGTAGCATTTTAACATGTGCTCTTGGAAATTAATTTTTCTCCCTTATTTTCATGTGTTGGGTGAAATTATGGAAGAAAAAGGAAATAATATGTATTTCATTAATTTCATAATTCAATTAAGTGAATTATGTATAATTCCCTCTAATTTCACAATTCTTGATTTATTCCCTCAAGAATAATCCAATTATACATTGTCCTTTATTTTCCTTGATTAATTGAAACTAACTTCAATTAATTAGAAAAATAATTAATCTTGGGTTAAATTGGCAAAATTGTGATTTTTCAATCACCTTGCTAATTTAATTCAATTCTTGAATTAATTTTCCCATTTCCTTATGATTATGAATATTTCAAAATTCACAAGATCCAAATTCATGAATATTCACCATTTTATTGAATTTCTCAATTAATTACAATGTATTTTGGTGAATATAAAATTTTGGGTGCTACAAGCATCACCTGGAGTTCCCGAGATTTACTATTTGGATCCTCTAAAGGCCGGTCATCTAGACAACCGGCCTGATTTGAAGATTATAATCAATCAGTAAGTGTATGGGTGTATGTGTAAATATTTGTGTGTGTCATTATTGAATTACCAAAATGAATTAGTCACTACTTGTTTTGTTAGTGCATTGACCGCTTACCGAAGCAACGTTGGATTGAGTTATTCTTCACGCAAAGACCCAACTAGTAGCTATACCTAGAGGAAGATTGTGGTATTTAATTATATATGAATTTACTCAAATTTTGTTATTCAACAATTTTTCTTCAAATATTTACTTAACTATTTCATTGTATTGTTGCAGTGCCCATTCCAACCAAATAATAATAATTGCAGTTATTACATTATAAAATTTATGAAAGATATAGTTATTCATGATCAAATTTCTATTCCTATGCAAGTAAGTTCTTTTACTTGCAGTTATTGTGTTTTAAATTTAATTGACAAGTATCTAAGTTAATTGGTTTTTAGTGATTTTAATTTGTTATGTGCATACTTTTTGTGTAGTATTATGAAGATCAACATTATGCCCAATTGACTGACCACAAATAATGAAATCATTGAAGAATTGTGTGAATATATGGTCAGGCAATTAGCTAATATTTAGGTACATACGTAGGTTGTTTCTTGCCTATTCATCTTGTGTTGTTTATGAATTAGTTGTACATTAAAATTATTTCTTTCTTATGTTCTACATACATATGTACTTAAAATTAGTTGTATATTATTTGTTATGTTGAAATTAAATACATACATTAGTACTGATTTTATGAAGTAATTATTTTGATTCGAGTTATTTCTTTCTGATTTGGTGTGATTCTGGTTTGAGTTTTTGCTATGGATAATGTAGTGGTGTGGATTTGTAAATTGTAAATTGTTGTGGATTGAATACGTACAGAGGGAAAAGGGAAAAAAATAATTACATCCAATGACGCTTCCCCAGGGAAGGGCCATTGGAGTTGTATAAGAAACGGGCAAAAAAAAAAGTATCACCTCCAATGGCGCTTCCCGTGCTTCCCCAAGGAAGCGATGTTGGAGGTACACCCACCTCCGATGGCACTTCTCCACAGAAACGCGACAGGAAGTGCCAACTTCCTGCAGCACTTCTGTAAAGAAGCATCACAGTTTTTTATTTTAAAAAAAATTAAATAATTAAGTTATAGCGCTTTAATATATTCAAGAAGTACCGTAGCTTGTTTTAATGGTGCTGGAAGCTATAGCACTTTCCAAGCACCATAGTATTCTCTAAATTAAGCGTCATAACTTGTATTTTTTGTAGTAGTATTTGTTAACCGAGTTAAAGTTAAATGAATAAATTAAAAAGAAACTTTATAAAATTAACGGACAAAAATGAAAACCGGTGAAAAACTAAATGAATAAAGGTGTTTTTTTGCGTTTTCATAATATCAACTTGCGTCCTTAATCAAATTCAAGTTAGCTAGCGAAAAACGAAGAGGGGGAAAAGAGGTTATGAAAAAGAGGCTGTTTCTGTTGAGCTTAATGCGTTTTTTGTGACAAGTGTAATGCATTTATATTTTTCTTTCTGGGCCAATCAATGCATTTATAATTATAATGCCATTAGTTGACTGCCAATTTAAAAAAATGACCCCGTGCATGAAACAAGAAAATAAGGTCAGAAAAATATTGGATAGTTGACTGTTATTTTAATAAAATGACCCTGTGCGTGAAACAAGAAGATTAGGTCAGAAGAATTCTGGATTCGTTCACGTTGTGAAGAAAAAAATAACTATTATTTCCTTTAACATTTTTTTTTACCGGACCTTTAACATTTTATATACAATTAACATGAACCGTTCAAATTTCGCTTAAAAATAATTTAAAACATTCAAATTGATTGGTTTGCTTGAAATTGACTCAGATAATTACTTGGAGGTGGTTAGGTTCTCCTATTATGAGTTAACATTTCCATTAACTGGACTAATTGGTTGCTAATAGTGCCCGTCTTCCTGATACTAGGGGAGAACTAAAAACAATTATTTTTCCACCAAAAATTGAGATAACTTATATGCTACCGAATTTTTCTTGATATTTCAAAAATATCAACCGTATTTTTTGGCTAACTTTCATTACATAGCTAAATATACTCATTGGGTACATAAAGGTAGCATCCAACCTAAGTATCAATATCGTCATGTTAGAATATGAGGTAAATTAAAAAAATCAACATGAATAAAATAATATGTGTACATAGCTATATGCAAAAAGTATATGCATTTCGCAAATTTTGTACATGCACAGCGTAAATACTCTGATTTAGGTCCTTTTCACTAATAAAGTTTTCAATTGGAACTTTTTCCCAATTTTTCAAATATCTTAAAAAAAATAAATTACAATATGTTCTTACTCATATCACATGTATATATAATTTACTTAGTTCATTTACTTTCTTTTTTCTTTATTTTGATCAACCGTTAAAAATTAGGCATACCTTCATGACAAAGTTTTATTTTTAATCACAATCTATTAATATCCGTTTTGAAAAATTCGTTTGATTAATCTTTTCTTTTACTCTATCATTGGAGAAAAACATGGTATTAAATTCTAATAATTATCAAATAATAATTATAATAACATAAAAAATTATAAACAAAGAAAAAAATCTCAATCATTTATTAAAAGCGGGCGTATTGAAATTTCTTGTCAAAAGACCAAGCATACGTAAAAGATATACTAGGATTATTTATTTATTATTAAAAATGCGTATAAGCACAAACATTCCTCAGTCTCCATATGAACAAATAATTTTGCATGCGATGATTGAAATTAAGGATTTTCTTAATGTAATTATAAGAATCAATTACAACCATACATTTATGTTAAATAAATCTCATATTAATATGTTTTTAGTGATCCCATGCGATTTTGAAGTTCTTAGTTTTTTGATTGAATCGAACTGTCAATCATGCAGATGAGGTCAGATTAGATTAAGACAAAGATCTGATCCAAATAATTTCTAAATTTTGAAGCAAAAAAGGACATGGCCACTTGATTTATAGTTTAATTATTTTTCTTTTGGTTCCCCCCCCCCCCCCAAGATTAATGGGTTCTTTCCATTTTTCAATAAAAAAAAATATGAATCTCTTTATTCTGAATTTCTTCCTATATTAAGGCCAAAAAAAGAATTACTTCCTATAATTTTAGTTTTGGTTTGGTTGTCCATATGAAGACTAAGAAGTATTCTCTCCTATTTTAATGTGGGAATTAAATAATTAATTTATTTACATTAAGAAAATTAGATAAATTAATTATTTGTAATAAATATGAATTGATTCTCTAATCACTAGTATAAGGAAATAATCGAGGCTTATAGTTATGAGTTCTACAAAGGAATGGAGATGATTGACCAAGAGCTCTTCTAAGTGTTTCAGTCGGTGGAGCAACTCTGGGACAAATTTTGAAGATGCTTGCAGAACATTTTGATAATTTTGGTCCAATAGATACTTGCACTAGTACAAAATTCCCTTTTTAGACTGCCACATTTAGACCGGTTATGGCGAATAAAATCTAAAAAAATTGATCGGTGGCAGTTTCATAATTATATAGAACTTCTAAGACCGGTTCTTAAAAAAAATGGTCTTAAAACAATTATTTAGACCGGTTATAAATAAAACTAGTCTTAAAATAGCAAAATAATTTAAAACTAAAAAATTTGAACATTTTAAGACTAGTTTTAATTAAAACAGGTTTTAAATGTGAAAAATTAAAAAAATATTTTTGCCCCCCTTTAGGACCGGTTTTTATCAAAAATCGGTCTAAAAGGTGAGCTTTTTCACCCATATTTTTACTCCCGTGCCCAGATCAAACGTTCTATGAACCTTTTCTTCTCTTTTCGCCATTTCTCATTGGGCTATGTCCCTGCGTTTTCTGAACTCGTCCATCGCGCCTTCCTCATTTGCTCAACTCTCCTCTATCATTACCGCTGTCGTTGATGTATTCTTCATCACTATTCTTTGATCATTGTCACTCTTCTCCGTTGTCACCTCTATTCTCCGTAGTGACCATTCTCCTCTGCCGTGACTTCTCTTTATCAGTGCCACGAATTTGAGGACTTCATTTTAACCTCAGTCAACGCCACATGACTTTTGGTAGAATCTCACTCCTTGGTCTTCAATCAAGCTAGTGTTCTGTTAATTAAAATCCCTCAACTTTCATCTTCTATTTGCTTATTCTCAACAATATTAACTCTGACAATATAGTTAGACATGAAATAATTGCAAAAAAAAAGTAATTAAGGTGAAAGGGAAAACTGTGTGATGACTTTATACTACATATACGTTTTTCTTGTTTTGGACAGAAAGTAAATGCTCTAACTTGTGATATTTGACTTGGAGTAATACTATTCTAGGTTCTATTTTAATTTAGTGTGATTGTTTGATTGCCAGTGTTATTGGTTTGTTGAAACAATACTAGTTTCAAATGGTGCATGTTAAAATTCGTTGAAATCTCTAAAACTCTATTGTTGTTGTTTTTTTTGTCTATCTTTTTGCTGTTGGATATAGGGTTCTACAAGTATTGAGATATATATGGATCATAGTTGGATAAATGCTAAACGAACGAGTGTTGAATATAATAATAGGGTAAGGGGATTTTTAGACTTCGCTAGAAGAAATGCCGATGATGGTAGTAGGAAGTTTTATTGCCCTTGTGTAGTATATTTGAATGAGAAGCCACTAAGTGCTTCAGATATATATACACATTTAATTTGTGAAGGATTTTGTAAGAGTTATACAATATGTGTATGGCATGGTGAAGAATTAGAAATGCCAAGTTCATCTCAACAGGGGGAGTGACCTTTGATGATAATGACACGAATACGAATGATCGGATAGAGGTTATTATTCATGATGTCGGAGAAGAGACTTTTGAGTAATCACGTGCATATGGTAATATGTGCAATGATATTGAGACGCCTCTGTACCCGGGGTGTAAAAAATACCAATTGTTGAAAGCAGTATTGAAATTGGTAAGCTTGAAAGCACGATAAGGATGGAGCGACAAGAGTTTTTCAGAAATGCTTGAGGCTTTTAAAGACATGCTTCCAGATGATAATATGTTATCTTCTCGATACTACGATGCTAAGAAAATATTGTCTCCACTAGGGATGACGTATGAAAAGATCCATGCATGCCCTAATGATTGTATATTGTATAGAAAAGATCATGAAGAGGAACAACAGTGTCTGATATGTGAAACCTCAAGGTACAAATCAAATAACGCCTCTGCAAAAGTGTTGTGATATCTTCCAATCATACCAAGGTTCAAGCGCTTGTTTGCTAATGAAAATTATGCAAAAAATTTGAGATGGCATATGGATGAGAGGATCTCTGATGGAAAGCTTCGACATCCGGCTGATTTTTCTCAATGGAAGAAAATCGATAAATTATTTCCTGCCTTCAGTGAAGAGTCTAGGAACCTTAGGCTTGGACTTAGCACGGATGGCATGAACCCTTTTGGTAGCTTGAGTAGTATACATAGTTCATGGTTTGTTTTGTTGGTAATTTACAACTTATCTCCTATATTATGAATGAAATGAAAGTACATCATGTCGTCTATGTTGATTTCGGGACCAAAACAACCTGAAAATGACATAGATGTTTACTTAGAACCTTTGATCGAAGACTTTTGTGGGATGAAGGTGTTAATGTTTTTTACGCGAACAAGGAGGTTTTTAAAATGCGAGCCATGATCTTTTGTACTATAAATGACTTCCTTGCATATGGAAATTTATCAGGATATAGTGTTAAAGGCCATAAAGCATGTCCAATTTGTGAGGAAGGAACATGCTACCATCAACTTCAACATGGAAGAAAGACAGTGTATATTGGCCATAGGAGATTTCTTAGATGAGACAACCCGTATCGTAGATTAAATAAAGCTTTTTTTTGTGGACCAGAGTTTGAAGATACTCCGAAGGCATTGACTGAGAAGCAAGTTTATAAAAAATGAAAAATATGAATGTTATCTTTAGTAAGACTACAAAGAATAGTAATGAAAAAAGTAAATGGAAAAAGAGGTATACCTTCTTCAATCTTCCATATTGGCCCAATCTTGATGTGAGACACTGTATTGATTTCATGCATGTGGAGAAAAACTTATGTGATAGTATTGTTGGGACACTACTTAACATACAAAGTAGTTCTAAGGATGGCGTGAAGGCAAGATTAGATTTGCAAGAAATAGGAATACGAGAAGGCTTGCATCCACAACCATATGGTAACAGAACATTTTGTCATCCAACTGCTCATACTTTGTCTAAGGATGAGAAAAGAAGCTTTTGTGAGTGTTTACATGGAATCAAAATTCCTTCAGGGTATTCTTCAAATGTTAGGAAGCTTGTGTCGATGAAAGACTTCAAATTAGAAGGGCTAAAGTCTCATAATTGTCATGTCTTAATGCAACAACTACTCCCATTAGCTAGTCAAGGTATTGCTGAATATGATCTTCAACATATTTTGACTAGACTTTATTTCTTCATCAATGCTATTTGTAGTAAAGTCATTGAGACAAAAATATTGGATGAACTGGAAAATGAAGGATATCTGATCTTGTGCCAGCTTAAGAAGTGTTAGAGCAAGCGTTTCACCCAAGAGGGGGGTGAATTGGGTGATTCTAAAAATTTCGTTGCAAATATAAAACTTGACGGTGAATATAAAACAGTAAAAAGTAAGGAGAAATATCACCGAAGTGTACACCGGGAGTTATACTGGTTCGGCCGCAACCACTTTGACCTACGTCCAGTCCTCAGAGCTTCTCTAAGAGTTTCACTGTCAACACCCGTTTCCATTTTGATATGCGCAGGGCAATAATGAACAAGTTCCATAGGCAAACAGAAAAGAACAGTTATACTGATAATAAGTATTTGTTTACAGACAGTCATTAACAGAGCAGAAGTCGATAATATTGACAAATATATACAAAATGTCCCAAAACTATTTCACATACAGACTATATACAACCACTGTATTTATCTTGGGAAACGTGCCGGTCAGTTTCCCTTCTCTGCATCCTTGGCTTTCGAGCCACTGGCACCCGCTGAGACATTTTGATTAGAAAAAGGGGTGAAATTCCAAGGAATCTCAGTAGAAACATACGATCAACATATAAAATGCGAAAATTAAATATGCAATGCACCGTATCAAGTAAAATGAAAATTCATATAATCCGTGTGTGTACACAAAAATTCAGGGCCAACTAACCCGTTGAAACCCCTGCATGTACCTCAGCCGAGTCCTTGACTACAGCTAGGTAAAACCAGTGTACCTCAGCTAGGTCCTAGACCACAGCTAGGTAATGTGCCTCCAGCACGTGTTCAGATCACAAAATACAGTAACATGCATCATACAAATAGTCACATAGTATATGAGAGATAGTAGTCCCTACCTTAACCTCTGTCCTGTCTCAAAGGGTCCGCCTCGTAAAACGTGTCAACTATAGGCGTCCAACTCGGTCCTAAAACATCAAATGTACAAGAAATAGGTCATAACCTATCCAAGTATCATTTTAGACACTTCCATAGTGTTTCTTGTGGTTATATTAGCCTATGGTGAAAATTTACCAAAATGCCCCCGGGACCTCGGCCCCGCCGTACCCGGCCCGATGGCACGTTTTTCCAAATTTTTGACTATGGCTATCCTGACGTATTTTCATCCAAGGAATCCATTTCCGGATTCAAAATTACCAAATTCAATGTCAAATTACGAAATTGCCTTTGGCAGCCCTACTTTTAGGGTTTAGGGGCGTTTCCGTAATTATGCTTTCTCAGCCTTTTCTGAAAAAGTGCCCAACTGTAACCCCACCTATTTTCGCCCACTGAATCTAATGGAATCATCAAATCATTGAAAATCCAACTCTAAGGCCCTCAAACATCCCTGGCCGAAATAATTATGTTTTCCGGGAAAAATCGGGGTTTTACGATTTCGGCTCCGTAAACACGTTCCTTTCTACTCCTAACCACTTTATTAACCATCAAATTGAGTTATAACAACCATTTAAACTAAAATTGGGCAGCATAACCCTTAGATATACACTTTTCCAAAATTTAAAACCAATGGCAATCCGGCGAAATTTCACCGATTAAATTGCCCACAACAGCCAGAATAGTTAATATACGAAGGTTTGGAAGTTACCTCAAGCTCCAACAAGCTTTTCCCAAAAATGGCAGCAAACCCTAACTTTTAAAACACCCAATTTGAGCTTTCCAAACCTTAAAGAACAAAGAGGAGTAGTTTAGAATCGGAGCTATACGCGTTAGGAGCGAAATCGCCGGAGAAATCGGCTTACCTTGTGATTTTTCTTCTCTTTCTCTCTCTAAACTCTCTCAACCTTCTCTCTCTATGGTTCAGGTCTGTTGAGCACGAAATGGGGCTGAGGAGGATGATGAAATATCTATTTATCATATATTTTGCAATATTTTATTTATTTGTTTTAGTTTCCAAAATTGCAAAAATGAACTTGTGTACATAAATCCTTATGTACATAGAACCATGCTCATTAGGCCCAATCAATATTTCCTTATTTATGCCACATGTAGGAGACACCTAGGGGTCCCTCCCTATGGTCTCAATTGGCTTCACAACTTGTTTCGGTTACGTATACACGTAAAGTCTCAATTTTGGTCAAAATTGCACTTTTTGCTCAAATTTTTCATAAATTCATATTAAATTGACCAAAATATTCTAAATATATTTTTAAACTTTATTTTCCTTAATTAATTGAAATTAACTTCAATTAATTGAAAAATAATTAATTTTGTGATATTTTGGCAAAATTACGATTTTGCCATTACCTTTCTAATCCAATTTCTTCTCTTATTTTTCTTTCACCAATTTTCATCTATTTTTGGACCAAATATTTTCTCTAATATTCCTTCATTTTTGGACCTTAATATTGGGCTTTTTAAATTACCCAAATTAATTCCATAATTATTTTTGCCCAATTTCCCATGAAATTGAACATTTATAAATTCATAAATTCCAAATTCATGAATATTCACCATTTTATTGAATTTCCTAAATAATTACAATATATTTGGTGAATATAAAATTTGGGGTGTTACAGTTCTCCCCCACTTAAATAAATTTCGTCCCCGAAATTTGCTACACCTGATCAGCCATAAATTCCGGGTAACGTTTCTTTACACTTTCTTTTGTTTCCCATGTAGCCTCTCTGGGCGATAACCCTTTCCAGACAATCTTGACGAATGGAATGCTCTTGTTTCTGAGATGCTTTTCTTGCCGATCGATGATTCGGTCAGGTGTGACTTCGTAAGTCAAATCGTCGCGCATTTCTACATCTTCATACTCTATTACATGTTCTGGATCAGGTTGGTACTTTTTCAGCTGGGAAACATGAAAAACATCATGTAGTCTGCTCAGATTCGGTGGTAAAGCGATACGATATGCTACAGGCCCAATCTTCTCTAAGATCTCAAACGGACCAATGTATCTTGATTGTAGCTTCTTTGCTTTCAATGCCCTGCCAATACCCGTAACAGGTGATACTTTCATGAATACGTGGTCACCGACTTCAAATTCTAGAGGTTTTCGCCTCTTATCTGCATAACTTTTCTGTCGGCTCTGAGCAGCTAGTAATCTCTGCTTGATCAATTTTATCTGCTCCGTTGTCTGATCAACAAGATCTGGCCCTAGTAATTCCCTCTCAGACAACTCAGTCCAGCATATTGGCGATTGACACTTCCTCCCGTAGAGTGCCTCGTATGGAGCCATTTGAATACTCGAATGATAACTATTGTTGTAGGCGAACTCTGCTAATGGAAGGAATTTGTCCCAGCTACCTTTATAATCAAGTACACACGCCCTTAACATATCCTCAAGGGTTTGAATCGTTCGCTCTGTCTGCCCATCAGTTTGAGGATGATATGTTGTACTGAACCGGAGCTTGGTACCCAAAGCTTCATGAACCGCCTTCCAAAACTTGGAAGTGAATCGTGGATCTCGATCAGAGATGATGTTCTTCGGAATACCATGCAATCTCACAATCTCTTGAATGTAAATTTCTGCTAGTCTATCAGGAGAATAGTGAATGCTAATCGGTAGGAAGTGAGTTGTCTTCGTGAATCTATCAACTATCACCCATATAGCATCATGGTTTCTAACCTTTGGCAATCCTGTCACGAAATCCATGGTAACGCTTTCCCACTTCCACTCAGGTATCTCAGGATTCGTCAAAAGCCCCGAGGGTCGTTGATGTTCGATTTTTACTTTCTGACATGTCAAGCAACGAGCAACGAACTCAGTTACCTCTCTTTTCATTCCCGGCCAATAGTATTGAGCCTTCAAGTCATGGTACATCTTTGTGGCTCCTGGATGTAGAGTATATTTACTCTTATGTGCCTCCTCCAGGATTTGTCGTTTCAATTCTTGTTGCGGTGGAATATAAATCCGCTTCTTGTACCTGACTAGCCCGCTGGGAGACAAGTCGTAATCCTGAGTCTCGCCCCTATCAATCATACCCCTGATATACAACGCTTCATCATCATGTTGTTGGGCTTCTTCAATTGCCGCCCTCAGATCATTGTATATTTGACTGACCCCACTGCCTAATAGAATTTGACTAGACAGATTTAGGTCTCTGAAATCCTCGATCAGTTTTTGCTCATAAATCATTATGGCTGCCACCTGCACTGATTTTCGGCTTAATGCATCAGCGACAACATTAGCCTTACCGGGATGATATTTGATTTCTAAATTGTAGTCTTTCAACAACTCCATCCATCTGCGCTGTCTCATGTTGAGCTCTTTCTGATCATACAAATACTTCAAGCTCTTGTGGTCGCAGAACAACTCTACAGTCTCACCATAGAGATAGTGTCTCCAGATTTTCAAAGCAAACACAATTGCCGCTAGCTCAAGATCGTGGGTGGGATAGTTCAATTCATGAGGTTTCAGCTGTCTGGATGCATATGCCACCACTCGGCCATGCTGCATCAACACGCATCCCAATCCCTGCCCACTGGCATCTGTATAAACAACATACGTAAACTGTGGATCTGGGATCGTCAGTACTGGTGCTGTAGTTAACCTCTGCTTCAACTCAAGGAAGCTCTTCTCACAATTCTCATCCCACACAAAATGTTGAGCCTTCCGCGTCAATTTAGTCAATGGTAAAGCAATTCTGGAGAAATTCGGAATAAATCTTCGATAGTAGCCAGCTAGACCCAGAAAACTGCGCACTTCAAATACAGTCTCTGGTCTTTTCCAACTCAGTACTGCTTCCACCTTGCTAGGATCAACAGAGACCCCTTGCTGTGAGACAACGTGGCCCAGAAACTTTACCTCTGAAAGCCAAAATTCACACTTGCTCAGCTTGGCATAGAGTTGCCTATCTCGTAATATGTTCAACACCGTTTTCAGATGCTGCTTGTGTTCAGCTTGACTCCGTGAATACACTAGTATATCATCAATAAAGACTACAACGAACTGGTCCAGATACGGACGGAAGATTCGATTCATGTAGTCCATGAACACGACAGTTGCATTGGTTAGCCCAAATGGCATCACAAGAAACTCATAATGCCCATATCTGGTCCTGAAAGCAGTCTTCGATACATCTTCTGCTTTGACTCTCAACTGATGGTATCCCGATCGCAAATCGATCTTCGAGAATACACAGGAACCAGACAATTGATCGAGCAAATCATCAATTCTAGGGAGTGGATACTTGTTCTTGACGGTCACTTTGTTCAGCTCTCGATAATCGATACAGAGACGCAGGCTTCCGTCTTTCTTCTTGACGAAAAGCACTGGAGCACCCCAGGGTGATACGCTGGGTCGTATGAACCCTTTCTCAAGTAGTTCCTCAATTTGCTTCTTCAGCTCTGCCATTTCGCTTGGAGCCATACGGTATGGGGTTTTAGAAATTGGACCCGCTCCAGGCTTCAAATCAATCGTGAACTCCACTTCCCTATCTGGAGGTAGTCCACCGACATCCTCCGGAAAAACATCAGGGAACTCGTTTGCCACAGGGATACTTTCCAAGGCTACACCAGCCTCTGATTGCATAGAGCAAAATACCATGTACCCCTGACATCCCTTCTGCAAATACTTCTCAACCTTAGCCGCAGATAAAAGGTTAAGAGTAATTTCAGTGTCAGCTTGTGGTTGTGGATTCACATATAAGACTCTCTTCTGTTTACAATCCAACAACACACCATTTGCTGTTAGCCAGTCAATTCCCAAAATTACTTCTAACCCTTGCAGTGGCAAACAAATCAGATTTACAGTTGACTCATGCCCCTCAGCGTTTATCCCGCAATTCAAACAAACATCAGCCGTCACAATTCGTGTGCCCATAGGTGTAGATACAACCAAATCATATGGGGATTTATGCATATGTAAATTCAATCGTCTCACACAGTCATATGCAATAAATGAATGGCTAGCACCAGAATCATACATAACATGCACTAGACTGCCATTGAGAGAAATCATACCTTGAATCAGCTCCGGAGATTTTCGAGCTTCTTCCTGTGTCAGTGTATAGACCCTTCCTGGAACCCTGGGTCTAGTTCCCTCCGGTTGCTGCTTCTGTGGACAATCTTTCGAAAAGTGCCCTGGCTTACCGCAGTTATAGCAAGTGAGTGGTTTGTTAGGATCCATTCTAAATGGGGCTCCACTACATGTCTTGCCAGGATGAAATGGCTTGCGGCAATACCAACATGTTCCGCCTCTTGGGAAACCCTGGCCCCCACGGCCTCCAGCTTGATTCGGCCTCTTATTATCACCCCTAGAAGGTCCACCCTGTTCTTTTCTTTTCTGTGATGCACTTCCACTCCCAGAAGTACCTTTATTACCAGTCGGAGTTGCCAGGCTCGACATACGCTTTTCAATGTATCGGCACTCTTCTGCCGCTTTACTAAAATCAGTGAAGTGTTGGGAGATCAGTCTGTCCTTGAACTCAGGTCTCAGCCCCTCTATCATCATATCTGAATTCCACTCATCATTGTCGTTCAGCTTGGCATATGACGAGTAGCGTGACAGTCGGATATACCGGGCCAGATAGTCATCAAAACTCTCCCGGTCGTACTGCTTGATACTGAGGAACTCTTTCTCCTTCTCTCTTTTGACAGTCGGAGGAAAATACTTCTTGTTAAATTCCTCTTGAAATAGTTCCCATGTGATAGGAACATTCTTCCCTTTCAGGATGAGGTCCATGCCTTTCCACCAGCTATCGGCATCACCTTCCAGCTTGTATATGGCTAACCGGGCTTTCATCTCATCTAGACATTGCAACATATCAAAAATCTTTTCCAAACGAGCTAACCAGGTTTCTGCTTGTTGAGGATCAAACTTCCCCTTGAACATAGGTGGTTGTTGCTTACTGAATCTACTCAGCCAAGCTTGGATATCCACCTCAGGCTCTGGTGGTAAATCCTCTGGTTGGGGTTCCTCCGGTATTTCTTCATAATTTCCCCACATAAATTCATCCATGCGGTTTTCTAGGTGGTCCTATCTCTGCTGTACTCCCTGTAGGTCAACTCTTATCTCATTCATAGTTTGTTGTTGTTGTTCCAATACATCTAGGATTCGCTGCTGGATAGGGTCAGGCCTTGGTTCTCCCTCATTGGTACCATGTCTACCACGACCTCGGCCTCGACCTCTACCTCGGCCTCTACCGCCTTCTCCTGGTTGTACCATCTCCATAATTCTCTCTACATGAAATTTGAGAAGAGTAAATTTTGATACAAAAGTAAGGGCATCTTTATCATTTCATAAACGGTCAGGGTACACAGATATGTCATACATAGCATACACAACTATTTACAGTAGCTACATAGAAACAAAACATCAGATAACCTATAAACTACTGTACATGACATATTGTTCCTTATTACATTACATTTTCCTATCTGTACCCTCCTCAAAATACCAACACTAGCTAAATCATTTCTATCTGTCGGTTCCACCTGTCTGCCCTTGTCTCATAATATGTGCCGGTCAGCCCCGGTCACCCAAAATATACCACGTGGGTCCCACATCAACCTAGATACATATATTTCGATACAAGGGTGTTCACGTGATTCAGGAACTCCCAAAAGTTCCTACTCGGACCTCTCTCTACAATGTCATTCTTCTGTCTGTTCCAGTACGCTGTATCTGGAAAGAAGCCCATAGTAGTATATGCCCAGACCTCATTCGTGAACCTGACTCCCATATCCTCCTGAAGCCTATACATCGTTACCACACCTACCAAGAACATAAGATACTGATCGCGGGGAGTGTCATAGTCCCGTACCGCTCGAATATATCGGCCCTGCAGATAGTGCCACAACTCGAGGTTCGGCTGCAGGTTATACAACACCTGCACTGGCTCTGCCCGAGACTCACGATCGCTCGACTCATCCCCGAGCATCACCTCTAGATCATCATCAGGATCCCACTCTGGATCCTCCTCTGGATCCTCCTCTGGATCCTCCTCAGAGTCTTCTTTGGGATACTCATCGGTCTCTCCTACCCGAGACTGCCCTGGAGAAGCCGGCCTGGGTTCAGGTCCAAATACAGGTAGCTGTGGCACACTCTTTCGTGCCGTCCGCCTCATACGAACGCCTCCAGGTCCAAAGTACTCGATGAAAAGCCGCCCGTCTGGTATCCGAGTCTCTGGAGGGCTCTGGTTGACGGACACCTCTGACCCCTCAAATGGTACACTCGAACTGGTCATAGGCTCCCTCGAACTGCTCATGATCCTGTCGTCATGCAAACAAAACTATATCAGTATACCATTCTGATAATGCCAGAACCGCTTATTAGCTCTGATACCAAAAATGTCAACACCCGTTTCCATTTTGATATGCGCAGGGCAATAATGAACAAGTTCCATAGGCAAACAGAAAAGTACAGTTATACTGATAATAAGTATTTGTTTACAGACAGTCATTAACAGAGCAGAAGTCGATAATATTGACAAATATATACAAAATGTCCCAAAACTATTTCACATACAGACTATATACAACCACTGTATTTATCTTGGGAAACGTGCCGGTCAGTTTCCCTTCTCTGCATCCTTGGCTTTCGAGCCACTGGCACCCGCTGAGACATTTTGATTAGAAAAAGGGGTGAGATTCCAAGGAATCTCAGTAGAAACATACGATCAACATATAAAATGCGAAAATTAAATATGCAATGCACCGTATCAAGTAAAATGAAAATTCATATAATCCGTGTGTGTACACAAAAATTCAGGGCCAACTAACCCGTTGAAACCCCTGCATGTACCTCAGCCGAGTCCTTGACTACAGCTAGGTAAAACCAGTGTACCTCAGCTAGGTCCTAGACCACAGCTAGGTAATGTGCCTCCAGCACGTGTTCAGATCACAAAATACAGTAACATGCATCATACAAATAGTCACATAGTATATGAGAGATAGTAGTCCCTACCTTAACCTCTGTCCTGTCTCAAAGGGTCCGCCTCGTAAAACGTGTCAACTATAGGCGTCCAACTCGGTCCTAAAACATCAAATGTACAAGAAATAGGTCATAACCTATCCAAGTATCATTTTAGACACTTCCATAGTGTTTCTTGTGGTTATATTAGCCTATGGTGAAAATTTACCAAAATGCCCCCGGGACCTCGGGCCCGCCGTACCCGGCCCGATGGCACGTTTTTCCAAATTTTTGACTATGGCTATCCTGACGTATTTTCATCCAAGGAATCCATTTCCGGATTCAAAATTACCAAATTCAATGTCAAATTACGAAATTGCCTTTGGCAGCCCTACTTTTAGGGTTTTAGGGGCGTTTCCGTAATTATGCTTTCTCAGCCTTTTCTGAAAAAGTGCCCAACTGTAACCCCACCTATTTTCGCCCACTGAATCCAATGGAATCATCAAATCATTGAAAATCCAACTCTAAGGCCCTCAAACATCCCTGGCCGAAATAATTATGTTTTCCGGGAAAAATCGGGGTTTTACGATTTCGGCTCCGTAAACACGTTCCTTTCTACTCCTAACCACTTTATTAACCATCAAATTGAGTTATAACAACCATTTAAACTAAAATTGGGCAGCATAACCCTTAGATATACACTTTTCCAAAATTTAAAACCAATGGCAATCCGGCGAAATTTCACCGATTAAATTGCCCACAACAGCCAGAATAGTTAATATACGAAGGTTTGGAAGTTACCTCAAGCTCCAACAAGCTTTTCCCAAAAATGGCAGCAAACCCTAACTTTTAAAACACCCAATTTGAGCTTTCCAAACCTTAAAGAACAAAGAGGAGTAGTTTAGAATCGGAGCTATACGCGTTAGGAGCGAAATCGCCGGAGAAATCGGCTTACCTTGTGATTTTTCTTCTCTTTCTCTCTCTAAACTCTCTCAACCTTCTCTCTCTATGGTTCAGGTCTGTTGAGCACGAAATGGGGCTGAGGAGGATGATGAAATATCTATTTATCATATATTTTGCAATATTTTATTTATTTGTTTTAGTTTCCAAAATTGCAAAAATGAACTTGTGTACATAAATCCTTATGTACATAGAACCATGCTCATTAGGCCCAATCAATATTTCCTTATTTATGCCACATGTAGGAGACACCTAGGGGTCCCTCCCTATGGTCTCAATTGGCTTCACAACTTGTTTTGGTTACGTATACACGTAAAGTCTCAATTTTGGTCAAAATTGCACTTTTTGCTCAAATTTTTCATAAATTCATATTAAATTGACCAAAATATTCTAAATATATTTTTAAACTTTATTTTCCTTAATTAATTGAAATTAACTTCAATTAATTGAAAAATAATTAATTTTGTGATATTTTGGCAAAATTACGATTTTGCCATTACCTTTCTAATCCAATTTCTTCTCTTATTTTTCTTTCACCAATTTTCATCTATTTTTGGACCAAATATTTTCTCTAATATTCCTTCATTTTTGGACCTTAATATTGGGCTTTTTAAATTACCCAAATTAATTCCATAATTATTTTTGCCCAATTTCCCATGAAATTGAACATTCATAAATTCCAAATTCATGAATATTCACCATTTTATTGAATTTCCTAAATAATTACAATATATTTGGTGAATATAAAATTTGGGGTGTTACATTCACTATAACTTCCAAGATTCAGTGGGTTCTTGGCACCTCAGTACAAGCAAGTTCCTTCGCCTAGACACTCGCTCCCCCTTACAAGTTGTAATCCAATCCTAACTCAAGTTTCCACAACCTTAAGTTACCTCAATAACAAATATTGAGTTTGAATGAAATATCTCTCTCACAGAGTGAATAAGAATCACTGAAGCATAGAACTACAAGTATAATGTAAAACAGAGTAATGAACTTGATGATACGTTCGTGTGTGTGTTCTTGTTCTCAATCTCTGTTTGGAAGTTCCTGTATATATAGATGTGTTGGTAGTGACCGTTGGAACATTTTCCTCATGTCCGTTAGAGTGTGCGCAGCCACTGTTGACTTTTCCAGTATTTGAAAAATACCCATTTGCGGTAGGTGGCGGTACGTAGTATTTGAACGTTGCTTTTGACTTTCCTTATTTGGTAAGATCTCTTCATTGTTTATCTATGGATATGCTAAGAATACTAATACAATGAAGGGTTAATCACATAGGAAACAAATCAAAGAACGTTGGAATGAATTCTCAAAATCTGAACTTGCATACTCGAGTAGTTACTCGAGTATTCATTAAGTTCACTCGAGTACTTACTCGAGTATTATTGTGAAAATGTGAATAAACTGCAAGTCAATAAATAAACATTACATTACTCGGGTAGTACATGGAGTAAACAAAGTTACAAACCTTTGGAAATACCTGTTTACTCGGGTACTTACTCGAGTATGGCACACTGTTCTTCATAGGTTATTTGAGTAGCAACTCGAGTAATCTTTCAAGTAAACTTTAGATTACTCGATGCTTTACTCCAGTAATGTTGGTAGGATTTCAAGGCGAGAGCACTTCAAGTTTGATTACCTTGTTACTCGAGTACTTACTCGAGTAAACATAAATTTTCTGCATAGCTTACTCGGGTAGTGACTTGAAGTTCTGTGTAAATAACTCTGCACATTAATCGATTACTTACTCAAATAATCCAGTTAAAATAAGTGATTGAATACCAACAAACTTGAGTAGTGCCTAGAGTGAAGTGTGAGAAAAGCATGTCATGTTATTCGAATTATAAAACTACTTTTAAGGTTGGTTAGCTAAAATAATTATCATGAACTATATTTGAATTATATTTATTGTTATTGGTATATATAAATTAAAACTACTTTTTTTATATTGTCACAGGAAAATGAAGCATATGAGGTGTCTTAGTGTATATGCTCCTAAGCCAGCTAGTGATCATCAGCCTGAGAAGAGTGTGTATAATGAATAAGTGTTGATGATGATGATAAACTTTGTTTCCATTTCAATTAGTTTGGGTTGCCTGAGAAGACAATGTATGAAGTATTTAATTTTGGCCATAATTTTATAATTCTGCCTGTGATTGTGAGTTTATTCTGTCTGTGATTCTATCTGTGTTGTTGAAACAAGCAAGCCAAACAAAATTGGCTGAATGTTTTAAATGGAGCAATTCTTTAAAAAAAACAAACTTTTTAGACCGGTTCTTTCCAAAACCGGTCTAAAAAGTACATTTTAGATTGGTTTTATGAAAAACCGGTCTTAAAAGTATTACTTTAAGACTGGTTTTTTAGAAAATCAGTCTAAAAATTTGAACTTTTTAGACCCGTTTTTTTGAGAACAAGTCTAAAAAGTTGAACTTTTTATATTGGTTTCTTCGATAATCGGTCTAAAAATAATTATTTTTAGACCGATTTTATAAATAATTGGTCCTAAAACTTTTTTTAAGACTGGTTCTTTAACCGGTTTAAAAAGTAGCAAACTTTTAAGGCTGGTTATATCAAAACCGCATCTAGAACCGGTCTAAAATGTCATTTTTAACCGGTCTTAAAAGTAATTTTTCCACTAGTGTTGCACAATTATTTGAATTTGAAACTACTATAATTCATGAAAACTTTCATTAAATACGTGCAATACTTGTTAATAAGGATAATTTAAGGGGAAATTACAAATTTTGACGGTAAGGTAGATTGAAATTTTATATTTATGACTAAAATAAGTCCCTAGACTAACACATACATTTAGAATAGAAGGGAATAACATTTATTAAAATTAGCCCACAATGGTTAATTTTAATAATATTTTATGCTCAATTAATGAAAAAAATTACTAAAAACAAAAAAATTATAAAATATTCGGTTCTTAATTCTTATTGTTATTATTACTCATCTTTATTAATATTTTTTTCATGTAGAGAAAGAAGTCTTTTAATCTCTTCTTATTCGTAAATGCAAACATTTTTATAATTAATCCATTGTATTTATGGAATTAGGGTGTCACAAGGGATCTCTAGATGCTTTGTAAATATAAGATTTTTCAATTTAGGATGACTTTATCATCTTTTTTAGTATCAAAACAGTAATGATTTTTATCCTTAAGTCACAAAGCGTGAAATTAACTACCAAACTTCATTCAACTACACTATGTACTTCCAGATGCTTCATAGGTAGCTACTATTTAATTAACTAGTCTATGTGTTGTTTCTTGTCAATAGTTATGTTATTTATTTACATTGAATTTTTTGTATTTCATTCATAATTGTTGTAAATATATTTAGTACTGATTTTGTTAATTAGTTATTTGTTTGTATCATTTTGAAGTTATTTCATTGTTATTTACTTTTCTTCATTAAGCTGTGGATATAGAAATTTGTATTTAAAGCAGTCTACTACTATAATTATACGGTTATAAATTAAAAATATGAAAAATATAATTTAAAAAACATACTTCTTGTGGCGCTTCCTTAAAAAAGGGCCACAAGAAGCAAACTAAAAAAAAAGATCAGCCACTTCCTATGGTGCTTCCTTGAGAAAGTGTCACAAGAAGTCTCCCCTTCTTGGGGCCCTTCCTCTAGAAAGTGTCACAAGATGGGGATTTAAAAAAAAAAAATTCATGCTGTGGCACTTCCTTCTTTTAGTAGCGTCTTAATATGTGGCACTCCTTGAGCACCATAGCTAATTCAAATATAAGTACCACAACTTCATTATTTTTGTGGTTGTGTTCCTCAATTCTTTCTTTTGAAAACAGTGGCTGTTCATGACAGAGCTTAGGAGAGAAGCTTATAGAATTTAATCCTCTTATAGCCAGTCACTTCTACACCTTTAAAAATACGGTCAACATTCTTCATTAAACCTGAAAATTTTCCACCTTCAATTTTAATATTTAAATCACCATATTGGAGTCTTGAGGCATTCTTTAATCACTTGAGATATTTATCTAACATTGGGAAACATCAAACAGTACGTTCTTATCAGTTTTCTAGCCTAAAAAATTTTTAACTCTTGAAGCTTCCATCACCTTGCAGCCAATATTACATATACTAATTAACTTTTTCAACATTTAAGCACTCCTCTATAGCTCCAACAAGAAACCGAGAAGCACCCACATCATAGCTGAAATTCCAGATTCAAATATTTCTCCCAAAAGTTCGCACAGCACCAAATAATGGCGTTTCATCACATGCAACATCTATATATCATCAATTTCAGCTTTAATCCATGTCCCTCTAAGATTATTTCATTATATCACCATTTTCTCTTACTAAAATCAGATTTCAAACATCATCTTTCTCCCTAAAACGTCTTAGATGAAAGAAATAAGGATGCGAGCGTAGTTAAGGGACTTGCCTTAGCATAATAATCGGTTTGCATGTGAGATTCCTCTTCTTCCTCCCACTTCGAGCTCAACGTCTCTCCCTCTTCCCATGCTTCCTCTCTCACTCTAAATATTCTGATCGTGCGAATGAAGGAAGTGAGATCGTGGCTGGAGCTTAAAAGTGAAAGGAGGAGAGGATTAACTTTTAATTTAATACTTCCACCTCATAAGCTTATCCCACAAGCCACAACCCTTCAACTTTCATCATTTAATGGGGCAAATATCAAAACAATCTGGAATTCATCTCTTGGGCCTAGGATGGCAAATTTTGGGCTTCAAGAATTGGGCCTAATATTAGCCCAAATCCATTTTTGGGCTCAGGGTAATGAATTTACTAAGTTACACTTTCGTTATTGGTACCTAATTGCAAATTAAATCCCAAAGATGAATCATCAGCACTTTATAAAGATTTTATTTCTTAATTAGCTTCTATACCTTGTAAAATAAATTCCTTAGTTTCATGTTAAAAAGTAACCTCTAACTATTTTTCGTTGAATTTTGCAAGGACGGAGGCCCTTAATTCCTAATAACTAGCTCTAAATTTATTTACGCCACTTTTTGGTAACCAACCTCTTCATAATTTTTTTCTAGCAAAAAAACAAAGCCCTCTTCATAATTTTCTAAATTCCCAAAGTAACATTCCATAATGTTTTCTCACTTTTCTAGGCTGTTAAATATTTACAATAATACTTCTCCTTTATTTTCCAAATTCGCATATGAAAATAGACTTTTGGATCATAATTCATTTTTTTAAGCATTTAAATTCTAAGTAATCTCTGTGAGCCTCAAAGATACCTTAGAAACATCTTTTCTGTTTTATTTCCTTTTCTTATTAAAACAATATTCAAAATTTACGATGGTACAACATCGTTAATCTTAATTAATGAAAAATAGTGACTCTGCACTTAAATTCTGACAAATCATGCTTATAATCATTTTTATAATATAAAATTAAAATAAACATGCAAATTTCCAGGTATATTTTAATTTTATATTGTAAAAATGATTATAAACTTATTTTTAGCATTTTATTGTAAAATCACCATTTAAATTTTTTGAGTAAGCATTTTTCACTAAATGAAACTAACAATGTTAAAATTAAAAGACTAAACTAAACTTTTTTGAGTAAGCATTTTTCACTAATTCTCCCTTAAATATTTGAGGTTGGGGATGTGGGGCTCAAAAACTTTGGTAGAGTGATGAGTGATTACAGAAATATAAGACTTACTCATATTTTTAATGTAAGAGTCAGATAACGAATTTGACAGTATTAATAAAATTAGTTAAGTTAGTTATTTGTAACAAATATATATTTGATTACATAAAATATCTTTTTAAATCATATGCATTATAATTACTTCATTGTTGAAACACATTAATATTATGTACAAACAATATGGATAATTTCAGGGGAAATTATAAATTTATGAGGCAAGGGAATTGATGTGTTATATTTAAGACTGAAGTGAACCTTTTATTGAGCTCATACAAGACCGGAGGAGTTATAAGGATAAAAGTTAAAATAAAAATATAGAATTGTGGTGGGTATAGCTTGACACCCTGCAAATTTGAAGTGTGAAATCGACCTAGCCCAACATATACCCATTAAAAACACGTGGAATTTATAGTTCAACAGAATCCGACCTTCACACATTATTGTCCCTAATTTATAGTCCACTTTATTATGACCAAAAGGCCACACATAGACCACTTGCATTTTACACCTAACAATATGTAACGTTTCACGTGCAAAACTTTCCATGACCATACTCGCAGGCCAAATATCATCTCTCAGCCGTAGACGCACACATGTTAGCTCCCAGCTTCTCTTCTTCCCTCATACTGTCATACTGAAGCTATTAGGTAAAGAATTCAACTCCTTTTTTCCTTTATGTAAAATAAACTCATCTTTTTTTACCAACGTAAAATAAACTAATCACCTATTTGTTTTGCTTAAATCATAGAAACCTTTCCTCTATTTTAAAAACCACCCTGAAATTAAAATATATGTTAGACAAACATCCATTATATATTTGATATTCTATGTTCATCTACCTAACCTATAGTCAACCTTTAATTTTGACTCTTATACTTTTTTTTTGACAAAAATATTTATATTGCCAAAAAAAATTATACAAAAAAAAATAATTCTAATATATAACAACTTTTAAATATGTTATAATTTTGATTGTATTATAAATTTTATAATTTTAATCTTGGTTTCTTTTAAATGGCTAACAAAGTATTCTAACACATATTTGTATTCACTAGATAGTATAACGGATGTACATTTAAGAGATTATATAAAAGGTAAAGGTGCATCCAACATCCTGATCTATTTTTGGAGGTACAATCAGTACCCTAAAATATTTAAGGGTGTAATCAGCACATAAAGTATTTTTGGAGGTTCAATCAGCACCCTAATGTATTTTTGGAGGTGCAATCAATGCCCTAATGTATTAAAAAGGGAGCAATTACACCCCTTTACTAACAAAATACTAACTCCGTTTGCTTGTACTTTTTTCTTTTCCTCTTTCATCGATCTTTAATATATTCATCCCTTCTTTTAGTATTTAAGGGTGCAATTTTGCACATAATGTATTAAAAATAGAGCAATTGCACCCCTTCACTAACAAAATATTAACTCAAGATTTGGGGTTTAAGACTGATGAAAGAGAAAATGAAAGAGTATGTCAGCAAACAGAGTTAATATTTTGTTAGTGAAGGGATGTAATTGCTCTACTTTAACACATTAAGGTACTGATTGCACCTCCAAAAATAGTTTAAGGTGCAATCACTTTAAGGTGATAATTGCATCTCCAAGAATAATTTATGGTGCTAATTACACCCTTAAATATCCAAAAATAGATAGGGGTACCAGATGCACCTTTACCCTTGTATAAATCATTTACTCCTTTTAAACACGTTTTTTTGCCACAAATATTTATAAACACATTTTTTTTTTTTTTGCTCAAAAATAAACACATTTAGTTAATCAAATATTTTTTAAAAAGTATTAATCAAATTTTCAATCAAGTTTGTTATATCCAACGTAACTAAATTACTTAAGATTATATACCACGCAGTATGATAAAAATATTAAACAATTATTTGCAAAAGAAAAGTTAAGGAAGCCTATAAAATATTGAAAGGAGAATGAATTCTTCATCTTTCATTGATCAATTAGAGAGGCGTATATGTACATGCTAGTAAGAGAGTATTATAACAAACTTGTGGCAGTATTGCAATATTGTAGAATTAAATCCCATGATATTCTCTTAGATATACTACCTTCAAAATGGGGAAAAAAAACCTCTTAAATTCTTTCAAATAAGTTTAGCCAAAATTAGAGATTTAGTATAAAGAAAAGAAAATTAGTAAATAAAATTTATGTTAATATAAAGTTTAATGAAAAAAATATCTTTTTAGAATACTCTTAATATAATTAATAGTTTGGACATAAGTTTGTGTTTTCCAAATAAAATGAAGGCTATTTGTGTAATTAAGGAAACATACAAGGAATATTATAATATATTTTACTCTTTTGTTTGACAATTATTATTGAGTAGTTAATTTTTTTGGAGTCAAGAAGAATGCCACAACAAGGTTTTCGGTCATCAAATCAAATTGTGAAGAGAAATATCAAACCTTGAACAAATCAACCATACAATTTGCTTTTTGTACATTAATGAGCTTGAATCCGTCGATCGTCGGACCCAAAGCTTATTGTTGAAGTTGCCTTATACTTGATTGGTAGTTATGAGAAAGTGCTGAATGAATAAGGTTCATCCATGTGAATTGTTGCCTGTCAGGTGAATGGATTTTTCGATTTTTTTTTTTTGAAAAAAATCACCTGGTTTTCAATTTAAGTATAAGGTTAAGAAAAGGAGTTTTTCAAAAAAATATTAAAATATTAAATGTATTTTAAAAGGAAACTTGATTAAATAAATTTCTCTAAGGATTGGAAAAGTATACACTGCAACAAATTAATTAAATAGAAAATTTTTGATTAAATTCGCAATGGAATTTTCTATGACAAAATCAGTTTACAATAGATTTTTTCCTCAATTACATTGAAAATCTTCGTTTAAATTTTATTCTTCTAGCATTGTAGGGGAAAATATGATGGAAAAAAAAAATAAAACTTCTATAACAGAATGACTTATAAATATAAATATAAAAAGATTTTGAAAAACGTTTTATTTCAAAAACCTTGATCTAATACCAACAAGCTGTTGGTTGAAGTGGTAAGTGGCCTCATCCTTGAAAGGAGAAAAAAACAAGATCAAGTCTTGGAAAGTGCACTTGTTGGAAGAGGTGAATACTCTTTGCCCTCTCAGTCTCAAAAAGGGAAACTCTTGACCATATAAAAAAATCTTGATTTATTAACATTAATTTTGCAATCCTCTTTTATATAATTAAGCATCCATAATATATTTTGATAATATGCAAAAATTATGCGGAGACAAAAAAGTTGACATCCTAAAAATATTTGCTATATATATATATATGCATGGCATGGCCTTGAGTATCACTCTACCAGCATTCCGAATCTCAGACAAAACAGATATCAAATATACCGAAACAAAAATGCAGAATGCAATATTTCCTTTCCTTTCATCGGAAATTCCTAGATATCAGGTTTCGCCGTTAATGGGTAGCACCAACAAGCCTATCCAAGAAGAAGACGACGACGAAGTGCAGATACAGAAAGCTCCACAACAAGAGAATGGCCCTTCAATTATCAAACCAACAGTCTCTGAGTTCAGTGGGGTGCACACTGATGAAAAGTTGGCTCGTGTAATTGCTCGCTATGTGGACACTCTAACTCACCTAAAAGATCGTTGCTTGGGTATTAATCTACACTCTTATATCATATAAATCACTTGTGTCGTTGATTTTTACATATTAATCGAATTTTGATTTTAGTTCCTATAGTCTTAAATCATAATTTTTAATCCTCATAGTTTCATAAATATTTGGTTTGAGTTTAATGATCAATTTAGTTAATGTTGTTACGTATAGGGACCAAAAGTTTTTATTTTAGTTCCTATTTACTAACTAGTTTTGGTTTTGGTTTCTACGAATTTTGATTTAAGCCCCTGTGAGGTTGGGTTTTATTCCCTATACTTAACGTCCTTAATAAACTTTAACAATGTTAAACTCAAATCAAGGTCTTACAAAACTATAAGGACTAAAACTACGATTTGAAATTATCGGGGTCAAAACCAAAGTTCGATCAAATTGTAAAACCAACAATAGTATTAACCCTATACTTCATATGTATGCAGGGTATCCTACTAATCAAGATTTGAACTACGAGGCATTAATGCAATTGATGTGTTTTCGATTAAACAATGCTGGTGATCCATTTATAGGGAGTAGCTACATGCTTAATTCGTGTCAGTTTGAGCTGTGTGTATTAGATTGGTTTGCCGAACTTTGGGAAATTGAGAAGAATGAGTACTGGGGATATGTTACTAATGGTGGAACTGAAGGAAATCTTCATGCCATCTTAGTGGGGTCAGTATATGTATGCACTGCAAGTGTTTTTCAACTCTCTAAATAGTTATGAACTAACATGATAAACTTATTGTCGTACAGTATTTCCTTTTTAGAAATAAAAATGGTATGTAACACGTGTTTTAAACACACAGGAGGGAGCTGTATCCAGATGGAATTTTGTACACGTCAAAAGAATCTCATTATTCATTGTTCAAGGTAGCTAGAGTAGCTAGAGTCAAATGTGTGGTCGTTGGGACTAGACCCTCTGGTGAGATTGACTATGATGACTTGAAGGCTTCACTTCTTGCTCACAAAGACAAGCCAGCCATCATCAATCTAAACCTGGGTCTCTCTCTCTCTCTCTCTCTCTCTCTCTCTCTCTCTCTCTCTCTCTCTCTCTCTCTCTCTCTCTCTCACTCACTCACTCACTCACTCACACACACACACACAATATATAGCTTGGCTGCTTATTCATTTAAATTTATAAAAAAATTTTTGCTTATTTCAGGAACAACTATGAAAGGAGGTATTGATGACCTTGATCTAGTACTACAATTACTTGAGAACTGTGGCTTCACCCAAGATCGATTCTATATTCACTGTGATGCCGCTTTATTTGGAGTGATGCTCCCATTTATTAACGGGGTGAGTAATAATTTAACTAAAATATTATCTAACCTACAACATTATATATTGAAAATTAATATAAAATTATTAGTATTAATAGCATAATGATCAATACTAAACATGATATGCATGCTTTAAGTATTACTCTATTTCAAAAGATCTAGATAAAGAGGAAAATGTTGTGGAGAACTAGACTTCCCCCTCTTATTCTTGGATCTCCTCAACAGAAGCCGCTGTACTTCAAGTAGAATCACTAGGACTCAAACTCTAATACTCCCTCTGGTCTTTAATATAAAACATATTTGGTGAGTTGATTTTTTTCCTAAATATAAGACAAAATTTTCATATTTGTCAATCTTTTTCTAATTTACCCCTTTTTATGATCCATTAACAATAATCAAGGAGGAGAGTAAAGGACGGAATTAAGAAAGGTAACTAGGATATTTTAGAAAATATATACCATATTAACTAACTTAACCAACTTCCTTAATCTAATCAAATTAGGTAAATATATTTTATATTAAGAACTAGAGGAGTAAATAGCAAATATGAAGAGAGAACCTCTTTGGTAGAGAACTTGAAAAACTGATTGTATGCTCAGTTGTGTGTATGCTAATCACGCTCCCTTGAATGTAGGAATCACTAGTTATGTTTTTTTAATAAGTATAGGCCTCCTGTCATTGGAGGCAATTCTATTGAAGGTACTGTCAGGCATTAAATATAGGTACCTCTCTCAATGGGGATACTAACCTTGGTTTACCACGTTGTGAGAGACTACCCCTCCACTTAACCCAACCCCGTCAGCAAAACTGGTTACATTTTTTCATCTTGAGAAACGGTTCCCTCCTCCCATTAAGTATAATGCATTTAATTATTAATATCGATAAAATATATATTGGGTTAGTTTGCGCATTAGTTCACAATCGGTGGACATATAAAACCCAACACTAATAAAATATAGTATTTCGTATGTGTTAGCTTCGTGCATTGAAAAACAACTTTTGAAATGATTGTATGTACAGGCACCAAAAATTTCTTTCAAGAAGCCTATTGGAAGTGTAACTGTGTCAGGCCATAAATTTCTTGGATGCCCAATCCCATGTGGTGTTCTAATAACTCGTTTAAATTACGTTGACGTTCTTTCTAAAGAAGTAGAATACATCGCTTCGAGAGACATCACCATCTCAGGAAGCCGAGGAGGCCATTCTTCAATCTTCCTCTGGTATGCTCTCAACAAGAGAGGCTTCAATGGCCTTCAACAAGATGTTAATGAGTGCGTTGAAAATGCAATCTATCTTCATAATCGCTTGAGGGACCATGGAATTGGAGTTATGCGCAACAAGTTTAGCAATATCGTAGTGTTCGAGAGGCCTCTCGATGATGTATTTGCTCGTAGGTGGATATTGGCTAACAAAGGGAATCTATCACACGTGGTGGTGCTACAGCACGTGACCATGGAAATGTTAGATTTATTTGTGAGAGAGTTTGTGGAGAATCGATCCATTTGGTACCAAGATAATAATGGAGGCAAAAAAGCTCCCTGTATTGCTGAGGATATTAGTGCCAAGAACTGTGCTTGTTCTTTCCACAAGAAGCTGATCTCGTGATGATTAGGAGATTGTGTTTCTTTGTATGTGCAATTCAAGTTTGAAACTAATGAACTTAATTCATTAGTTTTCCCTTCTTCGTTTTCTGTCTTTTGAATAAGCAAGTAATTTGCTCCTTGTGAATTGTGTTTGATACATGAACAATCATCTTCATATGAGCTATCTCCCCAAATTGAAGAAATGTAGGCCTTTCTCCACCGTATTTGTCTCTTTATTCTCATTCTCATGCTTGTACTCTGCCATTGTGGGTAGTCCCGTTGGATATGTCCAACTTTCTTGCATTCTATAGAACAACTTTAATTTGTTGCTGTGGTCGATCTCCTTTCTCCTCTTTTCCTTCTATAGAACGTTTTGAATGTTCTAATCAAAAGGACTCATTTCTTCATCTTCAATGTCATTATATTCTTCTTTTAGAGTTAAGCTTTTCTTTTCCATTTCCTGCAGCTCCATGCAAAAGTCCTGCTTTACCTCGAATTCGGCTAGGCTACCAAATAGTGTAGCTATTAATATTATTGATTCTCCTTTGGTTTCTTCAATGGCTATCACTTTGAGCTGCTATTCACCTGTGAGTACACTTCAGATCTTTCTCACTTAGATTGATCTTCCTAAGAATACTTCTTTCCCAGTACTACTAGAAGATTGGTGAGACGAGAGAATCTAATTAACTTTAAATTCTTTTATGGTTTCTTTATACTTCATTCTGAGACAGCTCGTTCTCCGTGCTGAGCAAGTGTTGAATCTACGTTCTTTATTCTAGTCGTTCCTTCATGAGTAATCTCCCTGGCTTTCTATATTCTAGATTTGATACTTTAAAATACTCTCTCGGGCCAAGAGCATTAGTCAATAATAGTAGAACTTTGTTGTTCAGCGGGATCACCCCTCATCATGTTCTTCTAATTCCTTTGGGACTTTTCTTCTTTCTACCACCTTTGTTGGAATATAGCCACCTTTCTCTATAACATCCCATATACCATATTCATTAACCTTACAAAGACTTTGAACTTTATTACCTTGCAGTAAGTGAAGTTTTCTCCATTGAAGCAAGGTGGCCCAGAGGCTGAGCTTCCCTCGGTTACAAGACTATTATTGAAGCTAGCAATTTCATCATTGCACTTGAAGACGTTGGACTTTTAGCAAGTGACTTGCTCAAATACCACGTGTTAGCTTGACTAGTGTAACCCAAGAGTGGGGTTTAAATTGGCATCTTTAAAATTTTTGCACAATGATAGTTGATTACTGCACACGTGTTAGTTTGGAAATAGAATATCAAATATAGAAAAGATGTTTGTGTAACGTACATTTTGATTTTTAGGTGTTTTCAAAATAAACAACAGGTTTATATGATTTATGAAAAACAAATAGGTGATTAGTGTTTTCTACTCAAGAGAAAAAAGAAAAGTTGAATTCTTTACCTAATGGCTTCATGTATAAGAGAAGAAGAGAAGTAAAGAGCTAACACGTGTGCATGACGCCTTTGAACGTGAAACGTTACAAATTGTTGGGTATAAAATGTATTATGCGGTCAATGTGTGGCCTTTTTTTTATCATAACGTGGAAATTTGTGAAGGTCGGATTCTATTGAGCTATAAATTCATCCTAAGGAAAGCACCAAATTTCAATTATGTATTTCATCACTATATAAAATGTATCTAATTAATATATATATTGTATATGATTAGATATATTTGCTTCATTTCTTTAATTGAAAATATCCTCAAAAGATGTTGACCCACCCAAAACTTATTAGAGACATATATATACATCTTTCTTCAAGGTTCACATTTCATAGATCAATTTTCTTAGAGAGAAGAGAGTAATAAATAAATTGACTTGTATGCAAGGGGTTCAATCTCCTTTCCAATCTATTCTTGTGTGAGCATTATTTATCCCTCTCTGTGTCTATCATGAGTGGTTCTCATCAGCTAACTCCTTGGTACTTGTCTATTTAGAGACTTTGAGGTGTGCAAGTGTGTTTGTATTGCTGTGTGTATGGGTTGAGTAATATCCCAAATTTTGTTCACAAAAATTCCTTGTACATTTGTTACATTAAATGGAATATAATGGTGGGTTTATGGTGCACTTGAAATGGCAAAATATTAGAAGTTGAGGTTGCATAAAATTTGGCTAAGTTAAGACATGAAAGTTTAGTTTTTGCCTTCTTAAAGGCCTAATTTTGTAGCTCAAAATGGAGAAAGGAAGAGCATAATTTTTGGCCGAATTTAATATGAAATCTTCGGCCAAGAATAAAAAAGGAAGAAGGAAAACAATATTTAATTCAAAAATTAAAGAAATGTAAAGGTAAAATAGTCATTTGGCTAATAAATCAAGAAGCCTCTTACTTCTTCATAATTATGGAACCAAGTGGAAGTGATTTGACTGTGTCTCACCTCAGGGTCAAATACAAAATATTTATAACCAAGAATTGCAGTGGGTATGTGGGTTTAGGGTTTATTGAGCTCCCTAAGTTAACTAAGTATCTAAAATGCAAGAAAACATGGGGTTGCTTTTAAATATCATTTTTTCCCAACTATAACTAATTAGATGAAATAAAATTAAATCCTAAGCTACTATTTTTGGTGTTTTCTTTATAAAATGGAATGGAGTATGAAAATGGATATGAAATGTATAATGAATGCTCTTGAAAATGGGAGACTATCCTAGTTCAATTAAGACAATGAGAGTTAATTTTTCATCAAGTTTAATTTAGAAAAAAAAAGCCCCAAATAATCACATTAGGTCTAACACTCCTGATCAATTACTACTCCTACGATCTCATTCATAGCCATTGCTTAGGAATGTTATTGAAATACCACTTGATGTATGTTTGAGAATGGATTGATGCACTTGTTTCCTCTTAATGAGATCACAATCGCAACACTCAAATTGATTCCAATCAATCACACAATCTAGATTTCACATAGGAAGCATAATTTCATTAAACCAATAGGAAATATGTCAATTACAAACTTCAAACACATAAACCCAATCTTCAACACAAAAGTTCACCAAGAAAGACAAATAATCACTCATCTAAGTCTCTAGACTATTCATCATCCAAGAAATATGACGAACAAGATCAAACAAATAGTCCAAAGCAAATGGAAACTAATCAACTCCTCTAGTTGAAGTTCTGGAACTCTAGCCAAAGTCCATCCCCAAGAAGCAAGGAAATCAGCCTCTCATGACTCCAAGAAGTGACCCAACAAACTCAACACACAATCGACAGTGGAGGCAGCAATTTTTGGAGACAACAATAGATTGGAGAATGGCTATAAGCAATGAAGTGGAGAGAAAGGGAATGGTGGTGTTGTGGTCTCCGGTGGTAGGAAACATGACTCTGACGATGTAAGCGGCAGAAATCGATGCCGATGGTGGTGTGCCCTCCCCTCCTCTTACAACTCTATTTGCAAATGAAAATGGCTCCCTTCGACGACGATGATAAAAGAAAGAAGGCGATGGTGGGACGTCGTCGACAGTGGTGGTGCTCTGTCTCCTTCCCTTCACCTCTCAAGCTCTCTCTCTCAAAGACTCAAGCTCACAGTGTAGCTAGGACTCCCTCTCAATGATCGATTCTCAATGTATACGGAGAAGAGAGGAAATCTCATTATGCCCTATTCTCCAAAAACGTTGTAGTTTTGCTAGGTCCTTATTGACATTTCTGAAGTTGAAGTCCTTAATTGTCATTTTCCAAATTCATCACGATTTCTTTCAATTGTTCCTTCAATGCAAAAATCAAGCACAAGGTAGTACCAAAAGTCCAAGGAAACAATTGCATGAATAAATTAACAATTTATGACTATTTTATCCTTAATTACACATAATTCAATACAAATGTTCCTAACTCAAATTAGTAATTAACAATGCAATAATGTCCCAGGAAATGCATTAAAATCCCAAATTAATCATGAAAAATCATATAAAAATATGGTTCAATCAATTCTCCCACACTTAGACCTTTGTACTCCTGAACAAAGGCAATTAAGTACAAGTTTTCAAGTTCCAATCATGAATGCAGTTGGAAGATAAGCAATTTCATAATTAGGTTGAAATAGATCAATTAATCAAATTCTTCAAGCCAACACTAGTCATAGTCAAGCAATGCAAAGAAATTAGCTAACTACACAATCCAAAATATTAGAATGTAGCACAAGAAAACTCTTAAGGTATTAGTGTTTCACTCATCTATCTCCCCTTATTGGGATAATTTCACTCTAGTTCACTTAATCAACACCTTACCATAACAACTCTAATATCTCCACTTCTAATAGCACTTAATGCAATGAATCAAGAGGACTTAAAAGGCTTATAATGTTGAATGAAGGCTAGATGGAATGAATTAGTTAGAAAAAGGAGTTGTTGATATGCAAGTCAAAGTTAATGAATGAGTTCATAGTATCTAAATAACTTGACATGCTTTTGCCAATTTTTTTCCAAATTCATGAACAAATGCCTTCTTTATATTTCTTTTTCTTTTCTTTCTATCTACAAAACATTTTTTATTATTATTATTTTCCTTTTTTTTCAATACTTTGGTTTCTCCCCCTTTTCTTTCAAACTATAAACATTTTTTCCTTTTGACTTACTTTCTTTCTCTTCTCTATATACATGGCATTTCAATATATAAATTGTTCAACTTTTTATTGGCAAATTACTTTAATTGTACAATACCGTGAACACTATGAATAAATGGCATGCATACAACATAGGAATGGCTCAAAGGGGTAAGCAAAGGTAAGTGAATAAGGGTTTGTGTTTGGATGAAAGGGTTTAAAATTGAATGCCTCTTTCATTTCCATCACACTACTGCAAATGTCGTTTTGAAAAAGAGTGAAAACAAGTTCTAGAAGGTAAAGAACTAAGTGAGCATGCACACATGAAAAGAATTCAAGGCTCAATTAACCTTCCAACAAGGTTTCTCCCTAATGCTCACTCCAATACAATCAATATATTACATAGCAAGCTAACCACAAATCATTTACTTAACTATTCCAAATGCTAGCCTTACAAAAACAATCAATCAAAACATTGCAATCAATTATAGTAATGCTCAACTCTTAAAAGCACTAATGATGTAAAAACTTTCTTTATCAAAACAAGGAGTAAGCAAAAATCTAACTGTGGGTTCATTTCTCTTCCCATGCACTTTGAAAATAAAACATGGTTTTAAAAAGTTGCCAAAACACTAGATCTCATGAAAGGTTAAAGAATTTCTCACAAATCACATTTCCAAAATAGCAAATGCGACCTTTTACCACTTAGGACATGCGTCAAAACAAGTTATTCTTGAAAAAAAAATTATGAAAAATTTTCTAGTTTAAGGCATTTTCTCATTTAAAAACAACCAATTAGTGGGATTCAAAATGTATTCTCTCCCCCACACTTAATCAACACATTGTCCTCAATGTGTAAAGCAACTCTATTATTCTAAATTGTTCCTTAGTGAAGTGAGAAGTTGTGAAGTTCAATTGCAATTGGAGCACAACAAGTCAACATCACATAAAGAGAGAGAAAGAGAAACAAGTCATAATAACATAGAAAATCAAGGTGAAAAGGCACAATGATAATTAAGTAGGGTGGTGGGAAAAAATGCAAAGCATACATAGGGGGTTCTTATTGTATGTACTAAACTACACTAATTCTACTTTTTCTACTAGATTGTGTCCCTCCCCCACACTTATTTCAAACAATTAGTTTCACAAAGAATTGAACCATTACAAAACAATAAATGTAAGTGAGGGAAAAGAGACAACCTTGTGACGAAATCTCTTCAAGCTCTTGTAGCAAAAGTTCTCGTCACATGTGAGAATCATAAAGCACTCCAAAACAGGTGGATTAGCTCAGAAATTCTTCCTTGGGGCTGGTTCTGGATCAATAGGTAAAGGCTCCAAGATGTATGGTATGTCTTGGCTCCCTTGGAGTCCTTGGCTACTAACTTTCTACAATAGAGAACTAGAACCAGCACCATAATATATAACAGAATCTAAGTGGTTCAAGTGATCACAAACATAGGTGAGCAAATCTGGGGTTAAATCACAAGAAAGCACTTCATGAGTAGAAGTGTGTGTCTTAGTAAGAAGAATTCTATCAAGAATCAAATCAAGTCCAATTAATGCAAAGGACATCACATTATGCTCAAGACAATGAATTGCAATTTTAGTATGCACACAACTCCTGAAATCTAGAAATAAGTCACAAGAGAGGATTTCTATGAAGAATTTATGTGCATATGCAATGGAATTAGTCAAAGCAATTTTGAAACCTCCTAAATAGCTAGAGAAACCAATGAAATCAGATTTACTAGCATGTATACTAGTATCAACAACAAAAAATTCAGATTGAACACAATCAATGTCAAGTATTTCCTTGTCTAAATCAGGAGGCAAATCACATGATAGAATCTCATCAATACATGGGAAAATCTGATCCAAAACTTCATAAAAATTAACTTTAAAATCAATATTCAAGAGAGATGCAATAATTCAATATCTTTCACATGAGCACCAGCAAGTATGGATGAACAACTAGAATCATAAGCAACAATGGAATTGGAAAATTGCAAAAAAAATCTCAATTTCAGCACATGCCATACATTTAGAACCAGCATTACAATCATTACAAATTATGGATGCATCAAAATCTAATGAATGAAAGTCATTATCTAGCAAAGAGGGAAGATAAATACTCCCCATTTTAGCCTTCACATTGCAGCCAATAGCATCTTGAGATGGCTCTCCTTTCTCTTGAATTTCTGGGCAGAGAATGCCATGTTGCTCCAGCTTGGTTTCAACTTTAGGTGGCACTTCATAAGACTCCAAATTCTGTGTCGATTAGAGTTGAGTGAGCTTTGGAACATTTTCAGCACTGGCCTCTTGCTTTACATGCAACTTTGAAAAGATTGGAGCTCCCTCTTCACTATCAGACTTCTCCCACCATGTATGAAATATGATAGCATTGGAGAGGTCAACCATTTCATTGAGCCCATCCATTTGCTCAACCAAAGTGCCAAACTCCAATGCAGCATCAAATAAGCGTTGATGTTATGTATCCAACTAGTCATTTGCTTCCTTTAAAGCATGCACTTGATCAACAAAAGTTGGGATGGCAAGTAGTGATTTTAGGTTCAATTCAACTGCATAAAATTAAAAACACCTTTCCCAAGAATAACATGATTAGTAGAAACAACTACAGCACTAGGACTACCCAAATTATCACAACCATATTCAAGAGAATTAGTATCACATTTAGCACCTTCACAACCTTTCTCTAGACTAGGATTCAAATAATGCCCAGTACAATTCACATTTTCATGCATGTCATAACCAACATTGCCAATGCAAGGAGCAGTAGACGTGGTATCCTTCACATCATCACACATAAATGAAGAAGTAATGCAATCACTATGTTCATTCAAGTCATAAGTACTAGAAGTAAGAGATGTGACTATGTCATGCTGAAACAAGTGGGGTGAAATAGCCCTTTAGTCACCTCGGGGTTATCAAGAATAAAATCGAATTAATGCAATATAGTGCACAAATCGAGTCATTTCACTTTGAGGAGCCGATTATGAAACTAATTCCTAGAAAGCTAAGTAATTACAATGCAAAATTGACAAAGGTAAAGCATAATTGATTGATTTTTAAAACTATGAATTGAATGCAATTAAAATAAATATTTTTGGATTTTTTTTTTGGAATAAAAGTGGAATGGAATGGAAATTGGCTTTGAAGAGTGTGATAAAGCCTCCTAGAACAATGAATTTCATCTATCATTTGCTTCAAAATATTTTTAGGAGTGTGCTAGTTTGACAAAAATGCTCAAAAGACCCTTTGAGCTAGCTTGAGTTAGGTGAATTAAATCTCCCATATCGGGCAAGACTTAATCCCTCTAACCAAAACTCAATACAAAACACTAGCAATTGCAATCAAAGTCCCTCAAAATACCAAACCTCAAACACCGTTGAGTCTAGTGCATTAATCAGTTATTATTCCTAGACCTAGAAAATAATCATTTCTTAAAACACTATTAGAAACCACTTTGTATGCAATTTATGAAATCGCTAAGTTTTCTAAAATACCAAACCCCATCAACCGATGAGTCTAACATCAAAAGAAAGGAACCCCTACTCTAGAGATGCTATTAAGCACTCTTAGTGTGTGATTGTGAATTAATTGATGCAATTGGTTCCAAAGTAATCCAAAGTCAACTCAATATCCAAACAATATCATGCAACATAATAGAGAATCAAAAGAATTACAATGAAATATATATATATATATATACATATATATGTAACCACATATATTGATGAGAACAATATTCAACATAAACTAATTCAAATCACAAATTAGTTCAAACAAAGATTAAACCAAATATATTAGTCTTAACTATAAATTACAACTCCTTAAACTAAAAAAATCATAAATATATAGTCAAGCTAATAAAGTAAAATAAAACTCCCTTTTGTAACTCCAAGCATCCAGAATCAATCAATTGCTCTAGGATTAAAAGAGACTTAGCTATTGTAAACCATCAATATAGCATCAAGAGGCAAAATCATATAAACAAATTAGAGAAAACCATAGCTGAATGAAAGATGTTGCCAGTGATGAAAGCAGTGAAGTGGCAGCAAGTTGCTGGTGGTGGAGATGCTGTAGTGAGACGGTGGTGAGAATGGGAATGGTGAATAGGATGGTGTTGAAAGGTTGAAGATCTCAGCTCACTCCTCTGGTTCGACCCCACCTATTCTCTTCTTTATTCAGCTTTTGGCCTCAGCTCTCTCTCTATTGGCACTGCTTCCTTAAACTCTCAACTCTGAATCTCCATGTCAGCCCTCAAATCCTATCTTCTACTCCTAGCTGCTCACAATGTCGAGCCCTCTCTGTTTCAGAGCTACCAGCGATGAAAGGTGATAGTGTTTGAGGAGAGGTCGCCAGCGGCAATGGTGGTGATGGAGAAGGCCGCCAATGACACAAGAGGAAGAAAAGAAGAAGATAAAGGTGATACGATCTGATGATGATCTAGGCACCTCCCTCGTTAATGCCCTCAGCTTGCTGTATATTTTCCCCTCCTGCTCTGCGTTTTGTTCTGTCTCTAATTAAAATCTCAAACTCATTCCAGATCTAACCTAGCTGCACCAAAATGATGAGTTTCAATTGTTCCCTTTTTGTCATTCCATTATTTTAGGTCCTTAGAAGTAATAAATTTTGATCCTTTTCTGGTATTTCTTAAATTCAAACCCAAATTGCCATTTTCATATTTAATCCAACTTTTCAAGTATTTTCAAATGAAAACAATTTAACCAACATTAAATATTCTTAGAAAAATCAATAGTTAAGAGTAATTAAGATTATTTTGACAATTTTGCCCTTTTTAGTCTCAATTTAATATATTTACTCTTAATCTCAATTAAGCAAAAATAAGGCATTTTAATCTCAGTTATTATGACAAAATCTTTAAATAAAATATAAAAATATATAATATAATTGGGATTTGTCATGGGGTGACTCAACTATAATTTCCTCAAAAACCTCTTCATCACTCAAAGCTTCATGTGCCTCATTAGATTTGGAAATAGCCAGAGTAGGCTCAACTTCTACAAGTAAGGGCACAAGATCTATAAGTGAAAACTTTTCTAGTATTTCTCTTATCTTGTTCCCATCCAAAGTGAGGCTGCCTAACACGCTAATAAAGTTATCCAATGAATTGTTCAGTTCTTACTAGAAACTCCTAAACCCATCATTAGTAGAAGACTCTTGACTTGGCACACATGGTGGAGGAAAAGGTCTATGAAGTGGTGAGTGACTCGATTGGAATAAAGGAAGGTATGGGAGATGAGAGGGTTGATGATATGGTTGAAATGGAGGTTGGTGGTATGGTTCATGTTTGTATAGTGCAGAAGAAAATGAAGGTTCATATGATGATTCATATGGGAGGTAATCAATGGAATTGGTGTTATAGGTACTAGGGAAGGGATTGTGTATGTGATGGTAGTGGGGATTTCCAAGACAAGGCCTTTCATTCTCAGACCTATATAAATACTCATGTGGCTGAGGTATAAAAGGTTGCACTCTAGCATTATGCATTTGGGAATCCAAAATCCTTTTGACATTTTCTACTTGAGATTGAATAAGATCCCATTTTTGTTCCAATAGTTGAAATCTTTGAGAAGATGTCTCTTCCATCTAAAGGCTATGCACTGGTATAATCAAATTATAACCAAGGAAGTCAAGAAATTAAGCAAACAAAGCAATTGTCATCCAAAGATACAAATCAGGAAGTTCTTGGCTACAGCAAGGTAGGAAACCCAAGAGGATTTGATAGCAGCCAATTTACAATTAGAGAGCACAAACAAGTCAGCAACCTATGAGCAAATTTCAAGCAATTTCCAACAAATGCACTTAAGTTTATATGCACAAAATAATATTCAAGCACTTCAATAAGAAAATACTATCCAAAATAAACTCAAAACAACCTACAAACTAAGAGAAATCAAATAACAAAATAAAAAATACACCTAATGAAAAATCTAAAACAATTTGAAAAAAATAAAGAAAAATTGAAAAAGTGACCAAAATGATGGAATTTCATCAAAAATCACTACATTCAAAGCTTTTGGTCTTGCTTAAAATGGTCCAAAACTTTAAGAAACCAATGCTCAGAATTTTCTAGAAAAGATTTTCAAAAACTGACAGCAACCGTCAATGATTAGCCACTTAAGCAAGTCTAAAAGCAATGCACACCAATAATAGCATATTTGAAGCTCAAATGACAACAGCAACAATACAGATTAAGCAATAGAAACTAGAAGGACCAATCTCTTTACAATATATGCCAAATAAATTATCAATTATAGCAGATTCAATCGACCCAAATAACAGCAAATGAAAGGATCAATATGTTGATGTGAGCAACAACAAATTTAAAGTGTCAAACTCTAAACTTGTTCACACAGGTCCAGCCAATTACAACGGAGAAAAACTTCAATTAGGAACCCAAAATTCGGTGGAAATTTCAAGGTACACACACATCAAATCCCAGTACCAAAAATCTGTTACTTTGGCAAGGTGATTGCAGAAACTAGCACCACAAGTGAAATAACTAGGGTCTCATATGCATGACTTAAGCTTCTAGCACCACGCACAAACAGATTGCACTTATATTTCAGCAACCAAATTATTAAATCAGGTATGTAGTATGAGTGAGATATGTGACACACACAAAAAATTCCTCCCAAGTTCAATTAGCCAATGGCAAATCTCAACAACAATATTATATTTTTTCTTCCGCACAACAATTTTAGATTCACAAGTGTTCCAAGATTGATCATAGCTCATATAAAAAAAACAGCAGATTATGTGCACAATTTCAGGGTGAAATGCCAGCGAAAATTAATCTTAGTCCCACCAAAACACTCAATTCAGTTAGAATGCAACAAAATTGAATGTAGCACAACAGTCATGTGAGAGAAACAACAACTCACAAGAATTCAGTTATAGCAAGAGCTTTTCAACAAGTAATGAGAAATTGCAAGATAAGTGGCTGTTCAAAAATCTTATCCACGCAGTAGATAGTTTCACAAATTTCGCAATGGTTGAATTCAAGTTATGCACAGGTGAATATATATTCTCAATATCAGGTTACCAAGCAAAAGGTCAGAATGATAACAGAAATAGAACCAAATCCCAGCAGCAGGTTTAATGAACCAATTTTAACAGCAGTATAGAACAATCACAAATTTCAATTTCAATCTTCAAAGGAAGCAGTCTATAGCAGCAACAAATTTTTAGACAAGTCAGTCACACATTGATGATTCATTTGCAGTACTTTAATGACAGTATGGAAGAATATGGCAGCAAGTAATGTGTACTTTAATGGCTCAATTTCAACGCAAATGCGCTTGTAGTTTCAGTCCCTAACTCAGCAGATTAGGAAAGTATTTCACATATTTAAGTTACTATAACAGCTTTCCAAAGACTCAATTTGTTCCAGCAAGCCAAATGAAGTGCAAATACACATTTTCACCAAGTTTCAAACAACATGCACTTCAAACAGAGGCTAGAAATAGCGAAAATACTAGAAATGGGTTCAGACAATGTTAACAGCAGACCAGTGCAATAGAATGTGCAGCAAAACTCATATGAAGATAATGCTTGACCTAACCCAAATTACAGAAACAAAATACAAACAAGAAATTCAGATCAAATGCACACAAAATGCCAAACAGATTTGCTCAATTTCAGTAAGGCTTGATAACATGTAGAAATTATTTAAATCACAAACTTCAGGCAACTATGTATGATAGCTTAATGCACAACTTTGACAGTAATTCCAGTTATAGTAGAGTGCAAGCAAATTTGTCAAGATTTAGCCAAAGGTAATTACCAACCTTAGATTAGCACTAAATAACACCAACAGTGCATTTGTACAGTAAGGAGGACCAAATGACAGCAGTAATGAATCTTGAAGCAACAAAGAACAATGCAAAATGCAACGGATGCAATGGAGTGTATGGATTTGTCTATCTATATGCAATTCCCTATGTGTGAAGTATGTATTTATTTATTTATTTATTTCATTTTCAATAAAAATGCAAAAAAAAACTGCTATGGAGAACTAAAATGCACATGCCCAAAACTTAAACCTAAATTAGACAAATAAAAGAACAGTAGAAACTAAAATTCTAACAAGCTCTCACAAGCAACCCGGTCAAAGAAAATTGACACTTAGCTAACCAAGGAGTCAAAAATGAGTCCCCATCAATGGTGCCATTGATTTGACCGTGTCTTTTTTCCTTGGGGTCAAATGCAAAATATTTATAACCAAGAATTGTAGTACAATGCAACACTTGGGTCGTCCTCTTGCGCATCCTTTATTGAGCTATCTAAGTTAACTAAGTATGTAGAATGTAAGAAAACATGGGGTTGGTTATAAAAATCATTTTTTCCCCAACTATAACTAATTAGATGAAATAAAATTAAATCTTAAGCTACTATTTTTGGTGTTTTCTTTATAAAATGGAATGGAGTATGAAAATGGATATGAAATGTATAATGAATGCTCTTGAAAATGGGAGACTGTCCTAGTTCAATTAAGACAATGAGAGTTAATTTTTCATCAAGTCTAATTAAAAAAAAACCCCAAGTAATCACATTGGGTCTAACACTCCTAATCAATTACTACTCCTACGATCGGATTCATAGCCATTGCTTAGGAATGTTATTGAAATACCACTTGATGTATGTTTGATAATGGATTGATGCACTTGTTTCCTCTTAATGAGATCACAATCGCAACATTCAAATTGATTCCAATCAATCACACAATCTAGATTTCACATAGGAAGCATAATTTCATTAAACCAATAAGAAATATGTCAATTGCAAACATCAAACACATAAACCCAATCTTCAACAAAAAAGTTCACCAAGAAAGACAAATAAGCACTCATCTAAGTCTCTAGACTATTCATCATCCAAGAAATATGACGAACAAGATCAAACAAATAGTCCAAAGCAAATGGAAACTAATCAACACCCCTAGTTGAAGTTCTGGAACTCCAGCCACAGTCCATCCCCAAGAAGCAAGGAAATCAACCTCTCATGACTCCAAGAAGTGACCCAACAAACTCAACACACAATCAACGGTAGAGGCAGCAATTTTCGACGATAACAATGGATTGAAGAATGGCTATGAGCAATGAAGTGGGGAGAGAGGGAATGGTGGTGTTGTGGTCTCCGGTGGTGGGAAACACGAGTCTGACAATATAAGCAGTGAAAATTCATGCCAATAGTAGTGATGCCCTCCCCTCCTCTCACAGCTCTATTTGCAAATGAAAATGGCTCCCTTCAACGACAATGATAAAAGAAGGAAGGCGATGATGGGACATCATCGACAGTGGTGGTGCTCTATCTCCTTCCCTTCACCTCTCAAGCTCTCTCTCAAAGACTCAAGCTTGCGGTACAGCCAAGACTCCCTCTCAATGATCGATTCTCAGTGTATATGGAGAATAGAGGAAATCTCATTGTGCCCTATTCTCCAAAAAAGCTGTAGTTTTGCTAGGTCCTTATTGACATTTCGGAAATTGAAGTCCTTAATTGTCATTTTCCAAATTCGTCACAATTTCTTCCAATTGTTCCTTCAATGCAAAATTCAAGCACAAGGTAGTACCAAAAGTCCAAGGAAACAATTGCATGAAGAGATTAACAATTTATGACTATTTTACCCTTAATTACACTTAATTCAATACAAATGTCCCTAACTCAAATTAGTGCTTAATAATGCAATAATGTCCCAGGAAATGCATTAAATTCCCAAATTAATCATGAAAAATCATATAAAAATATGGTTCAATCAGGAAGCATATGGAACCAAGTGGAAAAAGAAGGAATAAAATATTCAAGACATGTGCAAAAATTCCATTAAATTATTATTAATTTAAGGAGGTGGAAGGAGATATTTCAAGAAGCTCTTGAACACTTCCAAATGGCCAAAAGTTTGGCCAAATAGAGAAAGAAGAGAGGGAGCAACATCTTGAAGAAGGCAAAGAGCAAAAGAAGAGACAGGTATTCAATAAGCAAACCTAGGTAAGTTTGCAAGCAAAATTCACTTGTTCTTGTCTCTAAATCCTTAAAAACCTCTTCTAATCCTCATATACGTCTTAAAATCACATAAAGCAAGAAGAAAATCAAGGAGAAACAAGAGTGAGAGGGGACGGTTGAAGAGGAAAGAAGAGAGAATCAAGAGATAATTCAAGAAACCTTGTTTTACTTATTGGTTCATGGTTGTTGTTTGATAAGTAAAATATTTGCATATTTATTTTCCCTTATATGATGATTTTATGGACGATATTTGAGCTTAATATAATATATTTAGGTGTAAAATAAATAGTATTTAAAAAATAAATAAAAATCTGAAAAAATGTCAGTACTGTAGCACCATCACTATTCATGACGGAATCACTGTAGCAGGATGTACTGTAGCGGACGAAGGTGACTGTAGCGAATGGAATCACTATAGCAAGCGACAAAACACTGTAGCAGTACGGAAAAACGCATAAATTTGCCGACAACATACTGTTCACTCAGTGGAAAAACTAGCATGGCACTATAGCATCGTGGAAAAAACTGACATGCAACTGTTCGTTCACTACCTATAAATACGAGCATTAGGCGCAGAGATTGGTGTGCATGGAGATATTTCTCTGATAGAGAGAGATATTTTCTCTGACAGTTCTAAATAAATTGTGTTATTTTCTAGATTTAATTTTATGCATTTATTACTTTTTGCATGCCTCCTACATGGAAGGTTTAGGGTTGTATTACTTTTTGCATGCCACCTACATGGAAGGTTTTACCTCCTAAAGGGACGGCTAGATTTTTCCATTTTTCATGCATCTATTTGTTGTATATTTATGTTTGAGAATTTAATATTCAAGTTTATGCAGTATTTATGAGGATTTCATTCTATTTTTATATAATGTTATTTTATTTTTATTTTGTTTTTAATTTCATCATGAGTTAAATTTCTATTTTCCTAGGGTGATGATGTAGCTTACTAATGACAGATTGAATCTTAACTTATTAAATCTAGTTTTAATTTCTCCTTCATGATTGATTTTTAATTATTATTCTCAATGCTTTTGATTGATTGGTCATCTTTTGAATGATTTCAATATGCATGTTGAAACCGGAAGGAGATGCATGTGTGTAGATCCTATAATTAAAACCATGACTTGCATATGAAATAGGAATATAGTTATATGAGTTGTGTAGTCTTACTGAGTTCCATAAATCTTAATGCATAATTAATTGCTTAAATTCATATAGGAATATATTGGATTAGCAATTAATTATAGAATTGCCTGACCTTGGAAGAGGCTAGTAATTAAATTAGGGAAACTCGACTATGAATCATGTGGAATAAATTGGGCTAGAATAGATAAGTGATTCAATCCGGAATTTGTTAAGTGAAATCTAATCCCTAGGGCTTTTTCTCATATTTGCTTCCATATTATTTACACTCATATTTAATCATTTTATGTTGTTCTCTCAATCACCAACTAATCGATCGACTAAATAGAATTAAAATTACCCATTTTGGTACTTAGTGATCAATCCTCGTGGGAACGATACCCTACTTGCTTCTATATTACTTGATTAGGATAGTGTACACTTGCACTATTTAATTGACACTAGTACAAAATTCCCTTTTTAGACTGCCACACTTAGACCGGTTCTAGCGGATAAGGTTTTAAAAATTTGACCGGTGGCAGTTTTGTAAATATATAGAACTTCTAATATCGGTTATAAAAAAAACTAGTCTTAAAAAATTTATCTAGACCGGTTATAAACAAAACTGGTCTTAAAATATCAAAATATTTTAAAATGTAAACAAAATTTTAACTTTTAAGACCAGTTATTAATAAAACCGGTCTTAAATAAAAAGTTATCTAGACCGGTTATAAATAAACCGGTCTTAAAAAATCAAAAGTTTTTAAAATTTAAACATTTTTAACTTTTAAGACCGGTTTCTATGAAAACCGGTCTTAAATATGAAAAATAAAAAAAAAATTTCACCATTTTTAGACCGGTTTTAATGGAAAACTGGTCTAAAAGGTGAGATATTTCAGAATATTTTCACTCTTGCACACCCAATCCTACGCTCTGAACCCTTTCTTCTCTTGTCGCCATTTCTCTATGAGCTCTATTGCTTCTTGTTCTGAACTCCTCCATCACTCCCGGTTTCTCTTTTGCTCCACTCTCCTCTGTCATTACCGCTATAGTTGCTAGTTCCTCGTCGCTATTCTTTGATCATTGTCACTCTCTTCTGCCGCCACCTCGATTCTCCACAGTGACCATTCTCTTCTGCCGTGACTTCCCTTTGCCACCGTGACTTTGGGTAGAAGCTCTCTCAATGGTCTTCAATCAGGTTAGTGTTCTGTTAATTAAAGCCCTCAACTTTCAACTTGTATTTGCTATTCTCAACAATATTAACTCTGACATTATATAGTGGTTAGACATGAAATAATTGCAAAAAAAATGTAATTAAGGTTAAAGGGAAAACCATGTGATCAATGACTTTATTTCTATATACGTTTTTCTTGTTTTGGACCAAAAGTAAATAAGGTGCTCTCTAAATTATAATAATTGGCTTAGAGTAATACCATTCTAAGTTTAATTTTGTTTTAATTTAGTGTGATTGTTTGATTGTCAGTGTTATTGGTTTAGTGTGATTGTTTGATTGTCAGTGTTTAGTGTGATTGTTTGATTCCAAGTTCTGTTTTTTTTTTTACTACTTTCAAATGGTGCATGTTAAAATTCATTGAAATCTCTAAAACTCTATTGTGGTTGTTTTTTTGTCTATCCTTTTGCTGTTGGATATAGGGTACTATAAGTGTTGAGATATATATGGATCATAGTTGGATAAAAGCTAAATGAATGAGTGTTGAATATGATAATAGGGTAAGGGGTTTTTTAGACTTTGCTAGAAGAAATGTCAATGATGGTAGTGGGAAGTTTTATTGCCCTTGTGTAGGATGTTTGAATGAGAAGCGACTAAGTGCTGCAGATATATATACGCATTTAATTTGTGAAGAATTTTGTAAGAGTTATACAGTATGGGTATGCCATGGTGAAGAATTAGAAATGCCAAGTTCATTTGAACAGAGGGGAGTGGGCTTTGATGATAATAACACGGATACGGATGATCGGATAGAGGATATTGTTCGTGATATAGGAGAAGAGGCTTTTGAGCAATCACACTCATATGGTAATATGTGCAGTGATGTTAAGACACCACTATACCCGAGGTGTCAAAAATACCAATTGTTGAAAGCAGTATTGAAATTAGTAAGCTTGAAAGCACGGCATAGATGGAGTGATAAGAGTTTTTCAGAAATGCTTGAGGCTTTTAAGTACATGCTTCCAGATGATAATGTGTTTCCTTCTCGATATTATGATGCTAAGAAAATATTGTGTCCACTAGGGATGAAGTATACAAAGATCCATGCATGCCCTAATGATTGTATGATGTATAGAAAAGAGTATGAAGAAGAACAACAGTGTCCGATATGTGAAACCTCGAGATACAAATCAAATAAAGCCCCTGTAAAAGTATTGTGGTATCTTCCAGTCATACCAAGGTTCAAGTGCTTGTTTGCTAATGAAAATGATGCAAAGAATTTGAGATGGCATGTGGATGAGAGGATATCCGATAGAAAGCTTTAACATCCAGCTAATTCTTCTCAATGGAAGAAAATCAATCAATTATTTCCTACATTCGGTGAAGAACCTAGGAACCTTACGCTTGGGCTTAGCACTGATTGCATGAATCCTTTTGGTAGCCTAACCATTATACATAGTTCATGACCTATTCTGTTGATAATTTACAACTTATCTCCTCTGTTATGCATGAAATGAAAGTACATCATGTTGTCTATGTTGATTTCGGGACCAAAACAACCTAAAAATGACATAGATGTTGACCTAGAACCCTTGATCAAAGACTTGAAAGAGTTGTGGGATGAAGGTGTTGATGTTTTTGACGCGAACAAGAAGGAGGTTTTTAAAATGCGAGCCATGATCTTTTATACTATAAATTACTTCCCTGAATATGGAAACTTGTCAGAATATAGTGTTAAAGGCCATAAAGCATGTCCGATTTGTGAAGAAGGAACATGCTACCATCAACTTCAACAAGGAAGAAAGATAGTTTATCTTGGCCATAGGAGATTTCTTAGATGAGGCCACCTGTATCATAGATTAAAGAAAGCTTTTTTTGGTGGATAAGAGTTTGAAGATGCTCCAAAGGCATTGATTGGGGAGTAAGTTTATGAAAAGGTAAAAAATATCAATGTTATCTTTGGCAAGACTACAAAGAATAGTAATGAAAAAAGTAAATGGAAAAAGAGGTTTGTCTTCTTCAATCTTCCATATTGGCCCAATCTTGATGTTAGACACTGTATTGATTTCATGCATGTGGAGAAAAATGTATGTGATAGTATTGTTGGGACACTGCTTAACATACAAGGTAGTTCTAAAGATGGTGTGAAGGCGAGATTAGATTTGCAAGAAATGGGGATACGAGAAGACTTGCATCCAAAGCCATATGGTAAGAGAACGTTTTGTCCTCCAGCTGCTCATACTTTGTCTAAGGATGAGAAAAGAAGCTTTTGTGAGTGTTTACATGGCATGAAAGTTCCTTCAGGGTATTCTTCAAATTTAAGGAAGCTTGTGTCGATGAAAGATTTGGAGTTAGTAGGGCTAAAGTCTCATGATTGTCATGTCTTAATGCAACAACTACTCCCAATAGCTATTCGTTGCATTGCCGAATATGATCTTCAACATATTTTAACTAGACTTTGTTTCTTCTTCAATACTATTTGTAGTAAAGTCAGTGAGACAGAAAGATTGGATGAACTGGAAAATGAAGGATATATGATCTTGTGCCAACTTAAGAAGCTTTTTCTTCCTTCTTTTTTTGATATCATGGTACATCTAATTGTTCATCTAGTAAGGGAGATAAAGTTGTGTAGCCATATCTATTTACAGTGGATGTACCCCAATTGAAAGAACTATGAAAATCCTAAAAGGGTATGTGAAGAATGCAAATCGGCCTGAAGCATCTATTGTTGATAAATATGTTTTTGAAGAAGCCAAGGAGTTTTATCAAGATTACCTGTCAAATGTAAGATATGTTGGGCTTCTTGAACTTCATGTTGGGCTACAATAAAAAGTGTTGATTTTGATGAATTGCAATAAGTCCACTTGTACATCTTGAATAATGTTGATGAGATTCAAGATTACATTAATGCTCATAAAGGAATTGTACAAAAAAGGGAATAGCCGAATGGCTGAACAAAGGTTAATTAGGGAGCATAACAAAACTTTTGCACATTGGTTCAAACAAAAGGTTGACGGAGAAGAATGTGTTTCTGATACAATTAAATGGTTAGCACGTGGTCCTGAGGTTGATGTCATAACTTGGACTTCATTTGTAATCAATGGTTATACATTTTACACGAAGTCCCTTGATGATAGGAGCACCGTCCAAAACAGTGGGGTTATGTTAGTGGCTGAATCTATGCACTTCTCTAGTTCAAAAAATAAGAACTCTAGATTGGCGGCAATACCTTTATGGGGTTATTGAAGAGATTTTGGTAGTTGATCATGTTAAAATTAAATTTCCCATTTTTAAATGCAAGTGGGTTGATGTCAACAATGGTGTGATGATTGATTAGTTGGGATTTACATTGGTTGATCTGATTAGTAGAAGTTTTAGAGATGAACCTTTTATTATGGCATTTAAAGCGAAACAAGTGTTCTATGTTACCGATCAAGCAAATAAAATGTGGTCTGTAGCTCTCCAAAGAAAAAAGGTCGTTGACATTAATCAGGAAAGTCGTTCAATAAATGATCTTCTTGAGACTCATTCTTTTTCTAGGGGTCTCCCAGAATTGAATGAAGAAGATGAAGCAGACAATGAACACGGTACAAGAAACTATCATCATAAAGGGATATGAGAGGATATCCCTTTATAAAACTACTTTGAAGGTTAGTTAGCTAAAATAATTATCATGTATATTGTTGTTGGTAAATATAAAACTACTTTTTTGTTGTCGTCACAGGAAAATGAAGCAAATGAGGTGTCTTAGCTAAGATCGAGCTCAAACTATGCGCATATTAGGTCACAATGGAGAAATAAACACTCTTAGAGGCAACGTTAACTGGTATGTTGTGAATCAATGTTGTTACAAACGTGTACAGTTTTATTATTTAGAAACTAGAAGAATAACTATTTTTTGCATGCATATTTAAATTCATATAGGATGAAGGCACGTGAGGGCCTACTCAAATGCAAAGAGCGAGCTTAATTTTTCTGAGTCTGAGTTAAAGGGTCTCTTGCCTATTGTTGATGCTAATTCGTCTAATTCAGGTGGTTTTAATTTTTAATTTCCATCTATGCTACTACATGTATATCAAAAGATATGGGTGAATGTATGTCTACTTGCGTTTTGGATTGTCATGTATGTGATTTGTATAAGATGTTTGTTCAAATGTGTAAGAGAAGAATTTATTTGGATGTCGTTGAAATGGCTGCTTGCTAAGTGAAATGTAAAACAGGGGAAATGGCTTGCTAGGTAAATCTTTTAAACGGAACAATTTTTTAAAAAACATTTAAGACCGGTTCTATTGAAAACCGGTTTTAAAACCAATTTTCAATAGAACCGGTCTTCAAATTAGAACTTTTAAGACTGGTTATCTCTAAAACCGGCCTAAAAAGTTCAATTTTTTAGATTGGTTTCTTTGATAACCAGTCTAAAAATAATTATTTTAAGACCAGTTTCATAAATAACCGGTCTTGAAATTTTTTTCTGGACCAGTTCTATAACCTGCTTAAAAAGTAGTAAACTTTGAAGACCGGCTATATCAAGACCGGATTTGGAACCGGTATAAAATGTCGTTTTTAAACGGTCTTAAAACTGATTTTTCCACTAGTGTGATCATCTACACTCGTAACATTGTTGATGATTTAGTTGATTGTTTGGCTTGGTTGGCATGATTTTGTGATTTGGTAGGCACAAACCCTAAGGGGAGGTGCGGTCCAATTTTGATTAATTATGTGGGAAGTGTATTTAAAGGATTCAAGAAGTGAATTAGGGTGAAAAGCAGGTGTTATGTTGCAAGAAAACATGAAACTTCATTTTCCCCAATTTTCTTGAATTTTGGCCAGGGATGATTTGGTTGCATTTGGGCTGGAATTTGATGGATATGATGTTCCAATTGTATTTAGAATGAAAATTTGTGTAGGGAACACGTGAAAAATGAAGTGTGGAGGCTTTAGGGTGTGAAATGACAATTTTACCCCTAAAACCCTAACATATGTGGCTGTAAGAGGTAATTTGGGAAATGGAGTGTGATTTTGACAAAATTGAGGTCAAAAATGGATTCTATAAGCGAAATTATGTAAAAATAGTATGGGTTATAACTTTTGGTAAAGTACAGTTATACCGGGTATAAAGGGAAATTAGACCAGATTCCTAATGGCGTTTTGGTAATTATGCATTTTTTGTGGAAATTGCCAACTATATGAATTTAGGGGTGAGACATTAATAATTAATAACTCATTTATTGTAAATTTTTAATTTTAGGATTTGACATTTGCTCGAGCCATACAAAGAATTATTAGACCGAATTAGCTAGACAGTTGGAAATGATTTTAGGTAGTAACTCTATCTTTCATACACTATGTGATTATTTATATGCTTTGTGTGGCAATGTTCTATTATTTGAATTGTTTGTTACAAAACCTAGCTGTGGTGTGGGAAAAGCACAAGCACCATCAGGCCAAGTGGGACCCAGCTGAGGTAGTGAGACAAGTACAGACAGATAGTCATCTGCTCCAGAACACTATAGCAAGTAAGGGTCAAACTGTCATTTGATCCTTAATAGTGTAAACAATATGGCTAGTAGGGACAAACAGTCATTTGATCCTAAATGCCTAACAAACAGACATGTTTGCAGTATATTTGTTCTGTTACATTATATGGTGCATTGCATGTTTATTTATCACATTTTATATGATTGATTATGTATTACAACTGAGATTCACATGAATCTCACCCCTTTCCAAATATTTAAAAAAAATTTATTCAATGAGAGACAGTGGCTCCAAGGGCAAGGAAGTAGATATCAGAAACTGATGATCCTGATTCTGTTCGAGTAATAGTGTTGGTTATCAATAGTTCTATAAATATTATGTACAAACCCTGTGGGATTTCCTATAATATAATCAAGTACTTTATTTATATCAGTACGTTTATGCTATTTCTATTTGCTCATTGAACTATGCATTAGTACTCTGATAAATGTTGAAATATTAAGGGGTTTGATAGGTTGTAGCATTTATTAGGGTTGGTGGATGAATCATCAACAAATATGCGAATTGATGGTGAATTATTTATATCAGGTAAGGCTTTGTGTTGTTTGGGTCTTAATCTTTGTATCAGGTTTGTGTTTTCTTTTCTATTATATTTTGTTTGATAGATTTAACAAAATTCAATTGAATGTGTTGGTTTTTCTTTTCTGTTGGTAATTTTGTCAAAATTAAAATTTTTTATTTTCTGATGGAATTTACGAACCATCAATAATTTTTTCGACAAAAAATTCATCAGTAATCCGTCGAAAATTACTAACGGAAACAATATCATGGGTAATTTTGTTGTTAATAGCATGTTTTTTTGTAGTGGAATTTGTTGCAATATCTCTAGTTGATTTGTGTATAGTTTTTTGTAGATACAGTCGATATCTTCTGACGGCGGTGGAATCGATATGTCATAAGCAAAGTCATATAATCTCTTGAATATTAATTCAACCAAGTACAGTTGTGCAAATGTTATAGTAAAACCCTCTGGGCCAAAAAAAATGTTATAGTAAAACCCTCAAGCATACATCATCTTAAATTTTCCTTAAATTATCTATGATATTGATTTGTTTGCAATAAAATTGAAACAATCTTTATACTGACAATTGTTTATGGTGATCAACTTTTCTAAATCCTTTGCAAACATGAAGTAAAAAACATGATAATCTCATCTATTCGTAAGAGCACTAGCATGTGAAAAGAAAAACTTGGATTCAGTAATCCAAGTATATATAGAATTTAAAAGAGATATCGCCTCATATAACATTTTTTTTTCCACCTTTTATATAATGTTGCAACAGTAGAGTCGGGTCAATAACTTTCTCCTTGTCCCTCTCCTCCATAAACTTCCACTCCGTTATTCTTTCTTCACTCTTTGATCTTTCCCTTGTACAGATGGTGGTGACAAAGAGAAAGAGAGACAAAATGACGTTCAGAATTTTTAGGAACCTCTTAATAATCTTGTTAATAGATCCTTCGTAATATGAATAGAGTAACATATGCTAACCTTCCTTGCATTTTATCTTAATTACATGAACATTCCTTGGGGAACAACTAGTGTGAGGACGTCTTGAGGTGAGGCAAAGGACTTTCATGTAAAGATTAGCCTTCATCAAGGATCAACTTTGAGCCCTTATTTGTTTAACCTAGTCTTAGACATTCTAATTGAGCATATACTCGAAAAAATTCCCAAGTGCATGTTTTTTTACTGATGATATTGTTTTTGTGGCTGAGTCAAGAAAAGAAATTAATTCTAAACTTGAGTTATATGGAAAAGAACCTTAGAGTCGAAGGGTTTCTAACTTAGTGAGAGTGAAACAGAATATATGCATTGCATTTTTATAAGAGGAGAGCAAGAAGTGATTTGGAGGTCAAAATGGGAGATAAGGTCATTCCACAAGTGACAAAGTTTAGATATTTGGAATCAATTTTGCAAGATGGTAAAATTGATAGAGATGTTAATCATATAATTCAAGCTTGGTGGTTTAAATGGAGAAAGGCTACCAAAGTTATTTGTGATCGAAAAGTACCTAATAAAGTAAAAGAAAAATTTTATCATACTACTATTCGGCCAGCAATGCTTTATAGTAGTGAATGTTGGGCTTTGAAGGAGCTACATGAGCACAAACTGGGGGTAGCTGAGATGATGATGTTGAGATGGATGTGTGGTCATAGAAGAAAAAATAAGATTCGTAATGAACTTACACAAAGAAGGGATAGAGTGGCACCTATTGAAGAAAAAATGGTAGAAAATCATTTGAGGTGGTTTGGACATTACAAAGAAGGCCTTTAGATGCTCCAGTGAAGATGGTAAATCAAGTAGTTTGGAGCCCAATTAAAAGGGGCAAAGGGAAACCGAAGAGAATGCTCAATGAGGTTATTGAACAAGATCTCTTAGTTAACAATTTATCTCGAGATTTAGTTTTTGACTAAGCTCAATGGCATCATTTGATCCATGTAGCCAACCCCACCTAATGGGATGAAGGCTCTATTGTTATTGTTGTTGTTGTTGTTGTTGTTGTTGTACATGAACTTCCCTCTATTTTGAAAACAAGCATTTAAGTCCAAAACTTTGTGTTTAGTTTGTGTTTTCTCTTCTATTATATTTGGTTAGATTTAACAAAAATCAATTGATTGTGTAGGTATATGCTTTCTATTGTATAGTGACAACGAAATCTAAGAAAAATACTTATATTGAGCCTTATGGTGTGTAGATATTTGCTTTTTGATCTGATTAATGAAATCCAAAAACATATTAATGAGTATTTCAATTCTATATTCATTTATGTGTGTGTGTATCTCAAATCTGCAATTAAACCCCTTTACATATCAAGATTCTTATCAGCAAATTAAATAACTCTGGTTAATATAATATTTATTTGAAATGTTTTAACATGCAAACTTAACTGATAGAATGCAGGATGTAAAAGACAATGACTCCATTAATGGTGATAACACATGAGAAAAAGGTCAAGGATCAAGAAATAATGATCGAACATAAGGAAACAAAAGAAAATTCTTATAATTAAATTAGCCTCTTTTTTGGTTGTTAAAAATAATTATCCAAATACAAAACCTGAAATTGTTTCACCTACAAATCATTCTTCTACTAGAGATATTTTCGTCAAAGGTGATTTTTATGGCACATTCATTGAGATAATTAAAACAATATCTCCACATATTCATCGTTAAAATAATATAATAATTCAAATGTTAACATATTATGCACGATTACTAGCATGAGAATGCCTTTCTTTTTTTTTCTTTTTTTTTTTTTGAGTACAAAGGCAAGCAATGCTTGAAGTTTACAAGGACCTAGAATTAGGTAGCACCTGATGATCGTGTGAAGACATGTCACAGTCGCGTGTAAAAAGGTTAACACATTCTGTAGGTGCTGTCACAATTTCTGTGTAATCCTGGTTGCCCATATAAGCCATCCTTGCTAAGTAATCAGCACAACTTAGATTTTCCCTATAGGTGTGGGAAATCTCTAAGTCCCAGTCCCTATATATAAGGGATCTAGTATCCAAAATGATGTCGTGTAGTGGGTGTTCTGCCCCACAGTGCACAGTCAGAAGATGTATAGCCTGTATGGAATCTGTGAACAGCCTGATCTTAGAAAGACCTATCTGCTGGCATAATCGAAGACCTCTGTATATTGCATGGATTTCAGCAGCAGTTGGGAAATTGTATCCTAACTTTTGTTGAAATCCACGTAGCCAGTTACCCTGATGATCTCTGATGATACCAGCACATGTTGCATGCCCCACAGTGCACAGTTGAGAATGCCTTTCTACTTGGATTATTTATGTCAATCTACTAAATAATCAACGAAACAAATGCGACAGTGTAATTATTATATTTAAAACAGAAAGGAAATAATCTCACAACATCCCAATTTGTACTTTATTGGTTTAAAATGGTATGACATTTTCAAAACCAATGTACAACCTCGAAGAGCAAAGTCATTTGCATGGTCAATAGCTTTGTGGTCTGGCATGAAAGCGCCTCCAAAAGTGAAAGGTTGCAAGTTTGATTATAGTTATAATATCATACCGTTAGTACACATCTAACACTACTACCAACAAAAAAGGCTTTTTACGTCGCTTAAAAATGGCTTTCACGTCGGTTATTGGAAGGGATGCAGTTTGTAAAATTTACGCCAGTAAAATGAGCGATGTAAAAAATTCTTTTGGCGTCACTTAACTTCTAACTGACATTAAATATTATTTTTAAAAATAAATTATACAACTTTCCATTCTCATCTTCTATAAGATGAAGCATCGAACTAAAAATGAATAACCAGGTTGATCATCAAAATCATAGAAGAGTCATAAAAAAGTAGAAACAAATATAAAATGTAAAATCTCAATAAAATCTAAAGCATTTTCGACGATCCAAGGTGTGAGCCTTCAAAAGCATTTTTGGCAGAGAAGATGAAGATCTAGGAGCGTCAAACCTCAAAGTGAACCAGATCTGGAGAAGAAACACACGATGCAACTAGAAACTCTCACTGCTACTACTTGTTCCCAGTTCAGATTCGCCGTGAAAAAGGATTTCCTCCGTGAGTCTTCAGATTCGCCGCTCTTTCTCATGGCTGAAACTCTCACTGCTACTACTTGTTCCCAGTTCACCGGTGGTGATGGATGACCGAGGATGATGGTCAATGTCGGCAGGGAAGGAAGGATGGTGAAGATGATTAAAACCCCTCAGCTTCCCCGACCCTCCCCTTAGCTCCCACGGCAACCTTCCACACTCTATGTTCCTCTCGCCGCTCACCTCATTTTGGTCTGTCTCCCATTCTAAGAAGCTTGCTTTCGGTGGTGGTGCGACGGTGGAGGAGTGAAGATGATAGTGAGATGACAGTGGATGCGAGGTGATGAGTGGCAGAGATAAGGTGTATGGTGTTGAGAGAGTGGAGGTCACGGCTGAAGCTCCTCTGCTCTGCGTCTTCTCTCTACCCACGGGTCTCTGTAGAACAGAGAAATAGCTCCACCAGTGGCAACAATGGTGATGAGATCGATAGTCATCGGCAACAGAGAAGGTGATGCCTGGTGATGAAGACGATTAAGGGAATGAGAAAATGGTCCTACTGTGTCTATGGCTCTGCTCTTTAATCCTCCATGTCTGAATTCAATTCAACAATAGATGACCAAGTTGGGTACAGTGTTATCAGATCCCTTGGTCAAAATGCATGTTTTGACTAGGGACCAAAATGAAAAGTTTGAAATCTTTTAGAAGGGACTAAATTGAAAACTTTATGGGTCCAGCCATGATTTTTAAAACATTTGGGTCCTTTTCTAAAATTTTCGAAGTCCTTTCTTCCAATTGTTTGTAATTTCTAGAAATTCTGGGTTCTTTTTTGCAATTTTTCCAAACTGATCTGCAATTAAGATAAACCCAAAATGTAATACCTTATATTCCAAAAATTAATCAATTAAGGTAAATCATAAAATATATGACATTTTTTCCCTTTTTTAACCTTAATTTCATTTAAACACATTTAATCACAATTAGTCACAAAAGAGACATTTTAAGCTCAATTATCATGACAAAATCCCCAAATAAAATATGAAAATATATAATAAAAAATGGATTTGTCACCTATATTCGTGAGGCCTAGAGAGAAGACAAGTGTTCTATTTTCCTAGTTGGTGCCGACTAGACAAGAACTCATAATTTGATGGAGGGAGATTAAAGTTTGGAGACGCAGAAGATCTACAGCACAGATGAAAATTCGACTTTGAGTTTTTGTTTCTCCTTTCCTTTCTCTTCTTCCTTTTTTCTTTGGTTAGCTATTATTTTGTTCATGACAATGTTCAGTCTATGTATCTAATTAAACCTCTTTGTTTTGAATTATTTAGTTTGATTATGGATTAGTCGATGAAGATTTCTTCTTTTAATTGCTACAGGCTTATGTTTGTTGATTCAATTGTGAGGTTAATTGTTCTTAAAGATTAGAAATTTGATTGAAACTTAATTTGGTATTCTAAAAGTGTCTAGACATAAGAAATTTAGAATAGACCTTCAATTGAATAGTGAAAGATTAAGTTTTCAAACTTCATTTGCTTGTAAGATAGACATATACCTACCAGCCCTACATAGTCTCATTAGGATTGCACTTAAATTAATCCAGTTAAGTACTAATGCCTTTTAGTGGATTGAAAGACACTCGTAGGTAATTAAGAATCCTAGACTAAGAAATATAATTCAAATCCAATTAAGGGGAGAAATTAGTCACTAAGAAGTAATTAAGGCTATAATAATCCAAGTCACCACTTAAGATCTAAAATCACCCTTATCCTTAGCCTTAGTTAGATTTGATTTTCTATTCTTTTTTTTAGCTAGCTTTTTTATTCCTATCTTTTTTTTTTCAAATTGTGTTGATTCAACTTAAGCAAAACTATAAAGCCTTTGCTTAGCTGCATTGTTGGTACCAAGTCCTCATGGGAATGATACTATTCTCATCACTTTTTTACTTGATACAGTCCATACACTTGCAAAGTCTTAGGCTATAATTTTTTTCCTATCAAGCGGCAACCAAAATTGACGTTGCTAAAAGTGTGACTTTCAACCGTAACAATTTTGGTCGTCACAGGAAGTAATGGTTTTTAGTGGCAACCCACTTTTGTTGCTGCTGAATGTATGACTTTCAGCTACGCCATTTTTTGTTGTCGCTAAAGGTTAGTTTCAACGGCAACTTTTTTGTCGCAATTCTTATGTGTGATTATCCTTTCTCCTTTGAAATGTACTTGTGTGTGTCTATACATATGTTTATCATTTTAACCAGATTCAAGTCATGTAATTTGAATATTTTAGTGTAGTTGAAAAAAATAACATAAATTATATTTAATGAGTTAAGAAGTATACAAAAATTAGAACCCTATCAGAATAGAGAAAAATAAATATCAAAATAGCTTCTTCTTTTATGAGTGCACCAATATGAGCATTAAATCCAGATATTAAAGAACATGAATACAATGTTATTAGTTAATTACTGGGTTTTTTCCTTAATGCATATATAATATATTATATTTTTTTATACTATAAAAACCAAAAATAATAAAAACATAAGTACATTAAAAATGAAATGATTAATCCAAAACGGATAAATTTAAACTCGGCTTCTTGTTCGTATTAAAGATCATGATATGATCCACATTTAAATATATGAAGCAATATAAATATATAAATGAATTCAAACAAACTATTCATTTTGATATACTCCCAGCGACCATGGCTGAATCTCTATTTTCAGCGGTGACTTGCTCTCTTAAGGCAATTGTGCTGACTTCATCACCGCTCATTATATACTTTCAGTGGCAACTTGAAAAAGTCATCTCTAATACTTTTAGCCACAGTTGCATCAGCAACAACCTTGCGGTGACAAAAAGTCACCACTGAAAGTTGCCGCTGAAAGCCGAATTTTTTGTACTGTACATATGCTACTTATCTAATAATATAATCATATTTGGTAAAGAATTTTCCTTCAAATTTATATAAAGTGCATTTCTATCAACTTCTGGAATTTTTCAGTCCTCAACATCTTGCTTAATATATCAGACGTTAATTTCTTCATTGAATATATTGGTGGATGAGGAGGAACCTCTTTCATTAAGGGGGCAAGAACTGGTTATAAAAGAATGCTTGGAAAAAGAAAATTTTCTAAACATATTTATGGAAGAATATCCTATTTAGGATACCATCGTCTGTCAAGTTCTATAGAATTGTAAATGAAGAATATCAATCAAGATTTATCAATTAAGTTAAATGTTAAGATAGTAATACTATTATAATACTTAATCTTAACCACCAATTAAGTAATTAGTATACAATGTATCCGATAATTAGACCCAATGTATAACATTGTATATATTGATCACTTAAATAGATATAATGTATCTACTAATTATTTACAATGTATGTCTCTCATTAGATATATTGTACCTAATTATATACAACGTATATCATAATGACACACACACATATTATTCTTGAGGCTATACTGGGGTCAGTGGTTCTCATCATCTATCTCCTTGGAACTTGTCTAGGTGTGCAAGTGTGTTGTGTTGCTATCTGTTGGTTGTAGCATTTATTGGGGTTGGTGGATGAACCATTTACAAATTAACTTGTGATGGTGAATCATTTAGATCCGGTAGGGTTGTGCATTGTTTGAGTCTAAATGGTTGTGTCTACTAGTTAGTGTTTTCTCTTCCATTCTATTCCGTTTGATAGATTTAACAAAAATTAATTGACCGTGTTGGTATTTTTCTTTCTCTTGTATAGTTGAGAATAAAGTCTAAATAAAACTTATGATATAATGATGAAGATTAAGAGGAGAAAAATACTTTCGTTGAGCCTTATGGAGTGTTGATATTTGCTTAACAAATCAACGGTATACCAAAGGTATGTTAATGATTCTTTCAATTCTATATTTGCTTACATTCATCCTTAGCGACCATTGATTTCATTTTTGTTTAATTAAATTTGTTGCAATCCGTAATTGATTTGTATACCTTTTTTCGTTGATACAGTGGATATTTTCTGACAGTAGTGGGATCGGTAAGTCATAAACAAGGTCATATAATATCTTGTATCTTAATTCAACCAAGTACAGTCGTGCAAATGTTGTAGTAAAACCTTCAAGCATCAAGTTCGATTTTCCTCTAGTTTTCGGGCTTTAGCGTTCATGAAATTATTTATGATATTGATTTGTTTATAATAATATTGAAATAGTCTTTATAATAACAGTTTTTTATATGTTGGTCAACTTTTCTAGTTCCTATGCAATCTTGAAGTCCAAAACTTAAATATCCCAGCTGTTCAGGAGAACACCAATATGTGGAAGGAGAAGTTTCGATTCAGTGATCCAAATATATAGTTTTGAAAAGAGAACTTGCCTCCTATAAACTTTTGATGTTTTTTTCAATATTTAATGTAATGTTGCGCAAGGACTTAACCATACATACAATAGAATCAGGTCCCTCCCTTATTCTTTCTTCACTCTTATCTTCCCCTTCTATAGATGGCGGTGACAAAAAGGAAGAGAAAAACTGACATTCAGAATTTTCAAGAACCTCACAATACATTCAGAAATTTCAGGAACACCACAATAATCCGGTAAACAAATCCTTAATGTTATCTTAATTACGTGTACTTCCCCTCAATGTTGAAAACATACACTTAAGTCCAAATATGTGTGTTTGGTTTGTGTTTTCTCTTCTGTTCTATTTGGTTTGGCTTAATAAAAATCAATTGATTGTATTGGTATTTGCTTTCTGTTGTATAGTTAGCAATGAAGTCTGAGAAAGCTTATGATATAATTATCAAGATCAAAAGCAGAAAAATACTTAAGTTGAGTCTTATGGCATATTGATGTTTGCTTATTATCATATCAACAAAATGCCAAAAATATATTAAAGAGTATATCAATTCTATATTCGTTTATATTATATATATATATATATATATATATCAAATCTACGATCAAACCTTTTTATATATCAAGATTCTTATCAGCAAATAACTCAGGTTGATATAATGTTTATTTGAAATATTATCATATGCAAACTCAACTGAGAACACATATGAAGAAATGTCAAAGATCTAGAAATAATGAACATGAGGAAACAAAAGAAAAATATCATAAAATTAAATTAGCCTCTTTTGGGTTGTTAAAAATAATTCCCCAAATACAAGAGCCGAAATGGTTTCACCAACATATATATCATTCTTCTACTAGAGATATTTTGGTCACAAGTGATTTTTTTAATTGACCTAATTAAAGCAATATCTCCGCATATTCACCGTAAAATAATATAAATCATTCAAATGTTGGCATATTATTCACGGTTACTAGCATGAGAATGCCTTTCTACTTCGATTATATGTCAATCTACTAAATAACCAACGAAACAAATAGAATGTAATTAATATAATTAAAAAAGGAAATAATCTCATGACACACCTTTTGTACTTTCTTGTTTTAAATGATATGACATTTTCAAAACCTATGTACAACTTCGAAGGGAAAAGCTATTTGCATGGTCAATAGCTCTGTGGCTTAATAGCTTGATAAAAGCATTACTAAAAGTGGAAGGTTGCAAGTTTGATTCTACTTATAATATCATTACTGTTAGTGCTCGCCATCTAAATAAAAGAAAAACATGACATTTACATGTGCATGCACAAATTATGAAAATAACTATGAAGTGAAATAACTATTGGTTATTTTTGGTATGTCATTGATGTTGGGCCATAGAATGTCACTCCTATGTGGAGCCCAAGTTTTAATTGTTTAGTTTTATTTATTTCCTGTTTTATGTATTTCCTATTTTGTGTGTTTTCTATTTTATGAAAAGAAGAAGAGAAGATGAAAGAAAAGGAAAGAAATAAAAGAGAGAACCCTATTAAACAAAAATCGGGCTGCAAGTCTGTATTTGAGGGGGGGGAAGAAAGTTTATATATAGCTCTTGTGAGAGAAAATTTTTTGCAAATTTTTAGCCTGAGCTGTTTTGATCTAGCTGATGATCGAAAGGCTATTTCTGGTCTGATTGATCTGAATTGTTTTGTGGAGGTTCTAGACACATAGAGCTTAATTTTGGACAGTCAGATCATCCATTGGAGTCTTCTATTTTCCCCAGAATTTTCGTGAACATCCCTTCAAATCAGCTGCAGATTTTTCTAAGTGACTTTGATTAAGTCAACGATCAGATCGTGATTTCTTGTCCAATTTCCCTGAAATTTGGTGGAGGTATTTGAGACATATAGATCTTGAACATGAATGGTGGGATCATGGATTGGAGCTTCCTACCTTCTTCAGATTTTGTGTGAACATTGGTATACATTCTGTTACTACAGCTTTTGTGTTTGGTGATTTCTGGCACAGGCAGATTGTATCTTCGCCCAAGAGATACATATTTTATTGCTCTATTTGCTCTTATATTTTATTAACATAATCCTTCGGTGATTTTTGTAGATGAGGTAAATTTGTTGTCATCCTATAATTGAACTTTGTATTAGAGCATTTAACATTGTATTCCTTTTGAAGTCAGTGGAATATTTTCGATTTGAACTATGGTCGTTTGCTCTCAATCACATTGAGGGGGAGATTTTTCCACATTCAATTCTTGTGTCTCCATCTATTATTTTATTGGTCATTTTATTTTTCTACTTTAATTGACTCCATACGATCATTTTTCATTAGAAAGATTTAATATCTACTGCGCTCTTCCTAACAATTGATTTGATAAGCAAAGATTAACATGCTACGATGAAGATTCAATGAAGCATATGGATTGTCTAGATCCTCATCTCTAACATGAGCTTTATTAGACTTCATGTTTTAAGCATTCCTGATCAACATATTCCAGTTTATGCTCCTGATTGTGAATTTACATGTGTGTGTGTGTGTGTGTGTCAGTTCATCATCATGTCTAAATAATATTAGTAGTTGGTGATATAGGTACCCAAATATGTAGTTCACCAAAGAAAAGAGACTATAAAGTGGAAAAAGATCATAAATGCACGAATTTATATTAAACACAAATGACCAACTGTGGTTCAACTTACTTAAAAATTTTATCTTTCTAATTAAGTTTATATTCTGATAAATTTATATAATAAAATTAAATTATATAGTGGATGTAAATATATAGTTGTAAATAAAAAATTCAAATAATTAAAATTGAATAAAAAAATTTAGAAATAATGGATAATTTTGAAAAAATAATAATAAACCTGCACTAAGAAGTAAGATCATAATTATTGATATTATGAAAATAATAAAATTGAATAGATAATTGATCTAACTCATTTCTTCTATGCTAAATTTTGTAATATTAAGGGTTTTGACATGATAGGCTCTATTACATTTATTTGTGGTTATGTTTGTTATAGGGTGCTTGCATGAGATTAGTGCTGATCAAAAAATAGTTCTTATATGGAATGTCTAAGGTAAATTAGACAAGAGACATTTATAGCCGTTGGTTCGATTCTATAGGAGATGATTAATCAAAAATTAGTTCTTATCTGGAATGTCTAAGGTAAAGAAGACAAGAGACATTTATAGCCGTTGGTTCGATTCTATAAGAGAGGATTACATGTAATCCTGATACAACAAATCAATTATAGTTTTGGTTGGTCTTATATAATATAAAGATAATTACATTTTGTAATCCTGATTGCATCATTTGATGTAATCAGGATTATACTGCTAGGATTATTGAATAAGGATGTAGGCATCCTGTAATCAAGTGAAAAAGACACTATTGTCATTATAATTTTTTAATTTGACCAAAGTACCCACCTACAAATGCTGTTAAATATTCCATAATTACCACCATTAAATATTTAAAAAAATTAATTAATTATATAAAACATTAAAAAAAATCCCCACTAAAAAAATCATATTCCACCATCAAAAATATTAAAATATCCCATTAAATAATATTCCCACCATTAAACATTAAAAAATTACCATGAAGCCCTTCATAATATTTTCACCATTAAATATTAAAAAAAGTTATTATGAACCCAACGTATACACTGCACAAATTTTTAAAAAAAAAAAAAACTTAAAACCCAACGTGCACATTATACATATATATTCGTAAATAGGGGTAATTTTGACTCTTGTTATATCATATATTCTCATTTTTTTTTATGTAATCCAACCAAACATCTTTATATATGCATTATCTTTTCTTAATAGTGAACCAAACAAATTCGTGTAATCATCACTACATTACATTCTATTCCATTACATTACCTCCGATTCCGTGAATCAAACGAGCACTTAATCCTACTTCTAAAGGTTTAAGGGCAAATTGGACACATCCTATGCTTAAGAATTTATAATTCTTCTTGTGTAGTTCAAAAGAATCACGGGATAAGAGGAAAAATTCCTCGTTGATGGGTTGATAGGAATTACATATTCTACCGATATGACAATATAATCAAACTTGGAAAAGAATCTTCCTTCAAATTTTTATAAAGAGCATTTTTATCGACTTTTATAATTTTCTAGTCATCAACATCTTGGTTAATATCTTTGAAGTGAATCTCTTCCTTGAAAATATTGGTGGATGAGGAGGAATCTCTTTCAATAATGGAACAAGAACTGGCAATAGAAGAACGCTGGGAAAAAGAAAATTTTCTAAACATATTTATAAAAGAATATCCTCTTTTGATACCATCGCCATCAAGTTCCATAGAAATTCAAAAAGAGAATATCAATCAAGATTTATCGATTAAGTCAAATGATAAGATACTAATACTATTATAACACTTAATTTTAGCCACCAAATTAAGTGATTAATATATACAATGTCATACAATGTATCTAATAATTAGGTACATTGTATGACATTGTATATATTAATCACTTCATTAGATACAATGTATCTAATAATTAGGTACATTGTATGACATTGTATATATTAATCACTTCATTAGATACAATGTATCTAATTGTATATGCAACGTATATGATTATGACACATAGACATATAGAGGTGTATATATATACACATCTTTCTCCTAAGGATTAATTCATGATTCATAGATCAAACCCTCTAGAGAGAAGAGAGCACTTAATAAGTTGAACTGTGTGCAAGTTGTCGAGTCCCCTTTCCAACCTATTCTTTAGTGCAAGCATTATTTATTCTTCAAGTTGTACTGCGGTACGGTCAGTGGTTCTATTCAACTATCTCCTTGGAACTTGCCTGTTGAGAGAGTATAAGGTATTCAAGTGTGTTTGTGTTGCTATCTGTGAGGATTGTAGCATTTACTAGGGTTGGTAGATGAATCATCTACAAACTTTTGAATTGAAGGTGAATCATTTAGATCAAGTAGGTCTGTGAGTTGTTTGGGTCTAAATGGTTGTGTCTAGTTAGTGTTTTCTCTTCTATTTTCTATTTCATTTGAAAGATTTAACAAAATTAATTGACTATGTTGGTATTTTCTTTCTCTTGTATAGTTGACAATGAAGTCTAAAACAACTTATTATATAATGGTGAAGATTAAGAGGAGAAAAATACTTACGTTGAGCTTTATGGCGTGTTGATATTTGCTTATCAGATCAATGGCATACCAAAGGTATGTTAATGAGTTTTTTAATTCTATATTTACTCATATTGGTCCTTAGTGACCGTTGATTTCATTTTTGTTTAATTGAATTTGATGCAATCTCAAATTGATTTGTATACTTTTTTTCATGTATACAGTGGATATCTTTTGACAGTAGCGGAATCAGTAAGTCATAAATTAGGTCATATAATATATTGTATATTAATTCAACCAAGTATAGTCATGCAAATGTTATAGTAAAACCTTCAAGCATCAACTTAAATTTTCCTCCAGTTTCTGGCCTTTATATGATGTCCCACATCGGCTGGAGAAGGGAACGAAAGACGCCTTATAAGGGTCTAGATACCTCCCCTCTCCATGCATTTTAAAACTGTGAGGAGTGATGGGCCTCAAAGCAAACAATATTAATAGTGAGACGCTGGGATGTTACAATTGATATCAAAGTTGGGCTTAGGTCGATGTAGGTCAATGTGCCAGCAATACGAGGCTAGGCCCGTAAAGGGTAGAGTGTGATATCCCACATTGGCTAGAGAGGGAAATGAAAGACACTGTATATTGGCCTCAAAGCAAACAATATTAATAGTGAGACGCTGGGATGTTACAATTGATATCAGAGTTGGGCTTGGGTCGATGTAGGTCAATGTGCCAGCGATGAGGCTAGGCCCGTAAAGGGTAGAGTGTGATATCCCACATTGGCTGGAGAGGGAAATGAAAGACATCGTATAAGGGTCTAGATACCCCCTCAATGCGAAAGTGAAAGACATCGTATAAGGGTCTAGATACCCCATCAATGCCTTTAAAACCGTGAGGGCTGACAGGACCCCAAAGTAAATAATATTATATTGAGAGCAAAGCGCTCATATCACTACAAAAAAACATGGAATTTTCGACGGAATTTGCGACAGAATTTAATTCCATCGCAAATTCCGTCAGAAAACCGCCGGAAATTCCGTCGGAAACTTTTCCGACGGAATTTTTTCCGTCGCAAAATTTGCCACGGAATTAGCCACAGAAAATATACCGTTGGAAATTCTGACTTTTGCCACGGAATTTCTGACGGAAATTTCCGACGGAATTTTATTCCGTCGAAAAATGAGAAGAAATTTCCGACGGAATTGAATTCCGTCGCAATTTCTGACGGAATTAAATTCCGTCGGTAATTCCCTCGCAAATTCCGATGGAATTAAATTCTGTCAGAACTTCTCTCGGAATTTCCGACGGAATAAATTTTAAAAAAAATTAATTATTTAATATTTTCAAATTTAATTTAATTTTAAAAAAATTATTTTTATAAAATTTAATATTTTTAATTTAATTTTTATTATTATTTTCTAAGTTCTAAAATATTTTTAATGTTCAATCATAGGATTTGGTCCTTGTAGGGGTAAAATAGTCATAGAAAAAATAAAATTTATTAGTTATTATTTAATATTAGTAAATAAAATATTAGTTAATAATTACTTATTAGTTATTAATTAATGTTAATAAAAATTTAATTTTAGAAATTAAATAAAATATACTCATAAGATTATATATATAATTGTGTGTAATAATAGTAATAGAACACCAAAGCAGTCGAGCTCATCCGGTAAGGTATCGCGCGCGTACGGACAAGGTTGTGGGTTTGAACCAAAGGAGGGCTAAGTTGAGTTGCATTTCCAGGAAATATGAGGTTGCGACACGTGGCGGGGGGAGGTTGCGACACGTGGCGGATATGTGGGTCGACGACAAGGTGGACGCCGCCAGAGCTGCCACGCACCGTCGCCGGCGATGAGGGGGCGGTTGCCGGAGTTGCCAAGTGGATTTTTAAAATTAAAAAAAAAATTTTACAACGGAATATTCCGTCAGAAATTGCGAAGGAATTTGAGACAGAATTAATTCCGTCAGAAGTTGCGAGGGAATTTGCGACGGAATAAATTCCCTCTCAAATTTCCGTCACAAATTCCGTCAGAAAGTCCGTCGGAAATTGCGTCGCAAATTCCGTCAAAAATTTCCGATGGAATCTGAATTCCATCGGAAAATTTTTTGTGACGCTGTTATTGCTTACGGAATCAATTCCGTCACAAATTCAGTTTTTTTTTGTAATGTGTTACATATTGCATGAGAACAAGTTCATCTTCAAAGTATTAAAGTATTTTTCCTAACCAATATTTTTATATTGGAAATGTTTCAAGTAATAGCTTGTTGTTGCTTGTAGATCAGACCATGAGAAACCTCTCAAAATTCTTCTTATATAAATTATAAAAGACCAGAGGGAGTATTTACCATACTACATTTAGTCTTTCATATTCATTAATTGTTTCAGAGAATGACATACCACTCTAATCTCAAATATAAGTCAGTTTTAAATAATTTCATGGGAAATTTGCACATAAACCCAAAACAAAAATAACATGGATGACACGTGGAGTGTCAACTCAACACATTTGGTCAACTAACAATCAAACTTAACTTTGATAATGGCAGGAGTGAAATTAATACAATTTGAAAACTTCTAGGATAACAATGCTCCTCAAAAAACTTATGATGCAACATTTTAGGGCAAAATTGAACCTTAACCCTTACCCTTATTAACTATACTAAATTCCAACATCATATTAAATTCTAGAGTAGAATACACTAACTACACTCTGTTTTATCTAAATTACATAAATGTTCCCAAATCTCCATTGAAATTAAAGGGTATATTACACAAACCTTCCATATATATTTGATATTTTATTTCCATTCATCCAATCAGTCAAGCAAGAAATTATTCTGATTATTCATATAGTATTGTGTATTCTTATCTCCATACTAATGTTTACAATATTCAAATAATATAATCATAATATTATAATATCTCAAACACTACATTGTATAGAACTTTCTTTTCTTATTTCCTTGAAGTTGTTTCTCCAGTGCATTATCCATTGTTCACCAAATGAAGAATGAACCTCACCTTGTGCTCATGAAGGTTTACTTGCTAGACATGGGAAGATATGAGGTCATCAAGAAAATTAAAGAAGCCTGCGGATTGCCATTTTTCAGTAAGTTCTCTTAGATTAAATTTGGCCTTTGCTCATAATTGCTTATACGAAGCCCAAGATGAAATTGATATTGACTTTGTCTGATCATTTCATATGCAGTCATGTCAGCTGATGCGAAGCACATTTCAATTGTGGTAGAATCCGCTGAAGGGGCTGAACATTATTCCACAAACCCAGTTAAGGTTGAAGATTTAAGGGACATATGGTAGTTTATTGTAAGGGAGAAGAAAACTGATATAGCAATGGTGGGGGATCAATCAAAGGGTAATAAAAATATACCAGACAAGGGTATAAGATTCCGACCATGCTTGGAAGCAGGGAATCAAAGCCTCCTGAGTGCAAAAAGGAAAGATCCAGAACCACTTGATAAAGTAGAATATTGATAAAGTCCTTGCGCAACATTACATGAAAGATTGAAAAGCCATCAAAATTTTAGAGGAGGCAATTTTGTTGGGTTTTGGGCTCCCTTCCTATGTGGAGAAATACCCAAATTATATATTTCCTATTTTATGAAAAGGAAATAAAGGAAAGCAAAGGAAAAATAGGAAAGAATGAAAAGAGTGAGACTCTTGAAGGAAAAAAAAAGGAAAAGTTTCTTAATTGTTCTATGTGAGAGAACATTCTCTCAGAGTTTCCTAATTTGAGGTTGTGTCTCACTTATTTAAGTGAAGAGAGGGGATGTTAGGTTTTTGGGCAGAGAGGCCCTGTCGAGGCCATATAGGCTAATGAGACCAAGGTAGACTGGAGTAGTCCAAGATGTCTAATTATACAGTCATGTGGAAAAAGAGAGAGAGAGAGAAAGTGAAAAATGTATGTTCACAAGGCAATCTCGGCAAATCAACATTTGTACACTTATTAACTGTTGGATCCGGCTGGAATTTGTTCAGCTGGTTTGGCGCATGTGGTTTGTCATTTTCAACAGTGTGATCGTCGTTTGGAGGTTTGGTGTGAGCGAAATCATGTTCGTAGTCAGGGACTATTTTTGAGTATTTTCACCTTATTTATTCTCTATTGTAAGCTTGTAGCTTTGATTGTTTGGCTGGGTGATTGCACATGTTTGTACATTTGTTTGAGAATCTCTTATACCTTATTTTAATCATAGTGGATTTTCTTTTCATTGGTCTGGGTGACCTGTGGTTTTTACCTTTAAGTTTAGGGGTTTTCCACGTTAATAATTCCGGTGTCTCTTGTGCAATTTAATTTTCACCATATATTTATTTATTTATTTCCTCATAGACTTTTACATGTGATAGAAAGGTTTAACATCCACCTCACCCTTCCTAACAAATTTATCTTTTCCATTCTATATATTTGGATCACTGAATCCAAACTTCTCCTTCCACGTGTTGGTGCTCTCCTCAACAGTCGGGATTATTAAGTTTTGGACTTCAAGATTGCATAGGATCTAGAAAAGTTGACCAACATAAAAAAAAAGTTAGTATAAAGACTATTTCAATATCATTATTACTAATCAGTATCATAAATAATTTCATGAACGCTAAAGTATAACATTCTAATGCCTCATTCTTGATATTGTCCATTTTAGGGCCCGGTCACCCCTCACAGTTTTTAAAATGCATTGAGAAAGGAATGTATATAGATCCTTATATTGCATCTTTCATTCGCCTCCCCAATTAATGTGACTTCATACAATAGTAGTCAGAAATTCTTGACAGGATCAAGCTGGAACAATCTATTCCTCCTGAATGTCTTAATTCAACGGCAAAGAATTTCACGTCACTGGCATATATAGTATTTGTCTCTATTTGGTGATAAATAAATCATCCGTATTCATTATCACGTACACATTTTCTTTCTTATTCTCGTTAAAAAGATATATTTATTAGTGAGATCAATATTAAAATTTAATAATTAATTATTAAAACCACATTGTTGAGGAAAATATTTGCATTTGGAACAGATTTATTAAATTAAATTATTTTATATTTTTATTTGTTATAAGAAAGAGTAGGGAAAAGTAGTTTTTTAGTGGGAACATGTTTTTTTTTTATAAAAGATCAAAATGCATTAACCAAACAAATGATATTACATCAGTTCTCTACAACCATGTGAGGACATGATTGCATCATATTAAAAACACTACAATGAATTGATTTCATACACAAGATATTAGTAAAATTAAAACTTTTAAGATAGGAGTTGATGTCCGTGTGGAGCGCATGAGTTGAATGCTCATTGTGTCCTTTGGGAGGCAGCAACCTCTTCTTAATGCAGAAGACCTTGAGATTAGGGCATTTAGATGAATGATAAAGAGGACAATTAGTTACCCATAACAAAGATTCCAGGAAGAATTGAAGAGCAAGATAGGGCTGATGAGGTCTTTTTTCCCAGATAATTGATTGGATGGACTGACCTTGGAAGCAAATTCATGATTGGAATAAAACTTGAGATCCAGACTTGTATTTCCCCACAAAAAATACTCCAACCATTAACCTCAATATGGTCTACCTTTTGAAGCACAGATGAATCCTCTGTATTTGTTTCCTTTGCAACTGTAACATATGACTAAAACCCAGAGAACACATTTAGGAAGCATAAGCAATCTCTTTTATTACTAATGACGGTGCTACGTTCAAACCCGGATGCAGAAGTTTCTCTTCATTCATATGATTGACATGAGTGAGCGACAAAAAGTTGTTCCGTGCACGAAAATGTTGGGACTTTATTGTTTGACGAACAAATTGGTAGTGGACTAGTGGTGTGTGCATCTAATTCTAATATGACGGTGGCTTCAAAAACTAAAGTTGGAAATTTCAACACACTTTCCACTTTCTAATTAAAGTTGGAAATAAGTTCAAGGAGTTGTCCTCCCAACAAGCTAGTCTTTTAGGATGGGCTCTCTCTTTGGGCTTGTGATCATCACACTACCCTTTCCCAAGATAATTTTTTTTAACTATGACCCACCTCTGCCTGTTGTTGTGTGACAATAATCATATGAAAAAAATATATAAAAACTTATATTTAATATGCTCTTTTTATTTCTCCACCAATATCTAGCGCTTCTAGCAACTAACTAATTCGGCTCACGAAAATGTAGGCCCACAATGGGAGGAACATCGCTACCTCCAAGTAATTATTACAACTGCATACATCAAACACAAGACTACTGGCTAAATTAGAATTACCACAACCAGTCAATGTAAATGCTTGATAGTTTATTTAATATGTTTAAAGTTAACGATGTTAGTGATGTTTTTTTTTTTTTTTTTTTGCCATATAAGATGACCTAGTGATAACTAAAACTTTTCCCCAATATTCCCTAAAAAGGAAAAATTGTGGAAATTTATATTTTTAACAAGTTTTCATTTTGATCTTTATACTTTTAACTAAGTTTAGTTTTAGTCCATGTACTTTTATTAACGAGTTAAATGTGACTTTGGTCTATATACTTAATAACTTTAACTCCATTAACGTTGTTAAACTCATATCTATGTCTGAATGAAACTATAGATATTAACATTTTTACAGAAAAACTATAGGACAAAAAGCTACGGTTTAAAACTATAGGGATTAAAACTAAAATTTAATCAAATTATAAAGACCAATAATAGTACTCCATAAATGATTAAAAGATTAGGGATTTAATTTTAAACAAGTAAAAAAAAAATAAGGATTAAGTTACATCAAGTCATATACCTAAGAGACCGAGCTATAAGTGTGTCACAATTACAATGACTAAACAATAAATTTTATCTTTGTTGGATGATGATGATGATATTGACTTTCAATTTTTACCTCGCATATAAGTAATCTATATATATATATATATATATAAATATATATATATATATATATATATATATATGTATGATACTTACATATAAGTGTAGCCTTTCAATTTATAACTAGGCTGGTCTCTATGCATTTGAGGGATAAGTTATACTCCTACCGATCTTTTTTATAAGTAACTTTTAGCATTTGAGAAAAGTCCTTATTACGCAAAATGAACTGACGGTTAAGATTAATTAAAAACAATAAATGTGTTAAAAATTTCATGTTTCTTCCAAATATGCCCCTATTTATAAAAAGAGCATAGGAGATAGAATGAATAACAAATATGAGAGAGAATGTGTAATAAATGAGTAAATGAAAGAGAATTAGTGGTGAGTGGGGAATATTTAATATAAAGATGTGTATTTAATAGAGGTAGAAAAGGAAAAAAAAATAGTTTAAATTTTGATACACAAGGAGAAAGTTACTTATAAAAAGGACCAACCCCAAAAAAAAAGAAATTTACTTATAAAAAAGACTTAAAGGAGTAATTTGTGAAAAAAGACCGAAAGGAGTAATTAATTTGGGAGTTTAATTTAAACTTTATATTTTATATTTTTCCCTAAGTATTTTGATTTGGTCATTTGATTCAAAAACAAGCAACGTTATTCTCTTTAATTTTTATGCTTATGCCTCTGTGCATGCTGATTAATTTTTTATTTTTTTATTTTTTTTGTGCTCGACTATTCGTGCTAATTAGTTAATACTTGCATCGAAGAATTCATGAAATAGCATATGCCATTTTTCCCCCTAGTACAAGCATATGCCAAAGTTCTCTAAGTTTAATCGAGACAATGACATTGGGCTACTTATGGGCCAAGAAAGCCCAATGTATAATCAATCTTAGTATATAAATAGGGCCAGTATCCATCTATTTGATTAGTGATTTCCCCTTTTGCGTCTGAACTATATGCACTTTTCAAAAAGTACGGGGAATTTTAAGAGGGGAAATCAGTTGGTTAGACATAAATGTTTAAGGTAACTTTTTATAATTAAGTTAGAATATAATCATATTTATATCCCTATTTTATTTTGTGACCTCTTACTATTAATATTTTATTTTGAACCTTTTTATTTTGTAATTTCTGTTATATTCTACAATTTGATTGGAAAAAAAATTTCATTAAGTATATAAGCTTTAAGTATCTAATTTTTTTCTTAAAATTTGTGTTGAAAATTTCTGTTCATATATATATATAGTTATCTGATATTTGATTTTATTTGGTTAATTGAACCATTATTGGGTCCAATCGACGATAATTATATCAATTAAAGTAGTGAAAATCAAACTAGTCATTAAATCAATCTAAGTAATAGTCCAAGGGCCAGTAATCCAATCGTGATTGAACTGAGGTTAGCATCATATATAACACTTAAAAGAGTAGTATTTTCTCCGGTCTTTAATATAAAATATATTTACCTAATTTAATTAGATTAAGAAAGTTAGTTAAGTTAGTTAATATGGCATATTTTTTCTAAAACATTTTAACCATCTTCCTTAATTCCATTTGTCTCTTTCTTAATTTTTTTTTTTTTTTTTTGATTTGATGAAGGGTTTCACCTTCTGAAGTTTGGAGCATAAAGGGTTTTTGCCTCTTCCAACAAGTAACCTTCCCAGAATTTGAACTTGTGTTCACCTCCTTATTCCGCTTACCATCTCAACCAACAGTTTGTCAGTTCTCTCTCTTACTTTATTATTGTTAAGAGAACATCAATAGAAATAAATTAAGAAAATATTGTCCAATATGAGAAATATGTCTTATATTTAGGATCAGGATTAACTTTCTAATTATATCTTATATTAAAAAGCAGATGGAGTATTTAAATAAAAATACATTAATCCACTAGTAAACAAAAGATTCATGATTCATGAATAAACTATATATAATCCCAAAAAACACAGTTACCAAAATATAAAAGTGATGGATTGCTATTTGTTTAACTGAAAATATCATTTCATACTCATTAAGGAGAGAAAAGAATATAAAATTTAAGATACCCTCATCTAAAACTTTTGACTAGGTTTGTTATGAAACTGATTAACCGATTTATTGATATAACCAGCCGACCCAATTAGGTTTTAATAACTGATTAACCGATTTATTGATATAACCAGCCGACCCAATTAGGTTTTAATGCCATTATCCCAATATAATTGTTTTTGTTGGAATCATCAATCTATTTTTGGTACAGCAGTCATCAATCTTAATTACTAAGAAATATCAGGCTAACTGTTACCAATAGAGCTCCTTTTAATTGTTCCAATCATCACATATTATTCTAATTATAGGATAGATTTACCTAACTTTGGAGAAATCAAGGATAGTGGTTAAATTAGTTAATCATATTTATTTTTCTAAAATAACCTTATTTAAAATTTAAAATAGCATCCAATTACGTTTATTCTCTATTTTTTCTTGTACCTCTCATGCCTTATACACGACTTCTCCAAGCTTTCACATAATCCAGCGTCGTCAATCTCCCTCAATAAGTTCCGATCTACTATTATTAAATTATTAATGTGTTTAATTAGTATTAAGAAAGTACCAATATGGGGCATTTTAGGAAGAAATTGATAAAAATTAGAACTTTATCTTATAATTAGTATCAAGATCAACTCTTAAATATTATCCTATAATTAGGACCGGAGGGAGTAGTTGATAAGTGGTAGGAACATGCTGAATCAGAAACCGTCCTGAACGAAAGAACTGTAATTGTAATTTTCATAAAATAATTGACATTTATTGTTTGACCCCAAAAAAAAAAAAAAAAAAGTTGTTACGCATCTAATTCTAAGATGACGGTGGTTTTAATTCAATTCAAAAACTTCAAGCTGCTTGGAAAATTCTATACACTTTAGCGACTTTCAAATCCCGACACTTTTTGTCCCATTTCCGAGAATCTTTTGAGTTTGACAACCTACCCTATTCCTTGTATTGGGCCTTAGCCTTTTACTAATCCCAAAAATACAGTTACCAAATTTCATAACACATGCGGCGGATAATAATTTTGAACCTTTTTCAAAGTTACTACTGGTAATTGAGAAAATTACATGTTAGTCCTTTCAATAGTATACCAATTTTTATATCTGTGACTTTAGAAATCTAACTGATTAAAAGTTTGAGAAGTAATAGTGATAATTTTTTAAGAATTGCTGTGATGTTTAGATTGTTTATATAGGATGTTTATTTTATGGTATCATCTATCAAAATAATTATTACTCTACAATTAAAAATTTATGTATATTTAAAATATTTGGGAAGTTTATGTAATTTTAAAGAAATTGATAAATAATTTATGTGATTTATCTAAAATAGGAGAAATCCGTGTATGATTTTATGTGATAAATTTTGTGTATGTTTTAAAGAATAACGACAAAATCCTTGTAGTTTTAATAAGATTTAATAGATATTTGTATTAGTTTTGAAAACATAATGAACTCATGCTTAATTTTTAATAAAATCCAAGAGAAATACATTATTTAACCTTATCTTTATTTTATTAACTAGGAATAAATAATTACTTGACCCTATAAGTTTGATTAAGTTAAAGCTACTTTAACTCAATGTAACTCAATTCATATAATTTTGACTTAGTTAAAACTCAATAAATAAACTTTAACATGATACAACACAATCTATTTAATTTTAACAATTTAAGATGTTGTTCTTCATATAATTTTTTTAAAAAACAAAATTATAAAGATTAAAATTATTTTTTAAAATTAAGAAACTAATATTTCAAATAATATTGTAACATTTTGCTTAAAAAGCCTCATGATGTAAGGTGGGAAAACCAAGTCCTAACACAAAAGTGGACATTTTCCTGAAAAGTTGTTAATTATAGGCAAGTGGGATGTTGGTCCCCATCCCCCATAATAAAGAACAGCAAGTTGCAAATTTTGTCACTATGTTAAGAGATGAGATAATTGACAATTAAACCAAATAAACTAACCACTATCGTATGTGGAAGCTTTGTAAAAGGGTGAAAACAGTCTAACTATGAGGGAAAAAATTACATATTTTTCAGTTGAAGAAATTTAGGTATTTAAACTCATATACTTAAACTACTTTTTCAATCATGTATAAAAATTAAAATAATTTTCAATAAAATTAAAATATATGTATTAATGTGTTATGTTGTACTTCATTTGCATGCAACTAATTTATGTTATTAAAGTTTATATTTTTTTTTTAATTTTGAAATTCACTTGTTCTAATTTAATTGAAAAAGTTCTTTTAGTTATATAAATTTTAGTACTTAAATGTTCTCCTTTTTTGTGAAAATTATATGCAATTGTCATTTTTATTTTGAAATAGATAAATAAAAATTTTCACTACAATTAAGTTTAGTTTTCATTAAAGTACTTCTAATTAATCAAAATATATCGTTATTTGGTTTCCCTTCAGTTAAGGGGGGTATTTTAAAGAAAACATAATATGATCACAGAATGTATAGTTTTAAAAACTTATGCAATCTCAAAATAATTTAACAAATTACTTTATTTCTTACTCCAATTATCAGGCCCTTCATTGGGTTCCCTATAATTTGAAAACTGAAAAGAATATAGGGCTTTGACTCTTATCTCTCTTTTTATCAGAAATTGGCATTTATTTCACATTTTATAGAAGATTTTAATAATTGGGCCTTTCATTTTTCTGAATATGCGTTGCATGCCAAGGTTGAACTATTCTATCTGTAGGAAAAATCAAATTTTGCTATCTTCCAAATTGAAAATGATTATTGACCCCCCAAAAAAAAACTCAAACTATTAATTTTTGCTCATGTTATTATATATGAATCAAACTTTTAGATTTCGATCCAATATAATAATGATGAAATAGAGTATGTTTAATTTTGATACAAACTCAAATTCTAATTAAATGAAGAGGTTAATGCCATCTCTGATTCCTCAAATTTGCCATCATTTTTATTTTGGTCACTCAAGTTTCAAACCATTAATTTTGATCCCTCTAGGGGCAAAATGATCTAGATTTTTATTGAATTATAGGTGCCAATATTTTAAAAGAAATAAAACTAGAAGGACCAAAACATATAGTTTGAAACTTGAGAGACCAAAATCAAAATTAGGACAAACTTAAAGGACTAAAGATTATGTTATCTCTTAAATAAATTACTCTTGAATTCATATTGCAAAATCATCACTGTCAATATTAAATTTATATATCCAATTTCTTTCAAGCTCCTAGTCATATTTTTTTCTAATTAACTTAATATTTATATGCAACTTTTAATTTATTACGAACCCAAACAATGTCAATTGTCATGCTCGCTAAACCACAAAACTAAAAGCCCATACAAAATGGTTGCATATTGTGTATTCTCTATGGTGATCAACCTAAGAACTAGTAGAAGAGTTTTTTTTTTTTTCCTAAATATAATACCTTAATTCACTTTATCTCTTAAATTTATAATTTTTTGTCTAATTCTCTACTTATTGCATATATTAAGAAATGGTACTTTAGAAAAACCACAACACAATTTTTACAAATACCATACTTCATTAATTTGTTAATTTTTACAAATTAGTTTCTTATATTTAGGACCAAATGGAGTATATATGTATTGTGTGTTTATAATCACATTGAAAAGCATACTTCTAATCAATCTTAAATTTGACCCAATAATATATCTCTCACACACAAACATTTGTTTCATGTAGTGTTTGTCCTACCTCCTTCTCTATTATAAACTCAGTATCCTTATTTAATAATATCATTTTCTTTATTATTAAAAAATATTTGTTTCAAAAAATTCTTTGCCTGCAATAGTGTATGGATATGATTATTATTTTTAAGTAGCATAGAAAACATACAAGTTTCCACATAAAACAGGTAGGTAGGATTGTTGTTATCTCTCTCTTATCTTTTGATGATTTTTAGTTTTAAATATTTTCCTCTGATAACTTTTGGGGACTATGTAAAAGCTTTTGAATTAATATTATACTCAAGAGGTCTTTAACTTCAAATTGATTAAAAAAATAAAAAGCTATTTGTGTGTTTCGTTAGGCTTATTTTTGAACAATAAGTCCTTATTATGTAAGCCGATATAAAACTTCTCTCACATACTTACCTCGTATACCGTGAATCACGATTTATAAGTATTTATTACTAAAAAATAAGTTATTTCAAACGAGCATGTGATATAAAGGTAAGTGGCCATACATACCTACTTTTTTGGAAAATTAAATCATTTTCATAGAATAGCTAGCATGCATCACCCTATCTGTTTTTATCTAGAAAATTGTATGGATGTTCTGGATATATCAATTATTGTCTTCCCTTTCAATTTGTATCATGGAAATTACAAATACATATTTCCAAACAGAATGCTAACTCTCCATTAATAATAATATTCACATTCAATTCAACTACTTTTTTTCATTTCTTCAATACCTGTTCCAATAACAGGGGACATCTTTTATCATTTCTCAGCTTCTAGAATTTACTTGGCATTCAGGATTAAATTATATCTTGACTTAATCCGACTGAATTTTAATTTAACTATGACCATTAATTGTTTTAACACAATTTAATATTTAGAATAAAAAGTTTTCTCTTGTCTCTCTTTCACACTTGAATTGCTTGACGAACCTTAAAAACATTGTTAATAAGGTCAAAGTATATATTTGGTTTTCTAATTTTATACAAGATTTTAGTTTTGTCTCTTTAATTTATAAAATATGCCTCTAGTCTTTTAGTCTTAACGTCGTTATAAATGATCATTTTTTTATAATAATTATCGCTACTATAAAAAAAATTAAAATTTTGTCAACAATAAAAAATGATTTTTCAATGCTCAAAATTTTAATACCAACTGTTTTTGTTAACAGAGTTAAATTTAAATTACTAAATTAAAAAGAAAATTTATAAAATTAAAGGACAAAAATGAAAACCAGTGAAAAATTAAATGAATAAAGGTGTTGTTTTGCCTTTTCATAATATCAACTTGCGTCCTTAATCAAATTCAAGCTATCTAGGGAAAAACGAAGAGGGGGGAAAAGGAGCTTATGAATAAGAGGCTGGTTCTGTTAAGCTTAATTCCTTTTTTGTGACAAGTGTAATGCATTGATAATTTTTTTTATTTTTTTGCCAATCAATGCATTTATAATTATAATGCCATTAGTTGACTGCCAATTTAATAAAATGACCCCACGCATGAAACAAGAAAATAAGGTCAGAAAATTTTTGGATAGTTGAGTGTCATTTTGATAAAATGACCCTGTGCATGAAACAAGAAGATTAGGTCAAAAAAATTCTGGATTCGTTCACGTTGTGAAGAGAAAAATAACTATAATTTCCTTTAACATTTTTTTTACCGGACCTTTAACATTTTATATACAATTAACATGAACCATTCAAATTTTGCTTAAAAATAATTTAAAACATTCAGATTGATTGGTTTGCTTGAAATTGATTCATATAGCAAGATTCCCCTATTGTGAGTTTACATTTCCATTAACTAGACTAATCGGTTGCTAATACTGCCAGTCCGCCAGATACTAGGGGAGAAATTAAAAAAAAAAATTCCACCAAAAATTGAGATAATTTATATGCTACCGAATTTTTCTTGATGTTTCAAAAATATCAAACCCTAATTTTTTGTTAGCTTTCATTACATAGCTAAATATACTCATTGGGTATATAAAGGTAGGATCCAGCCTAAGTATCAATATCGTCATGTTAGAATATGAGGTAAATTCAAAAAATCAAAATGAATAAAATATTATGTGTACATAGTTATATGCAAAAAGTATATGCATTCTGTAAATTTTGTACATATAAAGTGTAAATACTCTGATTTAGATCCTTTTCACTAATAAAGTTTTCAATTGGGACTTTTCCCCCAATTTTTCAAATATCTTAAAAAAATTAATTACAATATATTCTTATTCATGTCACATATGTATATATAATTTACTTGGTTCATTTAGTTTCTTTTTTATTTATTTTGATCAACCGTTAAAAATTAGGCATACCTTCATGACAAAGTTTTATTTTTAATCACAATCTATTAATATCCGTTTTGAAAAAATTCGTTTTATTAATCTTTCTTTTTACTCTGTCATTGGAGAAAAACATGGTAGTAAATTCTAATAATTACCAAATAATAATTATAATAACATAAAAAATTATAAACAAAGAAAAAAATCCCAATAATTTATTAAAAGCCCTATATTGAAATTTCTTGTCACAAGACCAGGGACACGTAAAAGATATACTAGGATCATTTATTTCTTATTAACAAAGCGTATAAGCACAAACATTCCTCAGTCTCCATATGAACAAATATTTTTGCATGCGATGATTGAATTAAGGAGTTTCTTAATTTAATTATAACAATAAATTACCACCATACATATATGTAAATAAATCTTAGGGAAAATCCCATATAAATACCATTTCAATTGTCAAAACCCACAAAAGTCTGTTATAACTTAGAAAAGACAGATAGGTGATTGAGGACCAATCTGGGTTACTGAAGTTTAAGGCTAAAGACCAAAATGCCCCTCAACTCATTTACTCACACTCACCTCCAGAAAACTATCGTTCCTTTCGATTCTGTCGTTCCTTTCGATTCTGTCGCAGAAGGGTTCCAGAAAACTGAATCACTCATCTGTCGTTCCTTTCGATTTTGTCGCAGAAGGGTTCCAAAAAACTGAATCACTCATATGTCGTTCCTTTCGATTCTGTGCAGAAGGGTTTTTTGTCGTTCCTTTCGGTTCTATCTAAGAGGGGCTCCAGAAAACTGAACTTAAGCCTGGGTGTGCAGATCTGGGAGTAGCTATTTTGCAAGTCATCTTTTGGTTTATGCACAATGATTTGGATCCCTTCAGATATTTTGGTTAGAAGGGTTATGGCATATATGATGTGCTTTATGTAAGTATTGTTTTTTTTGTTAAAACAATAGTCTATACCCTGGGAATGACAAGAAAACATTAGGTGCTGGTGGAATCGTGATGTTCACTTGTCATTGGACAATGTATTTGGTAGTTGCTGTCAATAAGAATCTGGTGTTTTGTAAATTCCATTACTGTACTTGTCATTTCCATTGAAACAGTTGTTAATGATGACAGATGATGTAATTAAAGTGCACATGAATGAACACCTTCTTTTGAGTTAATGACTTCTATGCATTGAGTGTAGGTGGAATGAGTAATGTTAAATTTTTTGTTGACAATGTTTTTGGTAGGTGCTGTCAAGTTTCACAATTGGAATAACAAGTTTCATAATGTAATTGACAAGTTTCATAATGGGAATGACAAGTTAGCCTCACCAAGCAATCACTGAGTGTTTCCCCAATAGGGGAGTCCGCTGACAAGTTTCACAATGGGAATAACAAGTTTTACAATGGTATTGACGAGAACGCTAATGGGAATAACAAGTTTGGCTTACTAAAATATCACTGAAAGTGTTTCCCCAAAAGGGGAGGGCCCTAACAAGTTTCATAATGGGAATAACAAGTTTTATAATGGTATTGACGAGAATTCTAATGGGAATGACAAGTTGTGTTCTGACATTGACAAAAACCACAAATGATTATTGTTAGATTCAGATATCACTATTCGAATAGTGGATATATCAGTATATGAATACTATTCGAATAGTATATTCATATAGTATGCGTAGAACATTGATGTGGAGTCACATGAAAGAGTGGGGGATAAAGTGGATATGCAAAAAAAAAAAGATGTGATGAATGGTTACACTTTGTTTCCCATGGTTAACCATGAAATGAATAGCAAGAGAAAGGAAGCATTGAGACTGGTGACTTCATGAATGACCCTGATCAAGAGGAAATGACTGACAAAATTACGCTCTTAATGTAAATTTTTGGTCTTCAAGTTAGAAATTTTTTTTTTTTGGAATTCATCATTGTTGTAAGGAGATTGACACATGTCGTTTAACTTAGTAACCAATCTTTGAATTTTGGGGTGACATAGTAAGGATCATTTTGATCACCTATATTGTATATTGATGCATAGTTGTGGCCTTGTGTGTGTTGCCCCAATAAGGCTGGACGCTGACAAGTTGACTAATGGAAATGACAAAATTTTTAATGGTTTTGACAAGATTTATAATGGGAATAACAAGTTTAGTAATGGTAATGACAAGTTCTGTTGTGACATTGACAAAAGCCACAAAAATTCATGACAACAAGTATCAAGTAAATACTCCAATGGCTTCTCAACATTATTCATTTCACCTACACCTAATGTACATAAGGCATGGACTAAAAGAACGTATTCCTTCATATTTACTTTAATAACAACAAATTGACACGATTAACAAGAGTAGTAATGGAAATGACAAGTACATTAATGGAATTAACAAAACACCAGATTCTTCATGACAGCAACTACCGTATACATTGTCAAATGACAATTTAACATTACTCATTCCATCTACACTTAATGTACATAAGTCATGAACCCAAAAGAACGTGTTCCTTCATGTTTACTTTAATTACAACAAACTGACATGATTAACAAGAGTTGTAATGGAAATGACAAATACAGTAATGGAATTAACAAAACACCAGATTCTTTATGACAGCAACTACCATAACAAGTCTTGTCATCACTTTCCTTTAACCGATCACATATCCATGATATTAACATATATGTCTGTTCAAGTCTGCCATGAATTTCCTCAATTGCCTTTTCCGCCATAAAAGGAGAATTAAAAACCTTGATCACAGAAATGGATCAGCAGCAGCATCTAATCACGCGAAGAAGGAAACTCGGTTTCGAAGATTCCCTTTTTTGCTCACACCAACATCTGCAGAAGAGAATCGAACACAAGCATTTTGGAATCGAACATAAGCACGAGGAGGAGGAGAAATCGAACACAAAGCTTAAACGGACAAACCAACAACTGAACATTCCCTCACCCACATCGACGTCGCCGGTAGCAGAAGAGAATGGCACCCACAACCGTTTCTGATTTCAGGATGGCGACACGCTAGGGCTCCACCAGTGTGTTTCTATGAGAACTGAAATGATTTGGTGCGTTGTGTTTCCTTGATCGAGCCTGTCGAATGAGTAGAGAGGGTATTTTAGTATTTTACACAACACTTCAATATCCCTGAAAGGTCCCTCAGCACTTTTCTGTCTTTATCATGTTATAACAGACTTTTGGGGGTTTTGTTATTTCAAAAGGTATTTATCTGGGATTTTCCCTAAATCTTATATTAATATGTTTTTAGTGATCCCATGCGATTTTGAAGTTCTTAGTTTTTTGAATGAATCGAAGTGTCAATCATGCAGATGAGGTCAGATTAGATTAGGACCCAGATCTGATTCAAATAATTTCTAAATTTTGAAGCAAAAAAGGACATGGCCACTTGATTTATAATTTAATTATTTGACTTTGTTTTTCCCCCCAATATTAATGGGTTCTTTTCATTTTTCAATAAAAAATATGAATCTCTTTATTCTGAATTCCTTCCTCTATTAAGGCCAAAAGAAGAATTACTTCCTATAATTTTAGTTTTGGTTTGGTTGTCCATACGAAGACTAAGAAGCACTCTCTCCTATTTTAATGTGGGAATTAAATAATTAATTTATATATATTAAAAAATAACTAAATTAATTATTTATAATAAATATGAATTGATTCTCTAATTACTAGTACTAGGGAATAATCGAGTTAGAGCTTATAGTTATGATTTCTATAAAGAAATGGAGATAATTGACTGAGAGCTCTAAGTGTTCTAGTCGGTGGTGCAACTCTAGGCCAAATTTTAAAGATGCGTGCTTGGAGAACATTTTGATAATTTGGGTCCAATAGATACTTGCACAATTATTTGCATTTGAAACGACTATAATTGATGAAAACTCTCATTAAATACGTGCAATACTAATTAATAAGGATAATTTAGGGTGAAATTACAAATTTTGATGATAAGATATATTGAAATTTTATATTTATGACTAAAATAAATCCCTTGACTAACACATATATTTAGAATAGAAGGGAATAACATTTATTAAAATTCGCCCACAACGATTAATTTTAATAACATTTTATGCTCAATTAATGAAAAAAATTACTAAAAACAAAAAATTATAAAATATTCGGTTTTTATTGATATTATTACTCATCTTTATTAATATTTTTTTTTCATGTAGAGAAACAAGTCTTTTAATCTCTTCTTATTCGTAAATGTTAACATTTTCATATTAACCCATTGTATTTATGGGAGCTAAATAAGATTGAAGAAATTAAAATAAAAAGTGAGCATATCCATATGAGCATTCTTGATGAGTACGAAATCTGAATCCAAAACAAGTTATCTTATTAACATTCATTTTCCTTATATGCAGTAAATTAAAATAAGAAATTTTTCCTTAAAAAACTTTCACTTTTAATTTCTTGATAACAGTGAGCTAACAAATTATATTGATATAGTAAGATGATATAAGAAAGGTATTCAAATTAATATATATTATGAATTTTATGAAAAATAATCATATGTCGCAACAAAAAAAAAAACAAAAGAAATACTCATAATATTTATAAGTTATATATGCAATTTACATTCAACATTGCTTCCTATAAAAAAATTTAACATAATTCAAATTTAATTATTACAAATTGGTAATCACTTTTTTTTTTGGCCAATTGGCATTCACTTTTTTTTTTGGCCAATAATTGGCATTCACTTGATGCATATCAAAGCAGCAACAATAATATATACTAGTGTGCGTGCCTTGTGGACAGATGATTAGTGAATAGTGATTATTGATTATGCAAGATCACAATATAAAAAAGAAATATTCTTGGTTAATGTTGTACAAATTAAAAAGTAAGGTGATGCCTAATTATAATGTTAAGAGTCATATGATTTATAGAGTGATTGATTTAATGGTAGTTAAAATATAACTATGTCCTTCTTCCTTGGTGGTGACTGGAAAGAGTAATTATTTTAGGCATGGTAAAGATATTTTTAACCATTAGAAGTTTATAACCCCTTTTTTTTTTTTGAAATAGGAAAATATTCTTTTTTTTAACAACACATAAAAAATATGAAGTAGAATGTTTATTGCATTTTTTATTTCTTAATAATATTTATTATTTTACTTTATGGACCAAACATTGCTATATTATACCAAAGATAGCAAATATTCTCATTCAAAAGTCATGATGAATAGCATGATTTTTTTAAGTTTCTATTCAATTTTTATTTGTTTGATTTCGCACATATTATTATTTTTTTAAGTTTAAAATATTATAAAATAAATATAATTTCAAAATTTTTAAACCTGTTATCTACATAGTGAATTTTATGGAAAAAATCGAATCTATATATTTTATTTACAATAAGGAAAATTAATAAACAAAACAAACCGAAAAATGAATCTTTTTTACCTTAACCGAAAAATAATGCATATCCATATATTTATAGCTCTTTTATAATATACTCCCTAGGGCCTCAAATATAAAGTTTTATGAACTAATTTCTATAATAATAAATAAATAATTTGATTATTCATAATTAAAATAAAAAAAATTGTGACACTTTTTAAAAAAGAACTCCATCATTTAATAATTAAACTTTAATGTACATAGATAAAAGTTCCACAGAAATAATATAGGAAATAACAGTTTATAACTTTATTATGGGAAAAGAATAAAATTTTATAATAAAGGATTTAATTTTTTTTCCATAAAAATTAAAACCTTTAAACAGACATTACTCCCTCCGGTCCTATTTATAAACAATTTTCTCTCTCATGGGTCTGGTCCTTTTTATAAGCAACTTTCACTTTATGTCTGAAAAGGTAAGTTTCTTTTTCTTATTTTACTTTTATTAAATGCATATATTTATAATTAATTAGCACACACACCAAGAGTTATCTCTCATACTTTTTATTCATTCTCTTTTCTATACTCTTTTCATAAATAGGGGCATATATGGGAAAAAACATGACATTTTTTACACACTTATTACTTTTAACTACTAGTTTATTTTACGCAATCAAGAGGAAAGTTGTTTATAAATAGCACCAAAGTATCATTTATATATAAGAATGAGTGGCACTTACAAAACAAAAAATGATGTGAATTAATAATTTTAAAATGGAAAGACACCAATTTTGGTGGGAAATATAGGGATGAGATTAAGGTCCTGAAACCCAAATCGGGCATTGAACCAGCCAGAGTATTGGATTAAGGGTTAGTGGGTCAGATTGCAGTCAAATTGGGGCTAACCTGGGGCTGAGAAAGTAAAGATTTCAGGGTTATTTATATGAAATTCTGAATAAAATATTTAAAAACAACTGATCAAACCACAAAAAAACCAATTAAACCAAAGTTACCTATCATACCAGACCGATCGGACCACTGTTTGGCTAATCCGATCCCATTTTCAGAACACTGGATGTAGAGGTGGTAAAACAAGTTGGGCCGGCCCGCTCGCCAAAAATGGCTGGCTCAGGTTGATGAGCTAAAGCGAGTTTGCCCTTTTTTTTTTTAAAGTTTTTTAGCTTTTTTAATAAAATAAATCCAAATATTCTTATCACATTTCCTTTGATGCTATGTTTAATTAATTCCTCATATTTTTTATTTGATATTTTTATTTTCATATTTTATTTATTTATTCTATTATTATTAAATTTAAAAGAGATGTGTTTATATGTTTTTGTTAATTGAGTATATAAATAAAATAAGAATAAAATTGGCTCTCTAATATAAATATATAAAAAAAAGTATGATGTGAGTGGATGAAAAAGAAAGCAAGTGAGAATAAAAACAAAGAATGAAAATATAAAAAATACAAAAATAGAGTCGGGCCCTCAAAGATGCAGCCCGCGACGGGCCCGTTTTACCGGTACTTCTGGATGAGATTGTATGAGATGATTGGCGAGATGCAATTATAGGGTTACATTCAATGCACGGCTCTCTTCGCCCAATCACATCCATCCATCTGATGTTTTAAAATCCATATATTCCCTCCCTACTTTTCAATAATGTTGCGATTATTTTCGGCTCTCACACTCACGCAATCAATCTCCGCCCTCCACGTGTCGACGTGTCTACGCTACCTACGCATCTCTTCCCTATCATTGAGCCCTTGAACAGGTCAGCGGCTCCAACACCGCAATTCCTGTGGCCAATCCTCTTACCACGCGTGGCTCCTTCATGTCCCAACACCTGTCATGTCTGCCCCGTTTATTGAATTTTGGTATTAGCTATCTAGTGCTCGTTTGGATGAGCGATTCGATTGCTTATAAGTTACTTTTTAATAGTGATTTACGGTATACGAGGTAAGTATGTGAGAGGAGTTGTGTCTCGATTTACGTAAAAAGCAACTTATAAGCAATCTAGTCGCCCAAACAAACAGACGCCTAATGTTTTTAGTGGGAAACTGAAAAAAAAACACTTATTAAGCATTTTTTTCGTAGGTAGGTCGTGGCAAAATTTTTTTCTTATATTTATCTCGTAAATCATAAAAATATTTTTAAAATATTACTTCCTTCAATATTTTTTATAAACAATTTTCTTTTTGTGTCTTAAAATTTAAACTATATTTGCCTTTTATATCACTATTAAATGTATAACTTTATATTAATTACTCACACTCACCACTAATTCTCTTTCATTTAATTATTTATTTTCTCTCATATTTTATACCCATCATCTCTCATATTTTTTTTATACTCATTCTCTCTCCTAAGCTATTTTTATAAATAGGGGATATTTAGAAGAAATATGACATTTTTTTATATATTTATTACTTTTAACTAATTTTAACTGTCAGTTTATTTTGTGTAATCAAGGAAAAAGTTATTTATGAAAAGGACATAAGGGAGTAAAACAAATACTCTATCTAGTCCTTATTATAAGGCACTAACTAACAAGTATTCATGTTCCTTTTTATAACGCACTTGCAAATTTTTAAAGAGAATTTAATTTATTTTTTTATGTCTGCTCATATTTAATAAGGGTAATAATTAAGATGATATTTGAGTTTAGTGTAAATAGTAAGAGTAATATTGGAAATCACTTAACTTTTAAGATAATTTTAATGTTTTTAACTGTTTTTATTTGTTTGTAAAAATTGTCAGTTGGTACCTCATAATAAGAACCAAAGGGAGTAGGCACTTAGAAGTATTGTTTGTTTGAATTAGCCTCTTATAAGTAATTTTATACTATATAAAGCAAGCATTTAAAAAAAGTTTTGTCTTGACTTGTATAGTGGTTGTTTGGATTAGCAGGCAGGGCTAATTCAAACACGGAAATTAGTTAGATTTTTTATTCTAAAAACAAATATCTTTCAAATTTATAGTTTATTTTTTATCATCAAATTTATAATTTTTATTGAGTGTACACGTGACATTATGGAGATTTTCATCTACAGATAGTTTTAATGTAAATGATTAAAAATAATATTTTGAATAAATTAACACATAGTTTTTTTACAAATAACTACTTAAATTTTGAAAATTATGTACCTAGTTCTTTTTTTTTTTTTTTTTTTTGCCGATATGTATCTAGTTCTTACATTAAGAACTAGAACTTTCTAATATATATACATATATAATAACAATTGGGACAAACCAAAATTAAGAGTTGATACCCAAAATCATTCACAAAGTCTGGAGAACTAAGCATGGGAAGCGGCGATGTGGACGATGAGGGTTCTGGAGAGAGGGGGAAGAAAAAAGTTAAGCATGGGGTGGAGTCGGACGGCGAAGAAGAAGGAATGAATTGTGGTCAGCGAAAGGAGTTGTCGTACAGAGACTCACTCTTGGAGGCGGAGCCTAAGAATTCTTCCTTCGATGCCCGAGGGAGCAACGTCTTTGAGGAGGCCTGGAAGGAATATATTGAGAGTTTAAAGTGCTACTTTGGAGATGGCGATGAAGGAGAGAAACAGGCACGTTCCCATTTAGAAGAGGAGGAGGTCGAGAGAGATCTTATTCCCACGCTAGTGATTTCCCAGGAGGAGTATGAGCGATGGTGTGCTCCGTGGAGAAAATCTTTGATTATTAAACTGTTGGGAAAAAAGATGCCATTATGGAACATGCAAACCAGATTACAGCGTCTATGGAAAACCAAGGAAGCCTTTAGTGTGAGAGATATTGATAATGGTCATTTTGTTGTGTCCTTTAAGAATGATGATGATCTGAATTACGTCTACCTTGAGGGACCATGGATGATCGCAGACCACTACCTTCAGGTCCAACGATGGAGACCAAATTTTGACCCTTGGAACGCAGGGAATCCGAGGAGAATTGCTGCGTGGGTAAGAATCCCTGTACTCCCCCTAGAGTTTTTTAATTCTGAGAGTCTACACAAGATAGGGGGCCTGTTGGGGAGAACCCTAAAAGTAGATTCGATCACCTATTTGACGGAGCGAGGGAGATATGCACGATTGTGTGTAGAATTGGATTTGCAAAAACGGCTTACACCGGCCATTAGAATCCTCGGGCGTGAACGAGTTGTCGAATATGAGGGCCTTCACCTCATATGTTTCCATTGCGGGAAGTATGGACACCATCGGGAGTTATGCCCGGATAATTACGCGGTGGGAAATCTGGTTCAAACAAATGATAGGAACCGAAACAAGGAGGATGGAGAATTGAAGAAGACGAATTCTACCTCTACCGAATCAGCGAAGAGGAATAGAAATATGGCCATGGCTGATCCTCTAGACAGTTCTCCGCCATCGGAGACGACGGTGATGGGTTCATGGAATCTGGTAAAACGGCCGGAGAGAAGGAAATCATCGGTAGCGAAAAATCAGGGGGCACCAGGTCAGCAGATTGCGAAGAATCTGAAGAAGGATAAGGAAGTTTCGGAATCACGGATTCCACGGTCGCCAAACAAGGAGAAATTGAATAGTGAGCTAACGAACTTCGTGCCAGGTCAACAGGTGGACACACATCCATTTGGCAAAGATATCACAAACAAAAAAAGATGGGTCCCAGTGGATCAAGAAAGAAGACGTGCTCGGGTAAGGAAAGGAAGAGGGAAAGAAAACCAACCAAGCTCTAGTCATAAAGGGAAGGAAGGTGTGGGCCCAACATTCACATGGTCCAAAAATCCTTTTGAGGCCCTTGTGGGCTTAACAACTGATCAGCCTATTCCTCCTGGAGAGACCCAAACGGAGATGGAGCTAGAAATTAGTAAAGAAAGGCAACCCGAGGCACTTGGACTTAATGAGCAAGCTCAAAAAGAAGCTAATGATTCTGGAAACACAGAGGAGTCAGATCCAGGCTTTAATGGCCAACCTATGCCCAATTTGGTTTCCTTATGAATGTCTTATTTTGGAACTGCAGAGGAGTGGGTGCCCGATCCTTTCCTGGGTTAATTCAAGAACTAAGATATAAATATAAGCTAGACATGTTGGCTCTACTTGAGACCAGATGCGCTGGTATGAAGGCTCGTAAGATAGCGAGCAAACTAGGATTTAAATGCTCTCACTTTGTGGATGCGAATGGGTTTAGTGGCGGTTTGTGGGTACTATGGAACGAAGCCAATTGGGACTTACAAGTTATTGAAACCTCAGAACAGTTCATTCACCTCTCAGTCCAGGTAGATGAGAGAAGGCTTTTTATCACGTGTGTCTACGCTAGTCCAAATGTGGTAAAACGCAGAAGCCTTTGGAGACGCCTGTCTATGATTAGTGAGAATATAGAAGGCTCATGGTGTGTTGGGGGTGACTTCAATGGGGTGTTATTTGAGTATGAAAGGCGCTCAAGAACGCGCACTACAGCTCACATAGATAGGGACTTTGCACAATGGGTGGGGGATATGAATCTCTCAAGCATTCATACAGTAGGACCGTTGTTTACCTGGGGGAGAGAAGGGTGCGAAAGCAGACTGGATAGGGTTCTTGGGAACCCTTCTTTCTTAGAAACATTCCCTCATGCAAAGGTTAAAGTGCTTTATCAGTTTAAATCCGACCATAAGTCGCTGCTCCTACAACTAACGGAGGATGCTGACCAATTCAACACTGAACGAATATCACGGCCATTTCGCTTCATTGCGTCGTGGATTTTGCATGCTGATTTTGAAAGCTTTATGGCAGAGACATGGTCAAAGGACTCAACCTGGCTAGACAACGTCTCACTATTCACAGAACGGGTGGACAAATGGCAGAAGGAAGTTTATGGGCATCTTGGCAGAAGAAAACGTCGAATCTTAAATAGATTAGAAGGTATTAATAGAGCTTTGACTGATGCAGGTCCCTCTGCCTCACTACTACAGCTACAAAAAGATCTATGGCAAGAAATGGAGGAGATTCTTTTACATGAAGATGTGATGTGGGCACAAAAAGCGAGATGTGAGTGGTTCGCATTGGGAGATAAAAATACCAAGTATTATCACCTGCGAGCTAATGGAAGAAAGAAGATTAATCGTATAGAAGCTATAAAGGATATGGAGGGGAAATGGATTTATGACGTGGCAGAAATCAAACACGAGGCTATAACCTTCTTCTCCAAACTTTTTGAAGATGACGACAATGCAGCTGAATATGTGGAGTCCAATACAGGCTTTCCGCGCATAGAAGAAGCTAAATTAAGAAGCATAGGTAGCCCCCTCTCCCCGGAAGAAGTGGAACACGCATTCAGGCATATGGGGGCCTTAAAAGCGCCGGGACCAGACGGTTTAAACGCCTTGTTTTTTCAGAGCCAATGGACCAAGGTGAGCTCTATTGTATATGAATTTATTACTAACGTATTCTCTAATCCGTTAGCAGTACAGGATATTAATAAAACATACTTGGTCCTGATTCCAAAATGTGAACATCCTGAATCATTGAAAGAGTTTCGACCTATCAGTCTATGTAACGTTATTTACAAGGCTATCACTAAAATCCTTGTGAATAGAATTAAGCCCATCCTAGCAGATATTATTTCTCCCAATCAATGCAGCTTTGTCCCTGGAAGACTTAGCTCAGACAATATAATTGTGGCTCAGGAGGTTATTCATACTATGAGAAATATAAAAGGGAAGAAGGGGTTCATGGCTATTAAAGTGGATCTAGAGAAAGCATATGATCGAGTGAAATGGTCTTTTGTTATGAGATGCCTGCATGAGCTGAATATACCTACGAATATTGTTGAGCTTATTAAGCAATGTATTTCCACCCCATCGATGCAAATAATGTGGAATGGTAGCCCGTCTGCCTCGTTCAAGCCATCTAGAGGAATCAGACAAGGGGATCCTTTGTCACCTTATCTTTTTGTCATGTGCATGGAGAAGTTAGCTCATTTGATTCAGGACCAGGTTAGTTGCAAGGCATGGAAACCCATTCGACTGAATAAAAATGGGCCCCCAATTTCCCATCTTTTCTTTGCCGACGATCTTGTCATTTTTGCAGAAGCGAAATTAGACCAAGTAGATATTATTAAACGCTGCTTTGAATCATTTTGTGAAGCCTCTGGTCAGAAAGTTAGCAATGCTAAAACAAGAGTTTTCTTCTCCCATAATGTCAATCATACTGTTCGGGCACAGTTGAGTGAGACTTTGGGGTTCACAATGGCTGCGAACCTTGGAAAATACCTTGGGGTCCCTCTTCACCACGAGCGGGTAAAGAAGAATACCTATCAATTTGTGGTAGATAAAGTCCGTAAAAGATTGTCTAATTGGAAATGCCATTCTTTATCTTTAGCTGGGAGAAGTACACTGATAAAATCAGTGGCCTCTACAATGGCAAATCATGTCATGCAGACTTCACCCATCCCATCTAGCTGCTGTGATGAAATTGATAAAAGCTCCCGTAATTTTGTATGGGGGTCAACTTCTGAAAAGCGGAAAACCCATCTAGTGGCATGGGACAAGGTGTGCAGACCTAAGGAACAAGGGGGACTTGGTCTACGGCATTCGAAAGTACAGAACAAGGCTTTCCTCATGAAGATTGGGTGGGGTCTAACTACGAACAAAGATGCCCTATGGACTAACGTCATTCGGGGCAAATATAGATGTGGTACTGATCTAATCCCTAATATCAACATGAAGCGAACTGGATCTAGACTATGGTCTGGAATTAAATCAACGTGGGAAAAATTTCGCGAGGGCATTGAGATCCAACAATCACATGGTCAGCAGCGGGCAAGGTGGAAGCATGAACGACACGGTCAGTTCTCAGTCAAATCTGCTTATGACCTCATTGCTAACAACCAGAGACAAGGAACGAATACCTGGTCCAAACTGTGGAAACTATGCTGTCCGCAACGATGCAAGATGCACTTATGGTTGCTGATGCATAACAGAATCCTGACCAATGATGCACTCAGATCAAAAGGTTTGCACCCAAATGGCCTGTGTACGTGCTGTCAAAATTCACCAGAGAACACTATTCATGTGATGCGAGACTGCATACAGGCTAAGCAGATTTGGTTAGCGTTGGGAGTACGATCTGGTGATCATCATTTTTGGAGATGTGGGTTAGAGAACTGGTTAAGCTCTAATATTAGGCAAAATAATATGACTGAGTTTGGAAGGTGGAGGGATCTGTTTAGTATCACATGCTGGATCTTGTGGCGTAGAAGAAATGAACGTGTACACCAGATGGTAAACACGAGCACTCATGAAGGGTTGGCGGAGATAAAAGGGATCATGAGATGTATGGAACGTGCGGCAAAGTTAAATGCACAGTGCCAGAGAACTTCTTCTGGGCGACTACACGGATCAGCGTGCAGAAGGAATGAACCTGCAGGATTGGAAGTTTATGTAGATGGGGCTCTTTCATTTGCCAACCATTCCGCTGGGTGTGGTGGGATACTGAAAAACCCAGATGGTGAAGTAGTGGAGTCATTTATGTGTCGAACTGATAGCACTGATAGCTTTACTGCTGAGCTCTGGGGGTGTGTTTGGGGGCTTCGACGAGCATGGGATGGAGGAGCAAAGAACGTGAAACTGTTTAGTGACTCTGCTGAGGTGATTCGCCAATGTACTTCATCAGATTATGATCTACACGCGGACAAGGATCTAATTATGGAATTACAGCAGCTCTTAAGCCGAGACTGGGACGCTACGGTGCACCTGATTGATCGCTGGTCTAATATTCAAGCTGATGTACTAGCAAAGCAGGCCTTAAATATGGGGTTCGGTCTACAGATTCTCTCAAGGGAGTCAACGTGGACGCTTTTGGCTGAGCTAGGAATTACTTAGTTCTTTTTTTTTTCTGTTAGTTTATCTTCCGTTGTATCAAAAAAAATAATAACAATTGGATGGGGGACTTATTATATATTCAACTATCTACGTTTTTATTTATTATTTTTCTTACTTTTTTGGCCTTGAGGCTAGAAATTAGATAACTAATTTATAGATGTTAAGAAAATTTGTTTAGTTTCTTATTTGTAAAAAATATATATCATTTTTCCTAAAGTATCCTTTTAGTCAGTTATATTGGAAATTATAACTATCTTGTACGTACACAATTACACAAACCATATTCTTTAATACTTGCAATATCAATATGGATAGATTAAAAAAATATTAATTTAAGAGACAAAATGGATTGAAGTTCCACATTTAAAACCAAAACAAACATATCAATGAGCTCTTTTCCTTTTTTTCTTTTTTTGCCCACATATAGTTAGCTCTTATATTTAGGATCTAATAGAATATAGGGTTAATGTGTAAAAATACACATGTGATTGTCCTCACAGTGCACCCAACACCAAATGCTTTTTTTAGGTGCAACAGTGACTATGTGATTACAAAATAGGTGCAAAAATACCCTTTGACTGTTAGTTTGACTTTTTGACCTTGAAAGTGATGACGTGTACGATGATATGGATGCTAGAGTGACATTTTGGGGAAAAAAAAACTTGCTGACTGGTAAAGCTTTGCAATTAATATTACCCACATTTCACTATTTTAGTACCACTTTCGCTGAAGTAGATTCAAATCTGAGTGCAGAGTGCTTAAATCACTCAGCAGAGCTGTTGCCCTAAAAAACATACTGATTGTTTAATTTTTTCCCAACCCTAGATTCCCAATATTATTAAATTAAAATCATTATAATACATATATTATATTACTAATTTTTATTAAATTATATGATTTATTTGGAAAATTTGATTTTCAGCAAGTTTTTTTTTTCAGAATGTCACTCCAGCGTCCATGTCATCGTACCTGTCATCACTTTCAGGATAAAAAAAGTCAAACTAATGGTCAAACAGTCAAACTAACTGTCAAAGGGTATTTTTGCACCTATTTTGTAACCACATAGTCACTGTTGCACCTAAAAAAAGCATTTGGTGTTGGGTGCACTTCGAGGACAATCACATATGTATTTTTGCACCTTAACCCTAGAATATATATATATATATCATGTTTTGTTGGTAAAATAACATAGATTTATATTGAAAAGACTTCATAGTTAAATTTAAAAGGTCAAAAGAATTATTTTCTAATAATTCAGTTTAAAAAAATTATGTATTTTTGTATTATATTTTTCAATAGCTTATATCAGTATCATTTTACTATTCACAACTCACAAGTAATATTACATTTATGGGATGGGATTATGCAGCTCTATACGCGTACGGTGTCTCCCTCAACTAACTCATAAAACACCAGATGACTCAATTAACTTATGTTGATGTGAGTGATAGGAACTTTCCTTCTTTAAAGAAGTAGGAGTTGAGAATTCCATAATCAATTTTTTTCATAAAGCATAAAAAGGGAAGTCATTTTCATTATACATGCGAGTGCAAGTAATTATGAATTTTATCCTGCTATTATATTTATGGGATAAGGATATTTAACTTTATATGTTATTTCTCTCAAAACAATAACCTTCACTCGTGCCAATAACCATCGAATCAATAGAAGATGACGAGCAACTAAAACTTAAAACATCGATACACAAAACAAAAGGTACATTTGATAGTGAATTTTAAAAATAATGACAGACAGTAAACATAAAATTGTTTACATGATATTTAATATTGACATTCTTATAAGAAAAAGAAATTTAATACTTACATGGGGTGGGTTAATGCGGTGATACAGGATGAGTTTTATTAAGTATATGTCTCCTTACTAAAAAAATCACTTTTAGCAACAACTAAAAAAGTCATCTCTAAAAGTGAGGCATTCAATGACAGCCCTAAAAGTTGCCCTTTAAAGGGAACCTCAATGTCACTGCAAAAAATTCTACCTCTTAATGACTTTTTAGAGTTGCCACTAAAACTCATACTTTTAACGGTGACAATAAAAGTCATCCTTAAAGGTCTTATTTTCAATGACAAACACACAGGTCTTACTTTCAATCACACACACACACAAGAGTTGCCCTTTAAAGGGAACCTCAATGTCACTGCAAAAAATTCTACCTCTTAATGACTTTTTAGAGTTGCCACTAAAACTCATACTTTTAACGGTGACAATAAAAGTCATCCTTAAAGGTCTTACTTTCAATGACAAACACACAGGTCTTACTTTCACACACACACACACACACACACACACTTACTTTCACACACACACACACACACACAACACACACAACACACACAACATATATCACTACAAAAAAAAAAAACACTGAATTTCTGATACCTTAAAGGTCTTACTTTCAATCACACACACACACAAAAGTTGCCCTTTAAAGGGAACCTCACACACACACACAACATATATCACTACAAAAAAAAAACACTGAATTTCCGATACCTTAAAGGTCTTACTTTCAATCACACACACACACAAAAGTTGCCCTTTAAAGGGAACCTCAATGTCACTGCAAAAAATTCTACCTCTTAATGACTTTTTAGAGTTGCCACTAAAACTCATACTTTTAACGGTGACAATAAAAGTCATCCTTAAAGGTCTTACTTTCAATGACAAACACACAGGTCTTACTTTCAATCACACACACACACACACACACACACAACATATATCACTACAAAAAAAACACTGAATTTCCGATAGAATTTATCATGGAATTCAGAGTTTTCGATGGAAAGGGAATTTTGACAGAATGAATTCCATCACTGATAATAGTATGACAAAACAATTTGAAATTGCGTTGGAATTTCCGACAGAATTAATTTCGTCACAAAATTCCAACAGAATTCAATTCAGTTGTACATTCTCTTGCAAACTTATTTTTTATTTTTTAAATTTTAAAAAGCAACATGGCAACTCTGGCGTCGCCACCTTATCGCAGGTGGCGGCACATGGCCGCTCTAATAGCCTCCACCTCATTGCTGACACCCAGATCCACCACGTGGTGCAGCCTGCCTCAGCCACACGTCACAACCTTACTCCATCACATGTCGCAACCTTTTTTTTTCTTGAAAATGCAACTCAACTTGCCCTCCTTTGGTTCAAACCCACGACCTCGTCCATACGCGTGCGATGTGTAATACCCCGAAATTTGGGATTTGAGGCTTGGAAATAAGCCTAAATTGAGTGGACTACTAAGCCCCGATTTAGTAGATGTCCCAAATCTATCCTCTAATGTTTCTTATATCTTTGGGGTATTAAGAAAGTAAAATGGTGAATTTTGGAGAATATAATTATGTTTTCGGTGAAATCGCCTATGAGACAGTGAGTTTGTTATAGATTTTGTATGATCAAATGATGAGCAAAAATTATGAAATTTTACAGGATTAAATTAGACATCCTAAGATTTAATTTGATAGGTCATATAACTCAATTAGAGCTATACACAAAAAGATATGAATTTTTGTAGTCAGCACAGAAAAACTGTGAAATTTCTGGAACAGTATGTAAAGATTGAAATTCTAGGAATTTTGTGATTCCATTCAGAAAAAGTATATATTTTTCCTTGAAATTAGACTCAATAAGGGTTCTATAGGCTTTGAAATCACTTCAATTCGATTTTTCTAGAATTAGTTATGATTTTTCAAAGTTTGAGCAGAAATTTGCCAAAATTTTGTAAAAATCCGAAATTGGGAAAATTAGTTAATTAAATGGGGACATATTATTAAAATCATCTTCTTCTTCCCTTAGCACCAAAACTGACGTGCTTGATGCAGAAAATAGAGAGAGGAGTTGAGAGAAAAATAGAGAGGAGGAAGGAGAAATCTCACAAGATAGGTTGATTTCTTCGGTGAATTCGTACCTAACGTGTGTAATCATTCTCCTAAGCTTCTCTTCTATGTTATGTAAGGTGTTTGAAGCACAAATCTTGGTGTTTTGAAGCTAGGGTTTCAGCCACTTTGAGAAAAAGCTAGTTGGAGCTTGAGGTAACTTCCAAACTTTTGTATATTGACTATTCTGGCTGCTGTAGGCAATTTAATCGGTGAAATTTTGTCGGATTGCCATTGGTTTTAATTCTTGGAAATGGGTTGGCCTAGGGGTTATGTTGCCCAAATTGGTACTAAATGGTAGTTGTAACCTAATGGAATAGTCAATAAAGTGGTTAGGAGTAGAAAGGAACGCGTTTACGGAGCCGAAATCGAAAAACCCCGATTTTCCCTGGAAAACCCATTTATTTTGGTCTGGGATATAAATGGACCATAGAGTTGGATTTTCAATGATTTGATGATTCCATTGAGTTCGGGAGGGAAAATTAGGTGGGGTTACAGTTGGTCACTTTTTCGGAAAAGGCCGAGAAAGCATAATTACGAAAAATGCCCCTAAAACACTGAAATAAGGGCTGCCAAGGGCAATTTCTTCTTTTGGCAGTGAATTTGGTAATTTTGAGTCCGGAAATGGATTCCTTGGGTGAAAATATGTTAGGATAGCCTAAGTTAGAATTTCGAGAAAAGTATAGCCAGATCGGGTAGATGGGGGCGGGTCCCCAAGGGTATTTTAGTAACTTTTCAAGATAGACTCATATAACCCCCAGAAACACTATGGAAGTGTCTAAATAATACATTTGACATTGTAGAACCGAATATGGAGCCCCGAGCTGTTTGCACGTAGATCAAGGCACACGTTTCGAGGCAGAAAAGGGTTAAGGTAGGGGACTTACCTTACTTGCATGTATTTGATATCTTTGCTTGTGTAATGATGTATGTGATTGCTTTACTTTATTGTGTAGAGCATATTTGAATAAATGAAGCTTTGTTTCTGTTTTCATTGTGGCCATAGTCTTGTTGTATGAAACATTGAGCATGCAGAAATGTCATTATAGAGCATACATCTAGTTAAAGCTAACATGTCATACACATAGCATCTATCATGCATGCATTATGGTATCTGTTTCCTACTGAGATTCTCTCGAATCTCACCCTCTCCTACCAACAATTTAGACAGGAGACGATAGAAGATATGCAAACAACAATGTAGAACGTAACCCCCTTCACGATTAAGGCCGAGATTTACGTTCGTAACCGTAATTAAGTTTGAATTAGAGACTGTAAGATGATTTGGGACTTATTCAGATTAAACTTCCCAAAATTAGGGTTTTCAAAAACTTTTTTCAAAACCTTATCATAACAGTCTCATATTCATAATACAAAACAAATATGGCCTATATCGGTTGGTTTCATTCATACATATCAGAGTACAGCATAAATTCCCGACACACTCGGGTTCCATTCATTGATAAAAAGGGATTTACACAAGGCACAAAGCCTACAATTCATATCTTTTTTCTTGGGGATTACACAAAATCTACTATATACAATTGTTTCTACAAAAAAATATCCAAAAGGTATACAATGATAACCAATATCCAAAATATACTCCTAAACAGGAGTTCTAACTGCTCTTCGTCGCCCGTTTTCCCTTAGATCCTTCAGCCCTGTCTAAAATGTTTAATTTTGGGAGAGTGAGATTCTAAAGAATCCCCGTAGTAACAAATCAATCATATAATGTACAATAATAATGCATGTAAGCAAATCATTAACATAACAAGCAACTACAACGGCAGTTACAACGGCAATAGTTAGTATGACACATGTCATCCCTTACGATTGCTCACGCTGTATTGCATCACAACAATCAACATAGTATAATTCACCACAGTTGGGATCCATATAAAGCATTTCATAACGCAAGCCATACAGGCAAGATATACACAGCCCACGGCTGGTTTCACAAACACCACCCCACGGGTCGGATTCACAAAATCCATGTCGATTATGACCATTGTCACTCCCTATACGGCTCACGCTGACCTGCTCCCGCCATAATGGACCATGGCACACATTTCACAATTCAACGATAAGTTATGCATGCCAAAACATCATACATAATATGAGAGAAGAGTCACTACTTTGATCCTTCCGTGCGTGTCCTAATGCCGGTCTCTCCCGAGTAGGGCAAATGTCAAATCCTATATTCACAATTAGGGACGAAGAGTTATTCTCTATTTCAAGACTTAATTCACTTTATAATACTTAATTGGTTATCATTATTGCTCTTTTAGAGTCATTAAATAACCCTAACAAAACTCTTAAAGGGTAGGAAGAACTATCCCAAAGATCCCCTTTTGGAAGCACAAAAACTCATTTTTCACTGCTTCACCTCGAGTGAAAATAGTCTCACTCGAGCACTGGTACGGACACTCGAGCATGAAATCCTCACTCGAGCACAGGTACGAACATCACCTCAAGCACAAGGAAGTGAAGACAGAAAGCACATGCCCGAGAGCACAAGAGAAATGGCGGTAGCCCAAATGGCTCACTGCACTCGAGCACACACGGCTCACTCGAGCACGATACCCATACCTGCGAGTGAGAAGGCACACTCGTGCACTTACCCGCGAGTGACAACCCGAGAGCAACCCTTTACTCTGGGCTTACACCATCACTCGAGCAGACCTAAGCTCACTCGAGCACAAAGAAGCGCACTCGAGATTCCTTCAAAGAACCCCAACTATCACTCAAGCAGAAAAGGGAAAACACTCACATCACTCGAGCATGATCATCCTGTGCTCGGGTGATATTCATCCTGCACTCGAGCACACCCATCCATGCTCGAGTGAATCTATCAGAATGCAGAAAACGCAGAAACAGAGGCATTTTCCCCCAACACTTGCCCAATAGATTCCTATGGACACAAAACTTAACCCAAAGCCATTCCCACACAAAAACACCCAATAAACTCAATGGAATCCTCAGAATCATCAAAATCCTACTCCATTTTCATGTTTTGGGTTTTGGGCAACAATTTCAACAAGACACCAATCTCAACCAAACTTCGCATTTCAACCTCTAATCAATCTATCTATCCTAAACTCATTCCAAAACACCATTCTCATGCAAAAAACATACCAAATGAACAGTGGCATTCAATTTTCGGATTTAAGCCAAAATTTCAAGAATTTATAAACTACTTTAAATGGCATGAAACTCAGATAGATAGATTAATTTCACTCACCTCTTTCACTTTTCCAAAGACACTCTTTGATTCTCCAACACTCAGATTTTCGTGATTCTTGAAATAACCACCAATGGGCACACTATACACACCAAAATGAAGCTCATCACTCAAAGTTCAACATTTATGAAAAGAACTTGAGCAATGGAGATCATTTACCTACTTAAATCACAAGCTCTCTTCCTTCCCTTGCCTTCAACAGTGGCGCCCAAGAGAGAGAGAAGAGAGAGAACGAGAGAGAGGTGAGAGATGGAGTGTAGAGAGGGATGAAATGATGATGAGCTACTCCCTCCCATGCCTCCAGCCGAAAGAGAGAGGAGAGAGGAGAGAGAAATAATTGTTTTATCCCATTTGACTTTCTTAACCTCTCTCATCTTGACACATGTCCACATGCCATTGGCTTACACCAAATAAGTCACCAATTAACTTATCTAATATCTCCATTAGCCATTTTAATCACACATCTCATTTTCTCTTAGTTAGTAATTAATTTCCCCATTAATTACCACTTCATGGCCAATAATTTCATTCTTCCAATTTTTCACTAATTATGACATATTAATGAAAATAGCCATAAAACACATAATAATTCCAATTAAATTCATAATTATCCATAATAATCATGATTATCCCTTAATCAAAAATTGGGATATTACATAGAGTACCGTACGAGGGGATTACAGTAGTGGAACGAAGGTGGGAAGAAGTTTCCGTTTCACTGGGGCGAGTTTAGACACCCAAGTAGCCCTGTGCTGCTACACTAATTGTAATTATCAGGTACGAGTCAATGATGGGAATTTCCGTAATCATGTACATATTATCGGTATAGTTATGCTATTCCTGTGTTGCCTACCGAACCACATATCGTTTTCCACGAATACTCTGAAAAAGGTTAAAACAAGGTAAGGGCGTGACAAGATGCCTTATCGGATAGGCTCGACTGCTTTGGTATTTTATTATTACACAATTATATATATAATCTTATTATATATAATCAATTATTTATAAATATATATTTGTTTCTTATATTTAAATGTAATAATAATATAAACTAATTTTATATATTCTTATAATTTTTAATATAAATTAACTTCAACTTAAAAACTTTTACATTTTAAATAAATTTCAAATGACTATATTTTTGTCTGATTTCTAAAATTAATTTTTTTATTAACATTAATTAATAACTAATAATTTTTCATTAATATTAATTAATAAATAATAAATTTTATTTTTTATAAATAAATTTTTATATGACCATTTTGCCCCTTTAGGGATCAAAACCTATGGTTGGAAATTTGAGGAGCTAAAACCAAAATAAGAAAAAACTTGAGGGATTAAAGATGGTATTAATCATAATTTTTAAATATTTATATGACTAATAATATCATAATTTTAATTTTTCTAAAGATATTTTTTTAAAAATTAAATTTCATTAAAAATAATAATTTTTAAATTTTTCCAACAGAATTAGCCACAGAATTTTCCAGTGGCAACTCCGTCAGAAATTCCGTAGCAAAATATTTTACTACGGAATTTACCATGAAATAATTTACTATAGAAAAAATTCCGTCAGAAATTTAATGTTTTTTTATAATATATATATATATATATAATTTTACAACAATAATTAACAAGTTCATTCTTCCTCAACAGAAACAACATTTGACACAAAAGGAGATGTTCACATTTTTGTTCCTTCCATGAGACACATTTGAGTTGACAATATTTGGTGATGATGTTGCGGTGAAGGGTGATGTGGCAGCACACATGATGGAGAGGGGATGACATGGTGGCGGCTGGCCGATACTATTTTCTTGCAACTATATTTAGTAATGACATTAAAAGTGTTTTTCTGACACATTGTTGAAGATGCTTCTAGCAGCAGCATTTAATGTCGCCGCTGAAACTTTTAGCGACAGTCTCTACGACATTGACTATTTGCCACTCAAAGTCAGTTTTTGAAGTGCCTTTTCTTGAAAGAAACCCTATTCAAGACACGATTATACACATCTTCTAATAGAGATTTAAATCTTGGTTTGTCATGTTATAAGGGAGTAACTCTTTTGATTATACTCGTTCCTTCGTTTCATTTCTGGCTTCATTTCTTTTCCGGTGAGTAAGCTCTCTTCCCTCTCAGATCTGTTGCTGTCAGAGCTCCAATTGCACACACGCGCCTGGTTACTGTCCTCTCCACCCCAAGATCGGCCAGCCACCCATTTCCGGTTGCATTCCGACTGCGCGTGGCCAATCACGCACCGCCCACTTCTCCGGCGCTCCAACACACGCGCGGCGCGTGTAGCCTACTCTGACCTCCGTTCACGGCGGCGTTTGCGGCGCACTGATCGACTGAACCTCCTCTTCCTCCTCCTGAAGTTTCGTGGCCATCCGACACCATTTGATTTTTTGCGCTTTGCTCTTCGCTTTCAGTTTCAACATTCGTGGATTGCAAATTGGTTACTAACTTCACTTTCTGAGTTAGTATTTCTGTCCGTGGGTCCCTTGCCTTGATTAAGGTAATATTGGTTTAATATATTTCTGCGGGTCCCGTGGGTTGCAACTTAACATTGGTTTGCTCGTGAAACGTGTGAGTCCTCCTGTTTATTTGTTGATATTCTGTGAAAATCGTTTGTGCACTGCTCACGTCATGGCTGATTCTAAAAATTCTGATATGTTGCCTATGTCTGCGAGGATTACTGCTTCACAGTTAAATTGGACAAATTATAGTGATTGGAACAAAACTGTTAATGTTTATATTTTGGGGATTGCTATGGAAAACCATTTAACTACGGATCCTCCTTCTGGTGATGAAACCAAACTTTTGACTTGGAAAAGAGCAGATCTCTCAACTCGTATTAAGAACTTGGAACTTCAGGCTATCATAAGTTTCCTTGAAGCTCTCAATCCGTCTTATGAGACCATTCGTCCTCAGATTCTGTCTAGTCAAGAGCTTCTTTCTCTTGAAGATGTTTTCTCCCGGGTTCTTCGTGCTGATAACCTGATTTAATCTTCTGTTGATCCAACTGCAAGTGCTCTAGCTGGGCGTGGTCCCTTTGAGAACAGGAATTATGGGTACAGACAAAACAATCATCCTCAGACAATACCTTCTGGCAGTATTACCTGCAATTATTGCAAAGAACCTGGACATATTAAGAAAAATTGTCGAAAATTGCAAAATAAACAGCAGCGTAATCAACAGCGTGGCCTTGCTCATATTGCCCAGACACTTGGTACCTCTGATTCTGGATCTTCTTCTGCAGGGGCCTTAGCCACAGGTACTCTATCTTCTGGTCTTACTACTGCTTCAACTAAGTGGGTCATTGATTCTGGTGTCACCGATCACATGACAAGTAATCATCACTTATTCTCTTCATATGCCCCCTATGCCAACCCCTCATCCATATTTGTTGCCAATGGTTCTCCCGTCATGTTACTAGCTTCGGCACTGTTCAACTTACTGCATCCCTCTCATTATCTTCTGTTCTTAACGTTCCTGATCTCACCTTTAACCTTTTATCTCCAAGTAAACTCACTCGTCAGTTAAATTGTTTTATCTCACTCTTCCCTGACTATTGTTTAATTCAGGATCTATCGATGAAGCAGATTATTGGTAGAGGCTATGAATCTGGTGGACATTACATTCTTGATGATCAGGTGCCACGTTCTGTTGCTTGTTCTGGTGGGTCGTCTCTCTTTGAAGTTCATTGTCGTTTAGGTCATATGTCGTTGTCCTCTCTCCGAAAATTGTATCCTCAGTTTTCTTCTGTGTCTACTTTAAATTGTGAGTCATGTCAGTTTGCCAAACACCATCGTGTTCATTTGGCACCTCGAGTCAATAAACGGGCTGCGTCCCCCTTTGAGTTAGTACATTCTGATGTTTGGGGTCCTTGTTCAGTTCTGTCTCAAACTGGTTATCGTTATTTTGTCACTTTCGTTGATGATTTTTCCCGAACCACCTGACTTTACTTAATGAAACAGCGTTCTGAATTGTTTACTCATTTTCATCATTTCTGTGCTAAAATTCAAACCCAGTTTAATACTCCTGTGAAAATCTTACGAAGTGATAATGCAAAAGAATATTTTTCATCACAATTCACTGATTACATGCAAAGTGATGGTATTCTTCACCAATCCTCTTGTGTTGATACCCCTGCTCAAAATGGTGTTGCTGAAAGAAAGAATCGACATCTCTTAAAAACTGCACGAGCTCTCATGTTTCATTCCTCTGCCCTTAAACGTTTTTGGGCTGATGCTGTCTCTACGGCTTGTTTTCTAATAAATCGCATGCCTTCAGCTGTTCTTAGTGGGGATAATCCATATTCCGTCTTGTTTCCCACATCTAACCTATTTCCTATTGATCCTAAAATCTTCGGCTGTGTTTGTTTTGTTCGGGATGTCCGTCCTAGTGTTAGCAAACTTGATCCCAAGTCCCTAAGATGTGTTTTTCTTGGCTATTCTAGAATTCAAAAAGGTTATCGGTGTTACTCTCCAAATCTCCGTCGTTACCTTGTGTCAACCGATATTATGTTTCATGAGTCCTCTTCTTTCTTCAAGACATTGTCCGTCTCTGAGTCTCCCTCTGTCATGAAGAAGTCAGATGACATCCTGGTATATCCTATCCTTATCTCACCAGTACAGGTTGCTGTTCCGGAACCTGAAATCATCATTGATGCTGATGTTACTAATGATTCATTGTCGCCACCTCCTGCTACGCCGATTGATTCTGGTGATGTCTCCATTGTTCCTGCCTCTGTTTCCGCCGAACCTCCTGTTGCTGCTACTGAACCACTTGTTCCTGCTTCTATTGTTGATCCTTCTGATGACCAACCCATTTCACTTCGTAAAGGTACCCGTCCACATTGTCCTCCAAAATGATATGCTGATTGTATCTATCCTATCTCATCTTTTGTGTCTTATCGGTCTTTATCAACTATTTCATCTTCTCTTGTGACCACCCTTGATTCCATTTCCACACCTACTACCCTTAAGCAAGCTCTAGCTCACCCTGGTTGGCGTGCCGCCATGGAAGAAGAACTCTTGGCATTGGAAACAGCTGGTACCTGGACTCTTGTTGATCTCCCTCCTGGCAAGAAAGCCATTAGATGTAAATGGGTATTTGTTGTTAAGACTAAGGCTGATGGTTCCTTGGAAAGACTGAAAGCTCGCCTTGTTGCCAAAGGATATGCCCAAACTTATGGTCTTGATTACTCCGAGACATTCTCTCCTGTAGCCAAACTCACTTCAGTTCGTCTTCTTGTTTCTTTGGCAGCCACTTATCATTGGGATCTACATCAATTAGATGTTAAAAATGCTTTTTTAAATGGCGATCTTCTGGAAGAAGTTTATATTAAGCAACCACCTGGGTTCGTTGCTCAGGGGGAGAATAGGAAAGTTTGCTATCTCCGGAAATCATTGTATGGTCTAAAGCAAAGTCCTCGAGCCTGGTTTGATAAATTCTATAATGTGGTCAAGAAGTTTGGTTTACGTCAAAGCAAGTGTGATAACTCTGTGTTCTACCAACAATCTGATATAGGCATGATTCTTCTCGTAGTATATGTTGATGATATTGTGATTACAGGAAGTAATTGTTTTGGAATCTCAGAACTTAAAATCTTCTTGAACTCTCACTTCCAGACAAAAGATTTGGGATCATTAAAGTACTTCCTTGGTATTGAGGTTTTGAGAAGTAAGAAAGGTATTCTTTTAACTCAAAGAAAGTATGTTCTAGATCTCTTAAAAGAGACTGGAAAACTTGGAGCTGCACCAAGCAGCATCCCCATAATTCCAAATCCCTTTCTAGATCTTGATGCTAGTATGTTTGATGAGCTTCCTGATGATTTGAAGAAGAAGATTGATCCAGAAAAATTAAAGCCATTTCCATTTCCTGAGAGATATAGAAGACTTATTGGGAAACTGAATTATCTAACAGTAACTCGTCCTGATATAACCTTCTCAGTCAGTAGGCTCAGCCAATTCATGGCATCACCAACAGTGGCACAATGGGAAGCTTTAGAACATATCTTGCATTATTTGAAAGGTTCTCCAGGTCTTGGTATTCTTTATACAGATTATGGGCACACTAAAGTCGAGTGCTTCTGTGATGCGGATCATGCAGGATCTAAAGCCACAAGACGATCAACTACTGGTTATTGTGTGTTTGTTGGTGGAAATTTGATATCTTGGAGAAGTAAGAAGCAATTAGTTGTGTCAAAATCAAGTGCAGAAGCAGAATACAGAGCCATGTCACAGTCAGTACAAGAAATTGTGTGGGTATTTCAACTCTTGAAGGAAATTGGCATTACCACGATATTGCCTTCAAAACTATGGTGTGACAATAAAGCAGCACTTCATATAGCTTCAAATTCTGTGTTCCATGAACGAACAAAACATATTGAAATTGATTGTCATTTTATTCGTGATAAGATCAAAGAAAATGTTGTATCTACAGGACACATACGATCCGACGATCAACTGGCAGATCTTCTGACGAAAGCCCTACATGGGACACGGGTTAAATATCTTTGTAACAAGTTGGGCATGATAAATATATATGCTCCAACTCGAGGGGGAGTGTTAGAGTTAGAAGTCAATAATGGTGTGTAGGAAAGTCATAGAGTAGGAACGAAGTAGGAACGGCTTGTCTAATTCATACGTGTAAATTTGTATATATATAGATCATATGTAACATTGAATGAATGGAAGAGAACCTTAAGATTACATTTCCTTACACTTTGTTATTTCCTCTTGTATTTCAGACAAATAAATGGAGTTTGAGTCAAATAGAGTTTAAGATATGTAATTAATTGATGGAGGATAGATCAATAATATTGACTCTTATATATATATATATATATATATATATATATATATATATATATATCAATAACATAAAAAAGTAATAAATATTGTATCCCTTGATCGATAAACGAGGGAAAAAGAATACAATAACAATTCAGATGAACCCAACAATAATATGTGAAAACGAATTGACATAAAAGGAAGGGAATTCCATCGATATGATTTGAATTTTGGAAAATTAAAAAATGAAATAAATTAATTTTATAAATATATGATTTATTGATGTAATCTATTATTACTGGCAAAAAACTATTTCTTTTTTGTTCAAAGAATGGTAAGGATTAAGGAATGTAATGTAATGAAATAATAATTACGGAGCATATGTTTAGTATGTCATCAAGGAAACATGGTGTAAAATTTATATTTTATCCAGAAAATAATAATGATCTTTTTAACTTTACCAATATCAAAGCTGGAGGGTATAAATATCTATATGTTGATTCTTTAAGGATATATAGATATCCATATGATGATTCATGTGAAATGCATCGGCATTATTACACAACTAAAGTAATGTAAGATGGATTGTTATAGTTAGAATTACATTGAATTATTTTATTGACTTATTGTGCCCACCTTACACCTTGAATCAATATATAGAACGGATGCATGGAATTAAACTTAAAATGCTGTAAAAAAATCCACTCACATTTTACAAGATCACTAGTAAAACTATGAGGAGTAAAAATGAAAAATCGTTATATACGTTTACTCTTAATTATAGTAATTTAGACGAAAGAAAATCTTTAAAAATATATACTATCAAGGATTAGAGTGAGCATTATGTTTTCTTTTAAAAAATCACAATTAAGAACCTTTAAGAACATTAGTTAAAGTTAATATCTTAAAATATTAAAGTTTAAAAAAGAAGCATAGTCCTTCTTGGTCAAATTCTTCTGAGTTAATTTTTTTAATACTCATATTCCACATTTTTAGTCTTCATCTTTAGCATTTTCAATACTTAGTTTTTTAACTTGTTTTCAACAACCATTTTAAGACATATGAATGACTACTAAAAAGATTGAGAAGTTGAGTATTGAAAATGTTAAAGATGGTCACTAAAAATGTGAAAGATGGTGATTGAAAATATGAAACATAATACTGAAAAAAATCAATTCAATAAAATTTTAAGTCTTTGGCCAAAAAAAATAATATCTTAATTCCATCCAAAAAGATCATGGTCTTTCTCTTAAATTTTAAAATTTCTAGGATCTTTATATGTTCTTTTCTCTATTATATTTTAGAAAGGAGGCGCCCAAGGGCATATTTGGGAATTGGTAAAGCCCGGTGTCAAAATTAGGGGTGGGGCCCATAACCAGGGAGAGAGTATGAAATGAGAATTTTAAAATTTGAAATTGAAAGATCCAAAAGTTTGAAATCTACGCTTTGTGTGACCTCGTAAATACCAACTCCCCTTTCCCCTTTACATAAGACAACGCCGTCTTTCCCCTCCTCCCTCCCTCCCTCTCTCTCTGTTTTCAATTCAAAAATATTTTTAAAAAAAAAAAAAAACAATCCTTCGTTCCTTGTTTTTGCGTTTTAGCCCCTCCCCTCCTCCATCTTCCATATTTACAGCCATGAGTATAAAATTTAAAAAACTCTTCTAAATTTTGGGTCAATAGTATATAATTTCTTTATATTTTTTGAAGTTTAAATTCAATCTACTTGACATTTTAAATTTTTAACAGCAAACACAATATCACTAGTTTTGCCGTTAAGTCACTAACAAAAATTATTCTTCCTTATGCATAAAAAAACACTAAAGAAAACAGCACATTAGATTGATGAGGATGAGTGACTTCTTACATAAAATTAGGGGTTTTTTAAAGATAAAATGATATTTTAATCCAAATATAAAAATATATGATTATCATAAAATTATTAACTCATACAGATTCTACGCAGGATGTTATGTAGAATGTCACGCTATCCTCATTAATCTAATGTGACAATTTTCATTAGTGACTTAACAGCAAAACTACATCAAAGAGGTTGAATTTAAACTTAAAATCATTAAGAATTCATATGCAATTGACCCAAAATTTATGGGAGTTTTTTAGATTTTAACCACTTAAAAATTAGAACTTATTACCCACCCATTTTTCTATTTTTCAATATATTTATTTGGATTTTGAAATAAGTTATCGAGTATAATTTAATTTAGATATGTTTTATGATATTTTTAAGGCATCAAGATTGACGATTCTTTTTAGTTTTTAATTCATGTCTCTTCACCTTCTGCTTTTAACTTTATCATTCAAAATTAAATTTAAATGGTTTTAGATATAAATTTTTTATAAAAATGTCATAAAAATAAAAATAAAGACAACAAATAATCTTTGGAACAAATGAACTATAATATGAATATTAAATATATTTATATATTCATTTTATTCTTCCACAATTGCAATAAAGAGGCCTTGATTTGTAACCCAGAGGACAAGTTTGGATAAATTTCGGCTGGTTTGACTCCTTTCGGCCTTCATGGATAGGTAAATTTTGGGCCTCAAAAAGATCTCTATGTTGAGGAAAATTCTATTTTATATTTATATTTAGATTTAAATTAGATAATTTTTGTGCATGTTGTCAATTTTTTTAAAATTGAGTCCAATTATTTGCTACTTATGAAATGCAACTTATAACATTACAAATTTTATATTTTATATTCGGTTGATCCTTTTCAATTTTTCATTACCGGATATATAATATGGTATCAATGTTAAGAAATTCAATCTCTCCAAAGTTTATGGGCTGCTAAGTCGCTAGCAAAAAGTTTTTAAAATTTTCTTCAAACTATAAATCCGCACTTTTAAACAATAGAGGCCAGATCTAGAAGAAGGGTTAATTTCTCATAGCGTGGAGAACTAAAGTTCAAATATCTGCTGGGAGAGGTACCCATATTTAGTGTCTAACAGTACCTTGAATATGATTATCTCCAATAAAAGAATACATATGCTTAAAAAAAAATCGACACTTTAAATTGTATGGATAAAACCTAGGTCGTTTTGTTTATAATAAACAAGTGCAATTCTTTATTCAAATCTTGTCATATGTGATTTTTATTATTAATAATCATCAAACCAAATTTTGAAATTTTATTATTAATATTGTCCAAGAGTTCTGCCTTTTATTTTTCAAAAAAAAAATTTACAATGATTTTTAGGATTAATGGTGGTTAAGTACTCGCATGAAAAAACTAATAGAGAAATTTCCATGTAAATACTATTTAAACTTGAAGAACTTTAAAGGTTGGATAAAATATGGAAAGGACACATAGGTTATAAGGAAGAAATCTAGGATTTTGAAATGTCATACTTATACCAAAATGCCCCTCACTTTTTTTTTTAAAAAAAAAGGAAAGAACTGTCGCCGGTTACGGGGCTCTGCCACTCACTGGCGTCAATGTTAATGCATTGTCGACCGGCACAACCCCATCACCAGGCCGACTACTAGAGCTCCAGTGACAAATTGAATAAAGCAATTTACTATTTGAGTATAGCGACTGACATTTGAGCTCCCTATGCCTTATTAGACATTGTTGACAAGTTGAATAAAAGCAATGACAATTTGAGTGTAACAATCAACAACTTGGGAAGCTCAAATTGTTAGTATCTATACTCAAGTTGTCATTGACTTTATCCAACTTGTCATCGACCCCTATACCCCCATTAGACATCTTTAACAAATAGAGTATAAGAAATTAACAACTTCGGTATAGAGATTAACAACTTGAGCTCCTAAATTGTCAATCTCTATAGCAAAGTTGTCAATTGCTATATTCAAATTGTCATTGTTTTTTATTTAACTTGTCAACGACGCCTTATAATATCCCGAATTTTGGGACTGGAGGCTTTGGAATAAGCAAGAATTAAATGGACTGCTAAGTCCTAGTTTAGTAGGCACTCCAAATTTATTCCCTAATATTCCTTATATCTTTGAGGTATTAAAGAAAATAAAATGGTGAATTTTGGAGAATATAATTATGTTTTCGGTGAAATTGCCAATGAGGCAGTAAGCTTATCATGTGATTTTGTATGACCAAATGATGAGAAAAATTTATGAGATTTTACCGGATGAAAATAGATATCCTACACTTTAATTTGATAGGTTATATGGATCAATTAGAGCTATACAGAAAAAGTTATGAATTTTTGAAGTTTACCTAATGAAATTGATTCTTTTCTAGAACAGCATGCAAAGATTTAAAATATGGGAATGATATACTTCTAGCTAGTAAAATGCTATATTTTTCCTTGAAACTAGACTCACTATGGGTTCTATAACCTTTAGAATCACTCCAATTTAATTTTTCTAGAATTAATTATGATTTTTTTAAAGTTTGAGCAGAAAATTTATCAAATTACCAATTGTTGCGATTTTTGAAAAAATAAATAAATTATTATAATGTTATAAGATATCATAATAAAAGGTCATCATCTCCTTCATGCTCCCCAAAACTGATGCCATTTCAAATGTGAAGAGAGAGGAAGAGAAAAATTGTAGAGAGAGAAAAGGAGGAGGAAAACTTACAAAGGTAAGTGATTTTTTCGGTAAATCGGTTCCTAATGCGTATAATTCCGTTCCTAAGCTTCCTTTGCATATGATTTAAGGTTTGGAGGCTCAAATTTGGATGTTTGGCACCTAGGGTTTTCAACCATATCAAGGGAGAGATAGTGGGTGTAATATCCCAAATTGTAATTAATGCTAATTAAACACTCTTGAAGTAAATAATGTGAATTATGATGCAAATGTGTTTGATGATGGTTTATTTAGCATTGTGACAATCAGGGGCAAAATGGTAAATTTACCGACCGACTGGTTAGATACCATTGAGAACACTCCTTGGTAATCAAGATCAATGGCTAAGATTAAAAGATCAAGAGGTGAAATCAAGGGTGGATGGGAATATGTGAGATCATGTGAGGGTGAAGAGGGATCATGACAAGTGGCAAGCTATGGTCCATGGATTGAAGTAAAAGAATCAACTCTTTTCTCTTCCCTCCCACTCTTAAAGTCGGTTGTGTGTGTGTGTGCATGGGACAAAGAGAAAACTGAATTATCTTCATCTCTCATCCTCCATTTTCGCCAAGAACAAGCAAGAAAGGGAAAGAAGGAGCTTGAGTTTTAGGTAAGGTCTTGTCCCTAAATGCTCAACTCACCTTTATTAATATTGTGCAAGGGATTGAGAGCTTTATTCCTATGGTTTCATATTTTTGATTGGTGGAGTTTGAGAACTTGTGGGAATTTGAAAGTTGGTGAATCAAAGAAATGGCTTTGGGAAGAAGTTGAAGTGAATATTTGATACCTTTTGGTATAATTGTTATGGTCATTGGCTTGGTCTTGAGGATTTCGAATTTTGCCCTGATTATTGGCCTAATTTGAATGCTTGAATTTGTTAGGGTGTTGTGTAGAATGTGGTGTTAAATTGTGTCTTTATGCCATGGGAGTTGATTTGGAATTTTGGAATGGAAGGAAGTTGCATTGTGGTGGATTGTGTGCATGTTGTGTGGACATGTTAAAATTTCTGTGGAACATGTCTAAATGGATAATGAATATGGTCATTTTGATGGCTCCAATGTGTTCCTTGAGCCAAATTGTGTGGAAATAGTATGTGATTTGAAATTAGGGACCACTGGAACCAATTGACAAAATCTGGAAAATCTATCCAATGTAAGTCTGTTCTGGGCAGTCAGATGGTGTGGACGTTTTGACTGGGTTAATGATGTTGAAAAATTATGAAACTTTCCAGTCTTAAATTTCACATCTCAAGCTTCAAAATGGACACAAACTTTGTGTCATTTCGCTTTTTGAGCTGGGAGTTTGAACTGTCCAAAGTTTGGCATCAAAACTGGACCCTGTTTTGGCATAACATTAGGTTTTTGGTAAATCTGGAGTTTTGTGGTGATTTCTAGTTATGGCCAATATTTTTCCTTGAAAGAGGACTTAAATAGCTTTCATTTGGCTTTGGAATCACCCCATTTCGATTTTTCCTGAATTAGTTATGATTTTTGGAAGTTCAGCCAGAAACTGGATTTTCTTGGGCCGCGGCCCAAGGATGTTGGGCCGCAGCCCAAATGTTTCTGTGCGTCTCTGGACAGCCTTGGGCCGCGGCCCAAGGATGTTGGGCCGTAGCCCAAGTGTTTCTGGGCAGTTTTGGGCCGCAGCCCAAGGATTGTGGGCCGCGGCCCAAACCCAAAAATTTGTGTTTTGCACTTTTCAAAGGTGATTTTCGGTAGAGCCTTTCCCAACCTTTTGGGCATATGTTTAGGCTTCTAATAGCCACCTAAAGAGTCTAAATGAGAACCAACATTAAGTATTATGAAATTAGGAAACTTGGAAAAGAGATTGATTTATTGTCCCTACTTTGGTTTATAGGATTCGACATTTGCCGTCCTCGTGAGCCCACTGAGCCTGCAAACGTCAGGAAGGAACGAGGTAGTGACTTTTCTTTTGTACCATATATGATGCATTGTATGTGTGTTATATCGTTGATTTGTAATGAATTCGTATGCTGCGACATCTGTGGATTTGTGTTAGCACTGTCATTCCAATAGTCCCTGAGTAGCTAACAACGGTTCGGGTTAGGACGGTGTGCCTTCCCGGCGGAGAAAGGGGATGAGGATGAGGTGTGATATATGTGAATTATGTGAGCCGAAAGGCTATTTGTGGAGGCCGACGGGCCATTTGTGAAAGTCGAATAGCTGTATGGGCTATAAGGCTATATGTATGCACTGCCACGCCAATAGTCCCTGAGTAGCTAACAACGGTTCGGGTTAGGCGGTGTGCCTTCCCGGCGGAGAAAGGGGATGAGGGTGGAGTGTGATTTGTGGTGCTGCTGCTGTATGATGATTTGCTTACATGCTGTGTGTTTATGTGTGGTATAAATGTTTTGTTACTACTGGGATTCTCTTGAATCTCATTCTTTCCTTTAACTAACCTTTCAGACAGGGCGAGTGGCTCTAAGGAGAAGCGTACGACCCGGAGCGGTTAGAATCCTGTAGGGACATTTATTTTGGTTATGTTGGTTAAACCTGTTGGACAGGGTGTCTGTATGTTATGTTGGTTGTAAAGAATAGTTGAACGAAGTTGTGTAGTCCCCTATATGGAGGTTGTGAACCCTTTTTGTGTATGAATGGAACCCGGGGGTTGCCGGGATTGCTATTAGATACTCTGATATGAATGAATGTGAATTAACTGCACATGTGATTATATTCGATAATTGAACTTGAGATCGGAATAGGAAAGAAGTTTTGAAAATTTTATAAAGTCCCTACTTCACAGGGAGTTCTAAATGAGTTTTGAACTATTCGACGGTCTCTAAACCAATTTAATTACGTAATATCAAATTATAATTACGCTATTTGAGGCAGGGGGTTACAGTGGGAGCTTGAGGTAACTTCCAAACCTTCGTATATTGACTATTCTAGTTGTTGTGGGCAATTTAATCGGTGAAATTTCGTCGGATTGCCGTTGATTTTAAATTTTTGAAATGAGTTTCCTTAGGGGTTATGCTGCCCAAATTGGTACTAAATGGTAGTTGTAACCTAATGGAATAGTCAATAAAGTGGTTAGGAGTATAAAGAAATACCTATACGGAGCCGAAACCGAAAAATCCTAATTTTCCCCGGAGTATCTATATATTTCGGTTAAGGCTATAAATGGGCCTTAGAGATGGATTTTCAATGATTTGATGATTCCATTGAGTTCATAAGGGAAAATTAGGTAGAGTTACAGTTGGGCACTTTTTCGGAAAAGACTAAAAAAACATAATTATGAAAACGCCCCTAAAACATTGAAATAAGAGCTGCCAAGGGTAATTTCTTCTTTTGGCAGTGAATTTGGTAATTCTGAGTCTTGAAATGGATTCTTTGGGAGGAAATATGTTAGGATAGCCCAGGTTAGATTTTCGGGAAAAGTACAGCCATGCCGGGTCCCCGGGGGCATTTTGGTAAGTTTTCAATATAGACTCATATAATCCCCAGAAACACTATGGAAGTGTCTAAATAATATATTTGGAATTGTATGATCGAATATGGAGCCTGAGCTGTTGGCACGCTTTACAAGGCACGCGTTTCGAGGAGGAAAATGGTTAAGGTAGGGGACTTGTCTTACTTGCATGTATTTGATATCTTTGCTTATGTAGTGATGTATGTGATTGATTTACTTGATTGTGTAGAGCATATTTGAATAAATGAAGCTCTGTTTATGTTTTTGTTGTGGCCATAGTCTTGTTGCATGAAACATTGAGCATGCATAAATGTCATTATGGGGCATACATCCAGTTAAAGCTAACATGTCATAAACGAATCCAGGTATTTGGAGTTACGAAGGTGTGGCCGGGGCACATATTGTGTTTTCCGGCTTGTGCTTTTTGGCGGCTATCTGGCATTGGGTATATTGGGATCTAGAAATCTTTTGTGATGAACGTACAGGAAAACCGTCTTTGGATTTGCCTAAAATTTTTGGAATTCATTTATTTCTTTCGTGTAATACCCCGAATTTTGAGATTGGAGGCTTGAGAATAAGCCTAAATTAAGTGAAATGCTAAGCCCTAATTTAGCAAGAGCCCAAATTTATTTCCTAATGATTCTTATATCTTTAGGGTATTAAGAAAGTAAATTGATGAATTTTGGAGAAAGTAATTATGTTTTTGGTGAAATCGCCTATAAGGTAGTAAGTTTGTCATATTCATTTGAATGATCAAATGATGAGAAAAATTATGAGATTTTACAGGATGAAATTAGACATCCTAAGCTTTAATTTGATATGAATCAATTAGAGTTATATATAAAAAGATATGAATTTTTGAAGTCAGCACAGAAAAACTGTGAAATTTCTGGAACAATATTCAAAGAATGAAATTCTGGGAATTTTGTGATTCCATTCAGCAAACATCTATATTTTTCCTTGAAACTAGACTCAATAAGGGTTTTATAGGCTTTAGAATCTCTCTAATTCAATTTTTCTAGAATTAGTTATGAGTTTTCGAAGTTTGGGCGGAAATCTACCAAAACTTTGTAAAAATCCGAAATTGGGAAAAATAATTAATTAAAAGTGGATATGATATAAAGTGATCATCTCCTTCTTCAGCCCCATTTCTGATGCCATAACAGACCCTGAGAGAGAGAGAGAGAGAACTCATATTTGTAGAGAGAGAAGGGGAGGAAAAAACTTGCAAAGGTAAGTGATTTCTTCGGTAAATCGGTTCCTAATGCGTATAACTCCGCTCCTAAGCTATTCTTCTATGTGATTCAAGGGTCGGAAGCTCAAATTTACTTGTTGAAGTGAGCTAGGGTTCAACCAAGTCAACAAAAATCAAGTGGGAGCTTGAGGTAACTTCCAAACCTTTGTATATTGACTATTCTAGCTGCTGTAGACAATTTAATCGGTGAAATTTTGCCGGATTGTCTTTGGTTCTAAAAATGGAAAATGGGTTTGTGGGGCTGTTATGCTGCCAAAATTGGTACTAAATGATAGTTTTAACCTAATGGAATAGTTAATAAAGTGGTTAGAAGTAGAAAGGAACGCGTTTACGCAGCCGAAACCGAAAAACCCCGATTTTCCCCTTAAAACCCATATATTTCGGCCAGGGCTGTAAATTGGTCTTAGAGTTGGATTTTCAATGATTTGATGGTTCCATTGAGTTCAGGAGCAAAAATTAGGTGGGGTTACAGTTGGGCACTTTTTCGAAAAAGGCCGAGAAAACATAATTACAAAAATGCCCCTAAAACGCTGAAATAAGGGCTGCCAAGGGAAATTTTGTCTTTTGGCAGTGAATTTGGTAATTCCGAGTCCGGAAATGGATTCCTTGGGTGAAAATATGTTAGGATAGCCCATGTTAGAATTTCGAGAAAAGTATAGCCGGATCGAGTATGATGGGGCCGGGTCCCCGGGAGTGTTTTAGTAATTATTCAAGATAGACTCATATAACCCCTAGAAACACTATGGAAGTGTTTGAATAGTACATTTGACATTGTAAAATCGAATATGGAGCCCTGAGTTGTTTGCACGTAGATCAAGGCACATGTTTCGAGGCGAAAAAAGGTTAAGGTATGAGACTTACCTTATTTGCATGTATTTGATATCTTTGCTTGTATAGTGACGTATGTGATTGCTTTACTTGATTGTGTAGAGCATACTTGAATAAATGAAGCTCTGTTTCTGTTTTCGCTATGGCCATAGTCTTGTTGTATGAAACATTGAGCATGCAGAAATGTCATTATGGAGCATACATCTAGATAAAGCTAACATGTCATACATATAGCATCAATCATGCATGCATTACGGTATCTGTTTCCTACTGAGATTCTCTCGAATCTGACCCTCCCCTGCCAACAATTTAGACAGGAGACGACAAAAGATATGCAAACAATAATACAGAGTATCGTACGAGAGAATTTCAGTAGTGGAATGAAGACGGGAAGAAGTCTCCATTTCACTGGGATGAATTTAGATACCCTAGTAGTCTTGTACGACTACCTTAATCCTAAGTATTATGTACAAACCCCTATGGGGAATTTATGTAATCATACACTTATTATCAATATATTAATGTTATTTCTGTGTTACCTACCGAACTGCATATCGTTTTCCGCAAATACTTTGGTAAAGGTGAAATCAAGATAAGGGCGTGACATATAGTATATATCACGCATGCATTATGATATCTATTTCTTACTGAGATTCTCTAAAATCTCACCCTCTCCTATCAACAATTTAGACAGGAGAAGATAGAAGATGTGCTGAGAACAAAGAATAGAATCGTACAAGGGATTGCAGTGGTGGAACGAAGATGGGAAGATGTCTCCGTTTCACAAGGATGGATTTAGACACCCAAGTATCCCTATGCAGCTACATTAATTGTAATTATCAAGTATGAATCCCTGAGGGGAATTTCTATAATTATTCACATATTATCAGTATATTCATGCTATTCCTATGTTGCCCACCGAACCGCATATCATTTTCCAAGAATACTCTGATAAAGGTGAAAATGAGATAAGAGCGTGACACGCCTGATAGGGCTTAGAGAGCTCAAGTTGTGTATCTCTATATTCAAGTAGTTAATCGATTTACTCAAGTTGTAATTAGAGCTCCGACAGACAGCAGGGTGGGGCCAATCGGCAGAGCTCCGACGAGTGGAACTTGCAATTGTTTTGAAAAAAAGTGAGGGACATTTTGATAAAAATGCAACATTTCAAAATCTCAAATTTCTCCCTTGTGACCTATATGTCCTTTCTATGTTTTAATAGACCTTTTGGGGTTTTCTAAATTTAAATAGTATTTTAATATAATTTTCCCAGACTAAGTGTGTGTTTTGAATTAGCTTTTGGAGAATAGCTTATGGAGAAAAAGTGGAGAATAGATTTTGGAGAATAGATTATGAGGAGAATAGATTATGGGAAACCATGGTTTTGATCAAATGAGAGTGTTTGGATATTGTGATCAAAATAGCTTTTTTCATGGTCAAATTATTAAAAAGCACATTACTTTTGTGATAATTACATATAAAGAATAAGATTATATTTTATGTATTATTTAAACGTTAATGTCCAAATTTAACAGCCAAGTTTTTCCCGAGGAACGGCTTGTACAAATAAATTTTGGAAGATAGAAAATTACAATAAAGAACTAACAAGGATGTAAATTTAACAAAACTGTTAAATTTAACCTAACGGCGTTAAATTATAAGAGAAGAAAACCTCTAATGATATCAAAAATGATATATCTTAACCCATTATTTAACATTAAATTTCATAATTAATACAAAAAATGAAATAATTTTGTCTATATGTAATGTTAATTAATTTAACTAATTTTTTTAAATATAATCAAATTAAATAAATAGGTTTTATATTAAGGATAAGAGGGAGTATTAAAATTTTAAAATTGTAAAAAAAAAAGAGATAGAGAGAAAATGTTGTAATTTAAAAAAAAAAATAGATGAGAGAGTGTGTGACATAGGAGGAAAAAAAAAACCAATAAGAGTGAGAGGGTGAGGCCCACAAAGTGGAAAAAAAAAAAAAAAAGATTATGCCTAAAAGGTGTGATTTGGGGTTAAAATGGATTATTTAAAAAGATCGAGTGTTTGGGCGTTTCTTAAAAAAAACCTAGGTTATGATCCAAAATAATTTTTTTTAAGTGAATCCAAGCGCCCTCTAATACACATGGCACGCTCAGTTTAGCTATATGGACCTATTTGTCTTATAATTACTAATTAAGTCGATCGAAGTTTTCTCTATACTTAAAATTTAGATTGATATTAGAGCATAAAAAATAAAGACATCTTGGTAATAAAAATAAAATACTCGTATTAATATATTTAATAAAGGTTTATCATTAAAACAAAATCTTGCGTTACTTTGGTAGTAAAGATTAGATGAACATCTATGATCTATCCACCCTAGTGTGATTCAATTATCTGAATCCATTAAATAATCAAAAAATTAAAATTTTGATTATTATTTTAATTAAATTTAATATTTTTTATTTTAAAAGGTAAGATGTAAAAATAACAATATTTTAACTATGAATCATTAAAAAAATGAATTTTCAAATAAAAATAAAAAATAATAAAATTTAAAATATCAAAGAAAATTTCGTAAAAAAATATGATATAACAACATCACACCAAAGATGTTAATCAAATCTATACTTATTGATATTTTTATTTAAAAAAAATATAGTTTCAAAATTTAGTCAATAATAATAATTTTATTAAAATACAAACGTATGATGGCCAGCTTTTTGAAAATCAACCAATCATTATCAATTCATTTTTTTTCCTTCTTAAAATGTGAAAAATCTAAATATTTTATTCTCAGCTTTTTTTACTTTGATATTGTTATTCTCATTTGGACAATGATAATCGAATTTTCACAACGTAACCTTATCTTCCTTAATTTAGGTTGCTGTAAATTTTATTTTAAGATCCAAGAATTTAAAAAATGTGAACGATATAACTTGCTACAAAATTCAATCATTTTAAAGGCTTATTTGATCTGAGTGATTTGGAGGGAAGGAAGGATGGGAAAATTTTTATGAACTGAATTTTAAAAAAAAATTAAAGAAATGAGGTTAATAATTTTTAATTAATTTTTTTATACTTTTTTATGTTACATTTTTTCTTTAATAAAATTTTATAAAAATTTTTATTTTCTCTCTCCCCCTCATACCAAACAGAATATTCCCTCAGACCGATTTCACATTTTGATATATTGTAATTGAAAGTGAAAAAGAATATCCCCTAATATTCCTTCAAAGATTCATAATTATTATTATTTATTGTACGATGGGGATTTATGACCAACAAATATACACTTTTCCAGAAAAAAAACGCAGACTAAATTTATATTCAAGGGTGAAAGTCCATATCACAATTTTTTAAGGTATTTTGAGTCAAAATACCTTTTTTATATTTTATTTTTCCAAATCAGATGAATATTGATGGTAAAGCTTATTTTTAAATTGAATTTCATTTGAACGAGGGAGAGATGAGAAAAATAAATAACGAGATGGGTTATACACTTGAAAATCCCTCTCCTTCTCCCTCTCTCTCATGAATTAAAAGTTTGAAGAAATCCACATCACATAAATTAAAATATATACAATATATTGAGGGCGAAAATGGATGAGTAAATTAAAATAATAAAAATACAAGTTTCACTCATAATTGAAAAATTATAAATATATATTGTTTCATGAACTAACATAATTTAAATAACCAATATGGTTATTTAAAAAAATTTTCATGAAAATATATGTCATTCTCTTATACAAGGCTTCCTTTAAAATAATACAATTTTTCATCAATTGGTGGTTATTATATTTTTATTTATAACCTTTTATAGATGTTTTTAAAAATTTAAAGAGACATGACTCTTTTAGTGTTGTAATTTTTTACACAGTCGTGCATATAAATTTATTATTAATATATAAGGACACAACTTTTGAAAAGAAGTAAAGAGCACATCTTTTCTTTATGAAAATATTCCAACGGAAATATTATCAGTTATATGGGCCTTGGACAATCCTAAAGATGATCTTTCATTTCATCCCACTGTATTGCAAGTAAACTATGCGGGCCATTATGTATTTGTATGAAAATTAAAAGTCAGTTATATTATTATATGATTTATGAATAATACAATTAGCTATGGCAAAAAAAAAAAATGAATAATATAATTAGGTCTGTATATATTTCACAAAATTGTGAATAATAATCTGGCAAACAATTTAAATTAGTGAGTATATGATTCATCATAAATTTCAGTTTTTCTTTTTCATTTTAGGAGGATCCAATAATATAGAAATATGAATGAAATATTGTTGGTTTCAACTTTTTTAGACATGCCTCGCCTTATTCCATTTATCTGTATGATTAAGATTTAAGATTGCTTTCCATTAAAGATAAGATTTCAGATTAATTTCGACGAACAAAAGAAAACGATTCAAGATTTTGGCGTGAGAGAAATTAAAGTTAATACCTAAATTAAAACAGAAATATATAGTACTAATGCTTTTAGAAGTTTATGTTTGCATGGATATTACTATATTAGATAAAAAGGAATAATTCACTTTAAACAAAATAAAAGCTTAAGGACGGTTACCATAATAATCAACGTTTAGAAAACCGGATCAAACCAAACGGTTGGGCCGACTAGACCGTCAGCCGGAGCTGGCTCGTTTCCAAGGCAAAAGCCGTTTTGTGAGTTAGGTTGTTTCAAACAACGATTAGGTCGCTTTTAGGCCGGAATCCGTTCTGGCTAAACAATAATTGGACGGTTTGAAAAGCCCCAAAGTATTCTAAAGAAGAAGACGAAAAAGATTGGATAGGAAAAAGATAAAAGATGAGAAAAGTGTATAAATGGAAGCAACCTAACAATAATATAAGAAGATGATAAGATCAGACCTGAGTTCCACATGAGAAAGATTAAAAAGTAATATGATTTGTGTTTTGATTTTTACGCCATAGGAAAGAAAAAAGAGATGTCGAACGAACTGATAAACTAGTGAATAAAGGAATTGAAGACAGAGGAAAAAAGTTTTAACCTAAAGAAGCATTTAATTCCCAAGAGAATATAAAGTTGCTTTGTCCTAATATAATAGTAATATCCATTAGATATTGGCAAAACAAAATCCATTGGATAAATAAAAGGTTGAACTAGTAAGTTTCTTTAGTTCCCAAGAAATGTTAAGTTTCTTTTCTTCTTCCTGGGTTTGCAGTATGCTAAATGTCATTTTGTCCCACGTGAAAATGTTTGTCACTCCAACTAATTTATTGGTTTTTCCGACTTAACGTCTGGTCCGGCTTTTAAAATATTGATAATAATACAGTTCTCAACATCTAATATTTATGTAAGAAAGATCAATGATGGCAAAAAAAAAAAAATGTAAGAAAGATCAACAATCTTTATTACTGAATGAATTGAGGAGAACACATAATCTTTGTTGATTCACTCCCCTAATGAATTGAAGGCTATGTTATTTACTCATGTACAATAATTTCATGCATGTTTTTATTGGCAAAAAGAAAAAAAAAGAAAAAGAAAAAGAAAAGAAAGTTCATGCATGTTTTTATTACATTGAATTTTTTAGGTGAAATTTTTTATTACATTTCAAATTCATAAAATTCCTTATTTCGCAATAGATTAAGATAATATCTTATGCCCAAAAAATATAAAATCTCTTAAAATTATTTACCAGTAATTTTCTTACTAGCCACACGTTTCCTCATTCCTACCAATACTGTGTGTTTAGTATTTTTAATATTGAAATAGATAAAGAATTTAAAGAACATGTCTGATAACATTTAATTTAATTTTTTTGGCCATAACAATTAATTTAATTGACAAACTATTTAATATTTTTATTACATCAAAAGAGTAAAAATTTTTGTGACCAGACATACTTTTTTTGGGTTCTTACCAAGATTTGTAGATATATTGTATTTGTAATATTGAAAAAAGATAAAAGAATCTTAAGAACATTGATTTGAGCGAAAATGAAACAATTTTAAGAAGAATGAGTAAATCAAATAAAATAATTTAAATCATTCTAGCTATAAACCATACAATTAATAAACACGATAATGAATATCATTACATCTATAGTTTCTATTGTCGGTGGAATGTACTCCTAATTCTTAAAAAAATTATAACTTACATAGTTCATGAGTTCACAAAAGATTTGAGTTTTTTTTTTAAAAAGATAATTTTATTTTTGTCCAAGAAAATTAAAATTACAAGATAATTTGATATTAGGAACTAGCACTACATTCTTTTAAATCACATATTCATATTTGAGAATTAAAACATGCCAAACCCAAATATTGATCTAATTATCAATTCTTCTGGCAAAATTTGAATATAAATTTGACCACAATATACTTGATAATAAATCCAGTTGTTAAGTTTGTGTCATTGCATTATTATTTATATCCGTATAAAATATTAAGCTTATAAATTAGTATGTATCATGACCCTCAAACCCACAATTATTATCTGATAAAGAAAACATATACTTTAGTTGCAAAGAGCTTTTTGGCTTTTAGCTCATTTAGCACCTCATGTCTCCTCTCATGAAGGAGGTCCCGGGTTCGATACCTCATAGTGCTGTTAATTTCATGCATGTGATGGGTGTGTGGGTCCCCTCTCTTAACTCACGCTTAGCAAATGAAGAAAGCGTATACTTTTGTATTATCATTTATGTCTATATAAAACATTACGTCCGAAATTAATGTATATTTCGGATACTCGACATTCTAACTCACGTTTAGCAAACGAAGAAAACATACCTACTCCAAATCTAATTTAGGAAAAAAATGCTTTCAATGTGTTACTCACAGATATTGTTACTTTTAAAATATTGGCTTTGACAATATTTTTTTTAATAGTTTCTCCAAATTCCAACTCACGTTGAATTGATGAAGAAAACGTACTTACTCCAAATCTTTTTTAAGAATAAATTTTTTTCAATATGTTACTCAAAAGTGCTATTACTTTTAAAATATCGGATTTCTTAATATTTTCTCTAAATTAAATTTGAAAATTACATCTCTATTTGACCCCACATTATAGCTTTTTAACATTAGTTAATAATAAATCTGCTTGCTAAATTTATGCCATTGCATTATCAATGTCCAAAATTAGTGTATATTTTGAATACTCAACATTCCAATGCGCAACTTAATTAATATATTTACTCCAAATCGAATTTAGAAAAAAATACTTTCTTTTTCGCCAACGAAAAGAATACTTTCAATGTGTTGCTTAAACACACTATTTGTGTTATTTTCTTTATGTCAAGATATTAATATAATGCGTGAACTATATAATGCCAGCTTTGACCACGATTTCTTAATATTTTCTCTAAATCAAATCTAAAATTTATATGCTACCCTTTTTTTTGGGACAAAATATGATATGATACCCTATTTGACCTTACATTACTAGACGTTTTTAATTTAATATTAATTTCAAACCCTAATCTCCTTTTAAATAGCTATAGATGTGTGTACCTACCTGTTACAATTGCCAAGATGTATTTTTATTTAATTTGTTAATTTTTTTATATTTTTTAATTATGATCGTATGAGTAAATAAGTAGGGGGGAAGTATATCTATTTGAATGATGCCTTGAATAATGGGAAAGTGATTAATGCCTTAATGGCACGCGGATTTGAAGCATTTGACAAATTGACCGGTGTGTGCCAATTTTGAAATATAGAAAATACGAGGGGCTTGAGTGCAAAATTAGTATACATAAATATACGTGTTAGAGACAAAGATGGCCCCAAGAATCTAGCGTATAGCACACTGTATACGGTAGAAGCGACACTGGTAATACACTTTATTTTCGGTTGTCCAAGAAAAAAATCTCGAAACTCTTACCGGCAAGCAATTCGAGTGGACCCTACTGAGTAAGTTTTCTTTTCTTTCCACAGTTATTTTACTTAAATTTATTCTCTTTTCCCAGTCGGTTTCAATCTTCATTTCTTTGTGTTTCTTCTTCAATCCGCTTCTCTTTCCTCTGGAAATAATCCCAACTATATTTTTCTGCTTCCCTCCTTACCTACGTGGGTTGGTTTATCTGAATCTCACACCCAGTGGGCTAATACCAAATTCTTTGCTCATCAAGAAAACTGCGAATCGTGTGTTCGAGAGGTTTCCCACAATGCTTGGGAACTAGGATTGATTTGGTGGTGATATCCATAATTTTCTTCCTTGGGATTACTTTGACGATAAGCTGTGCAGTTTTTTCTTTTTGTTGTTTCAATCCTGGGTTCTTATCGTTGCCTTGGCTAGAGTTGGAAATGACAATTTCTTTCGTGAATCTTGGTTTGTTGTGGGAGCGTATTAAAGGTTCTGATTGATTGCTATCCTAGAAATTGAAGAGTGATTGACGATTTCGTCTAATTTCTCTAGATCAGTTTTGGGTGAGAAAAAGTTTGGTTTCTTGAGTTTTGTTATTTCTTATGAAGTTATTTTTAAAGTGTTTATGTATTTATTCACTTTTTCCAAGTATACTGAGAGCACAACAGAGTGCTTGCAATTTCAAAGATTGCAACTGGGTTCTCGTTTATATATATATATATATATATATTCTATATATATTGTTGTTTTATCATTTATCTGGTTCAAACAGTAAGGTCCGCTCCTTTTGGTTTTAATCTGAGTTTCGTGTCGATGGAAATAAAATGTGCATCTAGAATTAACTTCCTTATTTTGGTTTAGACATTCCGCTTAAAATATTTGAATCTGTGCGCAATCTACACTCCTTTTTGAGTTCTGTACTAAGTTCGATTATGAATATCACTGTATCCGTTGATGCATATTGGGCATAAAGATGGATGCATTTCGTATTGAGTACTCTGTTTCTAATTGATATATTGTTTTTGATCTGGTGCTGCTTTATTGCTTGGACCGTAACTTTTGATCTTGTATCTCACCCGATTGAATTTCTGGAGTTTGTTGTGCCATGTTGTCATTTTAATGGATGATATTTTATTTTTAACTTCTCTGCTAAACTATCAATACTCTCTCTCTCTCACACACACGCACGCGCACGCACACACAACATCTCAGTTGATAACTGATTTTTGTTTCCTTTGGGCTTGTTTGATTTATGGAAAATGATGATTGCAAAATAGTTGTGCATGTTCTTGTGCATGATGCATCATTCAAGGAAAAAAATGATTTCCTGCTTTTGTTGCAGTTAATGATTGAACATATGTTCACCTGTGAAAAAGCCCTTCTCAGAGTTGGAATATGATCTCTTGCTGTGAAGTAATATTTATTTCATTTGATATAATCAAGTAGCTGAAATTAATGTAAAGATGTTTCATTTTTTCCCTAGTAAAGAAAATGTTATCCACAAAAGAGAAGTGGTTATCTTGGGGAATTTATGAAAAGAAACAGATAAACCCTCAAAAGATCTTTCTTGGAAATCTTATTGCATTCACAAATTTGCGTCATTTTTTGTTTAGTCAATTTATTTTTAAGTGGATTTTAGCCTCTAGTAGTCATTAAGACGATGATTTCATCTATAGATACAATATTTCTATACATAGAGGTGACTATTTTAATTGAAATTTTATTGTTCACTAATTATTTCTTTATCAGGGAAGGGAAGAAACCAAATTTGAACTATATGCACTTACAAATTTAATTGAAAGAGATTATTTTTTAGTTCAAAAGCTATACTGTTTTGTTAGAAAACTTTGGTTCATTCAAGGTGGTCTTGATTATGAAATTGGTTCAAAACTTTTTCTATACTGATAGCTTTTACTTGAACTTGTATAGGGATCGGATCAGGCCTCTTTAATTAGCCTTTTCTGCATTGGCTTTGGACCGGATGTGTAGCATGTGCCAATATTGTGGTGCGGGCCCGACAGACTCAAAACTTGACGACAAGAATCAAGGCAATCAGAGCAACTTGAAGTTGGATAGCAAAGTTACCATCAGGCCTTGTAAATTTTGTGGGGAGAAAGAACAGAAAGAAAATCTGAAATCTGGCTGTGCAAGTGCTTATATGACACCACTGATTAGCCCTACAGTTTCATTGTCTAGCACTGATAGCTGTGCTTCCATCTGCAGTAAATTACTATTTCTTTGTCAAATTTATATTTTATTTGACATTATTTATCCAATATAGTAATATTATTAGTGTGAATCTAAATCATTCCTTTCTGGATATTTCAGGTGATTTTTCAGTTGATATGAATTCATCTGACAGGTACTTTTGTCAACAGAGAGCTGTGATTATAATTCTTACCTTGGGTTTGTTTCTTTTTTAATATGTTTTTGTTAGGATGAGTCAAGAAGAAGGCACAGTTGAAGTTAGTAGGGAAAATCATGACTATAAATTGAATGAAAAAACGCAACACTCAAGCTTACAAAATTCAGAAGGATTGAGTGAAAATCCGCTTGATACAAACGATTCTGCGCATGAAGCGGACTCTGTGAGAGATGTGGAGATTTCTCAAGGACAGAACTGTCCAGAAGCGAAAGGGGACAGTTCTGAGAACCCTGATTTATCTGTTGATGAAGAACCTGAAGACTCAATTCCTGAAGACTTGGATGTCCAAACATGGGAACCTCCTGATCCAGAAAACCCACAAGATGATGTAGACCATAGTGTTGCTTGTAATGATGATGATGATGAGTGCACTGATAGTGTGAACTGGGGTGAGCCAACTTCTTTGAGTTGCTCTAATGATGAATTGAGTGGGTCTTACAAGTTCAAGGAGGAAAAGCTAAGGGCAATGCAAGAAGTGGTAAATGGGAGATTTAAGGCACTTGTAGGTCAGCTTCTTAAATCTGTTGGCGTCTCCTCTTCCAATGATGGTGGTAAGAATTGGGTGGACATAGTCACTTCTTTATCTTGGGAAGCTGCTTCATTTCTAAAGCCTGATGCTATTGGAGTTAAATCAATGAATCCTGATGGGTATGTCAAAGTGAAATGTATTGCAGCTGGTTCTTGCAGCCAAAGGTAAGAACAGTTTGACTGTAAGAACTTATTTCAAGGGCTTTGTTAATAACTCAACTGAAACTTAGATAATTGGTTGCAACCTAGTCTTTTAGCTATTAGCCGGTTTTTTCCTTTTTAAATATATGTTGGCTTTCATCCAGGTACGTATAACTTTTCAAAATGCTGCATCCATATCATGTTATGTAGTTTTCTTTGGCCGGTTGTATTCTATTCTACTACCTCTGGTCAGGACCTCGTTTAATGAGTCTTACCTTTAGGACTGGAGGAGTATTATGTTTGTATCATGTGTTTATTGATTATTTGAAAGGAAATTCTTTTGGTTGTCCTTTCTGCTGTCGTCAATGTAATTTTCTCGCAAAATGTTGATTGCGAAGTAAGATATCCTTGACTGCACTACAAGCTAGGTCCTATATTTAGGATTGGAGGAGTATTATATTTTTATTATGTGTCTATTGATTATTCAAAAGGAAATTCGTTTTGTTTTATCTTTTCTGTTGTCGTCAATGTAATTTTCTCCCAAAATGTTGCTTGCCAAGTAAGATATCCTTGAGCTCCGCTCATTTTTCCTTTCCCGTAGCATTATCCTTCTAAGGAACTTCCTTTGTCCCTGAAATGCTTTATCTTGGTCTTCAACTGATAATTTTGTTTTGTTGGTTTGTCCTGTAAACAACCATGGACACTCATTCAATTTTATGTTTGAGTGTACAATATTGTTTTTTGACAGGGACAATAGCCCTGTAAACTTATTATATATCGTATTGCAGTCAAATTATCAAAGGTTCGGTCTTCAAAAAGCATGCTGCACACAAGCACATGCCAACTAAGTACCAAAATCCAAGGTTGTTGCTGATGCGTGGAATGCTTGGCCATTCTTGTAGTGGTCTGTCCTCATTTGACTCTATGGAACAGGTAATTATTGATTTGGCTTCTGTCCTTAGTGTATTCTCCCTCTAATAATTTGCTTTCTAACAGGAGAAAGACTATCTGAAATCTTTAATCGAGCTTATAGAGAAGTGCCGTCCAAATGTTATTTTGGTGGAGAAAACTGTTTCTCGTGATATACAAGAGCAAATTCTGAAGAAAGGAATGACGTTAGTACTTGATATGAAGCTTCATCGCCTTGAAAGAGTTGCACGTTGTACTGGTTCACCAATTCTTTCATGTGATAATTTGAATGGTCAAAAGCTAAAGCACTGTGACTCCATTTATTTTGAGAAGTTTGTGGAGGAACATGCTGGTTCTGTTGAAGGAGGAAAGAGGCCTATCAAGACTTTAATGTTCATTGAGGGCTGTCCAACACGTTTGGGTTGTACGGTATGCTTTCACTTGCTTATGAACCTCCTCTGTCCTTTTTAATTTTAAATTTATAATAACGAGGGGTATAAACTACTTCATTTAATTATTCAGTTATGAAACAAATGTAATGACCTGGGGCGTTCAGAGTCCTCCCCACCCTGGAGGGTATGCTTGAAGTCAGTATGCTATGAAAAATCAATAAAAAGATGTGTCTGGGTAATTTACAGCAGAAATACACTACATCTGAATAAAAATATATGGTGAATAAATCTAACTATAGGCTTGAACATGCACGTGGTATAATAAATTAGCAGCGTCTGCTTATATACTGAAGGCTGTAGTTGAAGACTTTTCTTCCTGCTGATGAGTTTTGCATCTATTATTTGGGGTTATATTAAGTACTTCAATACCTAACTTTGCAGATTTTGCTGAAAGGAGCAAACAGTGATGAGTTGAAGAGGGTGAAATGTGTCCTAAGGTGTGCAGTTGTCATGGCATATCACTTAATCCTTGAGACTTCTTTTGTTGTTGATCAGAGAGCAATGTTCTCTACCTTTTCTGTTCTTAATGTCGCGACAGATACCCTGGCAACTGATGAAAAATCCCATAGCATAGAGTCCAGCGATTCAAGCAATGCATCTGTAGAGTGTTCGCTTGCTGAAAATGGACCTGTTAGTATTGAAATTCCCATATGCAATGGATCCCATGAATCATATAGTCCATTAATGTTTTCTCAATTCTCAGCCATTTCTTCTTCATTAAAGAAAGTTCTGGGTGACAGTTTTCCCTTACCATCTTCTGCACCTTATCAAACTCTGTCGGCATATTTTGGTCTGAATGAAAGGGAACCAGATGCTGAAGTCAACAAATCAGTTTCTCTTTCAGAAAATCAAGAAACAGATGATAATAGCAGAATTGAAGCGAGAAGTTTGTCTGATGAAGAGAAAGCATCAAATGGTAGACAATCCCAGTGTATTGTCCTCTATGAAAGGGAACCAGATGGTCAAGTCAACAAATCAGTTTCTGTTTTAGAAAATCAAGGAACAGATGACAATCGCCAACATGAAGCCAGAAGCTTTTCTGATGAAGAGAAATCGTTTAATGGTAGAGAATCACAGAGTTTTCCTGGGTGCTTGGAATTTGATGGGAACAAAATTAAAGAGGGTGACGATAAGAAAAATCAGTTGCAAAATAAGGATGATATCAACGCTGTCTTGGATTCTCAGAGTATTTTGGTCTTGATGTCTAGCCGGAATTCATTAAGAGGGACCATATGTCAGCAAAGTCATTTCTCTCATATTATGTTTTACAAAAATTTTGATGTCCCGCTGGGAAAGTTTCTTCAGGATAATCTACTCAATCAGGTTTTCGTTTATTTCATTTTTTTGTTTAGTATTTTCCATTTGGTAGATGACTTTGGGGTAATGGGAATACAGTGCCTGCTTCTAATTAAGATAGGCTTGTCCCAGTCTAGTTTATTTGAATGGTATATATCTCATCGCATTGACACTAAAACCCAATATATAACTGATGACTGATTATAGTTTTTGAAATTGTTCTTGACCAAGATCTAACTAATTATTGTATTGAATATGCAGACAAGACTTTGTAACACCTGTCATGAATTACCAGAATCTCACTTCTATTATTATGCCCATCACAATAAGCAGCTTACGATGCAAGTTAAACAAATGCCCCAGGAGAAGTGTTTACCTGGAGCAGCAGAAGGGAAACTTTGGATGTGGAGCCGTTGTGGAAAATGCAAGCTTGGGTCAACCAAGAGAGTGTTGATATCAACCACTGCTCGTAGTCTATCATTTGGAAAATTTTTGGAGCTTAGCCTTTCTCACTGTTCTTCCAATCGAAAATCAAGCTGTGGCCATTTCCTTGATAGGGATTTTCTGTATTTCTTCGGGTATAACAATTTCTCTTTACCAAACCATTTTCTGCAAACTTAAAATTTTTTCTAACCTTGCTGTGGCTGAAAAGGAAATGGAAAACAATACAGTAAACAAAGTATAGTTATAAGGGAGTCTCTCAAGGTAATTGGTTGGGCCATGTGTTGCTTAGAATAGCCTGGATTTTGAAAAAGCACAGATTTATGAAGACACAGAGATTTGGTCAGGTGATGGGATCTGATGAAGGAACTTTAGATAGATAAGCAATTTTTGTGCTATTCTAATTTTAGATTCCTTGGTAAATGTTTTGCTTAATTTGTAGCATTTTGAAAAGGAATTTTTTTAGAATCTTATTTTTGTTTGTTTTAAATGATTGTGAATAAGGGTATTACATAGTCTTTAGTTAATTCCATCTAATAACATTATTTCTGAACTTTAATGAGCCAAATTTTTCCTTTGTGATTTTGGAGCAACCCAGGTAGAGGGCAAGGCATTAACATTGCTTGTTATGCATTTTTTTATGCGTCTTATTGTTATTTTTCCTTTCATACAGATTTGGTCGCATGGTTGCGATGTTCAGATATTCTTCTGTCACTACTTGTACTGTGTTGATGCCCCCTAAAAAGCTAGAGTTCACTGGTGCCATTCGAAAAGATTGGCTTCGTAAGGAGGTTGAAAATGTATGCTTCCCTATTTTGCCATTTATACATTCCTGATACTGTCTCGATTGTTGATGTGCAAAGTTGATTTGTTTATTGCTACTATTCTGTCTTATGAAGTTCCCGCACTAAATTCATCTCCTTCTACGTGTTAAGGTGTACATGAAAGGCATATTACTGTTCACTAAAGTTGCAAACTGCTTGAAGACGTTAAGAGGTAAATTTGAAGGTTCAACTTTGAACCTTGGAGGATCAATAAGAGAGTTCTCTGAGGTTGAGGAGATGGTAAAGCAAGAACAAAAAGAATTTGAGGTTAGCTTTCTCTTGGTAAATGATTTTGATATTTTTACTCCATCTGCATCAACGAGAGTTTTTTAAACTCTCATGTTCAGTTTTCTAAATTTGGGTGTTGCATTTCAATATAGTATGCGTACATAAACAACACTTTGAAATACATTCTGATGCCTATACAATGTTTGATAGAGGAACTGATATATTTCTCTCTCCAAACTTTAGGATATCTATTGCCTTCATTACTGTGCGCATGTAGAAATAATACTTCAGCATCGGATTTTCATTCTCTAGTGATTCTAATAACTTCTCTGAATCGAACCTTTTCATGTGCTGCTTTGGTTAAATATTTATGCACTATTCCTGTGTCTGGCTTTTGTCACTGTAACAGGTTAACATCAAGAATGCTGTTGCTAAGAATGGTAATCCTGGCCAGGCTGCCTACACACTTCTCAGTCTAAATCGATTGATGTGGGATCTACTGATTGAATCTTGTGTGTGGGTTCAACGCATGCACTCATTATTCTCTCCAGATGTATTAAGAGTTGATTTTGGTGTAGCTGAGAAAGTTAAGCAAGAACATACTCATAATTCAAAGTTGGAGAGCGCCATTGATGGAGAAACTGGGTTTATAAATAAGAGTGTAGATGTGGAAGTTATGTCAGATTCACCAATGGAAGTAAACGAACTCCTGGCAAAGGAAATTCCAATAGAAGGCCCTCTTTCAGATGGCAGTGAACAGGATGATCCTTCTGACACTCCCAATGCCCCAAGCAATTTGGTAAAGCCTATTATGGGTAACATGAGCTTTAAAAGATCTTCTGACCAAGAGTTGAATTTTAGGTCGGAAGCTTTTACAAATTATCCTTCAGCAGATGGAAATCTCCGAGCAAAGGATTCTATGTCGAATTATCCGGCACATGAAGACCATCCAGTTTCCAAAGATATTAATCTCTCGATTTCTGATTTAAAGGTATTGAACAAAAGTGTGTCCCTGCATTCGCCTGGTTCCAATTTGCTGAGTTCAAATGAATGGTTCTGGAAGCCTTTTGTTGAAATCCGACAAGTCAGCATAAGAGAGCTCCATAAAAAATGCGTGCTTAAATTTGAATCTGTTAGCAGCTCTAGTGTTGAACATCTACCTACAGCCCATGAGCTGATTTCTGAGGAAGGTACAAGGATGCACATACCTCTGAGGACAGATGATCATGTTGTATCTGATTATGAGGGTGAACTCTCAAGCATAATTGCTTGTGCACTGGCCTTGCTGAAAGATTCATCTGTGGTGACAGAAGTTGACAGTGAGGATTATAGGAGAGAAAGTGGAACAGCCTCAAAAACGACCGAGATTTTGGAAGGCCTGACTGATTTATCATCTCCTCATTCAAGTATAGGTAGTTCAGCAGATTCTGATTCTGTGCATTCAACAGGAAGCACTTATTCTGAAGAGTCACGAGCCTACCGAGCTTCAGAAAACAATGCTATGGAGATATCTATGGGATATGTGAAATCTCTTGGAAGGGATAAATATTCTGTGATTTGTCACTTTGTTAATCAATTCCGTGAACTTCGAAGTTGGTGTTGCCTATCTGAGCTTGACTATATTGCTTCTTTAAACCGTTGTAGGAATTGGGACGCTAAAGGGGGAAAAAGCAAGTCCTTTTTTGCTAAGACACTTGATGATAGGTTCATCATAAAGGAAATCAAGAAGACTGAGCTTGATTCTTTTCTGGTGTTTGCTCCTTCATATTTCAATTACATGAGGTGGTCATTTGAGACTGGTAGTCAGACATGTCTTGCCAAAGTTTTGGGGATATATCAGGTTGGTATACTGTCTGTAATTTGTACTTCTCTTGTATTGGACTTAAGTTTTGTCCCGTTTCATTTTTTTTCCATGGATCTCAACAATTCGTGTTCTCTGCAGGTAACTAAAAGGAATGTGAAGAGTGGGAAAGAGTCCAAGCATGATCTCATGGTGATGGAGAATCTTACCTACAATCGCAATATTACTCGCCAGTATGATCTTAAAGGCGCACTTTATGATCGATACAATTCTGCTGGTGATAGTGCTGGGGATGTTCTTCTGGATCAGAACTTTGTGAATGACATGAACTCTTCACCGTTATACGTTAGCAACAAAGAAAAACGTTTTCTTCACCGTGCTGTTTGGAACGACACGACTTTTCTTAATGTCAGTTTGCATTTAAATCACTATAGTATCTTGCAACCCACCATGATTGATGATACCTCCAATATGTGTGCCCTATGGTTAGTTTGTGCTTGTGTCTAATAGTTTCATGGTTTCCTTATTGTGCAGTCGATCAATGTGATGGATTACTCCTTACTTGTTGGAGTAGATTCACAGAGGCGCGAGCTTGTCTGTGGGATTATCGATTATCTCAGGCAGTATACCTGGGACAAGCAATTCGAGACTTGGGTGAAGTCTTCACTTGTTGTGCCCAGGAATGTGTTGCCAACTGTAATCTCTCCCAAAGAGTACAAGAAGAGATTCAGAAAGTTCATGTCTGCACATTTCTTGAGCGTTCCAGATCACTGGTGCAATAAGAAAATTACTGATCCTTGCAAACTTTGTGGCACTGGGGAAGATGATCCTGCTTAGCAAAGCGAAGAGAGAGGTGATAAGTGAATGGCCTTTAAAGACTTGCGATACCTGATTTCTCAATATTTTTTTATCTTTAGAGTTGGAATTAGGGGGCTATTCTGCCATTTTTAGCAAAATTCTGGGGATGGTGTTATTTCTTCTAGTCCATCCTGTTCATAGCATGAGATATGAGTATGATTTTTGTATAGCGTTGGAAAAGTGTAAAGATTTACTTGAAATCAATGAAAGGTCCAGTTTCTAGCATCTATTTCCCCTTTGAATGTTTGTTTGGGGAGAAAAGTGAGGAGGGAGAAAGATAGATGGTGATGAAATTCACTACACTTTATTTTTCTCTCCCCACATTCTCCTTTGATCATGGGAAGGAATCTAATGATTCGGTTATTATGAACTTTCATTGACCCAAAAATGGTCTAATGAAAAATAGGACCGATGGCAAAAAAAAAAAAAAAAAAAAAAAAAAGAAAGAAAGAAAGAAAGAAAGAAAGAAAAATGGGACCAAATTTTCATCACTCATTGAAGTGTATTGACCTGTTCACTCATTTTGGAGAAGCAAGGTTTTCACATTGCATCTGTATACAAACAACACATACTCCCTCCCTCCTTCTTTATAAGATCCAAATTTTTTGAATTCCTCCTCCTCTTTTTATAAGATCTACGTTGGAGTTATCAGAGCATTAAATACATTTTTACCAATTTTACCTATAATTAAATTTTCCCATACATTCTTATTCATCATTTTCTCTCTCATTTATTTGTTATTTTTAACAAATTTGAATAGTTGTTTTAATCACACAGTTTGATTATTTGGATCTTATAATAAAGGATTGATGGAGTAATTCCGTAAGATTTTTCTCATTTCTAAATGAAATGATGATATTTAAAAAGAATTTTTTTTTTTTTTAAAAAAAAAAAAGCAGAATGATGTATCTCTTACTAGATTCCCAGTAATGGTAAAGATTCTCTTAAAGATTGTCAGATGGTGGGTTTCTTCTGAAAACAGAGGAAAGCATAAACATCTCCTAACTATTAAGCAAGCAATATATATATATATATGTACATGTATATGTATATGCCTTATTGCTTGAGAAAGAAATACTCCTCCATTTCATTTCAAAGAAAGGAACATATTCCCCATTACGCATGACCTTAAAATCATCACAAGCTTCCTCCTGTAAACACTCTCCAACCTCATTTCATTTTATGAGATCATGAACGACAACTCAACAACTCGAGACTTAATTCTCCAAGCAGAACAAAATGAAGATGAATATTACGACATCGATGACTATGGGGTCGATGAATCTTACTATTTCTACATCGTCAATGCAATACTCAGTGGCACAGCCAGGCTCAACGTTCTGTTACCCACAGCCACCATCCTTGCTTTCAGCATCTTCACACCAATCCTAACCGATGATGGCGAATGCAGCGTGCTGAGCCGGTGGCTCATGGGCGTGTTTCTGGCCATATTAGCAGTGTCATGTGTGTTCTTCACCTTCACAGATAGCTTCAGAACAGCCAGTGGAAGGCTGTGTTATGGGGTAGCAACATTGAGAGGGATATGGACTTTCAATGGAGGAAGGAAGAAGCCGTGTGAGCCGTCGGATTATAGACTGAGATGGAGTGATTTCTTCTATGCCTCACTTTCTTTGACCTCTTTTCTTGCTTTTGCAGGGTTGAATCATGATGTTGTAAAGTGCTATTACCCAGGAATTCCCAGAAAAGTGACCAATACTGTTCCTCTTGTGGTTGGTTTTGTTGTGAGTGTTTTGTTTGTGGTGTTCCCTTCTAAGAGGAGAGGCATTGGTTATCCTTTCTTGTTGCAAAGAGATCCCTTGCGCTCTAGACGTTAATACTTGAAATAATTATTCTTCCTGTTTCCACATTGATTCATCCTCTATACACGAATAATATTACCCTTCTTTCTAAATCTAATACCTTAATTCAATTTATCTTTTAAATTTATAATTTTCTCCTCAATCCCTCCCTTCTAATTTCATAATTAAAGAGGTTTGCATCAATGGAGGTAGCTTCTAATGTAAACGAGTACAGGGGATATTTTAGAAAAATTAATATACATTTTTAAAATAATTAACTTAATTAATTTCTTTAATATTTGTAAGTTAATTATTTTCACAATGGTGCTCTAGCCATAGCATTTTTGCACTAGCACCGTTGTGAACATTTTATATGTATTTTTGCATCAGTTTTTTTGATCTATATGTTTACTAAGAGATCAACATTAATTGACTTATTTTGCACCATTTTAAAAATTTAATATGTACCTTTACATTCAAGAAAAAGTTTATGGTGTTAGATGACCATGACAAAATTTCAACATTTACTCTTTTCTATATAACAATGGCTTTAGTGAAGATGACTGTAAATATTCAAATTGAGTTGGGTCCAATTACATGAATGCACAACTTTTTCTATACATTTTTCTGTATACATCACATAAGTTGATCATTGATTATTTAAGAAGAAAGAGGGTTGAACCACTTAAATCAATTATTGTTGTTCAACAATGATTTATTATTAAATCTTAGGCAAATTTTGATGAACTTTCCACCGAAAAGGCATTGGTCCTATGCCTTCGACTTGAATAACTTGATATCTTGGTCAAGATTATAACTTTCATCAATGATTCGAGAAGCATCATATAAGTTGATCCTTGCTAAGATCTACAATATTTGAATGTATGACTCAAATTATTACATATATGACATGAGTTCAATTTAATGCCTATGAAGATTGGAAGTAGAAGTTAGTTTTACAACGTAATTCACAATGTATACATAAGTATGTGAGATAAATATTTTCTTAGCTTGCATGAACATGTTTTTATAATACTAATTCAAACATGCACTTAACATGGGAAGATCTTTAAGATAACATGCAACTCTAGTATATAACTCGAATAATATGAAAGCATTAAATTTGGATAACTTGACTATTCTTTTGCACATATATTGTAGAAATTGTAGACTTGAATGATATATACTTATGTTAGGATTAACTCAATTAGATTATGATTACTAGCCATTGATTATTTAATGATGAGTAGCTGTGCTTATCAGCTTTCCAAGTTTGAATCTTTTCTCATGGGAGATGAGTGTCTTCACTAACTTTTCTCTTTACTTAATACTTCAACTATTGGATCATATTTTAATGGATGAATTAATGTTATGTAACAATATTATAATTGTGGATTTTTATTATATTTAATATTAATACATAATATTAAATCTTACATATTAAAATATAATCTAATAGTTAATATATCAAGTAGAGAGGAAATGGAATGAGGAGTTAGTAAAGAAACTATAATTCCTCTATTTGAACAGAACTCCTGAAAATAGAAAAGTACGGTCAACGTTGGAATCCACACATCACACGCTTAAAAGAGAACAAAATTAATATTTAATACCCACCTGCTCGCCCATCAATCTTGACTCAATTGGGATGGAATCAGTTTTCCTGCTCATTTAAAGGATGAGTAAAGTTGGGATATCTGGACGTTCGATGGGATATAGACGGTCGAGTTTTATTTTTTTATTTTTTATTTTTTTAAAAATTATTTTAATAAGTATAGAATCTAAAATAAAAATAATTTCTTAACCAATAATTTTTCAAAAAATGATTTTTTTATTAAAAAATCACCCATTTTAAAAAAAATCAGATCTAAACCTACTAAATCCAGATCTAGAAGATCCAGTTCTGAAATAGTTCTCTGCTCATCCAAATGGGATCTCCCTCATTCTTCCTCCGTAAGGATTGAGGAAGTTCACCCACCACAGCATAGAATCAATCCAGCTTGTTTCATTCCAATTTTGTTTGGTCAGACCAAGCAAAGGAGACTCCTTTTCCAATAGTGTCGCCAGCTCATTGGACCGTCCCAGAAACAATGTCACCATTGAAGCTCTTTCTGTTTTTTTGATTCTTTTTCACCTTTGAAGTCATGAAAAGCCTGCTTAGCACGGATTGAAGAGAGAAGGTTGGAAGAGAAAAATGAGGTTGAAGGTACTAGTGGAAATGAGGTTGAAGGTACTAGGGAACACACACAAAGTTAAACGTGGCTAAGAAACCAAAATTGTTATTTTTGCAGCATTTATAAGAGTTCGTATATATTTTTATAGCAAAATGAATATTATGGTGTTATATGTACTTCAGTAAAAAAATCAGTGTTAAATTTATAATTATGTCCTAAAATTAAGTATGAAAAAAAAAATATTTAAGAAGTTGAGAAACTTTGAGAAGCGTTGAAGTGGGCGTTAGACACCCCTGATCCAAGCCATGCTTCATTCTCATGCTGGCAAAATTATCCACAGACCCAAAAAGAAATAATCATGCTTTGCTCAAAACCACTGCGATTTCTGCTTCTTGCTTTCTCCTCCTCCTCCTCCTCCGCCATTACAGCGCTTGCTATTATTTCACCAGGATCTACACTTTTTGCTTCTGATCCAACCCAAAAGTGGTCTTCTCCCAACGACACTTTCTCTCTCCGCTTTATTCCTTCTCAAACCCCAACTACTTCTCCTACCTCATTCATTGCTGCCGTCGTCTTTTCCGGCGACACACCCGTTGTTTGGTCCGCCGTAACGGCGTCACCGTGGACTCCCGTGGCTCACTTCAGTTTCTCCCCTCTGGCGTCCTCCGCCTCGTTAACGGCTCCGGCGTCGCCGTTTGGGACTCCGGTACTTCCAATTTGGGCGTCTCTTCCGCCTGCCTGAACGCCGACGGAAACCTGATTCTCTCCAATCGAAACGGCATCGTTTGGTCGAGCTTCGACCATCCCACTGACACCATCGTGCCTTCTCTTAATTTCACAACCCGTATGGTCTTGCGATCTGGTGATTATTCATTTACAGTTACTCCCTCAGGTAACCTCACACTTAGGTGGAATGATAGTGTACTGTACTGGGATCATCCAAATTCATCCCCAAATGTCAATTTATCTTCGCCGGTTCTACTATTACAATCCATAGGGATTTTGGCACTTTACGATCCGGAATTGGCGACGCCTCTGGCTATTTATAGCAGTGATTACGCTGAAGGGACAGACATTCTGAGATTTCTGAGGTTGGATGGCGATGGGAACTTGAGAATTTACAGTCACCCTATAGAAAGTGGAATTTCTACTGTAAGATGGGTAGCTGTTGAAGATCAATGTAAGGTTTTTGGGTATTGTGGGAACTATGGGGTATGTAGTTACAAGGATTCAAACCCAATTTGTGGATGCCCATCTGAGAATTTTGAGATGATTGATCCTAATGATAGTAGAAAAGGATGTAGGAGGAAGGTGAGGCTTGAGGATTGTCCAGGCAGGGCTGCTATGTTACAATTGAACCATTCTCTAGTCTTGACTTATCCTCCTATGCTTAGTTCAGAGGTATTTTACATTGGTATATCAGCTTGCAGCGGAAATTGCCTTGCTGGTATTTGTTATGCTGCTTCTTCATTATCAGATGGCTCAGGTCAATGTTACATAAAGACATCTAGTTTCATCAGTACCTACTACAATCCAACACTACCCAGCACCTCATATATCAAGGTTTGTGGACCGGTGGCGGCACCAAACGCGCCACCGGGGTTGGAGGAAGCCGGGAGGGGAAAGGAAAATTCGGACCGTATGGTGTGCTTATTTCGCGCCTAAAATCATTCCACTTCATGATAGCAACTCAATGATTGTCAGGATAATGATTGGACAGCCTAAACAAGCGCTCAATGAGATGTGAAGGGACAAAGAAAGAACAAATTTGAGGTATACATTGTGCGGGAACACTCATTCTACCTTAAAAAATTGTTAACGTCTTGGATATTAAATAGGTTATTATATGCCATTGATACTAGTGTGCTTCAAAAGTTTTAGTGGCATGAAATTATTTTCCTTCTGAACTTTTTTTTTTTTTTGATAAATGATCAAAATGCATTAGACTGTCTTAGGTTAAAGTTGTACCTTCGTTACTTAACTTTGATCCAATAAATATATCATATCTTTCGCTATTTTTTAATGGGGCCAACATGAATATTTTTTTGTGACAATGATAATATTGCAATTGATATGCCCTAAAAATATAATTGTAAGAAATGACTTAAGAAATATTCTGAATCAATTTAATATGTAAGGGAAAAAGATAAAAACTAGACGCAGTTCTTGTGAAATATTTGTCACATAGTTCAAATTAATATATATATATATATATGATAATCGATGAAAGAAATGAGGATGAATGATTTTTTTTAATAGAAAAAATTTTATGTAAATTGGGTCAAAGGGCTCATCAAGTCACATTACTTTAAAAATTTGTATTAATTACATATGCTCAATTTCGGCATAGTCTCTCAAGGATAATAACAACTTATTAGCATATAAAATTTGTAACAGTCAGATGTTGAAGCTAAACTGAAATTTGGTGTATATATATCTAATTAAGGAGAAAGTGACAGTAGCAGAAGAATATTTAGAGAGGAAGGAAGAAATTAGGAGACTGAGAAAAGACACAACAAATTTTCACACCCTCCCACTATCTCTAATGTTGAATTTAATTATACGTGTAAACCTCTCATACCAATTTATGTGGCCCATTCCTCATGAGTTGCCTCTTGATCCAGACCCATTCTAAAAATACACATTCATGACAATTTCCATATGGATTGCATCCATAATTAATTATCACACATCATTAATTGTTACACATGGTTACAAATATTTTGAGATGAAATTCTTGTCTCAAGAAATGAACTTGAAAAGCATTATCAGAGAATGACAGCCAAATATGCTTTAAAAAAACCTAGATTTGTTATGATATTATATCATTTGTGTAATTTTCTTTTAAATTTATAATATCCTGATATATACATAATTATTTATATAATTATAATGCTGCCTCCATTAAGTTCAAGACAGCTAACTCACCCACCATTGAAATATTGAATTAGTTAGGATGAATTTCAACTCTATTGTCTATCCTATGTGAGGTGTTAGATGCTAAATGTGGGTGTCTCTCTCAACTGAGATTTAAATATTGGTTCATTATATTACGATAGACTATCCTTTCTACTAAACTTAACCCCCCTTGGTTAGAGCAAGAACATCATGTTAGAGGAGTGCTTTGTTTGCAGCTTATCTGTCAAGGTCAAGCCCATCGGTTTATTTGTTAGGCCTCAACTCTTATATAGCACTTTTTTTTTTTTTTAAACAAACCCTTATGTAGTCTTTCAAATGTCATGTAATGTGTTTGTTCTAGGCCCAATATGATTTTTTTATTACTTTAATACAACATTTGATCTTTTTTTATATAAACGTGGGGAAAAATTATAAACAAGAATCAATAAATTTTTTAATCATTTCTAAATTCATTTAATTTTTTATTAATTCTTTTCAAAGTTTTATTTATATTTCTTAAATTTAGGGATTCAAAGTAATATTGTAACGTTAAAAATAAAACTATAACTTTATAAAATAATGATAGTCTTAAAATATTTATGATCACTTCAAAGTTTTTATTTTTGTTATCAAAAGTATATTTTTAAAGAATATATTTTATAACTTTGAAGAGTGTAGTTTACTATATATGTTTTCTTACAAATATTAATAATGAATTGAGTTAAAATGATTATTTTAAAAAATATGAAATTTTTGTAATAAACTTCATAAGATATTTTGTATGCTTTATTTTGTTAATATATTTATAATTAAATTAAATTAAAATTTAATTTTTATAGTTCATAAATTTATAATTGAGTTCCAATGATTTAATTTGTGGAAAAAAGCTAATCTTGTTATGAATATAATATTTGTGTCGATGTCTATATATCCCCATTTTCTTTATTATCTATAATATTTCACAATTATCTCTTGTTGTCATCTCATCTATAGATATTGATTCTATTGATATTGTATATTTTTACCTATAAATAGAGGACATGTGTTATACACTGAATACACTTTGACAGTGAATAAGAATTATTTTCCCCTACTCTTATTCTCTCTTTCATCTTTTCCTTTTATTTATATCACGTTAATATCAGCACCACACATGTTTTGTTTTTTCGTTCATTAAAAAAAAAAAAATCGGAGGATAAGCGCGCCGCCGTCTTTTATTCTGAGAACAATCACTCATCTCAAGTTCAATTTTCTATTGGAGAAAAGGGCCATCACCCACTGTGATAGGCTATCAAATTGAGTGATCCTCAATCCATTTCAGATTGTCGGGCATGTGTGGGAGTGTAATTGAGTGTTGTGTAATCACTTTGGAAAACGACTTGGAATTGGGTTACGAAGGATGAGGATTGAGGGGGAAGTTTTAGACATAGACAAAATCCTAATTCAAAGGTAGGCCTCCTAATTAATTTGTCATTTCTTATTAATCAACTAAATATTTTAAAATTAATATATTCATATCTCAATCAATATAAAAAAAATTATATTATTCATAATAGCGTGTATTCATTTTGAATCTATATGTTGGGTACATTTGTTTTTATGAACTACTTTTCATACCGTGTGCATAGTGTTGTATTCCCTTTAATCTCCTACTGTGTGTATAGATCTTTTATTTTAAACACAGTTGAAACTTTTCTGATGCCTTAGTGTGGTATGATTTTATTTATCTTTCTAAGATTTAAGAAAATTTACCATTTCTTGAGTGCTCAAAAGGTTTGAAAATAGATATTTAGGTTCGTGGAAGAAGAGAAAGAAGAGGAGAGAGTGATAGGCTTAAGGGATGCTTTTAAAATGTATGAGATGGATGGTTCTGATTGTATTACCCCTAAGTGTCTACGAGTTTATAAAAGTGTCAACTTATGATCTCTAGCTTTGACCTCCGGTGATGGTGATAGGTAAGTTCCATGCCGACGGTGAAATAAGGAGAGGGAAGCTGCTTAGCACGGACCAAAGACAGAAGGTTGGGAGAGAAAAATGAGGTTGAAGGTACTAATGGAACCCACACAAAAGAAAAAGTTAACGGCGGCTAAGGAAAATTAACACAGTTGTTATTTTTACATCATTTACATAAAGATGTCTAGTTTCATCAGTACCTACCACAATCCAACACTACACAGCACCTCATATATTAAGGTTTGTGGACCGGTGGCGGCACCAAACGCCCCACCGAGTATGGAGGAAGCCGGGGAGGGAAAGGAAAATTCGGCCAAATGGTGTGCCTATTTCTCGCCTAAAATCATTCCATTTCATTCTAGCATCTCAATGCTTGTTTGGATCATGATAACTTTTCTCGTATATTTATTTTGTACACATGAAGTCATGATTAAAAAACTATTTTTAAAGATTCCAATCGTCATTTTAAATAAGTGTGCAATGGGATGTAAAGGGAGTAAGAAAGAACAAATATGAGATCTACATTGTGCGGAGAACACTCATTCTACCTTAAAAAATTGTTAACGTCATGGATATTAAAAAGGTTATTATATGACTCTGACATAAGTTTGCTTCAAAAGTTTTAGTGGTATGAAATTATTTTGCTTCCTAACTTTTTTTTTTGGTTTTGATAAATGATCAAAATGCGTTAGACTGTCTTATGTTAAAGTTGTACCTTCATTGCCTAACTTTGATCCAATAAATATATTATATCTTACGCTATTTTTTAATGGGGCCAACATGAATATTTTTATTAACGATGTTAATGTTGCACTTGATATGCACTAAAAATATAATTATAAGAAAAAATTTAAAAAAATATTCTGAATCAATTTAATGCAAGAGAGCAAAAGATAAAAACGATACGGGATTCTTGTGAGAAATCTTTGTCAAATAGTCCAAATCAATTAGACACAGACACATATTGGATGAAAGGAAGGTTTAATGAGTTTTTTTTTTTTTTCAATATAGAAGAAAGTTTAGGTGAGTTCCATCATGGGATGAAAGAAATCAAGATCAATGAATGAATATTTGCTAAGGACTTGTACCCATTACATATGCTCAAAGTTTTGCCTAATCTCCAAGATACATGACTACAAAATTATCGATATATGATGGTTATTATTGGCCATAAATTGTGGTTTCAAACCATCATATGTGTGGGTATTATATATGGTAATGTCCCACGGAATTGCACACAGAATTCCATGGGTAATTTCCCATGGAATTGCACACTTCCGCATGTAATTCCGTGGGCATTTTCCCTACAATTGTGGATATAAACTATACAATTGGTTTGCTACGCAAATCAGTCGGTAATTTTTGTTGTGCCATTTTTTTTAATGATTTCCATGACATTAATTTTTAAAACACAATTTAAATTGTTGAGCAAAATAGACTGATCATTGAACTTAGAATGCATTTAAAGTAACTAAAACACTAAACAATGCAAAATATCACAAGTTCAAAGTCATTGAAACAGTAAAAAAAGGCTTAATAGAAGTTAACGGTAACAAGTCTACAACAAGTCTACGGAAATAGTAAACATAAGAAAGCTACAAGTTCTCAACTATGATTTTCATCTTTATTTGCATTGGTAGTAGAGGGAGCCTCATCATTGATATTGTTAGAGAGATTAGGCAATTGAATCCCCATTCCTTGCAATGCAGTCATAATTATGTTAGTTGCTTGTTTAAGGCGTTGATTTTCTTGTTTGAGATGTTTAGTCTCTTGTGTGAGGTGTGTTATCCTTGTGTGCAATTCTTGAGTGTTAGAATCCCCTATTGAGTTGATGGAAGGATGTGAGGCAAAAGAAACAATATGTTGATTTTCAGATCCAAGCCCATATATTCAACCCTTGTTGTTCTTACCACTTGTAACCTCTAACTACGAATTAAGTTCATCCTGATTAGATTGGACACTACCTGTCTCATAATTGATAGAAGCTTTTAGTCTCAGAAATTCATCCTACCAACAAAAAGTACATAAAATAAGTACATAATAACATATTTATTTCCATACTAGATTTCTCATATAAGGAGAACATAAAATGTGACATATACTAACTTCACTAAAGAGTGCAATAAAGAATTATTTTCCAAAAGCCAATGATGTATAATGGTTAACGAAATAAAGTAGGTAATACTTTAATCATATGTCATGGAATAATTATTTAGATATCTACAGGCTAATCAAACAACAAATCTAATTTAGTCATATTTATTTGCTGCTTTAATTTCACAATTTTAATTACCGACATAGATCATTGCTTCTCTACGAAGTAAGACGATATGAAGATTCCATTCCATTAATCAACATAAATCAAATATGAATATTAATATTAATACAAGAGTAGTAAATTGATGGAATGATCAAATTTTAATTTTGATTGCAATTTCCTTATAATACATCACACAAAAAGATATTGATAATGAGAAAATATTGAGAGAAAAAAGTCCAACTAACCAGTTCAAAACAATATAAAAGTTATTGATTATAAAAATGAGAAAGCTTAAACTAAAATTTTCAAATATATCCTCTGGGGTAGGAAAAGTTAACAGCTTAGATACCGTAAGCGTCTGACATTATAGTTTAGTTCAACTAAACCATAGTTGATATATTTACAATTAGAATCAATTTATATGGTTTTACACAAAACTCAAAATTCATTTTTTTTTCAAATACTAATGTGTGAAAGCATATATAGAAGTGACACGAAGGAAATGAGCAGACAAAGATAGAGTGAATATTATAATAATAACATGTTCACACAGTAACCAAAACTAGAAAGTTGAAACATTTATACAAGGTTCTAAAACTCGGACCGGATATCAAACTGGTCGAGGTAGTGGTTCAAGGGTTAATGGGTCAGACCGGAGTCAAACCGGAGTCAAACTGGTCATATTAAAATAATATAATTTAATAGATCATCTTTTATTTTATTAGTCATTTTGTATTTTATAAAAATTAATTGGTTAAATCATGGATATAAATGATTAAATTTTTTATTTAGTATTTTTATGCATGTGGTTATTAAGTATTATTTTATTTTTAAACATGTTTTTAAAGTTTAATTAGATATTAATGAAGAAAAAGAAAACAATGGGGGCATAAATGAATAAGTAGGAGTTGGGGACTAAACCGGTAGTTTGTTCATTATATTTTTTAACAATAGCTATTAGATAGTATTTAGTTTGAACTTTGCGTGTGTGAAGGAAAACTGGAAAAGTCGCCGGCTTTGTCCTCTCAGCACTGTACGCTTCTCTTCTTTTTCTTTCTTTGTGGTGTGCTTCTCTTCCTCTTCTTTCTTTGCGTATCATTCCAGTCCTTCATTATGTTCCTCTTTGCGATCTGGATGAGGGCAACGACAGGAGAAACATGGTGAGTTCTTGAAAAATCAAAACTCGTTTTCTTCCTCAACCTCTATCATTTTTGTTTTAAGCTCCGATTTAGATCTACTCTTCTCTTCTTCTTCAACCTCCAATTTAGATCTACCCTTTCCTTTTTTCTGTGGCTTCTGATCTGGATCTGCTGATATAATGATTTTAAACAAATAAACTCGGCTGACCCGCACAGCTCGGCGAGTCAGCCGAGTCAGTACCGGTTTGATCCGGTTTGTTTCGGGTCGGAACAGTAGTGACCAGGTGAGTGGACCGGACCGGCCAACTGACCAGTTCGCCGGATTCCGGTCTGAACCGGCCGGTCCGGTCCGGGTTCATGAACCATGCATTTATACGGTCCGTTGCTCTTCTTTTCCTTCAAACCGCGCCGTTTTAGAGCAAAACAGTGCAACACCCCCCCAAACACTATTCAATATTCTGATGTATTTTTTTTAATACCAGTAAGTTTCTTAAAATATTTTTTAAGATCCTAAAATAATTTTTCAGTATTATCTAGTATTTTAAAGTATTTTGAAAAACACTATTCAACATCATGAAGTGCTTTTTCAATACCAGTCAATTCCCTAAAATATTTTTTTCAAGATCCTAAAATAATTTTTTAGTGTTATCTAATATCCTGAAGTATTTTTTATTGTCAGTCAATACTCTGAAATATTTTTGGTGCACCTGAACTAATTTTTAGTGCATCTAACATCCTAAAATATTGCACTAAAAATATTTCAGAGTACTGACTGACACTAAAAAAATACTTCAGGATACTGAAAAATACTGAAAAATTATTTTAGGGAATTGACTGGTACTGAAAAAATACTTTATGATGTTGAATAGTGTTTTTCAAAATACTGGATAATACTGAAAAATTATTTTAGGATTTTGAAAAAATATTTTAGGGAACTAACTAGTACTGAAAAAAATACATCAAGATATTGAATTTTTTTTTTAAAACTCTTGCTGCACTGTTTTACGCCAAAACAACACAGTTTGAAGGAAAAGGAGTAGAGGAGAGAAGCAGCGTCCGGCTGGTGATTCCCAATTTAGTCCAACCTTAGTGCCAAACCAAAATGTGTGGCCGCCGCGGGGGGGTGTCCGTGGTGAAGCAATCACTGACGTGTGGGTGTGATGAGCTGTTTGGTTGAAAAACTCAAAAAAGAAAAGATTGTCATTCAATTTAAATATTTGGATGGATAACTTGTACACTTTGACAAGGGAGGGAGGAATAGAAATGGAATTCAAAAGGGAGTTGGTGAAGGGTCCAACTCCCACCCAGGGGGAATGCTGCAACTCACTATTCGGCTGCCTCCCCTTTCCGTTCATTATTCATTATATTATCATCCACTCACTCCCTCCCTCCCTACCGACTACACTATATTTTATTAAAGAAATGATAACTACTCCCATAAGAGAGGATCAGATGGAGCGCTATCGGAGGGGTAGGTCTCTTCATCCCCACTCCCCATACTTCAATGTATTATCCTAATGGTTGATATTTTATCTTGTTCGTTACCCAAATAAATCAAAGTCCAGTAATTTTTTAAAAATATGTTTCTTCTTTTCACGTGCAATAAGTAATCTATTTATATGTTATATATATATATATATGTATGTATGTATGTATAAAATAATAATATAATACCTCAAGTTGTTCACAAATCTCTCTTCAAAACAATCCCACATCCACATGTATTGAAAAGCAAACAAGGATTTTCTTCATATTCAAAAAGCATAGTCCAGTGATATGTATTGTTGATATAATTAGCTAAGATAAGCAATTTGTAGGAAATGAGAAAACTGATATGAAAAAAAAAACTTCAGTTAGTAGAGAATAAGATAGCAATTATATTATATCATATTTTACATTATATATACTTTCACACGTTGATTCTTTTTAATTCTCGACAAATATTGGCTCCATTTCGACCACATTGAAACTTCATATTAATGATGGAAAAGAATGATTGGTGAGTAATCTTTATATGGGTGGCTATGGATAAATATAATCCATTACTTAAGTCTGTTGAATTATATACTCAAGCATGTGGATAGTTATTAATTATGCAAATGGGATAGACGTAGGAAGCAACAACCATATACTTACATGAGTTGTAGCTGTACGATGGTTGGCAAATTCTCCAGTTTTCTCGTTATAACGAGTCTTCTTGAACAATTCAAACACAGAAGGCTCTCTTCCCAAATCTACAGCTTGCAGGTATTTATAAAGATGAATCATACGAAGCATCAAATAAGTAATGATTGAACCATTTGGAGATAAATTCTTACCATCCTCCTCTTATGCCTACTATTAGGAATACTACCCCCTTTGTGTTGAGTGCCTCCTTTGCTAGAGGCTCGATTGGTCTTTGCTATCTCATACTTGCTCAAATATTCTGGTGTTGTCCACATTCGCTCTAACTCATTCATCACTTCATGTGGAATCCACTTAGGTCTAACTTGCTTGTGAAACAACTCCTGCCTGATAGTATGCATTGTACCTCTTAAGATTTCTGAACACTTTGCATTCCATATTCTCTTAACTTCATCTTCATATTGTGGTAGCCATTTATATTTTCTCTGCATAAATGAGAAATGAAAAAGATAAAAAATACAAACATAATGAGGAAACAAGTAGACATAATACAAATAGAAGATATCATATACCGCCTATTCTTCAAACCACATTTTCCTATAATTGGCAGGTTTTGCTTTCCAACTATGACATGGATAGTCAAATCTCCCTTGAATTACTAGAAGAATTTGCCGTATCGAACAAACAACAAGATTGAATCTAATAACAATTGTAAAAAGACCATTGTCATTGTTAGAATGGCTTTAAGATATACTAAATGAATATACAAATTACTGCAAGCTTGTTGATAACTTACGTTGTTTTTTCAGGATATATCCATATTCTACTATCCACAGGATCACGACCACAAGGTGATAATCTACCACAAGGACCCTGTGGAGAGGGGGGTGCGAAGATTCTATTCCAAGAGATGGTATTTGATATGGGACTTGAGATGGAGAAGGGCTAGGTGATAATGAGTGTCCACCAATTGATTCATGCAATTGTGGAAATGAGGGTTCACCTGAGTCATGATGCAATTAGGTAGATAATGTGGGTCTCACAATTGGAATAAGGATTTAAGGAGGTAATGAGGGTCGGATAAGTGGTTCAAGCAATTGAGGAGCTGATACAAATGACAACGATGGTCTAACTATCTTAGGAATAGACAGAGTAGAAGTAGTTTTTTGAGGAAGAGACAACTTAGGACGTTACTGAGGAAGAAATGATTGTGGTGTGCTCAATGGGCTACTATCATGCTTTGAGCGACAGTTTGACATCTACATATTCATTGTGAGACTTGAGTTAGTAATAAGAAATAAATAAATGATGACAAAATTGAATCAAAATAAAAACTAAAACTATAACCCCCTACCTTAATAGCCGTAATTATAGTTCGAAAATGCGTCATTAGATTAAACTAGAGACTAACATACAATTCAAAACTTATTGAAAGTCCCAATTTCAAGATAGGTTTCGGTCCTGTGATAAAGTATGTTTTCTAAAACTTTTCACAATCTATTTAATATGGTCTCACATTCAACCTTTGAATATATTTGGCCTGTGCAGTTTGGTTCCATTCATAAATATTAGAGTATATAGCAAAATTCCCGACGACTCTTGGGTTTCAATCTTTAACTATAAAAGCCTATAGGACATATTCGCCCATTTTCAAATAAGGATTATAGATATCTACATAAGTCTACTACATTGTTCTACATTTACATGTACAATTATCCCAACATTTGATAATCAGCACAAAACTAATCTCCTAGCCACAAACTCTAATTGTCATTGTATACCAGCTTCTCCTTTTATCTGTTTGCCTTAGCTGTAAGTTAGTAATGGAAAGAGTGAAATTCATAGGAATTTCAGTAGTAACAATTTCAATCATATGATATATAATAAACAAGGCATGTAAGAAATTATCACAAAGCAATAACACAATAGCATCCACAGTAACGATAACATTCTTAGCTACAAATTCTCAACAGCATTTACATCAGTTTCCACAATGATGCTTAATGAGTGTCACAACAGCTTTCGGTGTATTCAGCTACCACATTGATGTATGACTCACAAGTCACAAAATGACAGCTTTCGTTATATTCACAACGGCATAAACAACAACAACTTTCACCGTATTTACTTCCAGGCATCACGACAGCTTTCACTGTGTTCACAATGGCATAAACAACAACAACATTCACGTTCATTATAATTCAATGATCAGCAGAAACAGGCAAACATTATACAGGATACAAGAGAAAGAGTCACTACCTTGTTCTTCCCATTCGTGCTCGGGCTTCGTTTCACATGCTCAGGGCGAATGCCAAGTCCTATAAATCATAATCAAGGATGACGAGTTATTCACTATTCCACTTTTCAAACAACTATAAAACACTTAGGGTTGGTTATCATTTGAGACCTTTATGTGGCTATTGAAAGCCTAAACAAAAGCTTAAAGGGTTTGGGAAGAGCTAGACCTATTACCGCCATTCAAAAATGTAAAGTGCTGAAATTGGGAGTTGGCCGCGACCAAAAATCACCTGGCCGCAGTCAAAAAGTGGTCAGAAACATTTTGACTGCAACCAAAAACCCTTGGTTGTGGCCCAAAAACCCTTGGCTGTGACAAAAAATAGGTCAGAAATATTTGCCAAAATCAAAATGGGGTGATTCCAAAGCCTAAATGAAGCTTTTTAAGTCCTCTATACAGGAAAAATATGAATCACTGCCATATGCAAGCAAAAAATACATAATTTAATGCATCTTCATACTGTTCAAGAATTAAGTCCAGTTTCAACCTCAAACTTTGGGAATACATGTAACACCCCAAATTTCAATTAAGGACTAATGATGATTGTTGAGGATAATTATTGAATTAAAGTGGAATAATTATGTGTTTTGTGGCAATATTAATTAATATGCCATGATTGGTGGAAATTGAAAGAAGGAAATTGTTGGGTCACTAGTTAGTGATTAATGGGGAAATTAATTACTAACTAAGAGAAAAATGAGATATGTGATTAAATGGCTAATGGAGGGATTAGAGTAACTAATTGGTGGCTTATTGAATAAGAACCAATAAGGTTTGGACATGTGTCAAGTGTAGAGGAAGTGAGAGGCATGGAGAAAAGTCAAATGCAATTAAAAATAATTTCTCTCTCCTCTCTTCCCTCTTTATGCGTTGGAATGAGTATGGGAGGAGGGAGTGTAATAATTTTCTCTTCTTCCTCAAGCCCTCATCTCTCTCTTCTCTCCCCAAAAACCGTCAGCCATTGTTGAAGGAAAGGGAAGGAAGAAAAGCTTTAAAAAGGTAAGGGAAATGGCCTCAAATGCTGAAGCTTCCTTCTCTAAAGGTGTTCCTTGAATAAAGAGCTTCATTTTGATGTTTATAGTTTGACCATTGGTGTTGGTTTGTGCTCACAAGGAAAGTTGGGAGTTAGAGAATCAAGAAATCTCTTTGGCAAAGTTAAAGAGGTAAATGAAACCAACCATTCTATCTATGTTTTATGCCATTTGATGAAAGTTAGAATTTTTGGAATTGGTTGCCCTATGTTCAAAAAATGGGTCATTGGTAGTTTGGCAAGTTATTGGTATAGAAATGGGTGTTTTGGACAGATAGATTGATTTGGGATGAGAATGGTATGTTTGGATGATTTTGGAATTTGGATGATTATGTTGCCCAAAACCAAAGCATGATAATGGAATAAGATTTTGGTAATTCTGATGATTCCATTGAATTTCTTGGGTGTTTTTGTGTAGGAGTATCCTTGAGTAAGAGTTTGGGACCATTAGAATCGCTTGGGCAAAAGTTGAAAAGTGTTGTCTGTTTTATGCGTTTTCTAGTTTCTGATAAGATCACTCGAGTGACCTGGGGTTCACTCGAGTGTGGGATGAATATCACTCGGGTGAGGTTGTGTATCACTCGAGTATTGCGTGTATATTCTGTTTCTCTTCAGCTTTCTGTTGTGCTTCTATGAGCAAAATCCAAAAGTATGTCTTGACACTCGCGGGTGTCAAGCCATCACTTGAGTGCTCTTGTCCCTACTCGAGTGATGTTTCCTTCTGAAAGTTTCTTGTGCTCTCGGGTGACCACTTCTTGGACCTTACTTTGGGGGACTCGGTTGAGCATTAGGCTTTCACTTGGGTGATTGTGTTTGTGCTCGAGTGCAGCGAGCAACTCTGGGTGCTATTCTTCCTTTATGCTCTCGGGTATTCACTTGTTGTTGTTCACTCTCTAGTACCTGAGTGTAGACCGTACCATCACTTGAGTGGGGTCTCCTTCACTCAAGTATCTGTACAATATCACTCGAGTGAGGCCATCTTCACTCGAGTCTCTCAGTGAAAAATCATGTCTTGTGTTTCCAAAAGGAGATCTTTGGGGATAGTCTTCCAACCTTTTAGAGCTATTGATAGAGTTATTTATGGGTGCTTAAAGAGCAATAATAATAACCAATTAAGTGTTAACAAGTATTTGAGAATTGGAATAGAGAAATAACTCTTCGTCACATATTATGAATCATAGGATACGATATTTTCCCTACGTGGGAGGGACTAGTGCCAGAGCGTGGACAGAAGGAATGAGCATGTGGTGACTTTTCTCTCATGTTAAGTATGATGTCTGGTTTGCATGATTGATCATTGTGTGATTGTGAAATGTGAATGAAAATGTGCTATGGTCCATTGCAGCGCGAGCACTTAGTGGGAGCCATCGTAGTGGGTTGATGTTTATCACACCTACCCCAGCCATTGAACTACCGTTGTAATAGACATGGATCTTTGAGAAATTGCTTTGTGAATCCGGCCAGTGTGGCTGTGTATTGTAAAATGCTTTATATGAATCCCAGCTGTGGTGAGATATATTATTGTAAACTGTGTTGTGGTGCAATACAGCGTGAGTACTTCAACGTGAGCAAATGTAAGGGTGACGCAAGTCATACCTGCCCTTATCATTGTAACTGCCGTTGTAGTTACTAAATGTGTGTTATGATTGCTTTCATGCCTTATTATTATGCATACTATGAGTGATCTGTTACTAAGGGGATTCTTTAGAATCTCACTCTCCCAAAACAACTTTTATAGAGGGTCGAAGGATCAAAAGGAAAGTGGGTGATGAAAAGTGGGTAGAGCTTGAGATTGAGAGTTTATTTTGATTATTTGGTTATCATGTATATCATGTGGATATTTTGTTGGAAATAGCCTGTATATGAATTAGGTATATTTGAATAGTTTTGTGTAATCCTCAAGATAAGGGAAAAGAAGTATTGGCTTTGTGCCTTTGTATAATCCCTTTATTAATTAATGGAACCCGAGTGTGTCGGGAATTTATGTTGTACTTTAATATGTATGAATGGAATCAACCGATATAGGCCATTTATGTATTCGTGATGTGAATATGAGACCATTGTAAATATGTTTTGGAAGAGTTTTTGTAAACCATTATTTTGGGCAAAAGATTATTTTATAAGTCCTAATTTGTATTATGGTCTCAATTCATCTTAATCATGTTTTATGACTTTAATCTTGGCCTTGGTTGGAAGGGGTTTACAATAGACAACTTCTAGCACACACATCAAAATGACTCCTATAATTTATCAATTTAAAGTTTGGCATGTCTAATATTAGACTGTAAAAATTCAGAATTTTTCAACACCATTTACTTATTCAAAACATCCATGCAAACTAGTTGCTTTGCGTAGAGTTTTCTTCGGCAAAACTTTTAATTTTTCAACATATGTTTCCAATGGTCAGAATTCACATCTGAGGCTACTCCCCAGACTATTTTTTACATAGAATTTTTGGAATTCATTTATTTCTTTTAGGGGTGGCTTGTTTTGGTTTTGGTGCATTTCATGTAACATGATTGTATGGTCCTGGAATATGGGTGTCCGATCCTTATGGACTAACCGGAAGGGTACAATCCGTAAATCCCGCATGGGGTGTGGAAGGTTTTGATCCTTTTGTTCCAGGGGGAATAGCCTCTCATCATATTGCAGCAGGGACATTGGGCATATTAGCGGGCCTTTTCCATCTTAGTGTCCGTCCACCCTAACGTCTGTACAAAGGATTGCATATGGGAAATATTGAAACCGTCCTTTCCAGTAGTATCGCTGCTGTCTTTTTTGCAGCTTTTGTTGTTGCTGGAATATAGGAGGAATCCGCTGGATGAGTAGAAAGAAAAAGAAAAAAAAAGAATAAGTCAATTTTGGAATGGTTAGCTTTTGTACAAAATAACAAACTTTAGAATTGGACCAGTGGATCCTTTTTTCAGTCATTCATTGAATGATAAATCACTACAAGTGACGGAGATACACGATTTAAATAACGGAAAATCCAATATTTCCAAATTGTATCTAGAATGACTGGAAAAGTGGAAACAAGACCGGATATAATTTGATCATTATGAGCAAATCCAAAATCTTTATAGACAGAACCAATCATTAGTTCCCAATGAAAATATCAAAACAATCAAATTCACATTCCTTTCACAAGCTTTGTTTTAGGGTAGAATTTCAACAGAAAACTCACAATTGCCAAACTTTCCATTCAATCTTCCAATCAATTTCAAACATCCAATAGACATCACATGACACAATGACCACCAACAAAACACCATGAACTCACTAAAACCCTATAAACATGAAAATAGGGCAAAAATCCACAAGTTCAAATACTCAACCAATGACCACAATATATATGTCAAAAGGTTGCTTTTGCTCACCTCTATCTCTTCCACCAACTTGTTCTTTGGTTCTCCAACTACTAGCTTTTCTTGGATTCACAAAACACCTACCTCCTCTTGAAAATCTAAAACCATAGGAATGAAGCTCTCGTCAAGAAGAACAAGATTAAAGAAGAGGATTTTATCATTAGATTAAATAATGGTGATGATAAAATGAACAGAGAAAAAATAGAAACACAAGCCTCAGATGTTGGGTGTTCTTCACCACCTTCTGTCCGTGCTACTACATGGAGAGGCCGCCTCCGCTGCCACATCACACAACACCTCCTCGACGGCGTAAAGACCAACACACCCCTTATCACTGCACAAACCCATAGACCTTGCCTCGCCGCCACTACAAAGACCAACCCTGCATAGCCGTTGACAAGACCCACACTGTGCCCCCACCGCCAACTCCCACACCCTTGTCTGCTGCTCGCGACGTCGTCTGCTTCTCTCCACCGAGTCCGCCCTTCACTCTTCAGACCTTTTTTCCCTTCTTTCTTTATTATTCCACTAAAGGTATTTATGTCTTTTAGTCTTACGAAATAATGATAGTTTAGGCCCTCAGTACCTTAGGTCCCTTTCAGCAAATATTGTGTTAATCATGTATTTTATAACAATTTTCCCAACATATTATAGTAAAGAATTAAAATATAGTATATTTTCTCAGTATTTTATTGCTAATTCAACATTAAATTTGTTATGTCATCATTTTCTATTAGTGAGAGTTAACAGTGCTAACATCAGTACTTTTTAAATTTAAAGGACTAAACTAATATTTGATGTAAACTTAAAGGACTAAGCGTATATTTTAGACTATAAATATGAAAATCAGAACATGTATAGTAAAATTGACAAATATTTAAACTTAAGCAAATTAGGATTATATTTGATTTCAACATACCTGCTAAAGTTTAGGAATGTGAGAGGATGAACGTTTAAGTAGATCGTGAATTCGTGATTCAACAAACTGCTAAATATTAGGAGAGAAAATTATATTGATTTTAGTTTATATAATCTATTATAATCAGAATTATTTTCACGGCAATAAAAAAATAATAAAAAATTCGGCATTTTACCTCATCGTTTTTTTTATGTTCTCTAGTTTTCTCCTATGTTTTTTGTTTTTATCTTCAAACCAAAAACCATAATCAGAAATTAGATATGACATTTTGTCTGTGATTCTTCTTCTTAGATAATCTGCGACCTTAAGCCTCATCTAGTGAGCTCTCGTTATAAAAAAAATAAAAATAAAATGAAACTAAAAAATTTAATTTGAAAAAAAAGTAAAAGCCTACATGAGGAATAATCGAAAGAGGAAAGAGTTGTAGAGTGAAGATCAATGTTATTAGTAGTAGAGGATGAAACCCATGAAACCCGCAGCGGTAGAGTAAAACCCATGAAAAGAAAAGTATGAAACTTACTAGGGAAGCTAGAAAACGTTTAAGAAGAAATTAAAAGAGTTGTGGCAAATAAACGTTTTTTTAGAATCCTGCCTTCTTATATTTGATATTTTCAGAATCTCTCCTTTTTAGATGAAAAAAAATATTTAATGGTTTTTTGTGAAGAATATTAATTATTGTCAAATATTCTTTTTATATTATAAGATACTTAACGGTTCTTTATAAAGAACCGTAATATATACATTGTCAAATAATTTTTTTTTCTAGAATCCACCTTTTATATTAAATCTTAATGTTTTTTATGAAAAACCATAATATATTGTCAAATAACTTTTTAATAGACCCCCACCTCCTTATATTTGTCATTTTTCAGAATCCCGTTTTCTTATATATGACGGTTATTATTTTTAACCATTAATAAATCTTAAAGAATATATAACGATTCTTTGTGAAGAACTGTCAAGTATTATGAAATAATTTTTTTTACAATCCCGCTTTCTTATATATAACAATTTGCATTAATAACGGTTAAGTATTCTTAAAGAATATATAACAGTTCTTTATGAAGAATTGTCAAGTATTGTCAAATAATTTTTTTTTTAAAAAAAATCCCACATTTCCCACCTCCTTATGATATTAATAGAAAATATGAGAAATTATTGTATGAATCTGGTTTGTCACGTCATTTATAGTCTAACCAATTAAAATATAACAACTCATGAGCTCATTTGGCACCTCTTAAATATTAGCTGGCATATTAATAAAATTAAAGGATTTCATAAGATTCACTTTTTCACTACTAGTGAAATCTTAATTAAGGGATTCATTTTTTTAATAAAAATAAAAATATGGAATACATGAGCATCCAACTAGAATTAATGTTAATTGAGTTGTTATATTAGATTAATATCTTAACATATTTTATTTATTTTAAAAGTGTAAATATGAGATATTATTATATATAATTAAATAATTATATATTAACATATTGTATTTATCTCAAAAGTATAAATATGATATATTATTAGATATTAATATAAATCTCATATTTATAACCATACTTCATGATTAATTATTATAACTGTTATGTATTTGTTGTTATTGATATAATGTTGGAAGATATAACCCTAAGGGTTTATGTTGTCAAAAATCCTTTAAATCATGATTAAGAAGTTTTTAAGTGAGTTAATCAAGGATTAGAAGTGGAATAGTACAAGTTTTGGAAGATAAAACACAACTATTTTTTTTTCCATTTTCTTCAATATTTCGGCCAGCACTGTTTCAAGGGGTAGAATTTGAATTTTTATTAAATAAATGGTTCTATTGGACTCAGTGGGAAAAAATAGGTGGGATTACAGTTGGGCACTTTTTCGGTAGAGTTTAAAAAACATAATTACGAAAATGCCACTGAAATCCCTAAATGAGGGCTGTCAAGGGTATTTTCATAATTTAATAGTGAATTTAGTGATTTTGAGCCCGAAATTGGATTCCTTGGGCGAGAATACGTTAGAATAGCCTTAGTCAAAATTTTGGAAAAATGTGCCATCGGACCGGGTACCGTGGGGCCTAGCCAGGGTCTTGGGGGCATTTTGGTAAAATTTTACCATATACTAATATAACCACAAGAAATACTATATAAGAGTCTAAAATGATACTTGGATAGGTTATAACCTATTTCTGATATATTTAATATTTTAGGATCGAGTCGAACATCGGAAAAGACACGTTTTATGAGGCACACTATAAAAGGGGTTTAACAAACTTTGAGGTAGGGTCTACCATCTTTCATACACTATGTGAATAATTATATATATTTGTTACTGTATTTCGTGATATGATTGCGTGCTAGAGGCACAGTACCTAGTTGTGGTTTGCTACTTAACAATGGTATATCGAAAAATCCTAGTTGTGGTCGATGACTCAGTTGAGGTATATTATCGGAAATCCTAGCTGTAGTCGGTAACTCGGCTGAGGTAAATCTATATGAATCAAATCGAATTTTCATTTTTCCCTAATATGGTGCATTGCATATTTAATCTTCATATTTTATATGTCGATCGTATGTCTCTACGGGGATTCTTTAAAATCTCACCCTTTTTCTAAAACAAATATCTCAGCTAGTGCCAGTGGATCAAAGGGCAAAGGTGTGGACGCCAAGAAGTAATCAGCTCGTGTCTTAAGGTGAGGGCGATATAGTGGTTATAATTAGTTTATGCCTTAGATATTTTGGGTTATCCTCTAAATATTAAGTTTCCGCGGTATTTTCTGTATTTCATTGATGAACGATATCGATATTATAAACAAATATTTTTATCAGTATAATTGTACCTTTCTGTATGCCCATTGAATTCCATCTTTATTATTCTCCGATTATCGAAATGGAAACTAGTGTTGACAAAAATTTCTTTTTTTACTCTCTCACTCTTTCTCTTTTTTTTTTCTTTTCATAAAATAAGAGATACATAAAATTGAATAATTCAAACATGGATTTTTCTCCATATAGTAAGGGAGCCCAAAACTCAACACATCATTTGTGTAATTTTCTTTTAAATTCATAATATCCTGATATATAACAACATAGAGTTGCTTTAGCATTGTAAGACCTTGCTAATTAGGAAAAAAATTATAGAAATACAAAATTCTTCTTACACATTGAAGAATAGTATCATCATCATCATCATCATCTGTTGTTAATATCTTTAAGTAGTTAGGATTAGAATTCCAGATCTAGATCATGATAGATTCAGGATATTCTCAGTTAGAGATTTAATATGATCTCATCATCTATGCATATGCCTGTACATTTATTAGCTCTCGTAACGTTTTGATGATAACGAACCTTGATTTATTAGACTTATGTGTTGATTAAATCCTTTGAAAATAAAAAATTGAATTTCATGGTGAAATAATTAAGTTTTGAACATGAATTCAATCACCAGTAGAAGATCACTTGAGTGATCTAGTTAAGCACTCAAGTGATGAAGGTTTACTCTTAGAAAATTCCAAATCACTCCATGGTGATCAAACTTTGTGAAAGCATTTTCTATAACAGATCACTCGAGTGAATAGGTAATCAATCAAGTGATGACAACAATTATAGGTGACTCCCAGAAGTATTGAAAATGAATACACAGAGGTAACAAAATCACTCGAGTGATTGGTAAGTACGCTAGTGATACTACAAGTAATAGTAATCTGATAACGCAGATCACTTGAGTCATTAAATGGAGAATCCCTTGAGTAATATGTGACTAGTAGCATATCAGTCGAGTGATCAGGTAAGATCACTCGAGTGATATATGTTGAGAGGCAGATCACTCGAGTGATAAGGTGAGATCACTCTAGTGATATGCATTGAAAGTCAGATCCTGGGATGGTAAGGACTGGATTCAAGGTGTTAGAAGTTTTAAAGAAGTTGAAATGGATTGGAATAACAGAGTTGTGGGGAACTTGGCCAAGAAGAAGAAGGAAATTGTGAGAAGATTGGAAGGGATAGATCGTACTAAACAGTCAAATAGTCAAAATGGCCTCTTTAGATCAGATCAACAGCTATGGAAAGAGTATCATAAGATTGCATCTCAGGGAGAGCTTCTTTGGTACTAAAAACCAAGGTGTAAGTGGCTCAATGTAACACCCTGCCTTTAATCACGTAATTATAATTCGATAATGCACATTTAATTCGGATTAGAGACCATCGGATAACTTAATCTCATTTCAATCTCCTACTTTGTAGTAGGGTTTTCACAAAACATTCAAAATCTCTTCCTGTTCCTGGTCTCCATTTCAAAATTCGAATATAATTACCTGTGCAGTTTATCTACATTCATGTATAACAGAGTGTATAACCAAATCCCCGGCAACTCCCGGGTCCTATACTTATATAATCTAGAGGTTACAAGTATCTACTAGGGGATTACACAACCAAAATCGAATGTAGTGTTCCTGATTCAGGATATACAGTAATCCCGAGTTTAAAGTAGATAACCAACATCTCAAAAATCCTTAGTATCACTAAAGATCCTAAGTGCTTCGGGTTGGCCGCTTCTCCTTTGAGCCACATGCCCTGTCTGAAATGTTAGTCATAGGAAAGAATGAGATTCGAGCGAATCCCAGTAGTAACAAACCACTCACACAATGCATAACACAAAGCATGTATATAAATCACAACCAGCAACAGCAGCAGCAATCTCAAAGATACATGGTTTTCACCACAAACGACAGCACTCACGGCTGTATGCATAATACGACAGCTCTCGCTGTAATAATAATCAAGACAGCTTACGCTGTAATCACAATAACGACAGCTTACGCTGTAAACGACAGCTTGCGCTGTAAACGACAGCTTGCGCTGTAAACGACAGCTATCACCAGCTGTAATCACAGCAGCATCAAAGAATCATCACATAACAATGATAACACACACATACAGAGCATTATACATAGTATAAGAGAGAGAGTCACTACCTGATCCTTTCCCGACGTTTCTTGGCACTGCGGGCTCCCGAGGGCTGCAAATATCGAATCCTACAATTCCAAATGCACCATTTAGACACTTCCATAGTGTTACTTGGGGTTATATTAGTCTATAATGAAAATTTACAAAACTACCCCCGGGGACCCGGCCCGGGCCCGCCGTACCCGGTCTGGTTGCACTTTTCCCGAAATTCTAATCTGGGCTATCCTAACATATTTCCGCCCAAGGAATCCATTTCCGTACTCAGAATTATCAAATTCAATGTCAAATTACGAAATTGCCCTTGGCAGCCCTACTTTTAGGGTTTTAGGGGTGTTTCCGTAATTATGCTTTCTCGGCCTTTTTTGAAAAAGTGCCCAACTGTAACCCCACCTAATTTTCGCCCCTGAACTCAATGGAACCATCAAATCATTGAAAATCCAACTCTAAGACCCATTTAGACCCCTGACCGAAATATATGAGCTCTTCGGAGAAAATCGGGGTTTTACGATTTTGGCTCCGTAAACACGTTCCTTTCTACTCCTAACCACTTTATTGACTATTTCATTAAGTTACAACTACCATTTAGTATCAATTTGGGCAGCATAACCCCTAGAAAAACCCATTTCCAAGAATTAAAACCAATGGCAATCCGGCGAAATTTCACCGATTAAATTGCCCACAGCAGCCAGAATAGTCAATATACAAGAGTTTGGAAGTTACCTCAAGCTCCCAATAGATTTTCCTTGACTTGAATGAAAACCCTAGGTGTTTTAACACCAAAAGAGGAGCTTCCAAACCTTAAAGAACATAAAGGAGTAGCTTAGGATCGGAGTTATACGCGTTAGGAGCTAGATCGTCGGAGAAATCGGCTTACCTTACGAGTTCTCTTCTCCTTTTCTCCCAAAACCCTCTCAACTCTTTTTCTTTACTTTGGCTGCAGAATGGCGTCGGGAATAGCTGATGAAGATGATGAATAAAAAGTGTTTTAACATTAGGATGATGTCATGTTTTATTATGCTGATGTCATAAATCCCATTTTCGGATTTTATGACAGTTTTTCTGCCCAAACTTTAAAAAATCATAACTAATTCTAGAAAAATTGAAATGAGGTGATTCCAAAGCCAAATGAAAGATATTTAAGTCCTATTCATAGGAAAAATATTGTCCATTACTGAAAATCACCACAAAATTCCCAGAATTTCAATCTTTGCATACTGTTCCAGAAAATAATTAATTTCGCTGGGCAAACTTCAAAAATCCAAAACTCTTAGGTCACAAATCAAAATGATACAAATTATATGTTCATTTTGAAGCTTGACATGTGAAATTTAATACTGGAAAATTTCAGAATTTTTAGATACCATTTGCCTATTTAAAACGTCCATACAAATTGGCTGCCCTGTACAGAGTTTCAATGGACAGAGTTTTCAACTTTTGCACAATTGTTCCCAATGGTTCCAACTTCACAATAAACACTCTCCCCACATGAATTTTCACAAGGAAGCCATTGGAATCATTAAAATATCCAAATTCCCATCACACATTCTCCAAAAGTGTTTATTCAACAATAATTACATCCACTTTTGAAGTCATTAGCCCTTAATCACTTTTTGGGATATTACACTCAAGTGGGGAGATAAGAATACTAGCTTTTTCTATGCACAACAGTCATAAAAAGGCAAAGAAATAAAATAGAATCTCTTCAGGATGGAGATAGGAATTGGGTGACAAATCTAAGTACTTTGAGAAATATAGCCCAGGAGTTCTTCAAAAATTTATACACTGCAAATCACAATGTTACAAGAATATCCTCATGGCCAGGGAGTTTTCCTCATCTTGATCCTCACGAACTAAAAGCTATTTTGAAGGAAGTTACTCCTATTGAAATCAATAATGCATCCTTTGTAAATGGGTTTTTTCAAAGCACCAAGACTTGATGGGTTACAACCACCCTTTTTCCATACATAATGGGAAGTTGTAGGTCCTTGCATTTGGATATTGTGAGGAAAGCATTTGAATCTCTTGAGATCGTATGAGCGATTAACCAGGCTAATATTATATTGATTCTCAAGGTGGATTACCCAGAATTGCTCAAGGACTTTATACCAATTTCCCTATGCAATGTGAGCTTTAAGATAATCACCAAGATTATAGTAAATCATCTGAAAGATGTCGTGAACTACCTAATTATAGAGAACTAGTGTAGCTTTATTAGTGGTTGACAAAGTTGTGATAACATTTTTATTGCCTAGGAAGCTATCCACTTAATGAGAATCAAGACAGGGCAGAAGGGATATGTTGCTACCAAGATAGATATATGGAAAAGGCCTATTATAGACTAGATTGGTCCTTTTGTAATCAATGTTGTAGTGCTTGGGATTAAATAATGGTTTTATTAACTTGATTATGAAGTGTATTACCACCATCGAAATGAGAGTAATTTGGAGTGGGACAACCTTAGATAGCTTTCAACCTACCAGAGGGGTTCGTCAAGGTGACCCACTTAGCCCCTATTTGTTTGTGCTAGTATAGAGTAGCTAGGTCACGTCATTCATCTTGAAGTAGAGGTGGGGAATTGGAAACCAATACAGCTATGGGGCAGAGGACCCAGGGTTTCCCACTTATTCTTCACCGATGATCTAGTTCTATTCAGTAAAGCTTCCTTTGACCAAATGACAAAGATTAGAGAAGCCATGCATCAATTTTTCCAGGTTTGGGACATAGGATTAATTTGAACAAGTCTAAAAAATCTTTGTCTCTAACAATGTTCACTTTAATCGGGCATATGAGCTTAGTCAAATACTGGGGATTGGACTCACACTAGATTTAGGTAAGTATCTTGGGGTACTACTTTTTCACAGAAGAGCGCTGAGTATGACATTTGCACCCCTTCTTCAAAAGGTAGGTAGGAAGTTGGCAACTTGGAAGGGTAACTTGCTTAGCATGGCAGGGAAAATGGTCCTAATCTAAAGTCTATATTATCAGCCATTCCCTTTTACCAAATGCAAATTGTTTTACTCCTTAAAGGTATTATCTCAATGCTTGAGAAATTGAGCAGAGATTTCCTCTAGAACTAATGAAGTGATTAGAAGAAAATGCATTTGATTGCATGGGATATGATAAAGAGGTGCAAGGCCAATAGAGAATTGGGGTTAAAGACCTTCAATACCAGAATAAAGCATTCATTATGAAGCTCTGCTGGGGGATGATTACAAAGCCTGAAGCTCTTTAGGTCAAATGTCTGTGAAGTAAGTACCATTGGGGGAATGACAGAATTTCAAAGGTACACAGAAAGAGAAAACAATATGAGGTCTGGAGAAGCACAAAATTAGTGTGAAAGAAATTTTGTGAAGGGGTCGGACACCCTTGAGAAGTGGGTGTAATACACAGGCTTGGCATAATCATTGGTCTCCCCATGAAAATCCCCTAATTCACTATGTAGATAGAAATGAATAGATGATAAACCAGGAAGCTAGGGTCATATACTTCATGACTCTGAGTAGATACTGGGATAGGAGTAAATGGGAGAACTTTTTGCCAAGATGGGTAGTGGACAAGATTATGATTGTCAATCCTCTTAGGGGTACATGTAAAGATGGCTTATGTAGGAGGAAGGCTTCAGATGGCAACTTCAATATGAAATCAGCATACAATATGATCTATCAGTAGCAGGAACCACCTAATGTATGTTATTGGCAATGTTTATGGCACAAGGGAATTTTAAAAAGAGCAAAATACTTCATGTGGAAAGTTCCCCAAGAGTACCTACAAATAAACTTAGAGCTAAACACAATATAAATGTCTCAAATTAGTGTCATTTTGAGTGTGATAGTGAGGAATTTATTTTACATACACTGAGAGATTGTAAGGAAGCAAAAAGAGTGTGGTCTTTTCTAACCAGCTCGTTTATTATCTTAATTTTTTCTCTGGTAATTTATAGGAAACGATGAAATGGAACATGGTGAACTCCCCAAGCAACAGGAAGGCCTCTCACTAACCTTGGCAAATGATGTTTGGTACGGTGTGCTAGCTAATATGGAAGAATCGATGCAAGAAAGTTTTTGAAGGAGTCAACGAGCAACCAAAAGCAATCATTCATCAAACTATTTATCATATCATAGAGGGAGTTGCAAAATGGAAGGTTCCGACACCAAGTTTTCCAGATTCCCGATCAATCTAAGGTTCATTGGCACACCCTTTCTCAAGGGTTTTGTAGTGTGGATGTAGATGGGGTGTAATATCCCAATTTTTGATTAAGGGATAATCATGATTATTAATGATAATTATGAATTTATTGGAATTATTATGTAATTTATGGCTATTTTAATTAATGTCATAATTAGTGGAAATTGGAAATATTAGTGCATATGTATGGTATTTAAGATCAACGGTGGTGATTCCTTGACCGTGGGTCGGGATCCAGTGTGGTTAGCTTGTGTGAGCTTATGGAGGGAATGAAGGAGATGCTGACATGTGGCATTGTGGTGGCCATTGGATGAGATCACATGTGGACAAAAGACAACTTTTGCTTCTCCTTCCCATTTCTTTCTCTCTCTCGTTTCTCTCTCCTCTCTTCCTCCATTTCTGGCGGAAGTTTTAGGCAAGAAAGAGAAAGAAGAACTTGTGAATTTGGGTAAGTAAATGATCTTCGTTGCTCAAACACCATTCATAAATGTTGATCCTTGAATCATGGGCTTCATTTTGGTGTGTATAGTTGGGCCATTTGGTGTTGTTTGGTGCCACACGAAAATCTGAGTGTTGGTGGATCAAGAACTCCCTTTGGAGAAGTTGATAAGGTGAGTGAAACTAACCTATCTATCTAAGTTTCATGCCATTTGGAATAGTTTATAAATTCTGGAAATTTTGGTCTAATCATGAGAATGAGTGCCACTCTTTATTTGGTATGTTTATGGCATGAGAATGACATTTTGGAATGAGTTTATGTTAGATAGATAGATTAGAGATTGAAATATGATGTTAGGATGAAATGGGAATTTTGATGAAATTATTGCCCAAAACCCAAAGCATGATAATGGAGTAGGATTTTGATGATTCTGAGTATTTCATTGAGTTTGTTGGGTGATTGTGTGTGGGAATGGCTTTGGGTTAAGTTTTATGGCCATAGGAATCAATTGGGCAAAGGTTGAGGAGTGTGCCTCTGTTTTCTGCGTTTTCTGCCATCTGAGGTATTCACTCGAGCAGACAGGGGTGTGCTCGAGTGAAGTATGAACATCACCCGAGCAGAAGGGGTCTGCTCGAGTGAGGGATGAGTTTCACCCGAGCAGGGATGAACTCTGCTCGAGTGAAATGTGAGTTTTCCCTTTTGGTGCTTCGAGTGCACCTGGGTTTTTGGTGGAGCGATGAACATGCTCGAAGTGAGCATGGTCTGCTCGAGTGATGGTGTGAGTCCAGAATGAAGGGTTGCTTTCTGGTCTTTACTCGCGGGCTGATTGCCACGAGTGTGCTCTGACACTCGCGAGCATTGCCTTCTCACTCGAGCACTGGGTGTCTGCTCGAGTGAGCTGGTGCTCCAGGCGGGAGGGGTGGTGCTCTCGGGTTGTTACTCGCGAGTAAGGTGCGCGAGTGTGCCTTCTTACTCGCGGGTGTGAGGTGTGTGCTCGAGCACATATGGCTGTGCTCGAGTGATCTTGTGCTTGGAGAGCTTTGTGTGCTCTCGGGTTCTCACTTCCTGGACTTCTCTCGAGGGTGCTCGAGTGAGGCATTTAGCCTTGTGCTCGAGTGAGGATTTTGTGCTCGAGTGAGCCAGTTCCTGAAAGTTTCTTTATGCTCTCGGGTGAGCACTCGCGGTCTCACTTTCTCTTATGCCCGAGAGATGTTCGTACCATCACTCGAGTGAAACCGTTTTCACTCGAGTGACCGTACAATCTGTGCTCGAGCACGGTCATCTGTGCTCGAGTGATTCAGTGTAAAATCTCAGTTTTGTGCTTCCAAAAAGGGATCTTTGGGATAGTTCTTCCTACCCTTTAGGAGTGTCGTTAGGAGTATTTAGTGACTCTAAAAGAGCAATAGTGATAACAAATTAAGTATTATGAAGTGAATTAAGTCTTGGAATAGAGAATAACTCTTCGTCCCTAATTGTGAAAATAGGATTTGATATTTGCCTTCCTCAGGAGAGACCGGCGCTAGGACACGTCCGGAAGAACTCAGGTAGTGACTTTTCTCTCATATCTTGTATGATGTTTTGGTATGCATATCTTATCATTGAACTTGTGAAATGTGTGCCATGGTCCGTTACGGCGCGAGCAGGTCAGCGTGAGCCGTATAGGGAGTGACAGTGGTCATCTCTAGTTCGGCCGTTGGACTGCCGTCGTAATCGACATGGATCTTTGTGAATCCGACCCGTGAGGGCGGCGTTTGTGAAACCAGCCGTGGGCTGTGGATGTGTATTTTGCCTATGTGGCTTGAGAATATGATATGCTTTATATGGATCCCAGCTGTGGTGAATTATACTGTGTTGACTGTTGTGATGCAATACAGCGTGAGCAATTCAGCGTGAGCAATCGTCAGGGATGACATGAGTCATACTAACCATTGCCGCTGCAACTGCCGTTGTAGTTGCTTGTGTGGATGATGATTTGATTACATGCATTATTGTTGTACATTATATGATTGACTTGTTACTACGGGGATTCTTTAGAATCTCACTCTCCCAAAATTAAACCTTTTAGACAGGGCGGAAGGATCGAGTGGCAAGCGGGCGACGAAGAGTAGTTAGAGCTCCTGTTTGGGAGTATATTTTGGAAATATGGTTATCATTGTATATTTTGAACTTGTATTTGTAGATTTTGTGTAATCCCCAAGTTAAGGGTATGGAATGGTGGCTTTGTGCCTTGTAAATCCCTTATCTAATGAATGGAACCCGAGTGAGTCGGGAATTTATTTGCACTCTGATATTTGTAAATGGAATCCACCTGTTCAGGCCAGTATTATTTTGTATTGAGAACTTGAGACCATTGTGAATGAGCTTTGAAAAAATGTTTTTGCAAATCCGATTTTTGGGCAAAAGTGTATCTTATTAAGTCCCAAATTTCATTATGGTCTCTAATTACAACTTAATTATGAGGATAAGAACTAAATCCCGGCCCCAGGTGGGAAGGGGGTTACATGGGGCACACAACAACCAATGAGAAGCTACCTGTGGTGGTGTCATACGTGATCATCAAGGTAATTGGTATGAGGATTTCAATAGAAGTGAGGGTATATGACATATATTGCTTCAGAAATCCATGCTATCCATAGAAGACTACAGGTTTGTCATTAGCTAGGACTTGACAAGATTAAAGTCTACATAGATTTTCTGGAGGTCCTACACTTATTAGGGTTAGATCACTCGCTCCATGGGCACATTCAAGACCTGAGATCCCTCATTTTGTCGAATTGGGATGTAGAGATTGTTCATTCTTATAGGGAAGGGCTTCGATATGCTGGTTATTTGGCTAGATCGGCTCATGGGTTGGGTTAGGACTTTGTTCTTTTGTTGCACGGCCTCCTAAGTGCTTGGACTTGTTTAGGATAGAATGTGGTAATTTGCCACGAGAAGGTAGTGTCACCATTTAAGTAGTAGACATATTTAGTAACTACAAGCTTTATGCTTGCCTTTGTAAACCAAAAAAAAAAAAAGATGAAAGGAATAATATGCAGACGCTGAACTATTAATTCTAGTTTTGACTTTTGTTTCTATGTGAAATTGTATTTATTCGCTTATTAAAAACAAGGAAATTACTCAAAATGTATAAAAGGGAGAAGGGAGCTAATGTTTGAAAATAATATTTAATTTTTTTAAAAAATTTAATCAATTAATTATATGAATGTCATGCTTTAAGCATTATAATTTCGATTGCATTACCATAGTAATAATAATAATATAGGAAAAAAAAAAATACAAAAAAACCCCACAGCCTTTGGCTTGTGGGGCAAGTAAACTCTTATTAGAATATAAAACATAATAACGAAAGTCCCACAAATTTTTAAATGTCTAAAGTATACTTTCGGTCCTATAATTTAAACACCATTAATGTTGCTAATGAAAAAAGCTAACGCAGTAAACTCAAGTGATGACCGTATAAACTTAAGTGATAACTATGTAATTACATGCTATTGATCTTAATTTTAAAAAAATGCGTAAATTGAAAAGTATCTAAAAACCTAATGCAATAGTCAATATCAAAACCTTGATTGCATTAAAAAAAATTTTAGTTTAATAATCTAAATATCAAAATCTCAATTTCATTTGCAGCGATTTTTCAGTTTATTTTAGTTTAATAATCTAAATATATTATATTATAAAATTAAAACTTAAATATGCTTTGTCATCTGTACAATTATCACTTGAGTTTGTCGCGTTAATATTTTCTGGTATTAACATTAATGGTGTTAGAAATATCAGACAAAAAATGTACTTTATAAAGTTAAGAGACCAAAAATATAACTCATGTAAAATTTAAAGGACTAAAAGTATACTTTAACCTTTTTAAATTTATGTAATTCGTTGTTGAAAGTGTAATATCCCAAAAAGTGATTAAGGGCTAATGACTTTAAAAGTGGATGTAATTATTGTTGAAATAACACTTTTAGAGAATATGTTATGGGAATTTGGATATTTTAATGATTCCAATGGCTTCCTTGTGAAAATTCATGTGGGGAGAGTGTTTATTGTGAAATTGGAACCATTGGGAACAATTGTGCAAAAGTTGAAACTCTGTACAGGGCAGCCGATTTGTATGGACGTTTTAAATAGGAAATGGTGTCTAAAAATTCTGAAATTTTCCAGTCTTAAATTTCACATGTGAAGCTTCAAAATGGACATATAATTTGTATCATTTTGATTTTTGAGCTAAGAGTTATGGATTTTTGAAGTTTGCCAAGCGAAATTAAGTATTTTCTAGAACAACATGTAAAGATTGAAATTCTGGGAATTTTGTGATTCCATGCAGGAAAATTATATATTTTGCCTTAAACCTAGACTCAATAAGGGTTCCATAGGCTTTTGAATCACTCCAATTCAATTTTTCTAGAATTAGTTATGATTTTTCAAAGTTTGGGCAGAAATTTGCCAGAATTTCTGAAAAATCCGAAATTGTTGGAAATTAATCATTAATTAAATATCATATAATATATGATATTAAATAACCTCAGCCTTCCTTCTCCAGACATTTTCGTGCTGTTCCAGACCTGAAATAAGAGAGAGAAGGTGAGAGAGTTTAGAGAGAGAAAGGGAAGAAATCTCACAAGGTAAGCCGATTTCTCCGGCGATTTAGCTCCTAACACGTATAACTCCGACTCTAAGCTACTCCTCTTTATTCTTTAAGGTTTTGAAGCAAATAATTTCTGGTTCAAAGAGGCTAGGGTTCAGCCAAATTTGGGAAAAGCTAGTGGGAGCTTGAGGTAACTTCCAAACTTTCGTATATTGCTTATTCTGGCTGCTGTGGGCAATTTAATCGGTGAAATTTCACCGGATTGCCATTGATTTTAAAGTTTGGAAATAATATGGCCTAGGGGTTATGCTACCCAAATTGGGTCTTAATGTTAGTTTTAACCTAATGTAATGGTTAATAAAGTGGTTAGGAGTAGAAAGGAACACGTTTACGGAGCCGAAATCGTAAAACCCCGATTTTTCCCGGAGAACTCATAAATTTCGGCGAGCTCTAGAAATGGGTCTTAGAGTTGGATTTTCAATGGTTTGATGGTTCTATTGAGTTCAGGGGAGAAAATTAGGTGGGTTTACAGTTGGTCACTTTTTCGGAAAAGGCCGAAAAAGCATAATTACGAAAACGCCCCTAAAACCCTTAAAGTGGGGTTGCCAAGGGTAAATTTGTAATTTAACATTGAATTTGATAATTACGAGTACGGAAATGGATTCCTTAGGCGGAAATATGTTAGGATAGCCCAGATTAGAATTTCGGGAAAAGTGCAACCGGACCGGGTACGGCGGGCCCGGGCCGGGTCCCCGGGGGTAGTTTTGTAAATTTTCATTATAGACTCATATAACCCCAAGTAACACTATGGAAGTGTCTAAATGGTGCATTTGGAATTGTAGGATTCGATATTTGCCGCCCTCGGGAGCCAACTACGCTGAAGGACGTCAGGAAAGGACAAGGTAGTGACTCTCTCTCTTATACTTTATGTAATGCACTGTATGTGTGTTGTATCACTGTTTTATGATGATTTCTGATGCTACTGCGGTTACAGCTGGTGATAGCTGTCATTTACAGCGCATGCTGTCATTTACAGCGCAAGCTGTCGTTTACAGCGTAAGCTGTCGTTATTGTGATTACAGCGTAAGCTGTCGTGATGTTGATTACTGATTACAGCGTAAGCTGTCGTGATGTTGATTACAGCAAGAGCTGTCGTATTGTGTATACAGCCGTGAGTGCTGTCGTTTGTGGTGAAAACCATGTATTTGTGAATTGCTGCTGCTGTTTGTGATTTATGTACATGCTTTGTGTTTATGCATTGTGTCAGTGGTTTGTTACTACTGAGATTCTTTCGAATCTCATTCTTTCCTATGACTAACATTTCAGACAGGGCGTGTGGCTCAAAGGAGAAGCGGCCAACCCGGAGCAATTAGGACCCTTGGGGGTATATAGTTGAATTGGAAACGTTGGTTATGTATTTTGAACTCAGGATTACTGTATATTCTGAATCAGGAACACTACATTCGATTTTGGTTGTGTAATCCCCTAGTGTATACTTATAAACCTTCAGCTTTTTATGCATAGAACCCGGGAGTTGCCGGGGATGCGGTTATACACTCTGATATGATTGAATGTATATTAATTGCACAGGTAATTATATTCGAATATTGAAATTGAGACCTGGATGGGAAAAAAGAGTTTTGAAAGTTTTGTAAAAATTTTACTGTGAGACAGAAAGTTTAAAACGAGGTTAAAGCATCCAATGGTCTCTAATCCGATTTAAATATGTGTTATCGAATTATAATTATGTGTTTAAAGTCAGGGGGTTACAGAAAGAATGCCAGTTTAATCTTAAAATATCAATTTAATGATAGTTAGGTTCTAAAAAAATTTTAAAAAAATTGATTTGTAAATATGATTTAATCAGTTACAAATGAGAATTTCAGTTGCATACTAAAAGGCGAGTCTCCAAAATTTAGAACAATCGAACTTGATATTTGTAATTCATTTTTGAAAAAGATTTGTAAAAAACCTAACTATTATTGAATTGATATTTTCGAACATAATCGTCATTCTTCTTTAATTATTTTTTCCTACATCTATTTCACTAATAAATTATGACATTGACAAAAATATATTAAATGCATATAATTTTAATTTAAAAGAAATTATTTATACATAATTCAAAATTTAAAGAGGTATTTCTATAAAATAATAAGATTTAGAAAAATTATAGTCAATTATATATTATATTTCATTAATAAAATAATAGACTAATTGTTTACCAATAAACAATAGACTAATTGAGAGTAGAAAAGTCATAGCCACATGATGTGTTGTGTTTTAAAGGTGAGAAAAGCCATTTATTTTTTTTCCCAGAGAGAAAACAATAATACAAATCACTGAAAATTAAAGGGAATTTATAGAATTCAGTGATAATATAATAAGTAATAATAAGAGTAATAATACTCAAGAACCAATAATATTAATACTCTGATTTATTAATACTTTTCCTGTTTTGCATGGGGAGTTAAATAATCAAAAGCCGAAACTCGTTCCAGAAAGTCATTGCTTGCTATTATCAACCCTCCCTCGAAAATCAGTCCTCAATCATATTCAAAATTACAAAAATAGAAAGAAAAAAAAGGTGCTTCAACGTTGAAAATCCACATCAGAGAGTTGAAGAGGTCAACATTTATTATAGGGAAAATCCCTTAAAAAGCGTTTGAAAATCATGAAAAGACATATAGGTGTTCTGAATTTCTGAAATTTTGCAGAGATGCTAGGACTAAACTGAAATTTATAAATTCAGAGAAAAATGACCAATTTACCCTTGCTTATTTTTTTTATTAAAATAATAACTAATGGCGTGGTAGTTAGTCCTTGACATCTGACTCATTACTTCCTTTTTTATTGGTGAATGCAGATCTATAGATTGTAGCTCCATATACAACATGAAAGCATTCCATTGTCTGAGGAAAACCAATTACTTCCTGAAATCAAACAACTTTAAGGGAACAAGGGAGCAAGTTATTGCTAATGATCTCATAACTTTGGTAGAAAGAATTCATTGAAGATCAGGTTAAGATGAAGTAGTTATATGTTTTCTATCAAATCTGGCTTCGCTTTTGAAAATGATTTCAATATTAACTCAACTCTTCAATATGTGGTAAACCATTAATGTTATTGAAGTCTTTGAATTTGCCCTGACAGCTTAAACTTAATGGGCATTTGGTTTACTATCAGTTTGTTCTTTTATGAAAAAACACATTGCAGGCTGTGAATGCAAATTCACATATTAAGATATTATGATGTTGAGGATTCTGATTACTCATAGTCCTGGGAGGCCATTGAGAATCAATTTCATCTAATTTTTCTTTTGCTTTAATAGGAAAATTTTCCCCCAATGGAATGATGAGTGTCTCACTATTTCTACATCATATTGAACCTATATCTGAGTTCTTGAATATACAGTTTTCTGTTATAATCTAATTAAGAAATTTCAGAAAATTTTCCATATTCTAATAATAGTATTTACTCACTATCTGTATATTTCCTATGTTGTTTTTACTTCCTAATTTGACTTATTGTCTTTTATAGTATTCTACTTCATTTTTTATTCTACAATTATTTCTAGATTGTTTTAGTTTGATGTCTTTCTTCTTACTGCCTTGCAGGTTCATACAAGATTATACTTGTTCTTGAGCAATTTCCCAGTCTTCTTGATTCTACATTTTGAAAAGTTGCATATGGTCATAATGTGTTTGTCATTCTTTTATTCCTTCTTCGAGTAGAAGTTGCTGTGTTAAAATTTTTTGGTGCAAGTGGATGTTATACTTCTTGATACTTGTGAGGATTCCAAGGCAGATGCAGTGGAGGGTGTATGAAGGCAGAACTAAGTTTTATTTGATTTTATTTGAACCACAGTGGCGTTTTAAGATTGCAAACTTCCAGCAAATTGTTCTATTGTGTTTTTGTAAATTCACTTTTTCTTTAGTATCCATGAAATCACCCAACTCTTGATGAATTCCATGTGTAAAATAATTAAGATTCAAATGACATTCTGATGAGCTTTGTGACCTCGCATAGGTATTTTTAGATGTTGAAAGAATAGAAATTTGGTACATTATTACAATGATGTCGTGATGAAATGTTCAACAATGAATCTATACCAACTCAGAGCCCTGGCTTTAATTTTCTCGTCAAAAGTTGTTTAAGAGTTTGAACAGGTCGCTGGTCAAAAAAAAGAAAAGTGTTCGAATAGGTGGAAAATCATCCTTTATGGAATTTCCCCTTATATGTTTGTCATTCTTTGCATCAATATAGTGCGTGTTTGTTTCAACGTTTAAGGATAAAAACGGGTTTTAATATTGCAACAAATAAACTTAAATAGTGATACTGTTAAAATTGGTGTTTATTTTAGTGATTGGATTTAAGGTGAAAAAAGTCATAAGTTGGAAAAAGTTATAAGCCTCAAAATGAAGTTTATTGGAGCTTATGTGCCTGTGTGTGTATAAAAAAATATTGATATGAGTATTTTCATATTTTTGGGGATCAATGAGGTACTCAAAATTACTTATAATCACAAAACTTTTTTTATGAAAAATGTTCTAAATAATTTTCTCTTTCTTTAGATAGTAATCTTCTGCTAATTAGAAAATACTTTGGAATAAGAGTTTAGACAAGTTTTGAGTTTTGTTAATATATGACTGTAGAAATGTAGAGAATAATTAATAATTAATTTTAATCAGTTTAGATTTATTATTTAGTTGTTTTATGATTTTATAATCAAGTTTTTTATAAACATGTCATAAATTAATTTCTATATAGTGTTTTTACCCATTAAATTTAGTTTAAATAATTTATTTGGATTATTGGAGGTATTATTGAGGTTTTAATCAGTTTATTTTGTTACATTTTGAGTTATGTGAAAATATGAGTTAGGATTTAATATTTGGATTAAAGTTTGATATAATTTATAAAATTTAAGCTTGATGTGCACAATAGAAAAGACTTTTGAAGTGTATCAATTTAAATTAGAGTTTAATATAATTTTATTTAAAATTGTACCATTGCCAAATTTTCAAATTTAATTTTTGAGATAATTGTGAAAAAATCCCTTCATGTGTAGATATCTTCCTAGGTCCCATTTGGCAATTAAGTTGCCAATGAAGGCTTTTTTTCACAATTATCCCTTCATTTTTTCATTTTTCATAATTTTTACAATTTTTTCTCTTAAATAATACAAAAGCCACTTATGTAAAAGCCAAACCAAACATCATTCACTTTTACATAATATATATGAAACTAAGGCAGATTTGTATGTGAAGAGTGTGCAAAAAACTGTTTTATGCCTTTTGCCGTGTATTTTTTGGTAAAGTCTCTATTGGTTTGAAGATTACAATTATCGAACCCAATTATGTCCCCGGAGAAAAGAGATTTGTGAGTGATGAGTGTGCAAAGAAATGTTATTTGGATGGGTTAGTGGCATCAAAATTTTGAGTGTGTGTCTTGTGGTAACACTGTTGCTATTGGATGGTTTGGATCAATTTATTACCAAGAATGCTACTTTAACAAATACAGATATCTTCCTGGGTTCTATTTGACAATTAAGTTGCTAATGAGTTCTTTTTCCACAATTAGTCCTTCATTTTTTCATTTTTCATAATTTTTTCAATTTTTTTCTCTTAATTAATACAAAAGTCACTTATGCAAAAGTCAAACCAAACATCATTCACTTTTACATAAGTTACTTATCCAATCGCTAATCCAAACACTCATCATTTTACCCAATCTAACTTTTTTCCAATCTTAAGATTCCATAAGTTTAAGTAAAAATAAGTTACTTATCCAATTGCCAAAACAAACACACCCATACTTTTTAGTCCTATATAAGGGAGTTTAACCATTTGCAAATTTCAATTTTAGGAACAACACGGAATCAGGATAATGTATATTCCAAATTCAATGTCTAAACAACCAAATAAAGATGGTAGGGTTTGGATATCCCTATATGTATTTCTTTACATTCAACTGTTTGCCTAAGTGCAGGATTTTATCTACTACCTAATATTCAAGCATCTGAAGACAAGCTACAACCTTCTGGCACTAATAGAAGTACATCATCCTCACCTTTGAAAAGATTCATTGCGTGTCATATTTCTACTCTAATGTCCATGAAATTTCTTCCTCTATTCATGTAAGTACTACGTACTTTCGAGATTGAGTTGGTAAAAAAAATGAAAATTTGCAAATGAAAGTAGTAAAGAATTTCCCCCCAAGCTAATGGCATCCATATGTTTTTCATATTTCTTATTTGCAAGTGGTTTTTGTATGATATTGGATGTGTATAAAATGTCGTGAGTGGAGGTGTTTCTATTTTAGAAGGTTAAATTAAAAGAAATAGGAGTTTGGTCTTTCATTTTCCTTGAATTTATATATGATTTTAGTAATGAAGATTTTAGACAAATTATTGTAGTAGCTAAAACCATATTTTTTTGTCAGTTACACTAGTCAGACTACCTATTAGAATGATGCAAAGATATTAATTCTTTGTTGTGTTTACCATTGGTGCAGCATTAGGAAGCTTATAATTGATACCTTGCCTTTGCTGATGTTTGAGAAGTATTTGCACTAAATTGGCGGTGGGTAGCATGATCCTATTAGTGTATCAATTGGAGGTTATTATTTTGAGTGTATTATCTATTACCTAATTATTTATTATAAAATTGGGCCTCATTTTAAAGAATCTTAATTGTATTTACATGAGAATTATTTTTTTAATGGTAACAAAAATATAAAAACTCCAGATTTATAAACTTTTTGTACAATGCAGGTAAGCACAAGCTAAGTTAGGCAGTTTTATTACCATTTCTTTAGATGTAATGCTTCACATCTTCAATTATAAGAGATGTTGTCCCACTTCCATTCTTTATCAATTTTTTATTCAATAACCTTATGTTGCTTTTCATTGTATTTTTGTTTGTTTTTTTGTGTTACAATTTATTTTTGTTTTTAGTAAATCTTATGTTACTTATTTAAAAAAAATTAATTAGTGGTGGTAGAACTATTAATATTGTACTGTTGTTTCATATTACTTATGTTATCAATGATATAGTATGTTTAAACTATAAAAAACAATGATTTAATTTTAGGAAAATCATATAATTAAGTATTGAACGATTTTATAAGTACAAGGACCAGTACAACGCACCGAGGAGGAAGTTAGTTATTAAAATGGTAGTAGCATCGCCGCAACTAAATGCCATCCTCCACCAAACTAACAGAGCCTTCCGACAACAGTGTCAAGAACTTCTGTCTTTCTTTTCTTCGATTTTTGTTCCTTTTGTGTGATTATTATTTTATAATTTATACCAAGCCACTCTTCATTCTCATGCTGGCAAAAATTATCCACAGGCCCACAAGAAATAATCAATGCTGTCCTTAAAACTACTACGATTTCTGCTTCTTCCTTGGTTCTTCTTCTCCGCCGTTACAGTGCTTAGTATCTCCCCAGGTTCTATCCTTTTTGCTTCTGATACAAACCAAACATGGCCTTCTCCCAGCAACGCTTTCTCTCTCCGCTTTCTTCCTTCTCAAACTCAGACCACTTCTCCTCCCTCATTCGTTGCCGCCGTCGTCTTCTCCGGGGGCACACCCGTTGTTTGGTCCGCTGGTAACGGCGTCGCCGTGGACTCCCGTGGCTCGCTTCAGTTTCTCTCCTCTGGCGTTCTTCGTCTCGTTAACGGCTCCGGTGTCGCCGTTTGGGACTCCGGTACTTCCAATTTGGGCGCCTCTTCTGCCTCTCTGAACGACGACGGAAACCTTATTCTCTCCAATCGAACCGGCGTCGTTTGGTCGAGCTTCGACCATCCCACTGACACCATCCTGCCTTCTCAGAATTTCACAACCGGTATGGTTTTGCGATCTGGTGAGTATTCATTTGCAGTTACTAACTCAGGTAATCTCACACTTAGGTGGAGTGATAGTGTACCGTACTGGGATCGTGGTCCAACTTCATCTGTAAATGTCAATTTAACTTCGCCTGTTTTAGGATTACAATCTATAGGGATTTTGAGACTTTCCGATCCGAAATTGGTCACTCCTTTGGATATTGCTTATAGCAGTGATTATGCTGAAGCGAATGTCACTCTGAGAATTCTAAAGTTGGATAGTGATGGGAACTTGAGAATGTACAGTACCTCTAGAGGTGGTGAAATTTCTACTGTCAGATGGGTAGCTGTTGAAGATCAATGTAAGGTTTTTGGGTATTGTGGGAACTATGGGGTATGTAGTTACAAGGATTCAAACCCAATTTGTGGATGCCCTTCTGAGAATTTTGAGATGATTGATCCTAATGATAGTAGAAAAGGATGTCGGAGGAAGGTGAGGCTTGAGGATTGTCCAGGCAGGGCTGCTATGTTACAATTGAACCATGCTCTGGTATTGACTTATCCTCCTATATTTATGGTTAACCCAGAGGTATTTTTCCTTGGTATATCAGCTTGCAGTGGAAATTGCCTTGCAGCCACTTCTTGCTTTGCTTCTACTTCATTATCAGATGGCACAGGTCTCTGTTACATAAAGACATCTAGTTTCATCAGTTCCTACCACAATCCATCTCTACCCAGCACTTCATATGTTAAGGTTTGTGGACCAGTGGTGCCAAACCCGCCACCGAGTTTGGAGGAAGCTGGGAAGGGAAAGGATTGGGAGATAAATGCTTGGATGGTAGTGGTAGTTGTTATTGGTACCCTTTTCACTTTGATTGTCTTTGAGGGTGGAATATTGTTGTGGTGTTGTAAACATGATTCGAGGTTTCGTGGATTCTCTATTCATTATGCTCTTCTTGAGTATGCTTCTGGGGCACCAGTTCAGTTCTCATACAAGGAGCTTCATAGCTCAACAAAAGGTTTCAAAGAGAAGCTTGGTGATGGCGGATTTGGCACTGTTTACAGAGGAACTCTAGCGAACAGAACCGTTGTTGCGGTGAAACAACTTGAGGGAATTGAGCAAGGTGAGAAACAGTTCAGAATGAAGGTCGCTACTATAAGCAGCACCCATCACCTGAACTTGGTGAGGTTGATTGGGTTTTGTTCTGAAGGCAAACATAGGCTTTTGGTTTATGAGTTCATGAAAAATGGGTCTCTTGACAATTTTCTTTTTGTCAATGAACATAACCAGTCTGAGAAATTGTTGAATTGGCCGTATCGGTTCAGAATCGCTGTGGGAACTGCAAGGGGAATCACATACCTTCATGAGGAGTGTAGAAACTGCATTGTCCACTGTGATATAAAACCCGAAAACTTTCTCATAGATGAGAATTTCAATGCCAAAGTCTCAGATTTTGGCCTCGCGAAACTCACAAGTGGTACAGAACAAAGGTACAGAAGCTTGAAAAGTGTAAGAGGGACTAGAGGATATTTAGCTCCGGAATGGCTTGCAAATCTTCCTGTAACTTCTAAATCTGATGTGTATAGTTTTGGTATGGTTTTGTTGGAGATAGTGAGTGGAAGAAGGAATTTTGAAGTCTCGGAGGGAACAAAGCAGACAAAGTTCTCCATGTGGGCTTATGAAGAGTTCCTGAAGGGTAACCTGAAGGGAATTCTGGACAGAAGACTGGTTAACCATGAAGTTGATATGGAGGAAGTGAAAAGGGCTATAATGGTGAGTTTCTTGTGCATCCAAGAGCAGCCATATCAGAGGCCAAAAATGAGCAAAGTGGTGCAGATGTTAGAAGGAATCACTGAGATTGAGATGCCACCAGCCTCTAAATCTGTGGGAGAGGGATTTGTTATTGCCCACTCCATTGTGGCTGAGGAAGCTCCAATCTTTTTGTCATCTTTCTCATCACAAATCATATAATATAGGCTTCTCTTTTTTATTGCAGCCTCTGCTTTTGCTTGTTTCTCTTCAGCAATGCAAAAGGAACATGGAATGCTACATGCTGGGTATGATTCGAGCAATTAAGAAAGGAGAAAGAAATATAATGAATGCCCAAATATATAAGAATTTCAGAATGGTCTTTTAAATGACCTAATTTTTATGAAGTCCATAGGTATATAGCCTGTAATAAGGGCTGGCTCAGACTAAAGGGCCGGCCCGTTTAGGCTTGACTCCTGTAAAATCCTTAATTTTTTAAGCCCGTGGTCTTATAAGGCCCCGACCCTTCACAGGCTCGGGCTTAAACTCGTTTTAATTCAAATAAAATACATTTTCATGTTTTACAATTTAGTTATTATTTTGCTTTAAATTGAGGTACAATATTTTTAAAACTTGTAAATTTCTAGTTAAAATAATTATCTAATGTTTAAATTAACCTATTTTTTTTTTTAAAGTTTAAATGAATAAACAATTGTAGAAAACCAAATAAATCAAACTATTTAATAAGTGTTAGCCTGTTATTAATATTTTATTAGGTATTTAGATATCTCTCATATTAATAATTTGATATAAAGATATTATATATATTAATTTATTTTTTAAAAAATTAAACGGGCTTAAAAGGACCAGCCCTTTTAAGCCTGCAATCCTAAAAGGTTGGCTCTTTTAAGCCCAACTCCTTTTAGAGGTTCTAAATCATAAACTCGACCCTTGACGGGTTCGAGTCTAAACGGGTTGGCTAGACGGGCTTAGCCTGATTTCCCGGCTCTTCACAGGGACTATTTTAAATTGAGGCTTTTTCCCTGTGAAATGATATAATTGCCCTCATTAAAATTAGTCATTTAGTTGGCATTGTCTATTATGTAATTGTAATATTGTATTTTTAAATGTTAGTTAGGTAGATGAACGGCACTAGCTATTAGTGGAATTCGGATTCTCTCCCATTCTTTTGCCCTCCCTTGCGCCTCCCTTACTTAAAACAGCACCGTTTTGGGTCCAAAAAAATCGAGAGTTGGATCCTTTTTTTTTTTTTTTTTAAATATATATAGCATTCTGAAGTATTTTTTTCAGTACCGTCCAGTATCATGAATTAATTTTTAAATGGCACCCAATATCTTAAAATAATTTTTATTACACTGATCACTCTCAAATATTTTTTCAGTAGTAACTATTGTCTATCCAATTGCACTTTAAAGTATTGTTTTAGTAACACCCAGTATCATAAATTAATTTTTAGCTCACTAAGCATCTTAAATAATTTTTCTGTAGTAACTACTGTCTAGAAAACTACATTCTAAATTATTTTTTAGTAACATCCAGTATGATAATTTTTTTTAACTCATTCAGCACCTTAAATAATTTTTTCAATAATACCCAATATCTTAAAATAATTATTTTTTGCATCTAATCCCCTGAAATATTTTTTTATCACTATTCTGTATTTCAAGTTTAGACTGTTCGTTGCAATTAGAAAAATATTTTACCATACTAAATGTAAAAAACATTATTTCATGATACTGAGCGGTACTAAAAAAATACTTCAGGATGTTACATATATTTTTTTTTAAAGAAAAAGGACCCAACCCCCTATTTTTAAGACCCAAAACAGCACTGTTTTAAGTAAGGGAGGCCCAAGGGAGGGGAAAAGAATGGGAGAGAATCCGGATTCCTATTAGTGGCACTAGCTATTACAAGAGTGATCCTAGCCAAACATGACCTTAGCCGTATCTAACTAATTGACTAAGACATAGACGCCTTAACCCCTAATGACTTCTGTAAATATGGCAGATCCCTACTGTATTTTCTTATTTTTGCATCTTAATGAAATCGCAACAATATTATTCAAAATACTCCTCTCCATATTGTTCTTCTAAAATGTTTGGGAAGATCCCAAACCATGGTTTCAAACCATAGTTTGCGCAAACCGAGACAAAACTTCTCTCACACACTTACCTCGTAAGTCGTAAAACCTATTAAAAAAAGCTAATCCAAACACACATAATTTTTTCTTCTTCTACCATAATTCCAAAACTTCTTAAAGATTCATCTTCCATTCAGCTATCATTATCTTAATTGTTGTCATCATTTAATAACTTAATATTGTTAATTTTTAAATTATAGTTATAATTAATATTCAATATTTAACCAGAATTTTTTTTTTTTGAAATTAATTAACATTGCCCTATTGTTATAATTTGATAACTTAAAGTTGTCATATGTTAAACCATCCATGTCATTTCGTGTTTTATTTCAGAATTCAAATTAAGGGCATGTAAGTAATTTTGCTACAAAATTTAGTCCCATACTAGTTTCTTGTGACTTCGTAATGATTCAAATATTGGAATTTACAAATTTAGGGATATTTTCTTTTATTTCTCTCCTAAAAAATGCTTCTTCTTTTTTTATCGGTTTTTATTATGCCCGAGAGCTACATCTTCGGGTTTCATTTCTTGTTTTTTTGTTTTGTTCAGAATTATCTTCGGGCTTCATTCTTTTTTTTTTTTTTTTGAAATACAAAGGCAAGCAAAAGCTTGAGGTTTACAAGAGGGATGCTAGGAAGTATGCATCACACGATGACCCGGTAGTATATCACCACACTCTAAGACAAAAAGCGCATTACATTCCGCTGGCGGAGTGTCGAACACCAAGTAGACATGATCGCTCATCTGAGCCCTTCGTGCTAGGTGATCAGCACATCTAACATTCTCCCGATAAGTATGCAAGATCTCCAGATCCCAATCCATGAGGATAAGAGATCTAGTGTCTAAGATGACGTCATACAGTGGATGAGTAGATCCACAATCAATCGATAACAAATGGATGGCCTGAAGAGAATCTGAATACAACCTGATCTTATTAAGACCCATCTGCTTACACAGTTGGAGACCACTGTGTATTGCATGGATTTCCGCAGCAGTCGAGGTATTATGTCCCAACTTCTGTTGAAATCCACACATCCAAGTGCCCAGATGGTCCTGAATGACACCTCCACAAGCTACTTGTCCTCTATTGTCCCTCGATCCGTCCACATCCACGCGTACATATCCTGTGTCTGGCGGCATCCACTAATCTTCTCTCCTAACTGGCATCTGAAATATTTGGTGCCGGAGGTGCCCGTTCTCCACTCCTTCAAATAAGTGAAATATACACTTTTGAACTATCATCTTCGCATCATCGGCTGTTCCTTCGAAGGCTTTACTACAGCGGTTCTTCCACAGAAGCCAACAAATAGTGCTGAACACTCGCTGCCATGGCCACCTGGTTGTCCTCCTATTCCCTGGAGAGCAATGGAAATTCCATTGCAACCAATCCTGCAAATTACCAAAGAAAAACATACTATGATATAAAGAGTTAGTTACAGAAAACCACACTCTCCTGGCTTGCTCACAGTCTCTCAAAATATGAAGAATATTTTCTTCACTCTCACACTCAAAAGGGCAAGTGTTTAGGATACTTGGGTTAAGCCTCGCTCTCGATTGGTTTGTCGGAAGCTTCTTGTGGAAAACCTGCCACATAAAGAATTTTACCCTCTCTGGAGTTCCCCAGCGCCATAAATTCCGCCAGTTAGATTGGTTACCCAGGTTTTGCTGATGGTAGATATGATTGTAAGCAGACTTCACACTGAACGTATCATCTGGGGATAATCGCCAGTATATTCCATCCTCTTCAGATCCACCAGGAGGGGTTACCAGCATTATCTGCTCCACCACCCTGGCAGGGAGGAAACTTTCCCATTTCCTCTTGTCCCATTGGCCATCCTGTGTAACAAAATAGCAAACACGGGCATCCAGGTCTACCAAAGCAGCATTATTGTTTATGTATTCTTTAAGCGGTCTGTCCATTGGGGACCAATTATCCTGCCAAGCCTTTGTATTTTTAACCTCCCATTCCTTACTTTCCTGCCCCTTCGGGCTTCATTCTGAAATGCAGCAAAACGCATGGTTTTCTTATAAGAAACTTTGGAATCTTACGTTTCTTTCTGATACTACCTCCGTTTTAATTTTCTAACTAAGCTCAACGGAGGAGATATTACTTGGTCTATCTTCATGAATCATTAGTATGTTTTCGTGAAACTTCTTGTATCATTTGATTAAGATATTGAATTGTGATTAACGTGATACGTCACATGCCACATTGCCATTATAAAATGGTTAGCCTAAAATTTATTTTTTACCTTGTAATTATGGTTCAAGGTGAATCCAACCCCTGAAGCATTATTGTAATAATACCTGATAAGGGGAACAAGTTTTGGGTTGTTAAAATCGAAAAGGCAAACTCTTTTACGGTGCGAACAAGTTTCGATTACAGAAAAAGTGAACTAGTTTATACTGTGACCAAGTTCCATTTTGTCTTTTACCAACATGCTCTCCCGTGCCTGCAACTTTCGTATCACCCAGCCTTTTTCCTTCCCCAAGAATTTCCCAAGTCAATCAAAAAAGAAATTTCCTTTCCAAGATATCCCAATCAACAATGAATAGTAAAAAAACCAAGCTTTTGATTGTGAGTATACAAGATTTCTTCAAGTATATATCTACATGCAACATTCCTCGTTAGCATCCTTCTTCCGCCACTCTCAAATCCTTTTGGTTTCATCGGCTTCTCCATTCCATCTTCCTCCTTTTTAAGTTCTTTCTAAAGTCTACTCCTTCCATTCCATCTTCCTCCTTTTTTAAAGTCTAGACTCTAGAGTTTGTGGCCTTAGCTGGCTGCATTATTTATTTCAACTTGAGGCTTTATTTTCTAGTAGGTTAAGTTACATTCTCTTGGTTAATTATTTTTTTAATTTTTACTTCTTTTGTTGACTGATGCCAGTATAAGATATCTAGTCATCAAATTGTTTGCATGTTAATTTTTTTTTTTAAATTAAAGATGCACACATGTAATAATGTTCTTATAAAATAAATTGTAGTTTAATTTCTTTTGATTAGAAGATTAAAGGGAAAACGACATAAAAATACCACTTAAATTACAAAAACCCTAAAATGTCTACTAAATTAATAAAATGACAAATAGGTGATCTGGTAAGAATATGTGATTTTGAAGTTTGGGTGTTGATAACTTGAGTATAAACAATGACAACTTAAGAATAATAATTAGTAACTTGGGTATACACAGTGATAACTTGAGGAGTTCAAGTTGTCAATTTCTATATCCCAATTGCCAATTTCTATACTTAAGTTGTCAACACCCTGTAACTCCCTGACTTTAAGCACGTAATTATAATTCGATACCACATATTTAAATCAGATTAAAGATCATCGGATGATTTAAACTCATTTTAAATTGCTGTTTCACAGCGTGATTTTCACAAAATCTTTTTAAAATCTTTTCCCATCCAGGTCTCGATTTCAATATTCGAATATAATTACCTGTGCAGTTAGTATACATTCATTAATATCAGAGAGTATGACCAAATTCCCGGCAACTCCCGGTTTATATATATATATATATATATATTGAGGGTTTATAAGTATCCACTAGGGGATTACACAACCAAAATCGAATACAACATTCCTATTTCAAAATATACAGTAATCCCGAGTTCAAAATGGACAGGCAACATTTCCGATCCAATTATATACCCCTAAAGGTCCTAATTGCTTCGGGTTGGCCGCTTCTCTCTTGAGCCACATGCCCTGTCTGAAATATTTGTCATAGGAAAGAATGAGATTCGAAGGAATCTCAGTATAACAAACCACTCACACAATGCATAAATACAAAGCATGTATATAAATCACAACCAGCAACAGCAGCAGCATCCCATAGATACATGGTTTTCACCACAAACGACAGCACTCTCGTCTGTATACACAATACGATAGCTCTCGCTGTAATCATAATCACGACAGCTTACGCTGTAATCACAATAACGACAGCTTGCGTTGTAAACAACAGCTTGCGCTGTAAACGATAGCTATCACCAGCTGTAATCGCAGCAGCATCAAAGAATCATCACAAAACAGTGATAACACACACATACAAAGCATTACATATAGTATAAGAGAGAGAGTCACTACCTGATCCTTTCCTGACACTCTTCAGCACTGCGGGCTCATGAGGGTAGCAAATATCAAATCCTGTAACCAAGTTAGGGTCAACCCTCAATATCTTTTCCAAGTTCTTATCTCTATAATACTTTAAGTTGGTTATCATTTGAACTCTTTAGGTGACTATTATGGGTCTAAATATATGCCTAAAGGGTTAGGAGAAAGTACCCCGTAGACCCTCCTTCTTGGAAGAATTTCTAAATTTTGGGGTGGCTCACTCGAGTGAAAGGAGTCTCACTCGAGTGACACCCCCCGCCAGCACTCGAGCACAAGCGAGTGAACTTCAGAAAGTGTTTGCCCGAGAGCTAACTTTGTTATATCATACACCCTCACTCGAGCACAAGAGGCTGTACTCGAGAAATGACCTTAGGTGCACTCAAGCACAAGGAAGTGAGACCCAGTGAGTGACTACCCAAGAGTGACCCATCCTTCCAACAACAAGTGCACTCGAGCACCAGCCCTAGTGCTCGAGTGACCTCTCAATGCTCGCGAGTGCCCACGCGCACCCTTGACAATCCACCCATGAGTGATAACCTGAGACGCTCACCCATAACACTAAATGCACTCACACTCGAGCACGCCCATGCTTACTCGAGCAGGTTCATATTTCACTCGCAAGTTAGGAAGCATGCTCGTGGTTTCTGCCTGAAGACCTTCCCTATTACCCAGAATTTCACATCGTGCTCGAGTGAGTTCCTCCCTCACTCGAGTGATGTCTATCAGATGCCAAAACGTAGCAACTGATATGATTTCCCAGAATTGACCAATTGAGCTCCAATGGTCCCTAAACTTATACCATTACTCATTCTCATCCACAACTTCACAATATACCTATTGGTAACCCAAAATAACCAAAATTTCACTCAAACAACACAATCTCAACTCTAATTCTCACAATCACTCAAAACCACAATTTGTCAACTTCCTCTTCTCAAATCCAAACCAAAACCATTGACACCTATACATTATTTGGCATCTATTTCACCATCAAACTCTACCTAATTCATATCTTCTAACTTCACAAGAAATCAGGGCATAAATCCAGAATTTACAAAACTAAACCAAAAGTCATAATATTTGCATCAAACTTCATCAAAAACTCACCTCTTAAACTTGCTGGAATTAGAACTTTGATTCTTCCACTTTCCAAACTCCCTCAAGATGCCACACACCACAAGTCGAAAGTCTGAAAACATGGAACTGAAGCTCTAGACCTCTTGCACAACATTAATGAAAGACACTTGAGCATATGAGGTCATTAACTTACCAAAACTCAAGCTTTTCTCTTTCTCTTTCCTTAGCTTGTTCAGCGAAAATGGAGGAGGATGAAAGAGAAATATGAGATATTGATGAAAATGATCACACTTCCATTCTTCCCATGCACTTAGCCGACTTGCAAGGGAGAGAGAATGAGTTTGAAAACTTTGACCTCATCCGTGGTCCATATCTTGACACTTGGCACCATCTTGTTCTCCCTACTATGATTTCACATACATTTGCATGCACAAGATTCCACCTCTTGGTTTTTCAATCTCGGCCATTAATCTTGATTACTAAGGAGTTTTCTCATCAGTAGCTAACCGGTTGGTCGGTAAATTTACCATTTTACCCCTGATTATCATGATGCACAATATATACTTCAAAAGTGCTCATTTACTACTAATTTCATCGTAATTACATCACTCTATTAATCCTTGATTACAATCCAGGATATTACACACCCAAACTTCAAAATTCTAGATTCCTACCAAATTTCCTATTTGTCCTTTTACTAATTTAGGAGACATTTTGGGATTTTTGTAATTAAAATGGCATTTTTTTGTCATTTTTCCAAGATTAAATAAGATTATATGCATATTCAAAAAAGCTAATTTGTAATACCTTACTCTAGGAACATTTAATAGAGGTATTTTATCAATTCTGAACCGCTAATACTAATGCAAAAAGCGCTTTTTAGACCTGGTGAAAATCACTTTTTATATTGGTTTTGAATCAAGTCTTGATACAGCCTGTCTAAAAAATTTGTTACTTTTTAAACCGGTTCAGCAACTGGTCTTAAAAAAAATACTTTTTAGATTTGTTGCTCAAAGATCAGGTCTAAAAAGTGATATTTTTTAGACCTGACTTGGCTTATATTACGTCTAAAAGGTATGACTTTTTATATCGATTATTCTGAAATCACGACTAAAAAATGTTTTTTTAGACTTGATCTTCCCCACAACCAATCTAAAAAGTGATATTTTTTTACAAAAAAATAAATAGGGCTTTTTTTTTGGGATTGAAAGGATTTTAAAATCACCCCAATTCAAAAAGAAAAAGTGCCCTATTTTTTTACTATCACATAATTTTAAATAAATTATGACAACAGTAAGTAAATGATGAAAAACAACAACTCACAAGATAAAAATTTGACAATAATTAATAAAAAATATCTGAATCTTGCAATTAAAATGTGAACAAATTTAATCAAACAACCATTCATTATACAAAGGTTCATGAACTATATATATACATGAACTAACATGAGCCAAAATACATGTAAATAAAAATGAAATAAATAATATCATGTATCTTAAAAACTATACATTTTTGAGAATTGGCAGAATTTGTGAAAGAATACCTTTCCGAGAGAGAGTAAGTTCATCAATTGACTTGTCACAAGTTTTTCATATAAAAAATACTTGCTTTTGTAAGTAGAGGGTGATATGCAACAATACAAAAGGAAAATTTCATGAAGCCCCTAGCATCTTTAAGCCACTGACATATCATACAACTCACTGACAAATCACAAGAGAATTTCTAGAAGTAACCTAACCAACACAGAAACACATCAAGGAAGCATTATCAATATTATTTTGTAATTTCTAATTGCGCATTTAATTTGATGACCTGAAAAATAAGTATTTTACTGTTTGGAAAGGCATGAGAAAATACTTTTAAACTACGCATTAAGAAGCCATAACAGAAGCATTAGAAGCACCAGGACTATGTGCTTGCAACATGACAGATAAAATGAATTGTTGAAATTCAAACCAAATGGCCCAAATGGAAACACATAAAATCACAAAATCACACCTTTGCACGCAAAGTCTTCCCTGTTCTAGGTTCTCCATATAATATGACCCCCTTAGGAGGCTTGATACCAATGTCTTCGTATAGCTAAGGATGTGTCAGGGGAAGCTCAACTGCTTCCTTAATTTCCTGTATCTGAGCATCTAAACCACCAATGTCAGTATAAAGATTCCAAAGGAGCTTTCTCAACCTTGATAACGGAGACCATTGGATCAACTTCTTGAAGAAGCCCAACAACGGAAAGCACCTGGCAATAAACCATAAATGAATTTCACCTTGTGTATGGAACGGTTAAGCCACCTTATTCAGGATGCAGTTAATGACGGGTCATGGAAGCCAATCTATCTTAATAGGGGCAGTCCTCCGATATCCCATTTATTTTTTGCAGATGATCTGATTTTGTTTAGCAAGGCGTTGGAGGAACAGGTGGATAGGATGCTGGGTTGCTTGCAAGATTTCTGCAATGTATCCGGTCAAAAAGTGAATAGAACAAAGACTAGAGTGTATTTCTCGAAAAATGTTCACTTCAACAGGGCCTATGGGCTTAGTAGAGCTATGGGTGTGCGTTTAATAGGAGATTTGGGCAAATACCTGGGTATTCCTTTAATTCACAAAAGGGTATCCAAGTTTCTGTTTTACCCCATCATTGAGAAAACCCAGAAGAGATTATCTGGCTGGAAGAGAGGGTGTCTTAACATGGCAAGGCGAATTTCTCTTATTAAATCTGTTCTTTCAGCTATTCTGGCTTATCATATGCAAACCATGTTATTACCGAAAGGTATTCTGAGGGAGATTGAAAAGAAGAGCAAGAGCTTTCTATGGGATGAAAAGGAGGATCAGAGAAAAATTCACCTCATCTCATGGGATCAAGTCAAGAGGGATAAGAAGGAGGGCGGTCTAGGCATAAGGGATATGTGCAAACAGAATGAAGCGTTCATAATGAAGCTGTGTTGGAATCTTTTGACAAATAAGGATGCTTTATGGACGAAGGTGCTTCGGAGTAAATATAGATGGGATAATATGAATAGACATCTGCAGAGGAAAAATGCTTCTTATACATGGAAAGGGATTTGCTCTGTTTGGGAGAAGTTCTGGAAAGGGGTTAGAGTTAAAATTGGAAATAGTGCATCAGCCTCTTTTTGGTATGACAATTGGTCCGAGCTAAATAGACCATTGATTGATTTATTGCCTCATATGGAAGCTTTCATGGATATCAATGAGAAGGTTCAAGATTTTGTGAATCCGTGGGGGGATTGGGATATAAGAAAATTAAGCATATGGTTCCAGTGGCCGGATATCGAGCGTATTGTGAGCAACCATCCACCTCATGTAGAGAGAGGAAATGATAATTATTTTTGGAAACCTGCTACTGACGGTTGTTTTTCTGTTAGATCTACGTACAATTTTTTGTTTTGCAGGGATCCGGAACCAAACTCACTCAGGATGGAGAGTTTTGTTGAAATGCAAGGTTCCAGAGAAGATAAAATCCTTTATGTGGCTAGCAACACATGGAAGGGTTCATACGGCGAAGCTGAGGGTTCAGAGAGGCTTGATGGAAAATGCAGAGTGTTCGTTTGGATGTAATGCGGAGGAAGATATCATGCACCTACTACGGGACAGTAGAAATGCAAAGGAGAGATGGAGAGCCTTATTCAATCCAATCCTGTGGGATAAATTTTCAACATTACAGGGTTTGGAGTGGATACAATGGAATCTCAGAAATGAGGCTGGTAGAAATTTCACCAGAAAGGTTAACTGGGCCATCTTGTTTGGTTATGTGTGTTGGGATATCTGGGTTGATCGTTGCTCGAAGTTGTTCGGAGACGACCAGCAGACGGGAGATCAGACGGGACATTCGAGCTTTTTCCGGGCCAGCTGGGATATGGAGCTACTAAATAAATGTCGTTTCTACAGAAATGATATAGGTGATGAAGGAATTGTTTTTAGAGGTACACGTGGTTTTGCTTCATTAGAAACAGATGCATCGGTGCTGGATTCGGGTATGTCTGGATGCGCGGGAGTCATCAAAAATGAAGAGGGTGGTTGGATTACCGGGTACATTAGCAGACTTATTCAGGTCCCTCCTGTGGTGGCCGAAGTCATTGCAATTATCCAGGGTCTTCAGATCTGCTAGAACAGGAATTTAAAGAGTATTAATATTTTCACAGATTGTTTGGAGGCCATAAATTTAATCATGAGGGGCGTTGTGAGTGATCACCCGTTCAGGGAAGTGATTGAAGATGCCAGAGTTTGGATGTCAAAGGACTGGCATGTTCGTCTTATTTTTATTCCAAGGTAGGAAAATGTTCTGGCTGACCATCTTGCTGGTTTAGCGCATAGCATTACTGAGAGTTTTGTTATCCTTGATCAACCCTCACCTTCTTATACGGAGGCAGCAATTGATCAAGCTTGAGAGTTGTGGGTTTTGTGCTCCTCTGGGGGCGTGCTTCTTGTTGCCTTGTATTTGGGCATGATTTCCAGTGGTTCATTCAAAAAAAAAAAAGTCTTCCCTGTTCTAGCTTCTCCATATAATATGACCCCCTTAGGAGGCTTGATACCAATGTCTTCGTATAGCTCAGGATGTGTCAGGGGAAGCTCAACTGCTTCCTTAATTTCCTGTATCTGAGCATATAAACCACCAATGTCAGTATAAAGATTCCAAAGGAGCTTTCTCAACCTTCATAACGGAGACCATTGGATCAACTTCTTGAAGAAGCCCAACAACGGAAAGCACCTGGCAATAAACCATAAATGATAAGTTCCTATATATTCTGCATAAATACATCTGGAAATATGAATAACATCAAGAATAAACCACTAAAGCCAATAATTTAGGCAATTTCCAGGTTACACGAGTTAAAAAATTTCATATTAAGTTAAAAAGTTTATCTTATACTGTGCACGTTGCACCTAATTATAATCTTCAATACAGCAGTCTGAGGCCGATGATTATCTCAATAAGGAAGCAACTTTGAAGGTATGCTTAGAATTTGAAGGGAGAGAGGAAAGAAAGAATGTCACATGAAAGAAAAAGAATTTCGTTCCAAGGAGATTTTATGAAACAATATTTGAAGCATAGTCCGAGTTTTCAGAATACTCCAATTACTATGACAAGGCTAGCAACATGACATAGTCCTAGTTTTCAGAATACACCATAACTTATACAATAAATTGATAACAACTAAACAACTAATGTCAGCACAAAATATTGACCAACAATAATGGAAAAATTTCATTCAGTTAACAATGACCCAAATAAGAAATTTTTGACTAAGAACTAATCCATTTTTGCTCTTTCTTTGAAGCAATAAAGAAGAAGAACTATTTAATAATATAGATGGATCAGAGAGTGTCTCTTTGTTATCTGCAGTTTCTATCATTTGCAGGCTTGAAATCTACCGGGACACCCTTGAGTGAAAAGGGAAGAAGAATCAGAATTTTACATGCTGAACCACCTCAGATCGAATGGTTTAAAGACCGTGCCAGCATTATGTTATTAGTAGCGATATTAATTGCCACTGTAACCTTTGCTGCTGGTTTTACTGTGCCTGGTGGTGTCAATAGCTCTGAAGACAAAGACACAAAGAAAATAGGCATGGCCACTTTGCTCAATAGAAAAATGTCCCTGCTGTTCACAATTTGTGATGCAATAGCCATATATAGCTCTACCATGGGGTCTTCCATTCTGCTATGGGCCCACCTGGGAGACTTTCATATAGCATCCAGTGTTACATACTTTGCTTTCTATTTGGTGGCTTTGACTCTAATTACAATGTCAGTTGCATTCATGGCTGCGATACATTTAGCAGTGAGAAATGTTTCATGGCTTGCTTGCACTGTGATTGCTATTGGATCCATTTTCGTTTTGATGTTTCATGGCTTGCTTGCACTACGTTGCTTTTTTATTGCTAACCCCCTTAAAAGATCAGTTGCTAACCGTTGGTAGCAATAAAACTTCTTAATGGAGTCAGAGAATAGAATACTCTTTAATGTGATAAAAGTATGATATTGAAAGGTGATAAAATGATTGATAAAATCCGTTTGAGAGTGAGAAATCCCAACGTCTCGTTTTTATAAAAGGCAGCAATAATGGCATTAAAATTAATTCATGAGATAAGTTAAAATTTCCAACGTTGGATTCCATAGCATAAAGATATTTCGGTAACTACTTATTTATTCCAAAAATACTTTTATATTTCCACAAAAGCATATGATGAAAGGTGCTCAATCCCTATTCAAAGTTCATCTATTCATAAAAATAAAGCATATTGAGCATAAAAAAACTGGATATATATTAGATTCTGCCTTGCTCTTGAATGCCCCCTAAATGGCACCTACAATTGAATGAAAGACAAAAAAATCAAATAAAAACAAAAGAAGAAATAAATACTACAATGATTATATCACATATATGACAAGGAAATTTTGCTTACAAAATTTTAAGTTGCCCATATAGTAGCTAGAAGATATCAATATTTGTCTCCAATGCAATTTTTTTGCAAATCTAACAAATTAAAAAAACGATCAGACTTCATATATCACAATAAATACAGTATTACCACTATAAAGTTGTATTCCATTAAGAATGAAAAAAACATTACCAAGCTCTATCTTTTGTATATCATCATGTTCTTCTTCAACAAGATATTCCAATGATACCTAAGCCAAGATTGAGCACAAATTAGAGATTGCACAACTTTAAGAGTCAAAGAGCTCCTAAATGAATCTAGAACTCTTCCTCCTGTGCTGAATGTAGATTCTGAGGCAATTGTAGAAATTGGCATAGCCAAGACATCTCTTGTTGCTTGAGAAAGAATAGTAAATCTAAGACTGTCTAGTTTCCACTAACCTAAAATATCAAAATTATCTTTTCCAATTTCAATTTCTTCATTTAAATATTTATCAACCTCTATTCTGCTTGTCTTTTCACCTAAATTTTCGTCCATGAATACTTGCTCCTCCATATGAAGCAATTTTCTCATTTTCACATCAAGGCCTTCATCACCATGAAGATCTTCTTGCTTGTCATGCACCAGCTCACTTTCAGATTGCGTTGATGGATGAACACTTTGATTGTACTCATTATACATAGAAATCACAACTTGTTTAATCTGCATCACCAATTGTTCACTAATTGTATGTGAATACATCTTAGACAAAGCAAATTACACCCATTTTAATTTATATCGAGGATCAAGAACGGTAGTAAATAAAGAAGTTTTTTCATTTTTATAGGATCTCCCCAATATTTATGATACTTCTTTTTCATTTTTGTTTTTTTTGGGCTATGTTTGTTGTCTCCATAACATCACGCTTCCTCCACTTATCCAAAAAATGATGCAGCTTATAAATTTTAGGGGAAAAACAGTTAGATGTCACAAACAAAGAATCAGATATGCGCAAAGTAAGATCATGAAAATGACAAAACATCACAGTTAACCTTCTAACATGCTTCCAATCATTAATTTCAGGCACTCCCACTCAAAGTTGAAGATCAAAATTAAAGTAAGGATCTTCAAGATTGTACCTTTTAAAAGGCTGCCTCAAATTTTTGGGCAATCTCCAGCATCAAATATGTTGAGTTCCACCTAGTAGGTATGTCTAAACATAACATTTTCTTACTTTGAATTTGTTCATCCTCATAACTTTCTTTAAACTTTCTCATCCTAATGGGAGATTACCTAATAAAACGAACAACCTCTCTTACTTTTTTCATTGAAATCATTATTTCTTTCAGTCCTTTAATGACAATTAAATTGAAAATGCATGCAACACATCTCATATGTAAAAACTTACATTTTATAACTGCATAGCCCCAATTTATGATTTTGTCTTCCAAATAGCTCGTAGCCACATCATTTGAACAAGCATTATCTACAGTAATTATCAACACTCTTTGAATTCTCTATTCAAGTAGACATTTTTCAATTTCCATCTAATACCATTCCCCTTATGACTGGAAATGAGAATGAAATTCAATATTCTTTTTTTCAAAGCCCATGTGTCATTTATGAAATTTGCAATAAAACACATGTAATTTACTCTTCGTATGGAAGTCCAAATGTCTGTAGTGAGGCACACACCCTTTGCTTTGTAGTAGACAACAAATCTTTAAATTTAACCTTTTCTTCAATATAAATCACAAAATAGTCATGGGCTACACAATCCACCTTAATGGAACATGAAATTTGGGTTGAGCACAAAACATAAATTTCTTGAGTCCAGCCCCCTCAACAAACTTGAATAGTAATTTATCAGTTATTATCATGCATGACAAGACTTTCCTAACAGTATCTTGATCAAATTTCCAATTAGCAAGACCCATTTTATCACCCTCTATATTGAAATTCAAGTGTGATTGTGTAAATTCTTCAATAGGGGGCCTTTTTCTACAGACTCTCATGTGATTGTTAAGTGCAGTTGTACCATTAAGTTTAGAATCACATACAATCTCATTTCCACAGTAATTACATTTATCTTCGCCTACCTCATCCATAAATCTAGTGAAATGTTCCCAAGCGTTGGACCTTGGTTTGATGGCTTTTCTTTTTCCAAGTCTAGCTGGCGTAGGTTCATTAATCTTAGCAGCAACGGGTTGATTTGTCTGAGTGGTACCACCAGCAATTTGAGTATTAGGGCCTCCTTCAATTGTTTGTTCAGCATATATTTGAATCGTGTTCTTGGAAAAAAAGATAAAATTATTAGTACTTTGACCAAAGAAGTATTTATTATCATGAATATTATTATCACTATCAGTACTTTGACTACAAAATCTGTTCAGCCATTATTCCATATACTATAAAATAAACCAATACTTTGATCAAAGAAGAATTTATAATAATAAAGCCAAAGTCATTGCAAACAGAAATAAAGACAAAATGGTACCTCTAGAAAAAAAATACAGGAAAAAGGGAAGAAGGAAAAATGAAATGAAGCCTAAAAATTAAAACTTTTTTTCATTGCTTTCTTTAAAAGTAGCTTTTTTATTCCAAAAAAGTAAAAAATTTCTTCTTTCCAGGCATAAATGAACACAAAAAGGTACCGTTTTCCCCTTGTTAGAAATCATTTCCTTTCTGCCTGCAATCATCACTATTACAAAAAAGTAAAGCTGTAGCGCTTATAATTGCATTAACTGTGGCGCTAGAGAAGTGCCACATATATGGATGCCACTAAAAAAACATTTTAATTTTTTTTTAAAAAATACCCTCCTGTGGTGCTTGTTTGAGGAAGCGCCATAGGAGGGGGGGTCCTATTGTGGCGCTTAAGTCAGCAAGTGCCACAGGAGGCCCCCCTCCTGTGGTGCTTCCTCAAACAAGCGCCACAGGAGGGTCCTTTTTTTTTTCTTTTCTTCTTCTTCTTTTTTCTTGTGGTCCTTTTTTATGCTTCCTGATTGTGAAGCTTTATATAAAATGAGTGGCTTTCGTGTTTATCATCTCCACAAATTGTCAATCTTTCTATTTTATATTTCAACCTATTATATATATATATATATATATATAATTTTCACATTTAAAATTCAAGTTCCCCAACAATAATGTTCTTACATTAATACTCTCCAAAGCTAACATAAAAAATATCACAATACAAGAACTTGATATGTGAACACAGTAAATCAACAACTAATTAAGTAAATTAAAATATTACTAAAAAACTCTAGCTTGTCGGCAAAAAAATGTAAACAAAGCAAAAAGGCAAACGAAACAAGCTAGGTTTTCACTCTTTTCTATTAAATTAGGAACAAAAAGGCAAACATTATATTACGGTTTATCTTGACTAAAAAAAATTAAACAAAGCAAGCTAGAATGAAACAATCTTCTTCTTACAAATCTATTAATTGACCAGCGCAGGGAGTGGGAGACCACGTTGGTGACGCTAGCTTGAGTGACGAGTGAGCGTGTGGGTTTGCTTTTTAGTGTGAAAATGATAGGAAATGGAGGGAGGGGGCCGACGGAACCACTAAGAAGATGAGAAAGGGAAAGTAATTTAATGGATGAGAGAGTAGTTGAATAATTAAAGTGGAGTAGTAGTCAAAAAGAGAAGGAATGAGGGACGGACACGGGACTACTACGCGGGAAATGAAATAATTAAGAGATATATACTATCCATTTGAAATTTGAAATTTTTCCTTCTTTTTTTTTTTTTAAAAAAAATGGGCATCAGGTGTGGCGCCTAGGCATTAGGCTCCACATCTGATATATTATATATCATGTGTGGCGCCTAATGCCTAGGCGCCACAGCTGATCTTTGATGCAGCTGTGGCGCCTGGTGGGTCAGGCGCCACAGCTGCTTGCGTGGCATCAAGTGTGGCACCTGTGTAGGTAGGTGCCACACTAGGCCTCCCCAATTGTGGCCCCTAACCTATTAGGCGCCACAGCTGGTACCCAAAAACAAAATTATACTGGTAAAAAATAAAAAAAGGGAAGCTGTGGCACTTGTTTAAAGAAGTGCCACAAAATGTGCGCCACCTTTTATCCTTTTTGTAGTAGAGCATGAATAATTTTTTCCCGAAAGGTACCTTTTTTATTCAAAAAAAGTAAAAAAAAAAATTCTTCACTGCAACTAGAAATGATCAAATGAAGAAAAAATTTGACTTGCTTGTGCAATGGAGTGGACATAGAAATGAAGACAAAAGTTTTTCGTGAAAGGTACCTTTTTATTTAAAAAGAGTAAACATTTTTCTTTATTGCAAACAGAAATGAAAACAAAATTTTACTTACATGTGCAGTGGAGTGGACATAGAAGATGGTTGAGAAAAGATCAAGTAGAGGAGCAAGAGATTAAAACCGAGCTACTATAAAATAGGTGCTGACCACTTACCAAAAACTAAAGCTCAGGGTTGAAGATGGAGGGAGGACCACGAGAGGCTGCTCGACTCAAGATGATGCTTCAACAAATAGTGAGGTGACGTCATTGAGGGTTAGAGCAAAGGGAGGCTGGTTGACTCACGATGATGCTTCCACAGTGGGTAGGTTGATGTCGTTGAGGGTTAAGGCAAAGGGAGGCTACTCGACTCACAGTGATGCTTCCAAGGATGGTGAGCTGATGTTGTTGAGGGTTAGGCCAAAGGGAGGCTAACGTTGTTGAGGGTTAAGGCAAAGGGAGGCTGATCGACTCACAGTGATGCTTCCAAGGATGGTGAGCTGACATTGTTGAGGGTTAGGCCAAAGGGAGGCTGCTTGACTCACGGCGACGCTTCCACAGATGATGAGGTGACGTAGCTGAGGGTTAGGGCAAAGAGAGGCTGCTCAACCATCGACAGTCGAGCGTTAGAGTCGAGAGGAGAGGAGGACTAGAGGACCACAGATGAACTAATGAAGTATGAAGAGTTAACGATTGATATGAAGTAATGATATTTGAAACTATGAGGATTAAAGATTGATATGAAGTAATGATATTTGAAATCCGCATACAACATGATCTATCAGTAGCAGGAACTGCCTAATGTATGTTACTGGCAATGTTTATGGCGCAAGGGAATTTTAAAAAGAGCAAAATACTTCATGTGGAAAGTTCCCCAAGAGTACCTACAAATAAACTTAGAGCTAAACACAATATAAATGTCTCAAATTAGTGTCATTTTGAGTGTGATAGTAAGGAATTTATTTTACGTACACTGAGAGACTGTAAGGAAGCAAAAAGAGTGTGGTCTTTTCTAACCAGCTCCTTTATTATCTTAATTTTTTCTCTGGTAATTTATAGGAATCGATGAAATGGAACATAGTGAACTCCCCAAGCAACAGGAAGGCCTCTCGCTAACCTTGGCAAATGATGTTTGGTACGGTGTGCTAGCTGATATGGAAGAATCGATGCAAGAAAGTTTTTGAAGGAGTCAACGAGCAACCAAAAGCAATCATTCATCAAACTATTTATCATCTCATAGAGGGAGTTGCAAAATGGAAGGTTCCGACACCAAGTTTTTCAGATTCCCGATTAGTCTAAGGTTCATTGGCACACCCTTTCTCAAGGGTTTTGTAGTGTGGATGTAGATGGGGCACGCAACAACCAATGAGAAGCTACATGTGGTGGTGTCATTCGTGATCATCAAGGTAACTGGGTATGAGGATTTCAATAGAAGTTAGGGTGTATGACATATATTGCTTCAGAAATTCATGCTATCCATAGAAGACTATAGGTTTGTCATTAGCTAGGACTTGACAAGATTAAAGTCTACATAGATTTTCTGGAGGTCCTACACTTATTAAGGTTAGATCACCCGCTCTATGGGCACATTCAAGACCTGAGATCCCTCATTTTGTTGAATTGGGATGTAGAGATTGTTCATTCTTATAGGGAAGGGCTTCGATATGCTGGTTATTTAGCTAGATCGGCTCATGGGTTGGGTTAGGACTTTGTTCTTTTGTTGACACGGCCTCCTGAGTGCTTGGACTTGTTTAGGATAGAATGTGGCAATTTGCCACGAGAAGGTAGTGTCACCATTTAAGTAGTAGACATATTTAGTAACTTCAAGCTTTATGCTTGCCTTTGTAAAAAAAAAAAAGGTGAAAGGAATAATATGCAGACGGTGAACTATTAATTCTAGTTTTGACTTTTGATTCTATGTGAAATTGTATTTATCCGCTTATTAAAAACAAGGAAATGACTCAGAATGTATAAAAGGGAGAAGGGAGCTGATGTTTGAAAATCATATTTAATTTTTTTAAAAAATTTAATCAATTAATTATATGAATGTCATGCTTGAAGCATTAAAATTTCGATTGCATTACCATAATAATAATAATATAGGAAACAAAACTAAATTATGCATACAAAAAACCCCACAGCCTTTGGCTTGTGGGGCAAGTAAACTCTTATTAGAATATAAAACATAATAATGAAAGTCCCACAAATTTTTAAATGGCTAAAGTATACTTTCAGTTCTATAATTTAAACACCGTTAATGTTGCTAATGAAAAAAGCTGACGCAGTAAACTCAAGTGATGATCGTATAAACTTAAGTGATGACTGTGTAATTACATGCTATTGATCTTAATTTTAAAAAAAATGTGTAAATTGAAAAGTATCTAAAAACCTAATGCAATAGTCAATATCAAAACCTTGATTGCATTAAAAAATTTTAGTTTAATAATCTAAATCTCAAAATCTCAATTTCATTTGCAACGATTTTTCAGTTTATTTTAGTTTAATAATATAAATATATTATATTATAAAATTAAAACTTAAATATGCTTTGTCAACTGTACAGTCATCACTTGAGTTTGTCGCGTCAATATTTTTTGGTATTAACATTAATGGTGTTAGAAATATCAGACAAAAAATGTACTTTATAAAGTTAAGAGACCAAAAGTATACCTCATGTAAAATTTAAAGCACTGAAAGTATACTTTAACCTTTTTAAATTTATGTAATTAGTTGTTGAAAGAATGCCAGTTTAATCTTAAAATATCAATTTAATGATAGTTAAGTTCTAAAAAAATTTTAAAAAAATTGATTTGTAAATATCATTTAATTAGTTACAAATGAGAATTTCAGTTGCATACTAAAAGGCGAGTGTCCAAAATTTAGAACAATTGAACTTGATATTTGTAATTCATTTTTCAAAATGATTTGTCAAAAACCTAACTATCATTGAATTGATATTTTTGAACCTAATCGTCATTCTTCTTTAATTATTTTTTCCTACATCTATTTCACTAATAAATTATGACATTGACAAAACTATATTAAATGCATATGATTTTACTTTAAAAGAAATTATTTATACATAATTCAAAATTTAAAGGGGTATTTCTATAAAATAATAAAATTTAGAAAAATTATAGTCAATTATATATTATATTGCATTAATAAAATAATAGACTAATTGTATACCAATAAACAATAGACTAATTGAGAGTAGAAAAGTCATAGCCACATGATGTGTTGTGTTTTAAAGGTGAGAAAAGCCATTTTTGTTTTTTTCCCAGAGAGAAAACAATAATACAAATCACTGAAAATTAAAGGGAATTTATAGAATTCAGTGATAATATAATAAGTAATAATAAGAGTAATAATACTCAAGAACCAATAATATTAATACTCTGATTTATTAATACTTTTCCTGTTTTAATTTGCATGGGGAGTTAAATAATCAAAAGCCGAAACTCGTTCTAGAAAGTCATTGCTTGCTATTATCAACCCTCCCTCGAAAATCAGTCCTCAATCATATTCAAAATTACAAAAATAGAAAGGAAAAAAAAAGGTGCTTCAACGTTGAAAATCCACATCAGAGAGTTGAAGAGGTCAACATTTATTATAGGGAAAATCCCTTAAAAAGCGTTTGAAAATCATAAAAAGATATATAGGTGTTCTGAATTTCTAAAATCTTGCTGAGATGCTAGAACTAAACTGAAATTTAAAAATTTAGAGAAAAATGACCAATTTGCCCTTACTTATTTTTTTATTAAAATAATAACTAATGGCGTGGTAGTTAGTCCTTGACATCTGACTCATATTACTTCCTTTTTTATTGGTGAATGCAGATCTATAAATTGTAGCTCTATATACAACATGAAAGCATTCCATTGTCTAAGGAAAACCAACTACTTCCAGAAATCAAACAACTTTAAGGGAACAAGGGAGCAAGTTATTGCTAATGATGTCATAACTTTGGTAGAAAGAATTCATTGAAGATTAGGTTAAGATGAAGTAGCTATGTTTTCTATCAGATCTGGCTTCACTTTTGAAAATAATTTCAATATTAACTCAACTCTTCAATATGTGGTAAAACATTAATGTTATTGAAGTCTTTGAATTTTCCCTGACAGCTTGAGCTTAATGGGCATTTGTTTTACTGTCAGTTTGTTCTTTTCTGAAAAAACACATTGCAGGCTCTGAATGCAAATTCACAGATTAAGATATTATGATGTTAAGGATTCTGATTACTCATAGTCCTGGGAGGCCATTGAGAATCAATTTCATCTAATTTTTCTTTTGCTTTAATAGGAAAATTTTCCCTGAACGGAATGATGAGTGTTTCACTATTTCTACATCATATTGAATCTATATCTGAATTCTTGAATATACAGTTTTCTGCTATAATCTAATTAAGAAATTTCAGAAAATGTTCCATATTCTAATAATAGTATTTACTCACTATCTGTATATTTCCTATGTTGTTTTTACTTCCTAATTTGACTTACTGTCTTTTATAGTATTCTACTTCATTTTTTATTCTACAATTATTTCTAGATTGTTTTAGTTTGATGTCTTTCTTCTTATTGCCTTGCAGGTTCATACAAGATTATACCTGTTCTTGAGCAATTTCCCAGTCTTCTTGATTCTACATTTTGAAAAGTTGCATATGGTCATAATGTGTTTGTCATTCTTTTATTCCTTCTTCGAGTAGAAGTTGCTGTGTTAAAATTTTTTGGCGCAAGTGGATGTTATACTTTTTGAAACTTGTGAGGATTCCAAGGCAGATGCAGTGGAGGTTGTATGAAGGCAGAACTAAGTTTTATTTGATTTTATTTGAACCACAGTGGCGTTTTAAGATTGCAAACTTCCAGCAAATTGTTCTATTGTGTTTTTGTAAATTCACTTTTTCTTTAGTATCCATGAAATCACCCCAACTTTTGATGAATTCCATGTGTAAAATAATTAAGATTCAAATGGCATTCTGATGAGCTTTGTGACCTCGCATAGGTATTTTTAGATGTTGAAAGAATAGAAATTTGGTATATTACAATGATGTCGTGATGAAAAGTTCAACAATGAATCTATACCAACTCAGAGCACTGGCTTTAATTTTCTCGTCAAAAGTTGTTTTGAAGTGTTGTTTAAGAGTTTGAACAGGTCGCTGGTCAAAAAAGAAAAGAAAAGAAAAGTGTTCGAATAGATGGAAAATCATCCTTTATGGAATTTCCCTTTATATTTTTGTCATTCTTTGCATTATAGTGCGTGTTTGTTTCAACGTTTGAGGATGAAAACGGGCTTTAACAGTATAACAAATAGATTTAAACAGTGAAACTGTTAAAATTGGTGTTTATTTTAGCGATTGGATTTAAGGTGAAAAAAGTCATAAGTTGGAAAAGGTTATAAGCTTAAAAATGAAGCTTATTGGAGCTTATGTGCCTGTATGTGTATAAAAAAAATATTGATAGGAGTATTTTCATATATTTGGGGATCAATGAGGTACTCAAAATCACTTCTAATCACAAACTTCTTTTATGAAATATGTTCTAAATAATTTTCTCTTTCTTTAGATAGTAATCTTCTGCTAATTAGAGAATACTTTGTGATAAGAGTTGAGGCAAGTTTTGAGTTTTATTAATATATAACTATAGAAATGTAGAGAATAATTAATAATTAATTTTAATCAGTTTAGATTTATTATTTAGTTGTTTTATGATTTTATAATCAATTTTTTTTATAAACATGTCATAAATTAATTTCTATATAGTGTTTTTACCCATCAAATTTAGTTTAAATAATTTATTTGGATTATTGGAGGTATTATTGAGGTTTTAATCAGTTTATTTTGTTAGATTTTGAGTTATGTGAAAATATGAGTTAGGATTTAATATTTAAATTAGAGTTTGATATAATTTATAAAATTTAAGCTTGATATGCACAATATAAAAGACTTTTGAAGTGTACCAATTTAAATTAGAGTTTGATATAATTTTATTTAAAATTGTACCATTGCCAAATTTTCAAATTTAATTTTTGAGAAAATTGTGATAAAATCCCTTCGTGTGTAGATATCTTCCCAGGTCCCATTTAGCAATTAAGTTGCCAATGAAGGCTTTTTTCACAATTATCCCTTCATTTTTCATAATTTTTACAATTTTTTCTCTTAAATAATACAAAAGCCATTTATGCAAAAGCTAAACCAAACATCATTCACTTTTACATAATATATATGAAACTAAGGCAGATTTTTATGTGATGAGTGTGCAAAAAACTGTTTTATGTCTTTTGCCATGTTTTTTTTGGTAAAGTCTCTATTGGTTTGAAGATTACAATTATCGGACCCAATTATGTCCCCAGAGAAAAGAAAGATTTGTGAGTGATGAGTGTGCAAAGAATAGTTATTTGGATGGGTTAGCGGCATCAAAATTTTGAGTATGTGTCTTGTGGTAACACTGTCGCCATTGGATGATTTGGATCAATTTATTACCAAGAATGCTACTTTAACAAATGCAGATATCTTCCCGGGTCCCATTTGGCAATTAAGTTACCAATGAGTTCTTTTTCCACAATTAGTCCTTCATTTTTTCATTTTTCATAATTTTTTCAATTTTTTCCTCTTAATTAATACAAAAGTCACTTATGCAAAAGTTAAACCAAACATCATTCACTTTTACATAAGTTACTTATCTAATCGCTAATCCAAACACTCATCATTTTACCCAATCTAACTTTTTTCCAATCTTAAGATTCCATAAGTTTAAGTAAAAATAAGTTACTTATCCAATCGCCAAAACAAACACACCCCTTTTTAGTCCAATATAAGGGAGTTTAACCATTTGCAAATTTCAATTTTAGGAACAAAACGGAATCAGGATAATGTATATTCCAAATTCAATGTCTAAAGAACCAAATAAAGATGGTAGGATTTGGATATCCCTATATGTATTTCTTTACATTCAACTGTTTGCCTAAGTGCAGGATTTTATCTGCTACTATTTGCTACCTAATATTCAAGCATCTGATGACAAGCTACAACCTTCTGACACTAATAGAAGTACATCATCCTCACCTTTGAAAAGATTCATTGTGTGTCATATTTCTACTCTAATGTCCATGAAATTTCTTTCTCTATTCATGTAAGTACTACTTTCGAGATTGAGTTGGTAAAAAAAAATGAAAATTTGCAAATGAATGTAACAAAGAATTTCCCCCCAAGCTAATGGCATCCATATGTTTTTCATATTTCTTATTTGCAAGTGGTTTTTGTATGATATTGGATGTGTATGAAATGTCGTGAGTGGAGGTGTTTCTATTTTAGTAGGTTAAATTAAAAAGAAATAGGAGTTTGGTCTTTCATCTTCATTGAATTTCTATATGATTTTAGTAATGAAGATTTTAGGCAAATTATTGTAGTTGCTAAAACCATATTTTTTTGTCAGTTACACCAGTCAGACTGCCTATTAGAGTGATGCAAATATATTAATTCTTTGTTGTGTTTACCATTGGTGTAGCATTAGGAAGCTTATAATTGATACCTTGCCTTTGCTGATGTTTGAGAAGTACTTGCACTAAATTGGCAGTGGGCAGCATGATCCTATTAGTGTATCAATTGGAGGTTATTGGGAGTGCATTATCTATTATCTAATTATTTATTATAAAATTGGGGCTCATTTTAATGAATCTTAATCGTATTTACATGAGAATTATTTTTTTAATGGTAACAAAATTATAAAAACTCCATATTTATAAACTTTTCGTGCAATGCAGGGAAGCACAAAGCTAAGTTAGGCAGTTTTATTACCATTTCTTTATATGTAATGCTTCACATCTTCAATTATAAGAGATGTTGTGCCACTTCCATTCTTTATCAATTTTTTTATTCAATAACCTTATGTTGCTTTTCATTGTACTTTGTTTTTTTTTTTGTGTTACAATTTATTTTTGTTTTTAGTAAACCCTATGTTACTTATTCAAAAAAATTAATTAGTGGTGGTAGTACTATTAATATCGTAATGTTGTTCCATATTACTTACGTTATCAATGATATAGTATGTTTAAACTATAAAAAAAAATGATTTAATTTTAGGAAAATCATATAATTAAGTATTGAACTATTTTATAAGTACAAGGAAGTACAAGGACTAGTACAACGCACCGAGGAGCAAGTTAGTTATTAAAATGGTGGTAGCATCTCCGCAACTAAATGCCATCCTCCACCAAACTAACAGAGAGCCTTCCGACACCAGTGTCAAGAACTTTTGTCTTTCTTTTCTTCGATCTTTCTTCCTTTTGTGTGATTATTATTTTATAATTTATACCAAGCCACTCTTCATTCTCATGCAGGCAAAAATTATCCACAGACCCACAAGAAATAATCATGCTGTCCTTAACACTACTACGATTTCTGCTTCTTCCTTGCTTTTGGGGTTACTCCCGGAAGGAGTAACTAGTTTGAGTTAAGCAGAGTGGTGGCCTATGCCACCCAACTGCCAAGATCTTATGATATGGCTCATAAGTTAAAGCCTCCAGATATCGAGATGCACTAGCCACTCATGAATTAGGGGGCTTGCGATGATTGTGGTTATGTTATGATGGTTTTGTGGCAATCGTATGTGGAAGTGATTGCATCTGTTTGGCAAAAAAATATGGTGATTTGGTTTGTGTGGCAATCATGAAATGGGCCGATTGCAGTTTGGGGCAATTGAGTTGCATTCATTGTTTGAGATTCTTATGAGAATCGGATTTGTGGAGTATCATTTATGTGTGGGTGGTCTAGAGGAGACCGTCCCAATATGAAATGAATTGTGAAACGGAAGCTGTCGTGAAGAAGCATCCGTAGTTTTTGGATTAAGTGGTATGACAAATTTCGAGGACGAAATTTATTGAACGGGGGGAGAAATGTAATACCCCGAATTTTGAGACTCGAGGCTAGAGAATAAGCATGAGATTAGTGGATTGCTAAGCCCCGGTTTAGCAAGATCCCAAATTGTGATTAAGGGTTAATGAGTCCAAAAGTGGATGTGGTTAGTGATAAATAACCCTTTTGGAGAATATGATGTGATTTGGCACTCGAATATGATTCGTGTGTGTTGTGAGCAGTGCCGAAACCCTGTATTTGAGTTCAATTGTGGATTAACATCCAAATTGACTTAGAATAGAGGGAAGAATTGAATGGGGTATTGTGTTGGAAATGGTGTCATAGTGTGTTTTGATGTCATTGAAATTGGTTTGGAACTTTGGAATGGAAATGTTGCAATGTTAGGTTTTGAAATGTGAATTGTGTTGACATGTTGAGATTGTTGTGAAAACATGTCAATAAGATGTGAATTTGATTGATTTGGTGTTTCCAATGGATTCCTTGTGAAAATTTATGTGGGAATGATGTTTGGTATGAAAATGGAACCATTGGAAGCAAAGATCCAAAATCTGAAATTCTGTCCAGTGAAACTCTATTCTGGGCAGTTTTCTCGTGTGGATGTTTTGACTAGGCAAATAATGTTAGAAAATTATGAAACTTTTCAGTCTTAAATTTCACATCCCAAGCTTCAAAATGGATACATAATTTGTGCCATTTCGTTTTGGGAATTGGGAGATATGATTGTCCAAAGTTTGAAGTCGAAAATGGACTCTGTTTTGGGGCAGTGATGAAATTTGTGTAATTCTGGAATTTTGTGGTGATTTCTGGTAATGGATAATATTTTTCCAATGAATAGGACTTAAATACCTTTCATTTGGCTTTGGAATCACCTCATTTCGAGTTTTCTAGAATCAGTTTTGATTTTTCAAAGTTTGGGCAGAAATCTGCCAGAATTTTGTAAAATCCGAAATTTTTGGAAAATTAGTAAATGAATAAAATAGAATATATAATATGATATAAGCATATTCCTTCTTCTTCCTTCAGCTTAAACTGACGTAAATATCAGCTGAACATAGAGAGAGTTTAGAGAGAGAAGGAGAGGAGAAAACTTACGAGATAGGTCGATTTCTCCGGTGAATTCGTATCTAATGTGTATAATCCTTCTCCTAAGCCTCTCTTCTATGTGGTGTAAGGTATTTGAAGCAAAAAAATTGGTGTTTTGAAGTTAGGGTTTTCAGCCACTTTGAGAAAAGCTAGTGGAAGCTTGAGGTAACTTCCAAACTCTTGTGTATTAACTATTCTAGCTGCTATGGGCAATTTAATCGGTGAAATTTCGCCGGATTGCCATTGGTTTTAATTTTTGGAAATGGGTATGTGGGGCTGTTATGCTGCCCAAATTGATACTAAATGTTATTTTAAACCTAATGTAATGGTTAATAAAGTGGTTAGGAGTAGAAAGAAACACGTTTACGGAGTCGAAACCGAAAAACCCCAATTTTCCCCGGAGTACTTGTATATTTCGGTTATGGCTATAAATGGGTCTTAGAGATGGATTTTCAATGATTTGATGATTCCATTGAGTTCAGGAGCGAAAATTAGGTGGGGTTACAGTTGGTCACTTTTTCGGAAAAGGCCGAAAAAGCATAATTACGAAAACGCCCCTGAAACCCTTAAAGTGGGGCTGCCAAGGGTAATTTTGTAATTGACATTGAATTTGATAATTCCCAGGTCGGAAATGGATTCCTTGGGCGGAAATTTGCTAGAATAGCCCATGTCAAAATTTTGGGAAAAGTACAGCCGAACCGGGTACGGCGGGGCCGGGCCGGGTCCCCGGGGGTATTTTAATACTTTTCCTGTTTTAATTTGCATGGGGAGTTAAATAATCAAAAGCCGAAACTCGTTCTAGAAAGTCATTGCTTGCTATTATCAACCCTCCCTCGAAAATCAGTCCTCAATCATATTCAAAATTACAAAAATAGAAAGGAAAAAAAAAGGTGCTTCAACGTTGAAAATCCACATCAGAGAGTTGAAGAGGTCAACATTTATTATAGGGAAAATCCCTTAAAAAGCGTTTGAAAATCATAAAAAGATATATAGGTGTTCTGAATTTCTAAAATCTTGCTGAGATGCTAGAACTAAACTGAAATTTAAAAATTTAGAGAAAAATGACCAATTTGCCCTTACTTATTTTTTTATTAAAATAATAACTAATGGCGTGGTAGTTAGTCCTTGACATCTGACTCATATTACTTCCTTTTTTATTGGTGAATGCAGATCTATAAATTGTAGCTCTATATACAACATGAAAGCATTCCATTGTCTAAGGAAAACCAACTACTTCCAGAAATCAAACAACTTTAAGGGAACAAGGGAGCAAGTTATTGCTAATGATGTCATAACTTTGGTAGAAAGAATTCATTGAAGATTAGGTTAAGATGAAGTAGCTATGTTTTCTATCAGATCTGGCTTCACTTTTGAAAATAATTTCAATATTAACTCAACTCTTCAATATGTGGTAAAACATTAATGTTATTGAAGTCTTTGAATTTTCCCTGACAGCTTGAGCTTAATGGGCATTTGTTTTACTGTCAGTTTGTTCTTTTCTGAAAAAACACATTGCAGGCTCTGAATGCAAATTCACAGATTAAGATATTATGATGTTAAGGATTCTGATTACTCATAGTCCTGGGAGGCCATTGAGAATCAATTTCATCTAATTTTTCTTTTGCTTTAATAGGAAAATTTTCCCTGAACGGAATGATGAGTGTTTCACTATTTCTACATCATATTGAATCTATATCTGAATTCTTGAATATACAGTTTTCTGCTATAATCTAATTAAGAAATTTCAGAAAATGTTCCATATTCTAATAATAGTATTTACTCACTATCTGTATATTTCCTATGTTGTTTTTACTTCCTAATTTGACTTACTGTCTTTTATAGTATTCTACTTCATTTTTTATTCTACAATTATTTCTAGATTGTTTTAGTTTGATGTCTTTCTTCTTATTGCCTTGCAGGTTCATACAAGATTATACCTGTTCTTGAGCAATTTCCCAGTCTTCTTGATTCTACATTTTGAAAAGTTGCATATGGTCATAATGTGTTTGTCATTCTTTTATTCCTTCTTCGAGTAGAAGTTGCTGTGTTAAAATTTTTTGGCGCAAGTGGATGTTATACTTTTTGAAACTTGTGAGGATTCCAAGGCAGATGCAGTGGAGGTTGTATGAAGGCAGAACTAAGTTTTATTTGATTTTATTTGAACCACAGTGGCGTTTTAAGATTGCAAACTTCCAGCAAATTGTTCTATTGTGTTTTTGTAAATTCACTTTTTCTTTAGTATCCATGAAATCACCCCAACTTTTGATGAATTCCATGTGTAAAATAATTAAGATTCAAATGGCATTCTGATGAGCTTTGTGACCTCGCATAGGTATTTTTAGATGTTGAAAGAATAGAAATTTGGTATATTACAATGATGTCGTGATGAAAAGTTCAACAATGAATCTATACCAACTCAGAGCACTGGCTTTAATTTTCTCGTCAAAAGTTGTTTTGAAGTGTTGTTTAAGAGTTTGAACAGGTCGCTGGTCAAAAAAGAAAAGAAAAGAAAAGTGTTCGAATAGATGGAAAATCATCCTTTATGGAATTTCCCTTTATATTTTTGTCATTCTTTGCATTATAGTGCGTGTTTGTTTCAACGTTTGAGGATGAAAACGGGCTTTAACAGTATAACAAATAGATTTAAACAGTGAAACTGTTAAAATTGGTGTTTATTTTAGCGATTGGATTTAAGGTGAAAAAAGTCATAAGTTGGAAAAGGTTATAAGCTTAAAAATGAAGCTTATTGGAGCTTATGTGCCTGTATGTGTATAAAAAAAATATTGATAGGAGTATTTTCATATATTTGGGGATCAATGAGGTACTCAAAATCACTTCTAATCACAAACTTCTTTTATGAAATATGTTCTAAATAATTTTCTCTTTCTTTAGATAGTAATCTTCTGCTAATTAGAGAATACTTTGTGATAAGAGTTGAGGCAAGTTTTGAGTTTTATTAATATATAACTATAGAAATGTAGAGAATAATTAATAATTAATTTTAATCAGTTTAGATTTATTATTTAGTTGTTTTATGATTTTATAATCAATTTTTTTTATAAACATGTCATAAATTAATTTCTATATAGTGTTTTTACCCATCAAATTTAGTTTAAATAATTTATTTGGATTATTGGAGGTATTATTGAGGTTTTAATCAGTTTATTTTGTTAGATTTTGAGTTATGTGAAAATATGAGTTAGGATTTAATATTTAAATTAGAGTTTGATATAATTTATAAAATTTAAGCTTGATATGCACAATATAAAAGACTTTTGAAGTGTACCAATTTAAATTAGAGTTTGATATAATTTTATTTAAAATTGTACCATTGCCAAATTTTCAAATTTAATTTTTGAGAAAATTGTGATAAAATCCCTTCGTGTGTAGATATCTTCCCAGGTCCCATTTAGCAATTAAGTTGCCAATGAAGGCTTTTTTCACAATTATCCCTTCATTTTTCATAATTTTTACAATTTTTTCTCTTAAATAATACAAAAGCCATTTATGCAAAAGCTAAACCAAACATCATTCACTTTTACATAATATATATGAAACTAAGGCAGATTTTTATGTGATGAGTGTGCAAAAAACTGTTTTATGTCTTTTGCCATGTTTTTTTTGGTAAAGTCTCTATTGGTTTGAAGATTACAATTATCGGACCCAATTATGTCCCCAGAGAAAAGAAAGATTTGTGAGTGATGAGTGTGCAAAGAATAGTTATTTGGATGGGTTAGCGGCATCAAAATTTTGAGTATGTGTCTTGTGGTAACACTGTCGCCATTGGATGATTTGGATCAATTTATTACCAAGAATGCTACTTTAACAAATGCAGATATCTTCCCGGGTCCCATTTGGCAATTAAGTTACCAATGAGTTCTTTTTCCACAATTAGTCCTTCATTTTTTCATTTTTCATAATTTTTTCAATTTTTTCCTCTTAATTAATACAAAAGTCACTTATGCAAAAGTTAAACCAAACATCATTCACTTTTACATAAGTTACTTATCTAATCGCTAATCCAAACACTCATCATTTTACCCAATCTAACTTTTTTCCAATCTTAAGATTCCATAAGTTTAAGTAAAAATAAGTTACTTATCCAATCGCCAAAACAAACACACCCCTTTTTAGTCCAATATAAGGGAGTTTAACCATTTGCAAATTTCAATTTTAGGAACAAAACGGAATCAGGATAATGTATATTCCAAATTCAATGTCTAAAGAACCAAATAAAGATGGTAGGATTTGGATATCCCTATATGTATTTCTTTACATTCAACTGTTTGCCTAAGTGCAGGATTTTATCTGCTACTATTTGCTACCTAATATTCAAGCATCTGATGACAAGCTACAACCTTCTGACACTAATAGAAGTACATCATCCTCACCTTTGAAAAGATTCATTGTGTGTCATATTTCTACTCTAATGTCCATGAAATTTCTTTCTCTATTCATGTAAGTACTACTTTCGAGATTGAGTTGGTAAAAAAAAATGAAAATTTGCAAATGAATGTAACAAAGAATTTCCCCCCAAGCTAATGGCATCCATATGTTTTTCATATTTCTTATTTGCAAGTGGTTTTTGTATGATATTGGATGTGTATGAAATGTCGTGAGTGGAGGTGTTTCTATTTTAGTAGGTTAAATTAAAAAGAAATAGGAGTTTGGTCTTTCATCTTCATTGAATTTCTATATGATTTTAGTAATGAAGATTTTAGGCAAATTATTGTAGTTGCTAAAACCATATTTTTTTGTCAGTTACACCAGTCAGACTGCCTATTAGAGTGATGCAAATATATTAATTCTTTGTTGTGTTTACCATTGGTGTAGCATTAGGAAGCTTATAATTGATACCTTGCCTTTGCTGATGTTTGAGAAGTACTTGCACTAAATTGGCAGTGGGCAGCATGATCCTATTAGTGTATCAATTGGAGGTTATTGGGAGTGCATTATCTATTATCTAATTATTTATTATAAAATTGGGGCTCATTTTAATGAATCTTAATCGTATTTACATGAGAATTATTTTTTTAATGGTAACAAAATTATAAAAACTCCATATTTATAAACTTTTCGTGCAATGCAGGGAAGCACAAAGCTAAGTTAGGCAGTTTTATTACCATTTCTTTATATGTAATGCTTCACATCTTCAATTATAAGAGATGTTGTGCCACTTCCATTCTTTATCAATTTTTTTATTCAATAACCTTATGTTGCTTTTCATTGTACTTTGTTTTTTTTTTTTGTGTTACAATTTATTTTTGTTTTTAGTAAACCCTATGTTACTTATTCAAAAAAATTAATTAGTGGTGGTAGTACTATTAATATCGTAATGTTGTTCCATATTACTTACGTTATCAATGATATAGTATGTTTAAACTATAAAAAAAAATGATTTAATTTTAGGAAAATCATATAATTAAGTATTGAACTGTTTTATAAGTACAAGGAAGTACAAGGACTAGTACAACGCACCGAGGAGCAAGTTAGTTATTAAAATGGTGGTAGCATCTCCGCAACTAAATGCCATCCTCCACCAAACTAACAGAGAGCCTTCCGACACCAGTGTCAAGAACTTTTGTCTTTCTTTTCTTCGATCTTTCTTCCTTTTGTGTGATTATTATTTTATAATTTATACCAAGCCACTCTTCATTCTCATGCAGGCAAAAATTATCCACAGACCCACAAGAAATAATCATGCTGTCCTTAACACTACTACGATTTCTGCTTCTTCCTTGCTTTTGGGGTTACTCCCGGAAGGAGTAACTAGTTTGAGTTAAGCAGAGTGGTGGCCTATGCCACCCAACTGCCAAGATCTTATGATATGGCTCATAAGTTAAAGCCTCCAGATATCGAGATGCACTAGCCACTCATGAATTAGGGGGCTTGCGATGATTGTGGTTATGTTATGATGGTTTTGTGGCAATCGTATGTGGAAGTGATTGCATCTGTTTGGCAAAAAAATATGGTGATTTGGTTTGTGTGGCAATCATGAAATGGGCCGATTGCAGTTTGGGGCAATTGAGTTGCATTCATTGTTTGAGATTCTTATGAGAATCGGATTTGTGGAGTATCATTTATGTGTGGGTGGTCTAGAGGAGACCGTCCCAATATGAAATGAATTGTGAAACGGAAGCTGTCGTGAAGAAGCATCCGTAGTTTTTGGATTAAGTGGTATGACAAATTTCGAGGACGAAATTTATTGAACGGGGGGAGAAATGTAATACCCCGAATTTTGAGACTCGAGGCTAGAGAATAAGCATGAGATTAGTGGATTGCTAAGCCCCGGTTTAGCAAGATCCCAAATTGTGATTAAGGGTTAATGAGTCCAAAAGTGGATGTGGTTAGTGATAAATAACCCTTTTGGAGAATATGATGTGATTTGGCACTCGAATATGATTCGTGTGTGTTGTGAGCAGTGCCGAAACCCTGTATTTGAGTTCAATTGTGGATTAACATCCAAATTGACTTAGAATAGAGGGAAGAATTGAATGGGGTATTGTGTTGGAAATGGTGTCATAGTGTGTTTTGATGTCATTGAAATTGGTTTGGAACTTTGGAATGGAAATGTTGCAATGTTAGGTTTTGAAATGTGAATTGTGTTGACATGTTGAGATTGTTGTGAAAACATGTCAATAAGATGTGAATTTGATTGATTTGGTGTTTCCAATGGATTCCTTGTGAAAATTTATGTGGGAATGATGTTTGGTATGAAAATGGAACCATTGGAAGCAAAGATCCAAAATCTGAAATTCTGTCCAGTGAAACTCTATTCTGGGCAGTTTTCTCGTGTGGATGTTTTGACTAGGCAAATAATGTTAGAAAATTATGAAACTTTTCAGTCTTAAATTTCACATCCCAAGCTTCAAAATGGATACATAATTTGTGCCATTTCGTTTTGGGAATTGGGAGATATGATTGTCCAAAGTTTGAAGTCGAAAATGGACTCTGTTTTGGGGCAGTGATGAAATTTGTGTAATTCTGGAATTTTGTGGTGATTTCTGGTAATGGATAATATTTTTCCAATGAATAGGACTTAAATACCTTTCATTTGGCTTTGGAATCACCTCATTTCGAGTTTTCTAGAATCAGTTTTGATTTTTCAAAGTTTGGGCAGAAATCTGCCAGAATTTTGTAAAATCCGAAATTTTTGGAAAATTAGTAAATGAATAAAATAGAATATATAATATGATATAAGCATATTCCTTCTTCTTCCTTCAGCTTAAACTGACGTAAATATCAGCTGAACATAGAGAGAGTTTAGAGAGAGAAGGAGAGGAGAAAACTTACGAGATAGGTCGATTTCTCCGGTGAATTCGTATCTAATGTGTATAATCCTTCTCCTAAGCCTCTCTTCTATGTGGTGTAAGGTATTTGAAGCAAAAAAATTGGTGTTTTGAAGTTAGGGTTTTCAGCCACTTTGAGAAAAGCTAGTGGAAGCTTGAGGTAACTTCCAAACTCTTGTGTATTAACTATTCTAGCTGCTATGGGCAATTTAATCGGTGAAATTTCGCCGGATTGCCATTGGTTTTAATTTTTGGAAATGGGTATGTGGGGCTGTTATGCTGCCCAAATTGATACTAAATGTTATTTTAAACCTAATGTAATGGTTAATAAAGTGGTTAGGAGTAGAAAGAAACACGTTTACGGAGTCGAAACCGAAAAACCCCAATTTTCCCCGGAGTACTTATATATTTCGGTTATGGCTATAAATGGGTCTTAGAGATGGATTTTCAATGATTTGATGATTCCATTGAGTTCAGGAGCGAAAATTAGGTGGGGTTACAGTTGGTCACTTTTTCGGAAAAGGCCGAAAAAGCATAATTACGAAAACGCCCCTGAAACCCTTAAAGTGGGGCTGCCAAGGGTAATTTTGTAATTGACATTGAATTTGATAATTCCCAGGTCGGAAATGGATTCCTTGGGCGGAAATTTGCTAGAATAGCCCATGTCAAAATTTTGGGAAAAGTACAGCCGAACCGGGTACGGCGGGGCCGGGCCGGGTCCCCGGGGGTATTTTAGTAAATTTTCAATATAGCCTCATATACCCTCGGAAACACTATGGAAGTGTCTAAATAGTACATTTGACATTGTAGGATCGAATGTGAAGCCCCGAGTTGCTGGCACGCAAATCGAGGAGAAAAGACTGGAGGTAGGGGACTTACCTTACTTGCATGTATTTGATATCTTTGCTCGTGTAGTGATGTATGTGATTGCTTTACTTGATTGTGTAGAGCATATTTGAATAAATGAAGCTCTGTTTCTGTTTTACTGTGGTCATAGTTTTGTTACTTGAAACATTGACCATGCAGAAATGTCATTATGGAGCATGCATCTAGATAAAGCTAACATGTCATACATATAGTATCTATCATGCATGCATTATGGTATGTGTTTCCTACTGAGATTCTCTCGAATCTTATCCTCCCCTACCAACAATTTAGACAGGGCAAGTGGCTCGTGGAGGAAGCAGCTAGGACTCCTTCGAGATGAGATTGTGTAATCCCCATTTGAAGAATTGTAATGGGCAATTGTACCCTGTGTATCTTTAGCGAAGGTATGTACCCGGGATTGACGGGATGATTATGTTGTGCACTCTGATATTTATATAAATGTGATTTATCTTCGTGTAGTAATTGTATTCGAAATGTGAATATGAGACCAAGTTTATAAATGATTTTGAAATGTATTTTTTTAAAACCCCATCATGTGATGGGTTAGTAAATATTATTTGATTATTATTGGTCTCTATTTCATTTTAATCGCATATTTTGGATATAATTATGAGGGGTTACATGGACTCCCGTGGCTCGCTTCAGTTTCTTTCATTTGGCGTTCTTCGTCTCGTTAACGGCTCCGGTGTCGCCGTTTGGGACTCCGGTACTTCCAATTTGGGCGGCACTTCTGCCTCTCTGAACGACGACGGAAACCTTATTCTCTCCAATCCAACCGGCGTCGTTTGGTCAAGCTTCGACCATCCCACTGACACCATCCTGCCTTCTCAGAATTTCACGACCCGTATGGTTTTGCGATCTGGTGAGTATTCATTTGCAGTTACTAACTCAGGTAATCTCACACTTAGGTGGAGTGATAGTGTACCGTACTGGGATCGTGGTCCAACTTCATCTGTAAATGTCATTTTAACTTCGCCTGTTTTAGGATTACAATCTATAGGGATTTTGAGACTTTCCGATCCGAAATTGGCCACTCCTTTGGATATTGCTTATAGCAGTGATTATGCTGAAGCGAATGTCACTCTGAGAATTCTAAAGTTGGATAGTGATGGGAACTTGAGAATGTACAGTACCTCTAGAGGTGGTGGAATTTCTACTGTAAGATGGGTAGCTGTTGAAGATCAATGTAAGGTTTTTGGGTATTGTGGGAACTATGGGGTATGTAGTTACAAGGATTCAAACCCAATTTGTGGATGCCCATCTGAGAATTTTGAGATGATTGATCCTAATGATAGTAGAAAAGGATGTAGGAGGAAGGTGAGGCTTGAGGATTGTCCAGGCAGGGCTGCTATGTTACAATTGAACCATGCTCTGGTATTGACTTATCCTCCTATATTTATGGTTAACCCAGAGGTATTTTTCATTGGTATATCAGCTTGCAGTGGAAATTGCCTTACAGCTACTTCTTAAAAGAAATGAATATTTAGGCTCAAGTTTCTCACCAGTATTTAACATCCTAAAGTCAATTATCCAAACCAAATTCTTTGCCTATCTACTAACATTCCAAGAAAATAGAACCGAATTCTAAATAAACTCAATCCTTTTCAAATTCAAATCAACCCAACTTTACCAATATTCACAAATAAAAGTCAATCTTCCATGAAAAATAAAATTTTTTTTTTGTTCAAAATTTTTCTATTTATGTGCAAAATCAAAGAAATTTTTCAAAATTGAGGACAAGTCATGCAAAATCAATGGTACCCTCCACCCCCACACTTAAATGTCACATTGTCCTCAATGTGAACAAGTAACCCTAAGTAATAGAGATGAAAACATAACCATATCCAAGTGCAGGGATGGTAAAAGCTTCAAAGATTTTAAATTTCCACCAATAGAGCACCATTCAACTCAATAGTCAATAACAAATATCAATCACATGCAAAGATAGACTATATCCAGCACTCATGTCCAGAACATGCTATCAACTATCAATTAAACAACGCAAGGAAAAGTAGAAGGAAACTCCCCTCTCAATCCTCGTCTTGTGCTCTTGAATGCCCTTCCTGCAGGCTACCAAAGTGGAATACATCATCAGGGGCTACCAAAATCCTACAAAATCAAAACAAAATATCAAACTGAACCTTGGGTTGCCTCCCAAGAAGCGCTTGGTTTATAGTCCTCAGCCAGACTATGTCAGAAACTCAAGGAGGTTGTGACAAGTGATGAACCATTGCTTGCCGGTCCACCTCACCACCATAATAGTGCTTCAGTCTTTGCCCATTCACTTTAAAGCAATTTCCTGTACTCTCATTTTTAACTTCAACTACACCCTTTGATGACACAGCAACTACTCTAAAAGGACCAGACCATCTAGATCTAAGCTTTCCAGGAAACAACTTGAGCTTTGAGTTAAAGATAAGAACCAATTGTCCGGGCTCAAAATTGCGCTTCAAGATATGCTTGTCATGCCATTTCTTTGTCCTTTCTTTGTATAATCTTGAACTCTCATATGCTTGACGTCTCAATTCTTCCAACTCATTTAGTTGCAATAACCTTTTAGCTCCAGCTTCTTTGTGGTCCATATTCAACTTCTTGATTGCCCACCATGCTTTATACTCCAACTCAAGTGGCAAATGACACGCTTTCCCAAAAACCAACCGATAAGGTGACATGCCAATTGGAGTTCGGAAAGCAGTTCTGTATGCCCACAAAGCATCATCAAGCTTATCAGACCAATCTTTTCTAGTAGGACCTACAGTCTTCTCAAGGATCCTCTTAATCTCCCTGTTAGCCAACTCACATAAGCCATTAGTTTGGGGATGATATGCAAGTGACATCCGATGGTGCACTCCATACTTTGCCAAGAGAGCCTTGAAATTCTTGTTGTTGAAATGAGTTCCTTCATCAGTAATGATCGCTCTAGGAGTACCAAATCTAGTGAAAATATACTTCTTCAAGAAACGGATTACTGTATTGGCATCATTTGCTTGGCAAGCAACAGCTTCAACCCATTTGCTCACATACTCCACTGCAACAAGAATATATTGGTTTCCTCTTGAAGATGGGAAAGGACCCATGAAATCCATCCCCCAAACATCAAATAACTCCACCTCTAAGATCCCGGATTGTGGCATCTCATGTCTCTTGGAGATGTTACCTGTTCTTTGACATCTATCATACTTGGAAACAAATTGGTGAGCATCTTTAAACAAAGAAGGCCAATAAAAACCAGAATCAAGCACTTTAGATGCAGTCCTTTGCCCCCCATAATGTCCCCCATATGCAGATGCATGACAATCAGTCAAAATTCTCTCTTGTTCAACCTCAGGCACACACTTTCTAATGATCAAATCAGCACATCTCTTGAAGAGAAATGGTTCTTCCCATATATAGTAAGCAACATCATGCAAAAATTTCTTTCTTTGATAGAAAGTCAAATCAGGAGGCAACACATCACACACAAGATAATTCACAATATCATCATACCAGGGCAACTCATAACTACTAATAGCAAACAACTGTTCATCAGGGAAATATTCATTAACCAACAAGTCATTCACACAATCAGAAGAGTTCATAATCCTAGACAAATGATCAGCAACTTGATTTTCAGTTCCTTTCCTATCAACTATATGCACATCAAATTCCTGTAACAACAAAACCCATCTTATCAATCTAGGTTTAGACTCTTTCTTCCCTAACAGATATTTGATAGCAGCATGATCAGTGTGGACTAAGATCTTAGCACCCATCAAGTAGACTCTAAACTTTTCAAAAGCAAACACAATAGCAAGCATTTCTTTTTCAGTAGTTGAGTAATTTACCTGAGCTGCCACTAGTGTCTTACTTGCATAATAGATGGGATGGAAGATCTTGGCAGGCCTCTGCCCCAACACAGCTCCCACAGCATAGTCACTTGCATCATACATTACTTCAAAAGGTAATGACCAATCAGGCGCCACAATAATAGGAGCTGAAATCAACCGAATCTTTAATTCTTCAAAAGCTTTCATGCACTCCTCATTGAAATGGAAAGGAGTATCTTTCTCAAGTAATTGTGAAAGAGGCTTTGAAATCTTGGAAAAATCTTTAATGAACCGGCGATAAAATCCAGCATGTCCCAAGAAACTTCTCACAGCTTTGACATTTGAAGGAGGGGGAAGTTGCTCAATCACAGAAGTCTTTGCTCTATCAACTTCTAAGCCCTTTTTTGAAACCTTGTGACCAAGAACTATCCCTTCAGTCACCATGAAATGACACTTTTCTCAATTAAGAACCAGATTTGTTTCCTCACATCTCCTCAACACCTTATCTAGATGTATCAAACACTCCTCAAATGATTCACCGAAGACCGAGAAGTCATCCATGAATACTTCCATTATCTCTTCTATCATATCAGAGAATATGCTCATCATACATCTTTGGAAAGTAGCCGGAGCATTGCACAAACCAAATGGCATTCTTCGGAAGGCAAAGGTACCATAAGGACATGTGAATGTTGTCTTTTCTTGGTCTTCAGGAGCAACAACAATTTGATTGTAACCAGAATACCCATCTAAGAAACAAAAGAATTCTTTACTAGCTAACCGGTCTAACATCAGGTCAATGAAAGGGAGTGGAAAATGATCCTTCCGTGTCGCTTCATTCAACTTCCTGTAATCCATACACACTCTCCAACCAGTAACTGTACGAGTGGGAATGAGCTCATTATGCTCATTAGCAATAACAGTCATTCCTCCTTTCTTAGGAACACATTGTACTGGACTAACCCATGAGCTATCTGAAATGGGATAAATGATTCCAGCATCTAACCACTTAATTACCTCCTTCTTGACCACTTCCTTCATCATAGGATTCAATCTTCTCTGATTTTGAATAGACTTCTTATGATCATCTTCCAAAAGTATCTTATGCATTACAATTGAAGGACTTATACCTTTGATGTCGGCTATTGTCCAACCCAAAGCCCTTTTGTGATCCCCAAGAACTTTCAGCAACCTTTTTCTTTGATCTTCAGATAAGGAAGAAGATATGATAATAGGAAGTGTCTCAGATTTACCCAAGTATGCATATTCAAGATGTGAAGGTAAGGGCTTAAGCTCCAGAATTGGTGCTTGTTCAATAGAAGGCTTTAAAGAAGTTTGCTTTGATTCCATCTCCAACAACTCAAACTGCCTTGATCTATGATTGTAAGGAGAAGAAGCTTCCAGTAACCTTTTGCATTCAACTAGATTCCTTTCTTCTTCATCATCACGCCAAAGTAACACAGCTTCTAAAGGTTCTTTTATAGCATAGGAATCCAAAGTCTCTTGAATGACCTCATCTAATATATCAACCCTGAAGCAATCATTAGTGTCCTTAGGATACTTCAATGCCCTGTTCATGTTAAAAATAACCTCTTCATCATTCACTCTTAACTTGATCTCCCCTTTTTCAACATCAATCAAAGTTCGAGCTGTAGCTAGGAAGGGTCTTCCTACAATGAGTGGGAGAGTACTATCTTCATCACAATCTAATACAATAAAATCAGCTGGGAAGATAAACTTATCAACTTTAACTAAAACATCTTCAATGATACCCTTTGGATAAGCTAAACTTCGATCAGCTAACTGAAGTGTCACAGAGGTTGGATGAGCTTCACCAAGTTGTAATTTTCTAAACACAGATAGTGGCATCAAGTTAATACTTGAGCCTAAATCACATAATGCTCCACCTTGAAACTTCTCTCCGATTATGCAAGGTATAGAAAAACTACCAGGATCTTTCTGTTTAGGTGGCAACTTGTTGAGAATAATAGCACTACATTCTTCAGTGAGAGGTACTGTTTCATAATCACCAAACCTCCTCTTCTTACTCAACATCTCCTTTAGAAATTTAACATATTGAGGCATCTGCTCTAAAGCTTCAAGGAAAGGAAGATTGATGTGGAGTTGCTTGAAAATTCCCAAGAACTTCTTGTATTGCTCATCTAAAGCTTTCTTCTAGAATCTCTGAGGAAATGGCAAAGGTGGCACCCATTTAAGATTCTCATTAGTAACCTTCTTCTTTACTTCACTTTTCTTTGACTCATTATCAACTTTTGCTTCATTGACCTTTTCGTGTGCCTTCTGAGTAAGCTCATCATCATTCTGTAGAACAGATTCAAGAGTTGCCTCACCATTAGAAGCTGAAGGTTTCTTCACTTGATGAGGAATTTTAGGTAACTCTTTACCACTTCTTAATATGAGAGCTTTACATTCCTCTTTTCCATCTCTACGAGGATTAGTCACAGTATTACTTGGCAACTCTCTTTGTTGTAAAGCATTCACATTAGTTGCAAGTTGACCCACTTGAACCTCAAGATTCTTGATGGATGAAGTAAATGTTGCATTAGCAGCAGCTTGATCTTGAGAACTCTTTAGCTGAAAACTAACAAGTTGAGATATCATTGCCTCAAGATCAGGTTTGGGCTCTTGAATAGGCTTAACTTCCTTTTCCAAGTGATAAAAACCAGGAGGTGCCATTGGCTTTATATTAGAAGTAGATGCTTCATTAAGAGTTGCACCATGTTTCCAAGAGAGATTAGGATTTTTATGCCACCCAGAATTGTAGGTATTAGAGTATGGATTACTCTGATTATTGCCATGATAGTTTCTAGCATAATTGACTAGTTCTATCTGTTGAGCTATAAGGCATTGTCCAATAGCATGTCCATCTCCACAATAATCACAAGGAGCATAAATAGCATTAACTCCCATGTGTCTACTATTGGATCGGTGTACTTGAGCTTCAAGATTATCAAACCTCTTATTGAGAGCATTTAACATTCCCACCAATTGTGATGAAGTGTCCTCATTAACTCTTTCAGTGGATTTCACAGATCTTCTCTCATTGTTGTTCTGAATAAAATCAGCTGATAAGTCATCTAAGCATCCCCAAACATAATTCACCGGTTGCTTTGTAATTCCTCCATTAGTCACAGCATTCAATTCTGATCGAGATTCAGGAGTTAACCGGGTACTGAAGATATGAAGTAAGACTCATTTCTCAAAATTATGGCCAGGACTTTGCCTAACCAGCAACTTGAACCTCTCCCAAGCTTCATATAAGTGTTCCCCAAACTGTTGGCAAAAATTAGTTAGAGCAGCTCTAGCATCCACCATCTTGTTAGGAGGAAAGAATCTTGATCTGAACTTTTCCTCTAATTCAGCCCAAGAAGTGACACTACCCTCTTCTAAATTGTTAAGCCACTCTTTGGCTTTTCCTTGTAAAGAGTAAGGAAAAAGCCTAAGGCGAATCACATCATTAGGAACTCCATTTTGCTTGAATGAGTCACAAACATCAAGAAATTGAATCAAGTGCCGATTTGGATCTTCTAAATCATTTCCAGCATACTGACAATGTAGTTCAAGCATCTTCAGCATAGTTTGCTTAATCTCAAAGTTGTTTGCTTGAAATTCAGGCACTCGGATTCCTGATTGATACCCACGAGATTGTCTTCCCAAGAAATCATTGACACCCAAGCGATCATTTTCATCCTCAGCCATTACTATAGTCTCAGTGTGTACACCTTCTTTTGGTTGAGTATGAGGTTGCGTAGCTGCCAAAAGTTCTTGGACGCTCCTTGTTTTCTGTGGTGTCTTAGGTGCTTTGGATCTGTGGGGCATATACTAAAGTACCTGGAAGACAAAGCAGATCTCAAGAGTATCACACTAACACAAAGAATAAACAAAAATAAAATAAAATTGCTCAAGCTAAAACTACTACAGGATTTTAATTCTAATCACCAATTGCCTTGAGTCCCCGGCAACGGCGCCAAAAACTTGATGCTACTAAATTTTAAATATGCACCGCAAGTGTACGGGTCGTAGAGTAGTATAGTAGCAAATCAAGGTCATCCCACAAAGATCCAAGGTAATAGATAATTAGGCATTAAAATTCCCATTTTCATTTAAGTTGAGCAAATAAAAGAAAAAGATTGAAGGACAATTTAAACAAATGCAAAAGAAACAAATATAATGATTTAAAGATTTCAATTGATGAAAACAACCTAGAGTGGCTAATCCCTTCTTTAAGTTTTAGAGCATGTATTTACCTAATTAAAAGCACTTAATATTAAATTGTTAATCTAGAGTTTAAATGAATATAAGTATCTTCCAATCACTTATACTCCTCTCTCAAGTTAAAATTGTTATTCCTAACTAATTTACTCAAGAGGCAATAAATGTCCAAATTCACTCTAATGTGATTATATGGGTCCAATAGGTATATTCCATCCTATTGGCAAATTAGAATAAATTCTAATCCCACATTACTTAATCTTATGGTCCAATCAAGATCCCTCTCCCAAGGTTAATCTAAATTCCCCAAATTCATACTTAGTGGTGATCAAGCACAAAGTAGACAAAATAATACAAGATTAAGTAAACAAAAATTAACATTAAGCATAATTAATTAGTTCATACATTCTCAAATCCTCAAATTAGTTCATAACTACTCTAGGTTCAAAAATAATTAGCCACACATGGCTTTAAACAGAGTCATCACAGCAGCAACAATAAATTCTGCACTTAGAGACATACTGGAATTCAACGAGAGAAAGAGAGGAAAATGAAATTGAAGCAATACTATACTAATTGGCAACACTTCCTCTGCTCCTTTCAATAGACCGTCAACTCTGATATAGCTCAGGGAAGGTCAGGTTCACAACTTTTCCGTTGGAAAAGACCAACCCAAGTGCCAGCCCACTTCAGCTCACCAAGCTTTTTCTGCATCAGTGATGGCGGACTGAACAATGAACTTTCAGCTCTCTCTTTTTGCTTCCCAAACCAGTGGCTCACTGTGATACCCAAATTGCTCTCTGGTTCTTCATTTAATCAACTCCAGGAAGTCAATCACCAACCCAGCAGCTCATGTTCTCTGTTGCAGCTCCCAGAAGGCCATCGTCCACTTCGCTCTTCCAGCTCTCCAATAGCTGACGATGAAGATGAATTGCGGCTATCCCTTTTGTCTCACTGTGCAGCTCCCTTCCTCTGTTCGGCTCACTCTTTCACGAAGAGGATGAAGATGAATCTCCAAAACCAGCTGCGCCTCCTCGTAGCTTCCTCTTTTCAGTCAGCTCCCCTTCTTTTTTGTGCGTTGCCTCCTACTCTCTTTTTCCTTAGGTATCCAATTGTCTCCTGCCCATAACTCCTTGGCCCACCTCCACATTGGTCCTCTTCTTCATATCTTAAGTTAGAATTAGAAGCCCAAGCCCAAATATACATGTTCTTGATGGTCTTATTAAATAAAGCCAAAATGAGAACACATAAAATAAAATAAGATAAAATAAAACAACTAAATTCTTTTTTTTTTTTTTAATTTATCTTATTAAAATTAATTATTTTTATCCTAAATATTTACAATCTAAATCCCACAAATAATTCACCACTTTGATTTGATCTTTTCATAATAAAATCTCATTGAATCTTTTAAAATTACATAGATAACTCTCCAATTATCTTCAAAATATTCTTTAAATGTACAAAATATGGAGAGTTATCAGATTGTACCTTTTAAAAGGCTGCCTCAAATTTTTGGGCAATCTCTAGCATCAAATATGTTGAGTTCCACCTAGTAGGTATGTCTAAACATAACATTTTCTTACTTTGAATTTGTTCATCCTCATAACTTTCTTTAAACTTTCTCATCCTAATGGGAGATTACCTAATAAAACGAACAACCTCTCTTACTTTTTTCACTGAAATCCCTATTTCTTTCAATCCTTTAATGACAATTAAATTGATAATGCATGCAACACATCTCATGTGTAAAAACTTACATTTTATAACTGCATAGCCCCAATTTACGATTTTGTCTTCCAAATAGCTCGTAGCCACATCATTTGAACCAGCATTATCTACAGTAATTATCAATACTCTTTCAATTCTCTATTCAAGTAGACATTTTTCAATTTCCATTCTAATACCATTCCCCTTATGACTGGAAATGAGAATGAAATTCAATATCCTGTTTTTCAAAGCCCATGTGTCATTTATGAAATGTGTAATACAACACGTGTAATTTACTCTTTGTATGGAAGTCCAAATGTCTGTAGTGAGGCACACACCCTTTGCTTTGTAGTAGACAACAAATCTTTAAATTTAACCTTTTCTTCAATATAAATCACAAAACAGTCATGGGCTACACAATCCACCTTAATGGAACATGAAATTTGGGGTGAGCACAAAACATAAATTTCTTGAGCACAGCCCCCTCAACAAACTTGAATAGTAATTCATCAGTTATTATCTTGCATGACAAGACTTTCCTAACAGTATCTTGATCAAATTTCCAATTAGCAAGACCCATTTTATCACCCTCTATATTGAAATTCAAGTGTGATTGTGTAAATTTTTCAATATGGGGCCTTTTTCTACAGACTCTCATGTGATTGTTAAGTACAGTTGTACCATTAAGTTTAGAATCACATACAATCTCATTTCCACAGTAATTACATTTATCTTCACCTGCCTCATTCATAAATCTAGTGAAATGTTCCCAAGCGTTGGACCTTGGTTTGATGGCTTTTCTCTTTCCAAGTCTAGCTGGCGTAGGTTCATTATTCTCAGCAGCAACGGGTCGATTTGTCTGAGTGGTACCACCAACAATTTGAGTATTAGGGCCTCATTCAGTTGTTTGTTCAGCATATATTTGAATCGTGTTCTTGGAAAAAAAGATAAAATTATTAGTACTTTGACCAAAGAAGTATTTATTATCATGAATATTATTATCACTATCAGTACTTTGACTACAAAATCTGTTCAGCCATTATTCCATATACTATAAAATAAACCAATACTTTGTTCAAAGAAGAATTTATAATAATCAAGCCAAAGTCATTGCAAATAGAAATAGAGACAAAATTGTACCTCTAGAAAAAAAAATACAGGAAAAAGGGAAGAAGGAAAAATGAAATGAAGCCTAAAAGTTAAAACCTTTTTTCATTGCTTTCTTGAAAAGTAGCTTTTTTATTCCAAAAAAGTAAAAAAAATTTCTTCTTTCGAGGCATAAATGAACACAAAAAGGTACCGTTTTTCCCTTGTTAGAAATCATTTCCTTTCTGCCTGCAATCATGAATAATTTTTTCCCGAAAGGTACCTTTTTTATTCAAAAAAAGTAAAAAAAAAAAAATCTTCACTGCATCTAGAAATGATCAAATGAAGAAAAAAATTTGACTTGCTTGTGCAATGGAGTGGACATAGAAATGAAGACAAAATTTTTTCCTGAAAGGTACCTTTTTATTTAAAAAGAGTAAACATTTTTCTTTATTGCAGACAGAAATGGAAACAAAATTTTACTTACATGTGCAGTGGAGTGGACATAGAAGATGGTTGAGAAAAGATCAAGTAGAGGAGCAAGAGATTAAAACCGAGCTACTATAAAATAGGTGCTGACCACTTACCAAAAACTAAAGCTCAGGGTTGAAGACGGAGGGAGGACCATGAGAGGCTGCCCGACTCAAGGCGATGCTTCAACAAACAATGAGGTGACGTCATTGAGGGTTAGGGCAAAGGGAGGCTGGTTGACTCACGATGTTGCTTCCACAGAGGCACTACAAAAAAAAGGTATTTTGTAGCGGTGCAATTGTAGCGGTTATATTAAACCGCTACAAATTATAGTATTTGTAGCGGTTTTTACCTAAACCGCTACAAATTTGTAGCGGCAAGGTTTTTTGTAGCGGTTTAGTTCAAAAAACCGCTACAAATTTGGCGCGAAATTCCCGCCAAAACTTGTAGCGGTGATTTTGTACCAGTTAATGCACAGAAACTGCTACAATATTCCCGCCAGTTGGCGCGTCAACAGTGTAGTGGTTATTTGTAGCGGTTACAACCACAGAACCGCTACAAAATACCAAAGGTCAGAATTTTGTAGCGGTTCTGCCCCTATAACTGCTATAGAATTTCAAGAGTCTTGCCATTTGTAGCAGTTTTGAGTAATAACCACTACAGAATTTCAAACGTTGTGAACTTTTGTAGCAGTTATTGTAGAACCGCTACAAATTTAATTATTTGTAGCGGTTAGAGTAGCGGTTATTTGAATAACCGCTACTAAAATCTGGCCTATTTAAACCCCCGCGTCCTTCATTTCTCCTTTTGCTCATTTTGTTTCCTAAGGTTTCTCTGAGTGATTTCTTCGAGATTTGAACGTTCAGACGTCTCTATAGGAGTTTTTGCTCAGTATTTCTCAGTATTTGCATTTGAGGCACGTATATAACACTTATTTTATTTATATTTGTATTTTTATTATATTTTTGCATAATAATGTGACTAATTTTTTTTTAAAAATTTGTACAGTGGATATGGCTTCAGGACAGGATAAGGGGAAGGCCCCTGAGGTCCCCAGACCGATTTTACGGGGCGACAGCAGCAGGGCAGGGGGCAGAGGGAGGGGGCAGCGCGCAGGCAGGGCTACCGCGGCATCTCAGCCCATCCCCCCACAAGCACCGCAGACGATCCCATAGGCAACGACCGCACCAGAGGTGCCTGAGGTGGAGAGGCCAGATATTAGTGTTGAGGACTTCCTCAACGAAGAAGTGCACGGCTCTGAGCAAATCAGGATTTTTTCAGCTTGATGGATGAAGCAGATCGTCCTTTATATCAAGGTTGTCGCAAATATTCTAAATTATCTTTCTTGATCAAATTGTATCATATCAAGTGCTTGTGTGGGATCACAGATAAGGGAATGTCGATGTTGCTCAACTTATTACAAGATGCATTCCCAGATGCCGAGATTCCTACAATGTTCTACAAGGCCAAGAAGATTATCAACAGGTTGGGGTTGAATTATCAAAAGATTGATGCGTGCCCAAATGATTGTATTCTATATTGGAGAGACGATTCCAGCAGGGAGACGTATAAGAGATGTCACACATCGAGGTACAAGACAATTCAGAAGGGGAAAAAGCAGAAGAAGAAACCTGCAAAGATTCTCAGGTACTTCCCTTTGAAACCTCGTCTACAAAGATTATTTATGTCGTCTAAAACTGCTGAGCAGATGAGGTGGCATGCCTTTGATAAAAACGAAGACGGTAAATTAAGACATCCACGGGATGTAGCTGCTTGGAAAACGTTTGACAACGACTTTCCAGATTTTACGACTGACCCCATAAATGTTCGGCTTGCGTTGGCGACCGACGGTTTCAATCCTTTCGGGAATCTTAGCACAAGTTACAGTATTTGGCCGGTAGTCTTAGTTCCCTACAACTTACCCCCTGGATGTGTATGAAACAAAGCTCTTTCATTATGTCTATGATCATTCCAGGCAAAAAGGCACTGGGCAATGACATCGATGTGTATCTCCAACCGCTTATTGCGGAATTGCTTGACCTGTGGAATGTCGGCTTGGAGACGTATGACGCTTACAGCAAGACTTTGTTCAACATGCGTACAGCCTTGATGTGGACAATTAGTGACTTTCCTGGCCTTGGCACATTATCTGGTTGGAATGTGCATACTGGGTCAGCGTGTCCAGCTTGCAATTTTGACTCTGACGCATTGCGCCTTCCCCACAGCCGAAAGTGGTGCTTTATAGGGCATCGGAGGTTTCTCGATGGAACGCATAAGTTCAGATTGCAACGGAATCGCTTCAATGGGAAACCAAAGAAAAGAGGACCACCTCAGACTTTGTCCGGTACAGATATCTTACAGCAGCTTGAGCATGTTGACTTCGAGTTTGGAAAAAGTGACGATTCAACATAAACTCGCCAAAAGACGCGCAGGACTTCGGTGCCTTAGCAGTGGAAGAAGATAAGTATTTTCTTCACGCTTCCATATTGGAGATCTAATTTACTTCGCCACAGTCTTGATGTAATGCACATTGAAAAGAATGTTTGCGACAATGTGCTGTGTACGCTGCTTAACTAACCCGGCAAGACAAAAGATCACCTTCAAGCGAGGAAAGATTTACGTGACATGGGAGTTCGTGAAGACGCTTGGCCAGATGAGCATGACAGATTTACACCGGCAAAGTTTACCCTCACAAAACTGAACAAGGATGTGTTCCTCGCGACGTTGAAGAAATTAAAAGTTCCTGACGGGTATTCAAGCAACATTTCTCGATGTGTCGACTTGCAGGCTTGAAAGGTTGCTGGCCTGAAGAGTCACGACTCACATGTTCTTATGCAGCAGTTACTCCCTCTGGCTATAAAGAATACACTTCCTCCCGATGTTTCCATCGTTTTGGTGGAACTTTGTTCTTTCTTTCGGAAGTTGTGTTCTAAGGTTTTGATCGTTGAGGAGCTCGATCAGCTGTAGTCGAAAATCATTCTTACGCTTTGTCATTTGGAGATGATCTTTCCTCCGTCCTTTTTTACTGTGATGGTTCACCTCACAGTCCACCTCGTTCATGAAACAAAGCTCGCTGGACCAGTACAATATCGTTGGATGTATCCGATTGAGAGGTACTCATTTTAAATATGTGCTTTAATTTATTCTCCGTATTTAATGTTTGCTAGTCATCCTTTTCATCATTTTATATCAATTTTCTCTTTTGTACTTCGTAGGTTCCTTAGGAAATTAAAATCTTACTTGAGGAATAAGGCGTGGCCAGAAGGTTCTATAGCTGAAGGCTATATAGGGGATGAGGTGCTATATTTTTGCTCAAGGTATTTTGATGATCTTGAGACGGCTTTCAACCGCCCGGTTCGTGTTGACGATTGTCCTGAACCTGCGCCGACATCAGGAGAATTTATCCCTCGTGTTGGTAAATCAGTTGGAGCAACTGAGAACTTCAAACTAACAGCATCTGAGAAGTTCCAAGCACATAGACATGTCTTGATTAATTGCACTTAAGTTGAACCTTTCATACGGTAAGAATTGTACACTCACATGTTATTCGATCTATATCTTTCGTAACATTTCTCACTTTCATTTCACTAACGCCTTTCCATTATTAATTGCAGGGAATTCAGAAGTCATGTTAAGCGTCAGCTCAGGATCCGTACACAGACATCCTCAGAAGTTGATAGGAGGGTCCACAGAGAATTCCCTAGCTGGTTTGGGCGCAGAATACTAAATGACCACAACCCACACTCACCAAATTTCAGAGCTCTCGCAATCGGCCCTCTTGATCATGCAAAACGGTTTACAGCATACAATGTCAATGGTTTTAAGTTTTGCACGGTTTCACAGGATCAAGGATTGCAAACACAGAATTCGGGTGTTTGTGGCACATTTGCAACAAGGAGTTATGCGAGCAGCAGTGACGCCAACATGCAGTTCAGAGGCGTCCCTTACTATGGCAAGCTTCTTGATGTGGTCGAGCTTAATTATCAAGGCCGTTTCACCGTGACGCTGTTCAAGTGTTTGTGGGCAAATACCACTACTTCTCGGGGACTGACAACTGACGACCTAGGGATCACATCAGTCAATTTCTCACGGTCGATTCATACTGGTATTTCTCAAGATGATGAGCCGTATATTCTAGCTTTAGAGGCACATCAGGTTTATTATGTCGAGGACGAGAGGCATAAGGATTGGCACATGGTCATTCATTTAAAGCCAAGAGACCTTTACGACATGGGTGAAGGTGATAACATAGTCTACGAGAGTGAGCCATTTCAGCCAGCTGATTTTGAAAACTACTTCCCTGAAGGGGATGACAATTTACCTCTACTGCGGTGAGCTTTTTTAAGTCCACGTCATTTGAATTAAATTTTTTAAATTTAATAATACATCAATAACAATAATTTTTCTACAAAATTTCTGTAGGGATGCCGACGATGAGTGATCAAATTCAAATTATGCTTTTGTCTTTACAAAAAATGCAAAAAAATTTTAAAAAAAATTCAAATAATATTTAATAACCGCTACAAAAAAATAAATAACCGCTACATTAACCGCTACAAATAGCACTATGAATATTAAACCGCTACAAAAATATAAATAACCGCTACTAATTATAACCGCTACATTAACCGCTACAAATAGTACGTGGATCCCTATAAATACCCTTACCACAACTCATTTCAAACACTCCCCAATTTCTTTTCACCTTACCTTTCTTTCATTTTCTCTCATTTACAACTTCTTTCGTATGAGTAGAGGAGCTGAATAATACGATCAAATATGGTAACAAGATTTTTAATTTCTTTTAGAATACTTCTTTCCTTTCTATAAAATTTATTCTAGTCATTTTTTTTTCTAGATATATCATAACTGTATCTCATTTTCTTACACAATTACATTATATTAGATAACATAATAATTCCTTATTACCTACCTATCCTTAATATTATTATTAATATAAATTTTATACTACTCCTATTCAATTAGATATTTCCTTTTTATTTATTAATAAGTTAAACTATTGAATAATAAACTAATTGAAATAGATAAAATAATAACAAAATAAACTATTTAATTTAATATTGAAAAAACAGAAAAAAATAATTGTAATTTTTTTAAAAAAAATTTAAATATTTGTAGCGGTTATCAAACCGCTACTAAATAACGCGCTTTTTTACGACTCAATTTAAATTTTTTGGCGCCAATTTTGAATTTCATGAAATTAGTAGCGGTTTTAAAAACCGCTACTAATTTCATGAAATTCAAAATTAGTAGCGGTTCGTTAACAGCTACAAAATAAAAAAAAAAGTCATTTTTTTCGCGCCAACAAATTTTCAATTTTTTTATATTTGTAGCGGTTTCTTAACCGCTACAAAATAAAAAATTCTTTTTTTAGCTCTGAATATAATTTTTTATATTTGTAGCGTTTATATAACCGCTATAAATATCTCTGGATGTTGTAGCGGTTAAGCTTAACCGCTACAAACTATGTAGCGGTTATTTTTGATTGAGTAGCGGTTTTATAAAACCGTTACAAAACTGCTTGCAACGCACGATTTAGTAGCGGTTTGCGTAACCGCTACTAACCTAGTTTGTAGCAGTTAGAACCGCTACTAATACCCATTTTTAACCGCTACTAAATCACTTTTTTTTTGTAGTGAGGGTAGGTTGACATCGTTGAGGGTTAAGGCAAAGGGAGGCTAATCGACTCACAGTGATGCTTCCAAGGATGGTGAGCTGACGTTGTTGAGGGTTAGGCCAAAGGGAGGCTGACGTTGTTGAGGGTTAAGGCAAAGGGAGCTTGCTCGACTCACAGTGATGCTTCCAAGGATGGTGGGCTGACATTGTTGAGGGTTAGGCCAAAGGGAGGCTGCTTGACTCACGGCGACGCTTCCACAAATGATGAGGTGACGTAGCTGAGGGTTAGAGCAAAGAGAGGCTGCTCAACCATCTACAGTCGAGCATTAGAGTCAAGAGGAGAGGAGGACTGGAGGACCACAGATGAACTAATGAAGTATGAAGAGTTAACGATTGATATGAAGTAATGATATTTGAAATTATGAGGATTAAAGATTGATATGAAGTAATGATATTTGAAATCCGCATACAACATGTTCTATCAGTAGCAGGAACTGCCTAATGTATGTTACTGGCAGTGTTTATGGCGCAAGGGAATTTTAAAAAGAGCAAAATACTTCATGTGGAAAGTTCCCCAAGAGTACCTACAAATAAACTTAGAGCTAAACACAATATAAATGTCTCAAATTAGTGTCATTTTGAGTGTGATAGTGAGGAATTTATTTTACGTATATTGAGAGACTGTAAGGAAACAAAAAGAGTATGGTCTTTTCTAACCAGCTCCTTTATTATCTTAATTTTTTCTCTAGTAATTTATAGGAATCGATGAAATGGAACATAGTGAACTCCCCAAGCAATAGGAAGGCCTCTCGCTAACCTTGGCAAATGATGTTTGGTACGGTGTGCTAGCTGATATGGAAGAATCGATGCAAGAAAGTTTTTGAAGGAGTCAACTGTCAACACCCGTTTTCATTTCGATATACACAGAGTAATAGAGACTAAGTTCCACAGGCATACAGAAGAGTACATATATACTGATAAAAGCATTTGTTTACAGTCCAAAGTCAACCATACAGAATGCGACAATATACACCACTATTACAAAATATCCAAAAGTATTTTAGACATAGACTATCTATAACCACGAACTTTGTATTTGCCTCGAGGCACATGCCAGTCACTTCCCTTGGTCTACATTCTTGCCTTTTGATCCACTGGCGCTCGCTGAGATGTTTGGTTTAGAAAAAGGGTGAGATCCTGAAGAATCCCAGTAGAAACATGCTATCGTTCATAGAAAATGCGAAAAGTAAATATGATATATGCCATGTATGCACCAATTAATGAACAATATAAACATATCATCTGCATGTATATATGAGTAGGGCCAAGCCCCACTATTCTGCACCGGTTGGTCTTCCGCCAACTCCAGTGTAAGTGCCTTTAGCACTACTGGCCCCTCTCTGGGCAAAACATGTTGATTAATAAATCACATTTACAAAAAATGGCATCCACACAATCATATCACTATGGCATGATGTATGAAGGATAATGTCCCTACCTCAAAGTTCTATCGACCCCTTTTTGTGTGCCTCGTGAAACGTGTTGACTTTCGGCTCCTGATTTGGTCCAAAAATATTGAATGTACAAGAAATAGGTCATAACCTATCCAAGTATCATTTTAGACTCTTCCATAGTGTTTCTTATGGTTATATTAGCCTATGGTGAAAATTTACCAAAATGCCCCCGGGACCGGCCCGATGGCACGATTTTCCAAATTTTTGACTAGGTCTATCCTGACGTATGTTCGTCCAAGGAATCCATTTCCAGACTCAAAATTATCAAATTCAATGTCAAATTACGAAATTGCCCTTGGCAGCCCTACTTTTAGGGTTTTATGGGTGTTTCCGTAATTATGCTTTCTCAACCTTTTCTGAAAAAGTGCCCAACTGTAACCCCACCTATTTTTTGCCACTGAATCCAATGGAATTATCAAATCATTTAAAATCCAACTCCTACCCCTATATCTGGCCCTGACCGAAATTATGGAGTCCTCCGGGCAAAATCGAAGTTTTGTAATTTCGGCTCTGTAAACGCGTTCCTTTCTACTCATAATAACTTTATTAACCATCTAATTGAGTTATAACAACCATTTGAACTAAAATTGGGAAGCATAACCCTTACGCACACACTTTTCCAAAATTTAAAACCAATGACAATCCGGCGAAATTTCACTGATTAAATTGCCCACAGCAGCCAGAATAGACAATATACGAAGGTTTGGAAGTTACCTCAAACTCCCACTAGCTTTTTCTCTTCTTGGCTGAAACCCTAGGTCCTTGAACACCAAATTTGAGCTTTCCAAACCTTGAATATCACAGTAGAGTAGCTTAGGAACGGAATTATACGTATTAGGAACCGATTTACCGAAGAAATCACTTACCTTTGTAAGTTTTTCTTCTTTTTCTCTCTCTATAATTTCACACTTTCTCTCACTAGTTCAGATCTGGTTGGGCACGAAAATGAGCTGAGGAAGATGATGATAAAGTGTTTTTATTATATTATATGATTTTTTTAATGATTTATGGAATTTCCAAAAAATCCAAAATCAATTTTATGTACATAAACCCTATGTACATGTAACCAAGCTCATTAATCCCAACCAATATTTTATTCCTCTTGCAACATGTAGGAGACACCTAGGGGTCCCTCCCTATGGTCTCAATTGCCTACACAACTTGTTCCGGTTACGTATACACGTAAAGTCTCAATTTTGGTCAAAATTGCACTTTTTGCTTAAATTTTCCATAAATTCATATTAAATTGACTAAAATATTCTAAATATATTTTTAAACTTTTTTTTTCCTTAATTAATTGAAATTAACTTCAATTAATTGAAAAATAATTTATTTTGTGCTATTTTGGCAAAATTACGATTTTGCCATTATCTTTCTAATCCAATTTCTTCTCTTATTTTTATTTGGTCAATTTCCATATTTTTTTGGACCAAATATTTTCTATAATATTCCTTCATTTTTGGACCTTAATATTAGGCTTTTTAAATTACCCAAATTAATTCCATAATTATTTTTGCCCAATTTCCATGAAATTGAACATTTATGAAATTCATAAATTCCAAATTCATGAATATTCACCATTTTAATGAATTTCCCAAATAATTATAATATATTTGGTGAATATAAAATTTGGAGTGTTACATCAACGAGCAACCAAAAGCAATCATTCATCAAACTATTTATCATCTCATAGAGGGAGTTGCAAAATGGAAGGTTCCAACACCAAGTTTTTCATATTCCTGATCAATCTAAGGTTCATTGGCACACCCCTTCTCAAGGGTTTTGTAGTGTGGATGTAGATGGGGCACGCAACAACCAATGAGAAGCTACATGTGGTGATGTCATACGTGATCATCAAGGTAATTGGGTATGAGGATTTCAATAGAAGTGAGGGTATATGACATATGTTGCTTCAGAAATCCATGCTATCTATAGAAGACTACAGGTTTGTCATTAGCTAGGACTTGACAAGATTAAAGTCTACATAGATTTTCTGGAGGTCCTACACTTATTAAGGTTGATCACCCGCTCCATGGGCACATTCAAGACCTGAGATCCATCATTTTGTCGAATTGGGATGTAGAGATTGTTCATTCTTATAGGGAAGGGCTTCGATATGTTGGTTATTTGGCTAGATCGGCTCATGGGTTGGGTTAGGACTTTGTTCTTTTGTTGACACGGCCTCCTGAGTTCTTGGACTTGTTTAGGATAGAATGTGGTAATTTGCCACGAGAAGGTAGTGTCACCATTTAAGTAGTAGACATATTTAGTAACTTCAAGCTTTATGCTTGCCTTTGTAAACAAAAAAAAAAAAAAAAAGATGAAAGGAATAATATGCAGACGCTGAACTATTAATTCTAGTTTTGAATTTTGTTTCTATGTGAAATTGTATTTATTCGCTTATTAAAAACAAGGAACTGACTCAGAATGTATAAAAGGGAGAAGGGAGCTGATGTTTGAAAATCATATTTAATTTTTTAAAAAAATTTAATCAATTAATTATATGAATGTCATGCTTTAAGCATTAAAATTTTGATTGTATTACCATAATAATAGTAATAATAATAATAATAATATAGGAAACAAAACTAAATTATGCATACAAAAAACCCCACAGCCTTTGGCTTGTGGGGCAAGTAAACTCTTATTAGAATATAAAACATAATATCGAAAGTCCCACAAATTTTTAAATGTCTGAAGTATACTTTCGGTCCTATAATTTAAATACCATTAATGTTGCTAATGAAAAAAGCTAACGCAGTAAGCTCAAGTGATGACCGTATAAACTTAAGTGATAACTATGTAATTACATGCTATTGATCTTAATTTTAAAAAAAAATGCGTAAATTGAAAAGTATCTAAAAACCTAATGCAATAGTCAATATCAAAACCTTGATTGCATTAAAAAAAATTTTAGTTTAATAATCTAAATATCAAAATCTCAATTTCATTTGCAGCGATTTTTCAGTTTATTTTAGTTTAATAATCTAAATATATTATATTATAAAATTAAAACTTAAATATGCTTTGTCATCTGTACAATCATCACTTGAGTTAGTCACGTCAATATTTTCTGGTATTAACATTAATGGTGTTAGAAATATCAGACAAAAAATGTACTTTATAAAGTTAAGAGACCAAAAGTATAACTCATGTAAAATTTAAAGGACCAAAAGTATACTTTAACCTTTTTAAATTTATGTAATTAGTTGTTGAAAGAATGCCAGTTTAATCTTAAAATATCAATTTATTGATAGTTAGGTTCTACAAAAATTTTAAAAAAATTGATTTGTAGATATGATTTAATCAGTTACAAATGAGAATTTCAGTTGCATACTAAAAGGCGAGTCTCCAAAATTTAGAACAATCGAACTTGATATTTGTAATTCATTTTTCAAAAAGATTTGTCAAAAACCTAACTATTATTGAATTGATATTTTTGAACCTAATCGTCATTCTTCTTTAATTATTTTTTCCTACATCTATTTCAATAATAAATTATGACATTGACAAAACTATACTAAATGCATATAATTTTAATGTAAAAGAAATTATTTATACATAATTCAAAATTTAAAGAGGTATTTCTATAAAATAATAAGATTTAGAAAAATTATAGTCAATTATATATTATATTTCATTAATAAAATAATAGACTAATTGTATACCAATAAACAATAGACTAATTGAGAGTAGAAAAGTCATAGCCACATGATGTGTTGTGTTTTAAAGGTGAGAAAAGCCATTTATTTTTTTTTCCCCAGAGAGAAAACAATAATACAAATCACTGAAAATTAAAGGGAATTTATAGAATTCAGTGATAATATAATAAGTAATAATAAGAGTAATAATACTCAAGAACCAATAATATTAATACTCTGATTTATTAATACTTTTCCTGTTTTGCATGGGGAGTTAAATAATCAAAAGCCGAAACTCGTTCCAGAAAGTCATTGCTTGCTATTATCAACCCTCCCTCGAAAATCAGTCCTCAATCATATTCAAAATTACAAAAATAGAAAGAAAAAAAAAGGTGCTTCAACGTTGAAAATCCACATCAGAGAGTTGAAGAGGTCAACATTTATTATAGGGAAAATCCCTTAAAAAGCGTTTGAAAATCATAAAAAGACATATAGGTGTTCTGAATTTCTGAAATTTTGCAGAGATGCTAGGACTAAACTGAAATTTATAAATTTAGAGAAAAATGACCAATTTGCCCTTACTTATTTTTTTATTAAAATAATAACCAATGGCGTGGTAGTTAGTCCTTGACATCTGACTCATATTACTTCCTTTTTTATTGGTGAATGCAGATCTATAGATTGTAGCTCCATATACAACATGAAAGCATTCCATTGTCTGAGGAAAACCAACTACTTCCTGAAATCTAACAACTTTAAGGGAACAAGGGAGCAAGTTATTGCTAATGATGTCATAACTTTGGTAGAAAGAATTCATTGAAGACTAGGTTAAGATGAAGTAGCTATGTTTTCTATCAAATTTGGCTTCGCTTTTGAAAATAATTTCAATATTAACTCAACTCTTCAATATGTGGTAAAACATTAATATTATTGAAGTCTTTAAATTTGCCCTGACAGCTTGAACTTAATGGCCATTTGTTTTACTGTCAGTTTGTTCTTTTCTGAAAAAACACATTGCAGGCTGTGAATGCAAATTCACAGATTAAGATATTATGATGTTGAGGATTCTGATTACTTATAGTCCTGGGAGGCCATTGAGAATCAATTTCATTTAATTTTTCTTTTGCTTTAATAGGAAAATTTTCCCCCAACGGAATGATGAGTGTTTCACTATTTCTACATCATATTGAATCTATATCTGAGTTCTTGAATATACAGTTTTCTGTTATAATCTAATTAAGAAATTTCAGAAAATTTTCCATATTCTAATAATAGTATTTACTCACTATCTGTATATTTCCTATGTTGTTTTTACTTTCTAATTTGACTTACTGTCTTTTATAGTATTCTACTTCATTTTTTATTCTACAATTATTTCTAGATTGTTTTAGTTTGATGTCTTTCTTCTTATTGCCTTGCAGGTTCATACAAGATTATACTTGTTCTTGAGCAATTTCCCAGTCTTCTTGATTCTACATTTTGAAAAGTTGCATATGGTCATAATGTGTTTGTCATTCTTTTATTCCTTCTTCAGGTAGAAGTTGCTGTGTTAAAATTTTTTGGTGCAAGTGGATGTTATACTTCTTGATACTTGTGAGGATTCCAAGGCAGATGCAGTGGAGGGTGTATGAAGGCAGAACTAAGTTTTATTTGATTTTATTTGAACCACAGTGGCGTTTTAAGATTGCAAACTTCCAGCAAATTGTTCTATTGTGTTTTTGTAAATTCACTTTTTCTTTAGTATCCATGAAATCACCCCAACTTTTGATGAATTCCATGTGTAAAATAATTAAGATTCAAATGGCATTCTGATGAGCTTTGTGACCTCGCATAGGTATTTTTAGATGTTGAAAGAATAGACATTTGGTACATTACAATGATGTCGTGATGAAAAGTTCAACAATGAATCTATACCAACTCAGAGCACTGGCTTTAATTTTCTCGTCAAAATTTGTTTTGAAGTGTTGTTTAAGAGTTTGAACAGGTCGCTGGTCAAAAAAAGAGAAATGTGTTCGAATAGGTGGAAAATCATCCTTTATGGAATTTCCCTTTATATGTTTGTCATTCTTTGCATTATAGTGCGTGTTTGTTTCAACGTTTGAGGATGAAAACGGATTTCAATAGTGCAACAAATAGACTTAAACAGTGAAACTGTTAAAATTGGTGTTTATTTTAGTGATTGGATTTAAGATGAAAAAAGTCATAAATTGGAAAAGGTCATATGGATTTAAGGTGAAAAAAGTCATAAATTGGAAAAGGTCATAAGCCTCAAAATGAAGCTTATTGGAGCTTATGTGCCTGTGTGTGTATAAAAAAATATTGATACGAGTATTTTCATATATTTGGGGATCAACGATGTACTCAAAATAACTTCTAATAATAAAACTTCTTTTATAAAAAATGTTCTAAATAATTTTCTCTTTCTGTAGATAGTAATCTTCTGCTAATTAGAGAATACTTTGGGATAAGAGTTTAGACAAATTTTGAGTTTTGTTAATATATGACTGTAGAAATGTAGAGAATAATTAATAATTAATTTTAATTAGTTTAGATTTATTATTTAGTTATTTTATGATTTTATAATCAATTTTTTTTTAATAAACATGTCATAAATTAATTTCTATATAGTTTTTTTACCCATTAAATTTTGTTTAAATAATTTATTTGGATTATTGGAGGTATTATTGATGTTTTAATCAATTTATTTTGTTAGATTTTGAGTTATGTGAAAATATGAGTTAGGATTTAATATTTAAATTAGAGTTTGATATAATTTATAAAATTTAAGCTTAATGCGCACAATAAAAAAGACTTTTGAAGTGTACCAATTTAAATTAGAGTTTGATATAATTTTATTTAAAATTGTGCCATTGCCAAATTTTCAAATTTAATTTTTGAAAAAATCCCTTCATGTGTAAATATCTTTCTAGGTCCCATTTGGCAATTAAGTTGCAAATGAAGGCTTTTTTCACAATTATCCCTTCTTTTTTCATAATTTTTACAATTTTTTCTCTTAAATAATATCAAAGTCATTTATACAAAAGCCAAACCAAACATCATTCACTTTTACATAATATATATGAAACTAAGGCAGATTTTTATGTGAAGAGTGTGCAAAAAACTGTTTTATGCCTTTTGCCGTGTACTTTTTTTGGTAAAGTCTCTATTGGTTTGAAGATTACAATTATCGGACCCAATTATGTCCCCGGAGAAAAGAAAGATTTGTGAGTGATGAGTGTGTAAAGAACTGTTATTTGGATGGGTTAGCAGCATCAAAATTTTGAGTATGTGTCTTGTGGTAACACTGTCGCTATTGGATGGTTTGGATCAATTTATTACCAAGAATGCTACTTTAACAAATGCAAATATCTTCCCATATCCCATTTGGCAATTAAGTTGCCAATGAGTTCTTTTTCCACAATTAGTCCTTCATTTTTTCTTTTTTCATAATTTTTTCAATTTTTTTCTTTTAATTAATACAAAAGTCACTTATGCAAAAGTCAAACCAAACATCATTCACTTTTACATAAGTTACTTATCCAATCGCTAATTCAAACACTCATCATTTTACCCAATCTAACTTTTTTCCAATCTTAAGATTCCATAAGTTTAAGTAAAAATAAGTTACTTATCCAATCGCCAAAACAAACACACCCATACTTTTTAGTCCTATATAAGGGAGTTTAACCATTTGCAAATTTCAATTTTAGGAACAACACGGAATTAGGATAATGTATATTCCAAATTCAATGTCTAAAGAACCAAATAAAGATGGTAGGGTTTGGATGTCCCTATATGTATTTCTTTACATTCAACTGTTTGCCTAAGTGCAGGATTTTATCTGCTACCTAATATTCAAGCATCTGATGACAAGCTACAACCTTCTGGCACTAATAGAAGTACATCATCCTCACCTTTGAAAAGATGCATTGCGTGTCATATTTCTACTCTAATGTCCATGAACTTTCTTCCTCTATTCATGTAAGTACTACTTTTGAGATTGAGTTGGTAAAAAAAAATGAAAATTTGCAAATGAAAGTAATAAAGAATTTCCCCCCAAGCTAATGGCATCCATATATTTTTCATATTTCTTATTTGCAAGTGGTTTTTATATGATATTGGATGTGTATGAAATGTTGTGAGTGGAGGTGTTTCTATTTTAGTAGGTTAAATTAAAAGAAATAAGAGTTTGGTCTTTCATCTTCCTTGAATTTCTATATGATTTTAGTAATGAAGATTTTAGGCAAATTATTGTAGTGGCTAAAACCATTTTTTTTGTCAGTTACACCAGTCAAACTGCCTATTAGAGTGATGCAAAGATATTAATTCTTTGTTGTGTTTACCATTGGTGTAGCATTAGGAAGCTTATAATTGATACCTTGCCTTTGCTGATGTTTGAGAAGTATTTGCACTAAATTGGCGGTGGGCAGCATGATCCTATTAGTGTATCAATTGGAGGTTATTGGGAGTGCATTATCTATTACCTAATTATTTATTATAAAATTGGGACTCATTTTAAAGAATCTTAATTGTATTTACATTAGAATTATTTTTTTAATGGTAACAAAAATATAAAAACTCTAGATTTATAAACTTTTTGTGCAATGCAGGGAAGCACAAGCTAAGTTAGGCAGTTTTATTACCATTTCTTTAGATGTAATGCTTCACATCTTCAATTATAAGAGATGTTGTCCCACTTCCATTCTTTATCAATTTTTTATTCAGTAACCTTATGTTGCTTTTCATTGTATTTTTGTTTGTTTTTTTTTTGTGTTACAATTTATTTTTGTTTTTAGTAAACCTTATGTTACTTATTTAAAAAAATTAATTAGTGGTGGTAGGACTATTAATGTCGTACTGTTGTTCCATATTACTTATGTTATCAATGATATATTATGTTTAAACCAAGGTATTAAAACTTGGACCAGTCATTGAACCGGTCGGGGTACTGGGTTAAGGGTTAGTGGGTCAAACTGGGGCAAAATCAGGACCAAACCGGTGATAAATTGAAAATTTTAGACTTATAATATGAAATTTTAAAGAAAAAATTCAAAAAAAAAATATTTTCTTAAAAATGTGAACCCGGATCGGACCGGAAACCGGACTGGTTTACTAGCCGGTTCGCCGGTTTCCAGGCCGGACCGACCGGTCCAGTCCAGGTTCAGGAACATTGTTCTAAACTATAAAAAAAAATGATTTAATTTTAGAAAAATCATATAATTGTTGTAAAATACTAATTAAGGTGGATGTCCATGAGCTCCCAACTCTTGACCTTTTGTTTTCTACATCCCATAACCTCTCCAATGAATGATCTTTAGGAGTTTTCATGCCCATAACTTAAAGGTTACAATGTGTGCACTCATGAGGATTAAAGTTTGCCATTTACTTTGTGTAACTCTTAGTTGTGGTTGAAGGCCTATAAATTGAGCACTATGTACTACACTTTGTTGGCATCCAAATGAATAAGAATCACTCCCTCCTTGCTCTCTATTTCTCTCTTGTGTTTCTTCATTCCCTTCATCTCAATCTCTTACACTTTCTTGATTTTATAACACGTTATCAGCACGAATTCGCTCAGAAGACCTATGGTCTAGTTTTCTATCTCTTCTACACTCTAACTTTCTCATTTCCATACTATGTTGTATATTATTTTTATGCTATCTATTTTTATCCATCCTTTTGTTATCTTTTACATATATCTAGGATAATTTAAGCCATTATATGGAATTAAATGGACTCTTTTACCGATTGTTTTATACATCGGGTTCCATGGCTAAGATTTGAGATTATATTATCCTTCGCAAGTTTTCTTTCCTGTCTCTTTTATTTATCGTTTTCCATTAATTTCTTATTGTGCAAAATTTATATTTATTTATTTTATATTCCAGTATTCTTGACATTTTATGTTATATATTATTGCTTGTTTCTTTATTTTATGTCATTTATTTTATCTTGTTTTATTGTTATTTTATTTACATTTCCTTTATTTATGTTAATACATTATTGTTATATCATTATATCAATCTTTTATTTTCATTTGTTTATTATATTACATTAACATATAATAGTATTATATATGAGCATGTAATGTGGTCTATATGATCATGGGCTTATCTATCATTTATATTTGATTATGAATTTGAATTTATTTAATTTATTTTCTAGTATTTTGATTTTATCGAGAGGCCAGAAGCCATAATATTCTTAATTTCGTGATCAGATGATCAGAAGTCACATCACTTTTGTAATAGCTCTTATGAAAAAGAATGCTATTGGTTTCATTAAATTGCAAGATTGACAAGAAAAATTTTGGCACTTTTATGATTTAATTGTTATAAATATCAAAGTCCTGAAGGCTAAATATTCAAATATCAAACAAAACAAAACAAAAAAATCTTTGTAAGGTTTTTGCTATGGTCTTGAAGACCAATATTTGGAGAAATTGATGATGCTATTGAAAATAAAGAACATATGTAAGAGTGAAAATAAACATGATTACATTACATTTGTGGAATTGATAGTTGAAAGCTAAGAATATTTTGTCTTAACTATTGAATTACAATCATGGAAATAATAACATTTCTAAGGCGATTAAAATTATGAGCAAATATCATACTATGACTAGAAGTCATATGGATAGAAAAAAAAAATGGTATAATATGACCAAAAGTCATACAGACTCATATGTATCAATTTATTAAAAATAAAGATCAAAATGGTTGTGAAGTCAGAAAGACCATGAAATATTGTGAAAAATATCAAAAATAGTTCTGATGCTTAAAACAATAAGTTACGGAGAAAGATGATCAGCTTGTATAGCCAAAAGAAATAATTGTAAGCCCTGAAGGCTATATGATAATTGTAAGCCCTGAAGGCTATATGATTTTGATTCTTTATGTTTAAATTTAAATTGATTGTGACTAATTTGTGAGAGAGAAATTATTATTTAATATTGTGATATCAATATGAGTGATATATGAAATCAAATAGATAAAAAGGTAATGATTGGTCATTTTAAAATTTCAGTATAGTGCCAATTTATTTATAAATTTAAACATTATTGGTAATTATTGATATTTTTTGATTTCATGGCCTTTTAGGATTCTAACTACCTCATAGTTAATCCTTATAACTCCCATATCAAATGGTTTTCAATATTTATTCATATAACTTTCAATTATAAAGTTAAGTTGTTTAATTACCTTCTTTATGTATAATTGTACAATTTATTTGTACTTTTAAGTATGTTGTGTATGTGAATACTATTCATACATCAATGGAGTTTATCATCTTTATTTTCTTCTTGGGACTTGTATTTCTCTATTGCACCAAAGATTTTCCAACAAACATTCAACTCATATACCTCAACATCAAACATTCAACTCATATACCTCAACATCAAGATACTTTCTTTCATTATTAGTCATATTTTTCATTTTAGCCTTGTCTTCCATTTCTTTTCTCTTCTTGAGCACTATTATGTTGCCTTACATATATATGCAATTTTTCTTAGTTCCAAACTTTCATTATTGAAAGGCATACAAATCCTCTTCAATTTGTATTTTATTTTAGTATTGATAATTTATTGCCTCATTTCCCAATTCATTGTATTAACATTTCTTCTACTCCTTAGTATTTTTATATGATATGTGCAAGTTTCATACATTAATCATGATATAGTATATAATATGATATATATTGTAATCAAATTAGTTTTATGTGACATTTGTGAAGAAAAAAAAAATCATATGTCATATTTGAATTAAGAAAGTGAGAATTTATTTAATTTTATGAGAAAATTCATAATGAATAGTTTATGATTTGTTAGACAAAATCATTTTTGTAATGTGCATGAATTATATATATAGTGCAAGTCAAATTTATGGATGATCAAACAGTAAGGAATATTTGAAAGAAAATTTTGTATATCATAAGTATTTGTTATTTTATATTATAATGCATTTGTCTTTACATTTCTCTCAAATTAATTTTAACCCCTAAACATCAGAATTCATTGCAATAAGAGCTTTATGTATTTTGATTATGGATCTTCTCATATTTCCTTATGTAGTGGAAAATTTTAAACATTTCATATTTTGAACATGCATCAAAAGAGGCAAATTAAAGCATATTATTATTAATAAGTAAAAAAAATTATATAAATATGCAAGAATATATGTTAATTCCTGAAGAACATAAATATAACAAAGTTGATATAGTTCCTAAAGAACTAATATAGTATTTCTTAAATTCTATGGGTAGAAGAAGAATTGATTAAGGAAAGTTATAACCCATAGATTTATATTAGAGTTTTACTCTATTACAGGGTTTAAATGATAGTCCAATTGACTGAAATCCATGATTAGTTGTGAGTTATGAAGTACTTGAGTTTTGAAATGAAAGATATATTATTAGTTTGCTATATACAAATTTTGTCTTTGAAATAGAGAAATAAAGAAAGTATATTTATATGACTCACACTGGAGGGGGACATTGTTCGAATATAAGTGTGAGTTAATATTGAAAAGTTTTACTCATATACTTCCTCACAAAACCTATTGATCTCTGAAAAATGGATGTCATATTGACATTTTATATCAATACTTATGGAAATTGAAAAGTTTGTTGTTGGTTAAGCAACATGTTGCAATAAACTAGTAGTTTACTGATCCAAACAAATTTATGTTGGCATGACTTGTTTGATTCATCCGAGTCATATATAAAAGATTACATTTGACATCCATTGAAGAACTAGAAGATTTTTCATGAATAGTCAATATATTATATAATTCAATAATTATCATGTACTGCTTGTTCTCAAAGAAATTTGATTATGAGAGTATCACAAGTTATGATTTGGAATGGATCTCTATATTTCGGGAAATAAATAAACTCATGTATGGGCCCATTCAAATATCATGTAAACCATATCAATGTTCAATAATTTTGACAGATGCATCTATAATATGGTTACATGTGATATTACTATTAGTTTGCAACTTGAAGTTTGTAAGAATGTTTGAATAAATTATTATGTTAAGCGCGATTTCCAGATTATATGATTCATTCATTGAAGCCTCCATAAATAGCTAGATTAATACTTATGAGAACAAAATTTATATTTCAGTGTTGGCATATTTGATCTTACATATTGCAGCACTTATATTAGCCAACCAAATTCTCCCAATATAATTGGCTTTTAGTCAGGAGCCAGGTATATTCCATCTTAAAAAGTTTGAATGTGCATTCCTATTGATTCACCACAATGCACATAGATGAATATTTAAAGGAAGTTAAGATAAATGTTGGGTAAGAACCTCCTTATTCTTGTTTGTCTCTAAATGAAACAAATGGATGTTTCTAATGGAAACAAATGGATTTAGGAGACTTATACTGCATGATTAGTCGATTGTCATTTGACAAAGTTTTCCTACCATGACGGGGAGAAATTAAATAGCTGGAAAAGAAAAGAAAAAGAATGCATTATTACTATCAAATATAGATCCTCAAATATAACAATATGAACCAGAAGTTCATTTGGTTTGCATTCATGAAATATTACATAAAATCTATCAAATGCAATTACTGACCTAAATGTGAATTACTAAATCTCATATTACAGCTATAAGTGGTCTAATCAGCATAAATGAAAGTGAGACATGCCCGAAGTATGAGAGAATAATCAGTTCCAAAAGAAAAAAGAAAGAAGCAAATAATCAAGATAATCATATTAAGGAGGCAGACACTCTAAAAGAGGTCAATACATAACTACTTGTAGAACCCTCAAAAGAGGTTCAAGTACTTGAAAGTAATAAAGAGATCTCAATGACTTATGTCACAACAAGAAAAATGGAACTGAAAAGATAAAGTTGTCGACAACAGTTTTAGTAATAATATCACGTGATTAAATGAGGATCTTATACATAAATATGTCGGTAGAAAAAAAGGTGATTGGCCAACTGAAGAAGGCCGGGGACAAGACGCAATGAAAAATGTTCTTTCAGCATGTGAAATTTATGGACCTATAGTCTAAATACGGACCTGTAGTCCAAAACATTTGAAATATTAAGTTATATGTGATATATGAATATTCATTTGAAAATAAAGATTTTCACAAGGTTTAATGATGATTATGATAAGGCACAACATTTAGTAGTGGATACAATAATTGTTGCATATATTATTAGTCTGGCAGTATATGCAAACAAAATAATGTGTCTATTAGATATCATTATATATAGCATATACATATGGATAGTGAATATTACATGAGAGTCTTTGAAGAATCTAAAATGTCAGAAACATATACAAGAAAATCATTCTACATATAAAATGTTGTGCGAGTTTGAAAATAATTCAAGCATATATAATTGATTGAAAAATATATTGAAAAATGAGTAATTTTACATTTTACTTGACTTGTAGATCAAGTTATCAAATGCATCAATGATTTCAAAATCACATTATTTTACCGTGGTGAATTTTCTTGTAAAGATACATTGAATTTAATGGTCCAGAAGTACCTTATACTTTATGAGAATATTTTTGTATTATGCTAATATTGTATCTATTATGATTTTATTGATAAAAATTAGTTCTTGCAAGTGTACAGTGGATAACAAAAATGAGATTTGGTGTGATAGTTCTATTAACAGATTATATAATATTATTTTGTTCAAAACAAACTGAATATGTGGATGTAAGATATATTTTGATAATTTTCAGAATAATTTTTCTTTATTGTTTTCACGATGAATAAGATAAAGGCATAATATACTAATATTTTAGCATATCCAGAAGAAATGTATCATTCATAGTTTGGTGGCTAAAAGAATGATATGCTCAACAATACATTAGAAATGATGTTCTTATCAGGGAAGTAAAACTGATGTTATTATCAGGGGGAGTAAATACGATATTATCATCGTGTGAAATATAGATCATGCTGTACTATTTTCCTTAATCAAGGTTTTGTCCCACGGGGTTTTCCTGGTAAGGTTTTTAATGAGGCAGTTTCGATTTGTATTGTGTACGCTTTTTCCTTCACTAGGTTTTTGTTCCATTAGGTTTTTCCTAGTAAGATTTTAATGAGGCACAATATTTTTTTTTTGGACATCCAAGGGGGAGTGTTGTAAAATACTAATTAAGGTGGATGTCCATGAGCTCTCAACTCTTGACCTTTCATTTTCTACATCTCATAACCTCTCCAATGAATGATCTTTAGGAGTTTTCATGCCCATAACTCAAAGGTTACAATGTGTGCACTCATGAGGATTAAAATTTGCCATTTACTTTGTGTAACTTTTAGTTGTGGTTGAAGGTCTATAAATAGAGCACTATGTACTACACTTTGTTGGCATCCAAATGAATAAGAATCACTCCCTCCTTACTCTCTATTTCTCTCTTATGTTTCTTCATTCCCTTCATCTCAACCTCTTATACTTTCTTGATTTTATAACAATAATTAAGTATTGAACTGTTTTATAAGTACAAGGACCAGTACAACGCACCGAGGAGAAAGTTAGTTATTAAAACGGTAGTAGCATCTCCGCAACTAAATGCCATCCTCCACCAAAGTAACAGAGAGCCTTCCGACACCAGTGTCAAGAACTTTTGTCTTTCTTTTCTTCGATTTTTGTTCCTTTTGTGTGATTATTATTTTATAATTTATACCAAGCCACTCTTCATTCTCATGCAGGCAAAAATTATCCACAGGCCCACAAGAAATAATCAATGCTGTCCTTAAAACTACTACGATTTCTGCTTCTTCCTTGGTTCTTCTTCTCCGCCGTTACAGTGCTTAGTATCTCCCCAGGTTCTACCCTTTTTGCTTCTGATACAAACCAAACATGGCCTTCTCCCAGCAACGCTTTCTCTCTCCGCTTTCTTCCTTCTCAAACTCAGACCAGTTCTCCTCCCTCCTTCGTTGCCGCCGTCGTCTTCTCCGGGGGCACACCCGTTGTTTGGTCCGCTGGTAACGGTGTCGCCGTGGACTCCCGTGGCTCGCTTCAGTTTCTCTCCTCTGGCGTTCTTCGTCTCGTTAACGGCTCCGGTGTCGCCGTTTGGGACTCCGGTACTTCCAATTTGGGCGCCTCTTCTGCCTCTCTGAACGACGACGGAAACCTTATTCTCTCCAATCGAACCGGCGTCGTTTGGTCGAGCTTCGACCATCCCACTGACACCATCCTGCCTTCTCAGAATTTCACAACCCGTATGGTTTTGCGATCTGGTGAGTATTCATTTGCAGTTACTAACTCAGGTAATCTCACACTTAGGTGGAGTGATAGTGTACCGTACTGGGATCGTGGTCCAACGTCATCTGTAAATGTCAATTTAACTTCGCCTGTTTTAGGATTACAATCTATAGGGCTTTTGAGACTTTCCGATCCGAAATTGGTCACTCCTTTGGATATTGCTTATAGCAGTGATCATGCTGAAGCGAATGTCACTCTGAGAATTCTAAAGTTGGATAGTGATGGGAACTTGAGAATGTACAGTACCTCTAGAGGTGGTGGAATTTCTACTGTAAGATGGGTAGCTGTTGAAGATCAATGTAAGGTTTTTGGGTATTGTGGGAACTATGGGGTATGTAGTTACAAGGATTCAAACCCAATTTGTGGATGCCCATCTGAGAATTTTGAGATGATTGATCCTAATGATAGTAGAAAAGGATGTAGGAGGAAGGTGAGGCTTGAGGATTGTCCAGGCAGGGCTGCTATGTTACAATTGAACCATGCTCTGGTATTGACTTATCCTCCTATATTTATGGTTAACCCAGAGGTATTTTTCGTTGGTATATCAGCTTGCAGTGGAAATTGCCTTGCAGCTACTTCTTGCTTTGCTTCTACTTCATTATCAGATGGCACAGGTCTCTGTTACATAAAGACATCTAGTTTCATCAGTTCCTACCACAATCCATCTCTACCCAGCACTTCATATGTTAAGGTTTGTGGACCAGTGGTGCCAAACCCGCCACCGAGTTTGGAGGAAGCCGGGAAGGGAAAGGATTGGGAGATACATGCTTGGATGGTAGTGGTAGTTGTTATTGGTACCCTTTTCGCTTTGATTGTCTTTGAGGGTGGAATATTGTTGTGGTGTTGTAAACATGATTCGAGGTTTCGTGGATTCTCTATTCATTATGCTCTTCTTGAGTATGCTTCTGGTGCACCAGTTCAGTTCTCATACAAGGAGCTTCATAGCTCAACAAAAAGTTTCAAAGAGAAGCTTGGTGATGGCGGATTTGGCACTGTTTACAGAGGAACTCTGGCGAACAGAACCGCTGTTGCGGTGAAACAACTTGAGGGAATTGAGCAAGGTGAGAAACAGTTCAGAATGGAGGTTGCTACTATAAGCAGCACCCATCACCTGAACTTGGTGAGGCTGATTGGGTTTTGTTCTGAAGGCAAACATAGGCTTTTGGTTTATGAGTTCATGAAAAATGGGTCTCTTGACAATTTTCTTTTTGTCAATGAACATAACCAGTCTGAGAAATTGTTGAATTGGGCGTATCGGTTCAGAATCGCTGTGGGAACTGCAAGGGGAATCACATACCTTCATGAGGAGTGTAGAAACTGCATTGTCCACTGTGATATAAAACCCGAAAACATTCTCATAGATGAGAATTTCAATGCCAAAGTCTCAGATTTTGGCCTCGCGAAACTCACAAGTGGTACAGAACAAAGGTACAGAAGCTTGAAAAGTGTAAGAGGGACTAGAGGATATTTAGCTCCGGAATGGCTTGCAAATCTTCCTGTAACTTCTAAATCTGATGTGTATAGTTTTGGTATGGTTTTGTTGGAGATAGTGAGTGGAAGAAGGAATTTCGAAGTCTCGGAGGGAACAAAGCAGACAAAGTTCTCCATGTGGGCTTATGAAGAGTTCCTGAAGGGTAACCTGAAGGGAATTCTGGACAGAAGACTGGTTAACCATGAAGTTGATATGGAGGAAGTGAAAAGGGCTGTAATGGTGAGTTTCTTGTGCATCCAAGAGCAGCCATATCAGAGGCCAAAAATGAGCAAAGTGGTGCAGATGTTAGAAGGAATCACTGAGATTGAGATGCCACCAGCCTCTAAATCTGTGGGAGAGGGATTTGTTATTGCCCACTCCATTGTGGCTGAGGAAGCTCCAGTCTTTTTGTCATCTTTCTCATCACAAATCATATAATATTGGCTTCTCTTTTTTATTGCAGCCTCTGCTTTTGCTTGTTTCTCTTCAGCAATGCTAAAGGAACATGGAATGCAAACTACATGCTGGGTATGATTCGAGCAATTAAGAAAGGAGAAAGAAATATGAAGAATGCCCAAATATATAAGAATTTCAGAAGGGTCTTTTAAATGACCTAATTTTTATGAAGTCCATAGGTATATAGCCTGTAATAAGGGCTGGCTCGGCCTGAAGGGCCGGCCTATTTAGGCCCGACTCCTGTAAAACCCTCAATTTATTAAGCCCGTGGTCTTACAAGGCCGGTCCTTCACAGGCTCGGGCTTAAGCCCGTTTTAATTCAAATAAAATACATTTTCATGTTTTACAATTTAGTTATTATTTTACTTTAAATTGAGTTACAATATTTTTAAAACTTATAAATTTCTAGTTAAAATAATTATCTAATGTCTAAATTAACCTATTTTTTTTAAGTTTAAATGAATAAACAATCGTAGAAAACCAAATAAATCAAACCATTTAATAAGTGTTAGCATGTTATTAATACTTTATTAGGTATTTAGATATCTCTCATATTAATAATTTGATATAATGATATTACATATATTAATTTATTTTTTTAAAAATTAAACAGGCTTAAAAGGATCTAAATCATAAATCCGACCCTTGACGGGCTCAAGCCTAAACGGGTTACCCAATATCCTAAAATAATTATTTTTTGCATCTAATCCCCTGAAATATTTTTTTTATCACTACTCTGTATTTCAAGTTTAGACTGTTCGTTGCAATTAGAAAAATATTTTACCATACTAAATGTAAAAAACCTTATTTCATGATACTGGGCGGTACTGAAAAAATACTTCAGGATGCTACATATATTTTTTTTTAAAGAAAAAGGACCCAACCCCCTATTTTTTAGACCCAAAACAGCGCTGTTTTAAGTAAGGGAGGCGCAAGGGAGGGGGAAAGAATGGGAGAGAATCCGGATTCCTATTAGTGGCACTAGCTATTACAAGAGTGATCCTAGTCAAACATGACTTTAGCCGTATCTAACTAATTGACTACATAGACGCCTTAACCCCTAATGACTTCTGTAAATATGGCAGATCCCTGCTGTATTTTCTCATTTTTGCATCTTAATGAAATCGCAACAATATTATTCAAAATACTCCTCTCCATATTGTTCTTCTAACTCTTCTCTACTTCTTCTTCCACCCTTTCTTCTCTTCTTCTACCCTAATTCCTAAATTTCCTAAGGATTCATCTTATATTCAACTATAAGTGGTATTAGCAACAATTTCCTTTGTGTGTTATTCAAAATCCTTGAGGGCAAGGATGTATTTTTGTGGTATTGTTATATGATTGTAATATTATATCTTTAAATGTTAGTTAATGTCAGCTAGGTAGATAAGCGGTACTAACTATTAGTGGCACCAGCTATTATAAGAGCAGTCCTAACCAAACATGTTTTTAGCAGTATCAAACTAATTGACTAAGACATAGACACTTTAACCTTGACGTCTTCTATATATATGGTAGACCCCTATTGTATTTTCTTAGGTTTGCATATTAATGAAATCACAGCAGTATTGTCCAGATACTCCTCTCTATTTTTATTCTAACTTATCTACTTCTTAAACCCTCTTTTCTCTTCTTCTACAATAATTCCAAAACTTCTTAAAGATTCATCTTCCATTCAGTTATCATTATCTTAATTGTTGTCATCATTTAATAACTTAATATTGTTAATTTTTAAATTATAGTTATAAATAATATTCAATATTTAACCAGATTTTTTTTTTTTAGATTAATTAACATTGCCCTATTGTTATAATTTGATAACTTAAAGTTGTCATATGTTAAACCATCCATGTCATTTCGTGTTTTATTTCAGAATTCAAATTAAGGGCATGTAAGTAATTTTGCTACAAAATTTAGTCCCATAATAGTTTCTTGTGACTTCGTAATGATTCAAATATTGGAATTTACAAATTTAGGGATATTTTCTTTTATTTCTCTCCTAAAAAATGCTTCTTCTTTTTTATCGGTTTTTATTATGCCCGAGAGCTACATCTTCGGGTTTCATTTCTTGTTTTTTTGTTTTGTTCAGAATTATCTTCGGGCTTCATTCTGAAATGCAGCAAAACGCATGGTTTTTTTTATAAGAAACTTTGGAATAATCTTACGTTTCTTTCTGATACTACCTCCGTTTTAATTTTCTAACTAAGCTCAACGGATGAGATATTACTTGGTCTATCTTCATGAATCATTAGTATGTTTTCGTGAAACTCCTTGTATCATTTGATTGAGATATTGAATTGTGATTAACGTGATACATCACATGCCACATTGCCATTATAGAATGCTTAGCCTAAAATTTATTTTTTACCTTGTAATTATGGTTCAAGGTGAATCCAACCCCTGAAGCATTATTGTAATAATACCTGGTAAGGAGAACAAGTTTTGGGTTGTTAAAATCGAAAAGGCAAACTCTTTTACGGTGCGAACAAGTTTCGATTACAGAAAAAGTGAACTAGTTTATACTGTGACCGAATTCCATTTTGTCTTTTACCAACATGCTCTCCCATGCCTGCAACTTTCGTATCACCCAGCCTTTTTCCTTCCCCAAGAATTTCCCAAGTCAATCAAAAAAGCAACTTCCTTTCCAAGATATCCCAATCAGCAATGAATAGTAAAAAAACCAAGCTTTTGATTGTGAGTATACAAGATTTCTTCATGTATATATCTACATGCAACATTCCTCTTTAGCATCCTTCTTCCGCCACTCTCAAATCCTTTTGGTTTCATCGGCTTCTCCATTCCATCTTCCTCCTTTTTTAAGTTCTTTCTAAAGTCTACTCCTTCCATTCCATCTTCCTCCTTTTTTAAAGTCTGGAGTTTGTGGCCTTAGCTGGCTGCATTATTTATTTCAACTTGAAGCTTTATTTTCTAGCAGGTTAAGTTACATTCTCTTGGTTAATTATTTTTTTAATTTTTACTTCTTTTGTTGACTGATGCCAGTATAAGATATCTAGTCATCAAATTGTTTGCATGTTAATTTTTTTTTTAAAATTATAGATACAGAGATGTAATAATTTTCTTATAAAATAAATTGTAGTTTAATTTCTTTTGATTAGAAGATTAAAGGGAAAACACAGAAAAATACACTTAAATTACAAAAACCCTAAAATGTCTACTAAATTAATAAAATGACAAATAGGTGATCTGGTAGGAATATGTGATTTTGAAGTTTGGGTGTTGATAACTTGAGTATAAACAATGACAACTTAAGAATAACAATTAGTAACTTGGGTATACACAGTGATAACTTGAAGAGTTCAAGTTGTCAATTTCTATACCCCAATTGCCAATTTCTATACTTAAGTTGTCAACACCCAAACTTGAAAATTCTAGATTCCTACCAAATTTCCTATTTGTCCTTTTACTAATTTAGGAGACATTTTGGGATTTTTGTAATTCAAATGGCATTTTTTTTTGTCATTTTTCCAAGATTAAATAAGATTATATGCATATTCAAAAAAGCTAATTTGTAATACCTTACTCTAGGAACATTTAATAGAGGTATTTTATCAATTCTGAACCGCTAATACTAATGCAAAAATCACTTTTTAGACCTGGTGAAAATTACTTTTTATACTGGTTCTGAATCAAGTCTTGATACAGCCTGTCTAAAAAATTTGTTACTTTTTAAACCGGTTCAGCAACTGGTCTTAAAAAATACTTTTTAGATTAGTTGCTCAAAGATCAGGTCTAAAAAGTCATATTATTTAGACCTGACTTGGCTTATATTACGTCTAAAAGGTCTGAATTTTTAGATCGGTTATTCTGAAATCACGACTAAAAAATGTTTTTCTAGACATGATCTTCCCCACAACCAATCTAAAAAGAGATATTTTTTTACAAAAAAATAAATAGGGCTTTTTTTTTTTGGTATTGGAATGATTTTAAAATCACCCCAATCCAAAAAGAAAAAGTGCCCTATTTTTTTTACTATCACATAATTTTAAAAAAGCTATGACAACCATAAGCAAATGATGAAAAACAACAACTCACAAGATAAAAACTTGACAATAATTAATAAAAAATATCTCAATCTTGCAATTAAAATGTGAACAAATTTAATCAAACAACCATTCATCATACAAAGGTTCATGAACTATATATATACATGAACTAACATGAGCCAAAATACATGTAAATAAAAATGAAATAAATAATATCATGTATATTAAAAACTATACATTTTTGAGAATTGGCAGAATTTGTGAAAGAATACCTTTCCGAGAGAGAGTAAGTTCATCAATTCACTTGTCACAAGTTTTTCATATAAAAAGTACTTGCTTTTGTAAGTAGAGGGTGATATGCAACAATACAAAAAAATTTCAAGAAGCCCCTAGCATCTTTAAGCCACTGACATATCATACTACTCACTGACAAATCACAAGAGAATTTCTAGAAGTAACCTAACCAACACAGAAACACATCAAGGAAGCTTTATCAATATTATTTTGTAATTTCTAATTGCGCATTTAATTTGATGACCTGAAAAATAAGTAATTTACTGTTTGGAAAGGCATGAGAAAATACTTTTAAACTACGCATTAAGAAGCCATAACAGAAGCATTAGAAGCACCAGGACTATGTGCTTGCAACATGACAGATAAAATGAATTGTTGAAATTCAAACCAAATGGCCCAAATGGAAACACATAAAATCACAAAATCACACCTTTGCAAGCAAAGTCTTCCCTGTTCTAGCTTCTCCATATATATAATATGACCCCCTTAGGAGGCTTGATACCAATGTCTTCGTATAGCTCAGGATGTGTCAGGGGAAGCTCAACTGCTTCCTTAATTTCCTGTATCTGAGCATATAAACCACCAATGTCAGTATAAAGATTCCAAAGGAGCTTTCTCAACCTTCATAACGGAGAGGATCAACTTCTTGAAGAAGCCCAACAACGGAAAGCACCTGGCAATAAACCATAAATGATAAGTTCCTATATATTCTGCATAAATACATCTGGAAATATGAGTAACATCAAGAATAAACCACTAAAGCCAATAATTTAGGCAATTTCCAGGTTACACGAGTTAAAAAATTTCATATTAAGTTAAAAAGTTTATCTTATACTGTGCACGTTGCATCTAATTATAATCTTCAATACAGCAGTCTGAGGCCGATGATTATCTCAATAAGTAAGCAACTTTGAAGGTATGCTTAGAATTTGAAGGGAGCGAGGAAAGAAAGAATGTCACATGAAAGAAAAAGAATTTCGTTCCAAGGAGATTTTATGAAACAGTATTTGAAGCATAGTCCGAGTTTTCAGAATACTCCAATTACTATGACAAGGCTAGCAACATGACATAGTCCTAGTTTTCAGAATACACCATAACTTATACAATAAATTGATAACAACTAAACAACTAATGTCAGCACAAAATATTGACCAACAATAATGGAAAAATTTCATTCAGTTAAGAATGACCCAAATAAGAAATTTTTGACTAAGAACCAATCCATTTTTGCTCTTTCTTTGAAGCAATAAAGAAGAAGAAATATTTAATAATATAGATGGATCAGAGAGTGTCTCTTTGTTGTCTGCAGTTTCTATCATTTGCAGGCTTGAAATCTACCGGGACACCCTTGAGTGAAAAGGGAAGAAGAATCAGAATTTTACTTGCTGAACCACCTCAGATCGAATGGTTTAAAGACCGTGCCAGCATTATGTTATTAGTAGCAATATTAATTGCCACTGTAACCTTTGCTGCTGGTTTTACTGTGCCTGGTGGTGTCAATAGCTCTGAAGACAAAGACACAAAGAAAATAGGCATGGCCACTTTGCTCAATAGAAAAATGTTCCTGCTGTTCACAATTTGTGATGCAATAGCCATATATAGCTCTACCATGGGGTCTTCCATTCTGCTATGGGCCCACCTGGGAGACTTTCATATAGCATCCAGTGTTACATACTTTGCTTTCTATTTGGTGGCTTTGACTCTAATTACAATTTCAGTTGCATTCATGGCTGCGCTACATTTAACAGGGAGAAATGTTTCATGGCTTGCTTGCACTGTGATTGCTATTGGATCCATCTTCCTTTTGATGTTTCTGGGTGTATTTATTCTTGTAATATTCCCTTTAGAAGAACAAGCTTTTTTATTGCTAACCACCATAAAAGATCAGTTGCTAACCGTTGGTAGCAATAAAACATCTTAATGGAGTCAGAGAATAGAATACTCTTTAATGTGATAAAAGTATGATATTGAAAGGTGATAAAATGATTGATAAAATCCGTTTGAGAGTGAGAAATCCCAACGTTTCCTTTTTATAAAAGGCAGCAATAATGGCATTAAAATTAATTCATGAGATAAGTTAAAATTTCCAACGTTGGATTCCATAGCATAAAGATATTTCGGTAACTACTTATTTATTCCAAAAATACTTTTATATTTCCACAAAAGCATATGATGAAAGGTGCTCAATCCCTATTCAAAGTTCATCTATTCATAAAAATAAAGCATATTGAGCATAAAAAAACTTGATATATATTAGATTCTGCCTTGCTCTTGAATGCCCCCTGAATGGCACCTACAATTGAATGAAAGACAAAAAAATCAAACAAAAACAAAAGAAGAATTAAATACTACAATGATTATATCACATATATGACAAGGAAATTTTGCTTACAAAATCTTAAGTTGCCCATATAGCAGCTAGAAGATATCTACATTTGTCTCCAATGCAATTTTTTGCAAATATAACAAATTAAAAAAATGATCAGACTTCATATATCACAATAAATACAGTATTACCACTATAAAGTTGTATTCCATTAAGAATGAAAAAAACATTACCAAGCTCTATCTTTTGTATATCATCATGTTCTTCTTCAACAAGATATTCCAATGATGCCTATGCCAAGCTTGAGCACAAATTAGAGATTGCACAACTTTAAGAGTCAAAGAGCTCCTAAATGAATCTAGAACTCTTCCTCCCGTGCTGAATGTAGATTTTGAGGCAATCGTAGAAATTGGCATAGCCAAGACATCTCTTGTTGCTTGAGAAAGAATAGTAAATCTAGGACTATCTAGTTTCCACTAACCTAAAATATCAAAATTATCTTTTCCAATTTCAATTTCTTCATTTAAATATTTATCAACCTCTATTCTACTTGTCTTTTCACCTAAATTTTCGTCCATGAATACTTGCTCCTCCATATGAAGCAATTTTCTCATTTTCACATCAAGATCTTGATCACCATGAAGATCTTCTTGCTTGTCATACACTAGCTTACTTTCAGATTGTGTTAATGGATGAACACTTTGATTGTACTCATTATACATAAAAATCACAACTTGTTTAATCTGCATCACCAATTGTTCACTAATTGTATGTGAATACATCTTAGACAAAACAAATTACACCCATTTTAATTTATATCGAGGATCAAGAATGGTAGTAAATAAAGAAGTTTTTTAATTTTTATAGGATCTCCCCAATATTTATGATACTTCTTTTTCATTTTTGTTTTTGTTTTGGCTATGTTTGTTGTCTCCATAACATCACTCTTCCTCCACTCATCCAAAAAATGATGCAGCTTATAAATTTTAGGGGAAAAACAGTTAGATGTCACAAACAAAGAATCAGATATGCGCAAAGTAAGATCATGACAATGACAAAACATCACAGTTAACCTTCTAACATGCTTCCAATCATCAGTTTCAGGCACTCCCACTCTAAGTTGAAGATCAAAATTAAAGTAAGGATCTTCAAGATTGTACCTTTTAAAAGACTACCTCAAATTTTTGGGCAATCTCCAGCATCAAATATGTTGAGTTCCACCTAGTAGGTATGTCTAAACATAACATTTTCTTACTTTGAATTTGTTCATCCTCATAACTTTCTTTAAACTTTCTCATCCTAATGGGAGATTGCCTAATAAAACGAACAACCTCTCTTACTTTTTTCATTGAAATCCCTATTTCTTTCAGTCCTTTAATGACAATTAAATTGATAATGCATGCAACACATCTCATGTGTAAAAACTTACATTTTATAACTGCATAGCCCCAATTTATGATTTTGTCTTCCAAATAGCTCGTAGCCACATCATTTGAACCAGCATTATCTACAGTAATTATCAACACTCTTTCAATTCTCTTTTCAAGTAGACATTTTTCAATTTCCATTCTAATACCATTCCCCTTATGACTGGAAATGAGAATGAAATTCAATATCCTGTTTTTCAAAGCCCATGTGTCATTTATGAAATGTGCAACACAACACGTGTAATTTACTCTTTGTATGAAAGTCCAAATGTCTGTAGTGAGGCACATACTCTTTGCTTTGTAGTAGACAACAAATCTTTAAATTTAACCTTTTTTTCAATATAAATCACAAAACAGTCATGGGCTACACAATCCACCTTAATGGAACATGAAATTTGGGCTAAGCACAAAACATAAATTTCTTGAGTCCAGCCCCCTCAACAAACTTGAATAGTAATTCATCAGTTATTATCATGCATGACAAGACTTTCCTAACAGTATCTTGATCAAATTTCCAATTAGCAAGACCCATTTTATCACCCTCTATATTGAAATTCAAGTGTGATTGTGTAAATTCTTCAATAGGGGGCCTTTTTTTATAGACTCTCATGTGATTGTTAAGTGCAGTTGTACCATTAAGTTTAGAATCACATACAATCTCATTTCCACAGTAATTACATTTATCTTCACCTGCCTCATTCATAAATCTAGTGAAATGTTCCCAAGCGTTGGACCTTGGTTTGATGGCTTTTCTTTTTCCAAGTCTAGCTGGCGTAGGTTCATTAATCTTAGCAGCAACGGGTTGATTTGTCTGAGTGGTACCACCAGCAATTTGAGTATTAGGGCCTCCTTCAGTTGTTTGTTTAGCATATATTTGAATCGTGTTCTTGGAAAAAAAGATAAAATTATTAGTACTTTAACCAAAGAAGTATTTATTATCATGAATATTATTATCACTATCAGTACTTTGACTACAAAATCTGTTTAGCCATTATTCCATATACTATAAAATAAACCAATACTTTGATCAAAGAAGAATTTATAATAATCAAGCCAAAGTCATTGCAAACAGAAATAGAGACAAAATCGTACCTCTAGAAAAAAAAATACAGGAAAAAGGGAAGAAGGAAAAATGAAATGAAGCCTAAAAATTAAAACTTTTTTTCATTGCTTTCTTGAAAAGTAGCTTTTTTATTCCAAAAAAGTAAAAAAAAAATTTCTTCTTTCCAGGCATAAATGAACACAAAAAGGTACCGTTTTTCCCTTGTTAGAAATCATTTCCTTTCTACCTGCAATCATGAATAATTTTTTCCCGAAAGGTACCTTTTTTATTCAAAAAAAGTAAAAAAAAAAATCTTCACTGCAACTAGAAACGATCAAATGAAGAAAAAATTTGACTTGCTTGTGCAATGGAGTGGACATAGAAATGAAGACAAAATTTTTTCCTGAAAGGTACCTTTTTATTTAAAAAGAGTAAACATTTTTCTTTATTGTAGACAGAAATGGAAACAAAATTTTACTTACATGTGCAGTGGAGTGGACATAGAAGATGGTTGAGAAAAGATCAAGTAGAGGAGCAAGAGATTAAAAACGAGCTACTATAAAATAGGTGCTAACCACTTACCAAAAACTAAAGCTCAGGGTTGAAGACGGAGGGAGGACCACGAGAGGCTGCCCGACTCAAGGCGATGCTTCAACAAACAGTGAGGTGACGTCATTGAGGGTTAGGGCAAAGGGAGGCTAGTTGACTCACGATGATGCTTCCACAGAGGGTAGGTTGACATCGTTGAGTGTCAACACCCGTTTCCATTTCGATATACACAGAGTATTAGAGACCAAGTTCCACAGGCATACAGAAGAGTACATATATACTGATAAAAGTATTTGTTTACAGTCCAAATTCAACCATACAGAATGCGACAATATACACCACTATTACAAAATATCCAAAAGTAGTTTAGACATAGACTATCTATAACCACAAACTTTGTATTTGCCTCGAGGCACATGCCAGTCACTTCCCCTGGTCTACATTCTTGCCTTTTGATCCACTGGCGCCCGCTGAGATGTTTGGTTTAGAAAAAGGGGTGAGATTCTGAAGAATCCCAGTAGAAACATGCTATCGTTCATAGAAAATGTGAAAAGTAAATATGATATATGCCATGTATGCACCAATTAATGAACAATATAAACATATCATATGCATATATACATGAGTAGGGCCCAGCCCCACTAATCTGCACCGGTTGGTCTTCTGCCAACTCCAGTGTAAGTGCCTCTAGCACTACTGGCCCCTCTCTGGGCAAAACATGTTGATTAATAAAGCGCATTTACAAACATTGGCATTCACACAATCATATAACTATGGCATGATGTATGAAGGATAATGTCCCTACCTCGAAGTGCTATCAACCCCTTTCTGTGTGCCTCGTAAATCGTGTTGACTTTCGGCTCCCGATTCGGTCCTAAAATATTAAATGTACAAGAAATAGGTCATAACCTATCCAAGTATCATTTTAAACTCTTCCATAGTGTTTCTTGTAGTTATATTAGCCTATGGTGAAAATTTACCAAAATGCCCCCGGGACCCCGACCCGGCCCTGCCGTACCCGGCCCGATGGCACGTTTTCCCAAATTTTTGACTAGGGCTATTCTGACATATTTTCATTCAAAGAATCCATTTCCGGACTCAAAATTACCAAATTCAATGTCAAATTACGAAATTGCCCTTGGCAGCCCTACTTTTAGGGTTTTAGGGGCGTTTCCGTAATTATGCTTTCTCAGCCTTTTCTGAAAAAGTGCCCAACTGTAACCCCACCTAATTTTCCCTCCTGAACCCAATGGAATCATCAAATCATTGAAAATATAACTCTAAGACCCATTTACAATGCTGACCGAAATAATTGTGTTTTCCGGGAAAAATCGGGGTTTTACGATTTCGGCTCCGTAAACACGTTCCTTTCTACTCCTAACCACTTTATTAACAATCTAATTGAGTTATAACAACCATTTGAAATAAAATTGGGCAGCATAACCCTTAGATATACACTTTTCCAAAATTTAAAACCAATGGCAATCCGGCGAAATTTCACCGATTAAATTGCCCACAACAGCCAGAATAGTTAATATACGAAGGTTTGGAAGTTACCTCAAGCTCCAACAAGCTTTTCCCAAAAATGGCAGCAAACCCTAACTTTTAAAACACCCAATTTGAGCTTTCCAAACCTTAAAGAATAAAGAGGAGTAGTTTAGAATCGGAGCTATACGCGTTAGGAGCGAAATCGCCGGAGAAATCGGCTTACCTTGTGATTTTTCTTCTATTTCTCTCTCTAAACTCTCTCAACCTTCTCTCTCTCTATTTCATGTTGCTGTGCGTGAATGAGCAGCTGAATGAGGAAGATGACTTATATTCTAATATCTCATAATATTATAATAATTGGTTTAATTTTCCAAAATTGCTAAAATCCAATTTTATGTACATAACTTCCTACATTCACGTAACCATGCCATCATGTCCAACCAATATTTTCTTCTTTATGACACATGTAGGAGACACCTAGGGGTCCCTCCCTATGGTCTCAATTGGCTTCACAACTTATTTCGGTTACGTATACACGTAAAGTCTCAATTTTGGTCAAAATTGCACTTTTTGCTCAAATTTTCCATAAATTCATATTAAATTGACCAAAATATTCTAAATATATTTTTAAACTTTATTTTCCTTAATTAATTGAAATTAACTTCAATTAATTGGAAAATAATTTATTTTGTGCTATTTTGGCAAAATTACGATTTTGCCATTACCTTTCTAATCCAATTTCTTCTCTTATTTTTCTTTCACCAATTTTCATCTATTTTTGGACCAAATATTTTCTCTAATATTCCTTCATTTTTGGACCTTAATATTGGGCTTTTTAAATTACCCAAATTAATTCCATAATTATTTTTTGCTTAATTTCCCATGAAATTGAACATTTATGAAATTCATAAATTCCAAATTCATGAATATTCACCATTTTATTGAATTTTCCAAATAATTACAATATATTTGGTGAATATAAAATTTGGGGTGTTACATTGAGGGTTAAGGCAAAGGGAGGCTACTTGACTCACAGTGATGCTTCCAAGGATGGTGAGCTGACATTGTTGAGGGTTAGGCCAAAGGGAGGCTGACGTTCTTGAGGGTTAAGGCAAAGGGAGCCTGCTCGACTCACAGTGATGCTTCCAAGGATGGTGAGCTGACATTGTTGAGGGTTAGGCCAAAGGGAGGCTGCTTGACTCACGGCGACGCTTCCACAGATGATGAGGTGACGTAGCTGAGGGTTAGGGCAAAGAGAGGCTGCTCAACCATCTACAGTCAAGCGTTAGAGTCAAGAGGAGAGGAGGACTGGAGGACCACAGATGAACTAATGAAGTAAGAAGAGTTAACGATTGATATGAAGTAATGATATTTGAAATTATGAGGATTAAAGATTGATATGAAGTAATGATATTTGAAATCCGCATACAACATGTTCTATCAGTAGCAGGAACTGCCTAATGTATGTTACTAGCAGTGTTTATGGCGCAAGGGAATTTTAAAAAGAGCAAAATACTTCATGTGGAAAGTTCCCCAAGAGTACCTACAAATAAACTTAGAGCTAAACACAATATAAATGTCTCAAATTAGTGTCATTTTGAGTGTGATAGTAAGGAATTTATTTTACGTACATTGAGAGACTGTAAGGAAGCAAAAAGAGTGTGGTCTTTTCTAACCAGCTCCTTTATTATCTTAATTTTTTTTCTCTGGTAATTTATAGGAATCGATGAAATGGAACATAGTGAACTCCCCAAGCAACAGGAAGGCCTCTCGCTAACCTTGGCAAATGATGTTTGGTACGGTGTGCTAGCTGATATGGAAGAATCGATGCAAGAAAGTTTTTGAAGGAGTCAACGAGCAACCAAAAGCAATCATTCATCAAACTATTTATCATCTCATAGAGGGAGTTGCAAAATGGAAGGTTCCGACACCAAGTTTTTCATATTCCCGATCAATCTAAGGTTCATTGGCACACCCCTTCTCAAGGGTTTTGTAGTGTGGATGTAGATGGGGCAGGCAAGAACCAATGAGAAGCTACATGTGGTGGTGTCATACGTGATCATCAAGGTAATTGGGTATGAGGATTTCAATAGAAGTCAGGGTATATGACATATATTGCTTCAGAAATCCATGCTATCCATAGAAGACTACAGGTTTGTCATTAGCTAGGACTTGACAAGATTAAAGTCTACATAGATTTTCTGGAGGTCCTACACTTATTAAGGTTAGATCACCCGCTCCATGGGCACATTCAAGACCTGAGATCCATCATTTTGTCGAATTGGGATGTAGAGATTGTTCATTCTTATAGGGAAGGGCTTCGATATGCTGGTTATTTAGCTAGATCGGCTCATGGGTTGGGTTAGGACTTTGTTCTTTTGTTGACACGGCCTCCTGAGTGCTTGGACTTGTTTAGGATAGATTGTGGTAATTTGCCACGAGAAGGTAGTGTCACCATTTAAGTAGTAGACATATTTAGTAACTTCAAGCTTTATGCTTGCCTTTGTAAACAAAAAAAAGATGAAAGGAATAATATGCAGACGCTGAACTATTAATTCTAGTTTTGACTTTTGTTTCTATGTGAAATTGTATTTATTCGCTTATTAAAAACAAGGAACTGACTCAGAATGTATAAAAGGGAGAAGGGAGCTGATGTTTGAAAATCATATTTAATTTTTTAAAAACATTTAATCAATTAATTATATGAATGTCATGCTTTAAGCATTAAAATTTTGATTGTATTACCATAATAATAGTAATAATAATAATAATAATAATAATAATAATAATAATAATATAGGAAACAAAACTAAATTATGCATACAAAAAACCCCACAGCCTTTGGCTTGTGGGGCAAGTAAACTCTTATTAGAATATAAAACATAATAACGAAAGTCCCACAAATTTTTAAATGGCTAAAGTATACTTTCAGTTCTATAATTTAAACACCGTTAATGTTGCTAATGAAAAAAGCTGACGCAGTAAACTCAAGTGATGATCGTATAAACTTAAGTGATGACTATGTAATTACATGCTATTGATCTTAATTTTTAAAAAAAATGTGTAAATTGAAAAGTATCTAAAAACCTAATGCAATAGTCAATATCAAAACCTTGATTGCATTAAAAAATTTTAGTTTAATAATCTAAATATCAAAATCTCAATTTCATTTGCAGCGATTTTTCAGTTTATTTTAGTTTAATAATATAAATATATTATATTATAAAATTAAAACTTAAATATGCTTTGTCAACTGTACAGTCATCACTTGAGTTTGTCGCATCAATATTTTCTGGTATTAACATTAATGGTGTTAGAAATATCAGACAAAAAATGTACTTTATAAAGTTAAGAGACCAAAAGTATACCTCATATAAAATTTAAAGGACTAAAAGTATACTTTAACCTTTTTAAATTTATGTAATTAGTTGTTGAAAGAATGCCAGTTTAATCTTAAAATATAAATTTAATGATAGTTAGGTTCTAAAAAAATTTAATCAGTTACAAATGAGAATTTCAGTTGCATACTAAAAGGCGAGTCTCCAAAATTTAGAACAATCGAACTTGATATTTGTAATTCATTTTTCAAAAAGATTTGTCAAAAACCTAACTATTATTGAATTGATATTTTTGAACCTAATCGTCATTCTTCTTTAATTATTTTTTCCTACATCTATTTCACTAATAAATTATGACATTGACAAAACTATATTATATGCATATGATTTTACTTTAAAAGAAATTATTTATACATAATTCAAAATTTAAAGAGGTATTTCTATAAAATAATAAAATTTAGAAAAATTATAGTCAATTATATATTATATTTCATTAATAAAATAATAGACTAATTGTATACCAATAAACAATAGACTAATTGAGAGTAGAAAAGTCATAGCCACATGATGTGTTGTGTTTTAAAGGTGAGAAAAGCCATTTATTTTTTTTCCCAGAGAGAAAACAATAATACAAATCACTGAAAATTAAAGGGAATTTATAGAATTCAGTGATAATATAATAAGTAATAATAAGAGTAATAATACTCAAGAACCAATAATATTAATACTCTGATTTATTAATACTTTTCCTTTTTTGCATGGGGAGTTAAATAATCAAAAGCCGAAACTCGTTCCAGAAAGTCATTGCTTGCTATTATCAACCCTCCCTCGAAAATCAGTCCTCAATCATATTCAAAATTACACAAATAGAAAGAAAAAAAAAGGTGCTTCAACGTTGAAAATCCACATCAGAGAGTTGAAGAGATCAACATTTATTATAGGGAAAATCCCTTAAAAAGCGTTTGAAAATCATAAAAAGACATATAGGAGTTCAGAATTTCTGAAATCTTGCAGAGATGCTAGGACTAAACTGAAATTTATAAATTTAGAGAAAAATGACCAATTTGCCCTTACTTATTTTTTTATTAAAATAATAACCAATGGCATGGTAGTTAGTCCTTGACATCTGACTCATATTACTTTCTTTTTTATTGGTGAATGCAGATCTACGGATTGTAGCTCCATATACAACATGAAAGCATTCCATTGTCTGAGGAAAACCAACTACTTCCTAAAATCAAACAACTTTAAGGGAACAAGGGAGCAAGTTATTGCTAATGATGTCATAACTTTGGTAGAAAGAATTCATTGAAGATCAGGTTAAGATGAAGTAGCTATGTTTTCTATTAAATCTGGCTTCGCTTTTGAAAATAATTTCAATATTAACTCAACTCTTCAATATGTGGTAAAACATTAATGTTATTGAAGTCATTGAATTTGCCCTGACAGCTTGAACTTAATGGCCATTTTTTTTTTACTGTCAGTTTGTTCTTTTCTGAAATAACACATTGCAGGCTATGAATGCAAATTCACAGATTAAGATATTATGATGTTGAGGATTCTGATTACTCATAGTCCTGGGAGGCCATTGAGAATCAATTTCATCTAATTTTTCTTTTGCTTCAATAGGAAAATTTTCCCCCAACGGAATGATGAGTGTTTCACTATTTCTACATCATATTGAATCTATATCTGAGTTCTTGAATATACAGTTTTCTGCTATAATCTAATTAAGAAATTTCAGAAAATTTTTCCATATTCTGATAATAGTATTTACTCACTATCTGTATATTTCCTATATTGTTTTTACTTTCTAATTTGACTTACTATCTTTTATAATATTCTACTTCATTTTTTATTCTACAATTATTTCTAGATTGTTTTAGTTTGATGTCTTTCTTCTTATTGCCTTGCAGGTTCATACAAGATTATACTTGTTCTTGAGCAATTTCCCGGTCTTCTTGATTCTACATTTTGAAAAGTTGCATATGGTCATAATGTATTTGTCATTCTTTTATTCCTTCTTCAGGTAGAAGTTGCTGTGTTAAAATTTTTTGGTGCAAGTGGATGTTATACTTCTTGATACTTGTGAGGATTCCAAGGCAGATGCAGTGGAGGGTGTATGAAGGCAGAACTAAGTTTTATTTGATTTTATTTGAACCTGGCGTTTTAAGATTGCAAACTTCCAGCAAATTGTTCTATTGTGTTTTTGTAAATTCACTTTTTCTTTAGTATCCATGAAATCACCCCAACTTTTGATGAATTCCATGTGTAAAATAATTAAGATTCAAATGGCATTCTGATGAGCTTTGTGACCTCGCATAGGTATTTTTAGATGTTGAAAGAATAGAAATTTGGTACATTACAATGATGTCGTGATGAAAAGTTCAACAATGAATCTATACCAACTCACAGCACTGGCTTTAATTTTCTCGTCAAAATTTGTTTTGAAGTGCTGTTTAAGAGTTTGAACAGGTCGCTGGTCAAAAAAAGAGAAAAGTGTTCGAATAGGTGGAAAATCATCCTTTATGGAATTTCCCTTTATATGTTTGTCATTCTTTGCATTATAGTGCGTGTTTATTTCAACGTTTGAGGATGAAAACGGGCTTCAATAGTGTAACAAATAGACTTAAACAGTGAAACTGTTAAAATTGGTGTTTATTTTAGTGATTGGATTTAAGGTGAAAAAAGTCATAAATTGGAAAAAGTCATAAGCCTCAAAATAAAGCTTATTGGAGCTTATGTGCCTGTGTGTGTATAAAAAAATATTGATACGAGTATTTTCATATATTTGGGGGATCAATGATGTACTCAAAATCAATTCTAATTATAAAACTTCTTTTATAAAAAAATGTTCTAAATAATTTTCTCTTTCTTTAAATAGTAATCTTCTGCTAATTAGAGAATAATTTGGGATAAGAGTTTAGACAAATTTTGAGTTTTGTTAATATATGACTGTAGAAATGTAGAGAATAATTAATAATTAATTTTAATCAGTTTAGATTTATTATTTAGTTATTTATGATTTTATAATCAATTTTTTTTTTTGTAAACATGTCATAAATTAATTTCTATATAGTATTTTTACCATTAAATTTAGTTTAAATAATTTATTTGGATTATTGGAGGTATTATTGAGGTTTTAATCAATTTATTTTGTTAGATTTTGAGTTATGTGAAAATATGAGTTAGGATTTAATATTTAAATTACAGTTTTATATAATTTATAAAATTTAAGCTTGATGCGCACAATAAAAAAGACTTTTGAAGTGTACCAATTTAAATTAGAGTTTGATATAATTTTATTTAAAATTGTACCATTGCCAAATTTTTAAATTTAATTTTTGAGAAAATTTTGAAAAAATCCCTTTGTGTGTAAATATCTTCCCAGGTCCCATTTGGCAATTAAGTTGCCAATGAAGGTTTTCTTCACAATTATCCCTTCTTTTTTCATAATTTTTACAATTTTTTCTCTTAAATAATACAAAAGCCATTTATGCAAAAGCCAAACCAAACATCATTCACTTTTGCATAATATATATGAAACTAAGGCAGATTTTTATGTGAAGAGTGTGCAAAAAACTGTTTTATGCCTTTTGCCGTGTACTTTTTTTGGTAAAGTCTCTATTGGTTTGAAGATTACAATTATCGGACCCAATTATGTCCCCGGAGGAAAGAAAGATTTGTGAGTGATGAGTGTGCAAAGAACTGTTATTTGGATGGGTTAGCGGCATCAAAATTTTGAGTATGTGTCTTGTGGTAACACTGTCGCCATTGGATGGTTTGGATCAATTTATTATCAAGAATGCTACTTTAACAAATGCAGATATCTTCCCAGGTCCCATTTGGCAATTAAGTTGCCAATGAGTTCTTTTTCCACAATTAGTCCTTCATTTTTTCATTTTTCATAATTTTTTCAATTTTTTTTTAATTAATACAAAAGTCACTTATGCAAAAATCAAACCAAACATCATTCACTTTTACATAAGTTACTTATCCAATCGCTAATTCAAACACTCATCATTTTACCCAATTTAACTTTTTTCCAATCTTAAGATTCCATAAGTTTAAGTAAAAATAAGTTACTTATCCAATCGCCAAAACAAACACACCCATACTTTTTAGTCAAATATAAGGGAGTTTAACCATTTGCAAATTTCAATTTTAGGAACAACACGGAATTAGGATAATGTATATTCCAAATTCAATGTCTAAAGAACCAAATAAAGATGGTAGGGTTTGGATGTCCCTATATGTATTTCTTTACATTCAACTGTTTGCCTAAGTGCAGGATTTTATCTGCTACCTAATATTCAAGCATCTGATGACAAGCTACAACCTTCTGGCACTAATAGAAGTACATCATCCTCACCTTTGAAAAGATTCATTGCGTGTCATATTTCTACTCTAATGTCCATGAACTTTCTTCCTCTATTCATGTAAGTACTACTTTCGAGATTGAGTTGGTAAAAAAAAAAATGAAAATTTGCAAATGAAAGTAACAAAGAATTCCCCCCCAAGCTAATGGCATCCATATATTTTTCATATTTCTTATTTGCAAGTGGTTTTTTTATGATATTGGATGTGTATGAAATGTCGTGAGTGGAGGTGTTTCTATTTTAGTAGGTTAAATTAAAAGAAATAGGAGTTTGGTCTTTCATCTTCCTTGAATTTCTATATGATTTTAGTAATGAAGATTTTAGGCAAATTATTGTAGTGGCTAAAACCATATTTTTTTTTTGTCAATTACACCAGTCAAACTACCTATTAGAGTGATGCAAAGATATTAATATCGACTCACGACGATGCTTCGACAAACAATGAGGTGACGTCGTTGAGGGTTAGGGCAAAGGGAGGCTGGTTGACTCACGATGATGCTTCCACAGAGGGTAGGTTGAGGTCGTTGAGGGTTAAGGCAAAGGGAGGCTGCTCGACTCACAGTGATGCTTCCAAGGATGGTGAGCTGACGTCGTTGAGGGTTAGGCCAAAGGGAGGCTGCTTGACTCACGGCGACGCTTCCACAGATGATGAGGTGACATAGCTGAGGGTTAGGGCAAAGAAAGGCTGCTCAACCATCGACAGTCGAGCATTAGAGTTGAGAGGAGAGGAGGACTGGAGGACCACATATGAACTTATGAAGTATGAAGAGTTAAAGATTGATATGAAGTAATGATATTTGAAATTATGAGGATTAGAGGAATTAGTCAATTAGATAAGGTTTAGGTTAGACTTGGACTTGGAATCAGCTTTAATTCTTTAACCTTTCTGTCCCAAAAAAAAAAAAAAACAAATGAAATAAGCCTAGGCCTGGCTGATGCTTCTTATTTAGGCATAAAAAATGCAGTTTTAAATAAACTGCGGTTATTTGGTTGTAACCGAAATTTTTTAAGAAAACCGCACCGATGACCGAATAACCGAAAGTAAAAACCGATGAAAACCAAATAACTGAGCAAATTGAACTGAAAAAACCGAATTAGGTTCAGTTTAGTTTGGTCTTCGGTTTTGGTTTGATTTTGCTCACTCCTACATATATGTGTGTGTACTTGCTTTATTTACCTTGTTCTTCTACAATTGGCCCTATAATATAATATTTACAAACATATTAATTAACTGGATTTTATATTACGGATCGTAGGTAGTAGCTTAAAAATTATTAAAAAAATTATTTAAAGGGTTAAGATACAAAAATATCCATAAACTTTTCTCAAAAGTACATCTAGCACAATAAATTTTTTGTAGGTACAAAAGTGTCTGTGAACTTTTTAAAATAGGGCAAAAATGTCCACACAGTTAACTAAGTACAAACTTTTGTTTTGTGGCACATTATTATTATTATTATTATTATTATTATTATTATTATTATTATTATTATTATTTAATTAAAAAAGGGTTAAGGTGCAAAAATACATATGAGTTTTTATTCAAAATGTGTCCAATATCAAATGTTTTTTGAAGACACAAATGTAACCATAAACTTTGAAAATGAGGGCAAAAGTCACGGCGCTATTAAATCCTACCTAACGGTGTTATTTTTGGGATTGGGCCCACATTATTATTCTAAAATTACCATAATGCCCCTAACTTTAAAAAAAAAACCCTCCTCTCTCCACCTTCAATTCTTCATCTGCGACACATAAGAACAATTAGAGAGTACCAGTAGCAGCGGAAACCTCCACCAACGACGACGGTGGAGGCTAGACATCTTCTTCCTTCTCTTCACTGATTAGTGGAGGTGAAGGTTCGAGGTAAAAGTGGAGGGCTGTGACAAGTATTTAAAGGCAATAGAAATGGTGGAAGTTACAATTGCTTTGGCCGCAACAATGGTGTAACATTTTTATTTATAGGATATAATTATAATTTAAAAATAATTATATATTAAAAAAATAATTTAGTAGATAATTTTTAAAATAAAAAAGGGTTCTGATTAAAATATATTAAAAAAATAAAATAATAATAATAAATAAATAAAAAGGATCACACCACCTTTCGGTGGTGTGACAGCAGTTTTTCAATTAGTGGCGCATTCGGCCCCACTAATTCAATAAAAAAAATAATTGAAAAATTGAAAAGGTCACATAACCGAAAGGCGGTGTGACAAGGGGGTATTGTATATTTATATATATACCCCCATCCCTCCACTTGGTCGTTGAGGCGAAGTGATAATTTTTGGAGAAGGTGCGTAAAGTCTTAGTTTGTACAGTTGTAAAGATTAATAAGATATTTAAAATTATTTCTAATCATAAAATTTTCTTCATATAAAATATTCTAAATAATTTTTTATTTTCTTTTTTTTTTGATAGAGAATACAAACTCAAAATGAAACAAAAAAAAAAACTACCCTGCTCTCAAATCCTCATGCAACATAGATCTAATACACTCTGGCGGATCATGAACACGGATTAGTCCTGCAGACACTCGCAGAGATTCCTTGGCTAGAACATCAGCCACACTATTTGATCTACGTCCACACCATTCCGTGGATATCTCCCAATTTCTGTCCAACATTTGCCTAACTTGCCCCAAAATTGGAGCTTCAATGTGATCATCATCCCAGCCTCCTGCCACCAACTCCAACACCTCCAAGCAATCAGATTCCACTACTACTCGCCTCCACCCGGCGTCCCAAGCCATCTTAAGCCCTAGCAGCATTGCCCAAACTTCTGCGTGCAGGCTAGTTCCTCGACCCAAACAGCACATAAATCCCATTAGTGGTTCACCTTCACTGTTCCTCACAATCCCGCCACATCCCGCAGAACCCTTGACCTGATTACATGCGCCATCCACATTTACTTTCACCCATCCAACATACGGAGGCTTCCATATATTAGATTCTTCCCTCCCTATACGTGTCTGGTATAAGTTTACATCAGCCCATCTTGTCTGTGCTCGTACTTGGGCTAAGATCTGATTTACTCCCGATCGCTTACCATTAAACACTCCCGAATTCCTGTTCAGCCAGAGCTGCCGACAGAGTATTGTAAACCACACCTGCCAACTTACTTCTTCATGTTTTTTCGCCCGTGCTAAGTTCCAACATATCCAAGAACATGGATCTGACAGTTCATAAAATCGAGTACTCTGTGCTGGACAATTCCCAAATTTTGCCCAGCATCCTCTTGCAACTGGGCAGTCCCGGAGAACATGCAGCACACTCTCCTTGACACCTGAGCATACAAAGCAATCCTGTTGCACCGGCAATCCGCACGTTGCTCTCCAAGAATTTGTCATCAATCTCCCTCGTGCCGCCATCCATAAGAATGTCTTACATCTTTGCGGCGTACGTAATTTCCATATGTCCCGCCATAATGTACGAAGAGGAGAAGAGCGTACATTCGCCACCAGCCCGTAAGCCGACTTAAGCGTAAACTCCCCATTGTGCGATGCCCGCCAGATGGGTCTATCTTCCTCGTGTCGTCTCGCCCCCGGAAAAACATTCCTTATAGCCTGAAGTACCAAAGGAGGTAATAATGAATCAAATTTCACCCAGTCCCATCCACCTGACGGAGTTACATACATACTCACAGAGTCATCTAAGATACTTGCCGGGATATCTCTAACACAATACTTGACAAGACTATCATGATGCGGAAGCCATGGGTCCTTCCAAAAGTACACTCGGTCTCCCTTCCCTATACTCCATCCTACCCCTTCCTGCACCCGTTCCCAAACTTTCCTAATCCCCTTCCATGCTTGAGATCCCCCTTTGATGTTCCGAATGGTCGGCAGAACATCCTCCCCACATTTGTATTTCTCGCGCATGAACTTGACCCACAAAGTATCCCTTCTTTTCACAAGACCCCATCCCAGCTTTATCATGAAAGCCTCATTTTGTTTACGAGCATGTCGTAGGCCCAGACCTCCTGCATCCTTAGGCTTACAAACCTCATCCCAGGCAACCATTGAAGGCTTCCTATTTGTACCTGAACTTCCCCACAAAAAACCCCTACACTTCTTATCAATTTCATCACACGTGGCGGTTGGTAACCACGCTGATTGCATAGCATAAGACGGAATTGTCGAAACCACCGAAGAGACTAGTGTATGACGACCAGCCATTGACAACGTATTGGCTTTCCATCCCTTAAGTCGGTCTTCCATTTTTGACACAATGTACTGATACGTTCTCTTTGAAACCCGGTCATGATGCACTGGAATTCCTAAATATTTGCCAAGATCTGTAGTCGGAGTAAACTCTAGGAAGGTACTAATCTCTGTCCTCCGAGTATAGGAGACATTCCCTGAAAAGAATATCCTTGATTTGGCCCCATTTACTCTTTCTCCCGAAGCGGCACAAAAATCATCCAAACAAGCTTTGATAATTGCTGCTTGGTCAAGTGAAGCTTTCGCAAACAGGAGAAGATCATCTGCAAAAAACAAATGCGAGATAGCTACACCACACCTTTTTAACCTGAACGGAATCCAGTTCTCCAAATTCACTTCTGCTTGAATCAGATGAGCTAATTTCTCCATTACCAGCACAAACAAATAAGGAGATATAGGATCACCTTGGCGAACACCACGGGTCGGTATGAAAGCTTGACCAGAATTGCCATTCCACATAACCTGCATTTCTGGGGTAGTAAGACATGCATAGATCAAATCAATAAATGATGACGGGAACTGTAACTCATATAATCGTTCCACCACAAAGTCCCAGCGAACACGATCATATGCTTTCTCCAGATCAATCTTCATAGCCATAAAACCATGCTTCTTCTTGGTAGTCTTCATTGAGTGCACAATTTCCTGGGCTAAGATAATATTATCAGAGCTTTGTCTTCCTGGTACAAAACTACACTGGTTTGATGCAATAATCAGTGGCATTACTCGCTTCAGTCTAGTAGCCAAGACTTTAGTTACAGTCTTATAGATGACATTACATAAACTAATGGGGCGGAAGTCACGAATAGTCTGAGGTATCTCAATCTTAGGAATCAAAACAATATGTGTCCCGTTGACTCTTTTAACTTCGGGAGGCCGTCGGAAAATCTTCTGAACCATTTCCACCACCATGTCTTTCACCGTATTCCACTGACTCTGATAAAACAAAGGGTTTAATCCGTCAGGTCCAGGGGCCTTCAGAGGTCCCATACTGAAGACTGCTTGTTTTACCTCCTGCTCTGAAGCCATCACCCCCATCATATGCGATAAATTTTCAGGAATTTTAGGAAAAGTGCCGCCAAAGTCAACATGACCATTTTGATTTAGCTCTTTGGTATAAAGATTTTGAAAAAAGCTTGTACCTTCCTATTTCAATTCTTCCTCACTGTATATCCATTCCCCATCATCCTTCCTTAGTGCTTCCACTTGCTTTCTTCTCCTTCTGCTATTTGTAGCCACATGAAAATACTTCGTGTTCTTATCACCATTTATATACCAGTTACACCTAGAACGCTGCATCCACATTAACTCCTCCTGAACCAGACATTGCTCGAGCTCATCCCAAGCCAGCTTCCTTTGAAATTCAACATCACGCCCTTTCTTACTATTTGTATTCAACTGCTCCAATCTACGTAGTAAAAGGGCTTTCCTATGATTAATATTACCAAAACTCTTAGCATTCCACTCTTTAACCTGCTCTTGAAAATCTTTGACATTCTCTTCCCAAGATCTAGATGATCTCCACGTATTCTTCACCACCATCGAAAATGATTCATCCGTAACCCACGGGGCAAAAAACCGAAAAGACTGTCGGTGCCCATTTCTTGATTCATGAGTCCACCTAAGGAGAAGTGGACTATGATCAGACTTATACTGTGGAAGATGCAGCAACGAGACATCAGGGAAACGATCAAACCATTCTTCTGTAGCTACAACCCTGTCAATCCTACTTGCCACTCCATTTCTCCTCCAAGTGAACTCAGGTCCTTGGAAATTCATCTCAACCATCCCACACTCCCTTATCCAATCTGAAAACAAATTATCATGCTTCGTTAAGACTCTATATGTTGAACGTCGTTCAGAATCTCTTATAGTTGCATTGAAATCACCTCCCACACACCATTTCGTCACCCCAGTCGCACGAATATGACCGAGTTGTTGCCACAAGTCACGGCGTTTTATGCTATTTGGGTGCCCGTACACCACTGACAATTCCCAGCTAGAATCCTTGCCTTGATTAAACACCCCATGCAGCACTTGTGAAGCTGTGAAAGTAACTCTAAAATCAACATTCTCATCCCACATGCACCAAATACCACCACTAAACCCATTTGCCTCCACGAGTTCCACATTTCTCATACCCAAACGTCTACTAAGCACATTCGCTTTTTCACCTTTCTGTCTTGGCTCAAGAAGAGCTATAAAATCAATTTTATACCTTCTTCGTAACTCAAACAACAAACCTGCAAAACATGTATTCCCAGCACCTCTAGAGTTCCATATTAATATATTGTAATCCATAAAGAGATTTAATAGGATAAAATTGGGCCCCAAACTATTGCACCTTTGCTCTGGATGTCCCAGCATCACTCATCTCTGTATCCAGCAACTCGTAAGAAATAGAATTCTGCCTTACACATAATTTTAAGTCCCTTTCCTCACCTGGATCCCACTGATTAGTTACCTCATCCTTTTCCTCATTTTCCCCTTTCTTTTTCAACATGGCGCCTTGCTCCTTCATCTTATTTTTCCCCATTTGTCCAGCTGTTCCACCTAAATTCTTTACTTGAATCCCGCCCTTCATACTCACAGACCCATTTTGGCCGACATTAATTGTTTTGACCCCACCCAAATTCTGCTCCCCATTTGCTTGCTTCCCCAAGGCCATTTTCGCTTTAGTATCAATAAGTAGGCCCATATCACTCAAATCTTCAGTCTTTTCCCCTTTCTTCTTTATGGCTGGACCTTTTGAGCTGGAGACCACCAAAATCGACTCACTTGATCTTTGACTTTGGGATCCTTTCTCATGCACCGAACTCTTGCCCTGCTTCTCCTCATTTCTCGCCACTATCTCCGCACCTGCATCCATGTGATTAGATATCTCTTGTAACAGCTTATGATTCTGTTCAGTCCTTGATCCTCGCGTATCTCCCTCAATATCCGCCACTTTTTGCGCCTCATATCGAGATCCCCGCCTCTCCAAGAATCGATTCTGTCGGTTATCTCCTTTACCGGCACCGAAAAATGCAGATCGACGCCTTGTTCGTTGGACCAAAGTCCAGGAATCTACACCAGCTTCTCCCATGCTCGTCTGCCCAGTGCTTCCGTTAACTTCGACCCTACTGCATACTTCAACATCGTCATCACCCATTCGGCTGGCGCCATTATTTCCCTCGTTTATCTCCACACTCCCTCCACCATCATGCTCAGCAGAACTGGGTGCAACATTTTTATGGGTACAATGATCCGAATCATGTCCATATCTTCCACATTTGAAGCATATGAGGTGTATCCCCTCATATTGAACCCGAGTAAGCTTACCATTAATCAATATGAATGGTCTTAGAGGTGCGGCGAGGTCCAGCTCTACACACAGTCGTGCAAACCGCCCCTTCTTCCTCTTTAAAGTCGCCATGTCAATTTTTAATACCTTCCCTATCTGAGAACCCAAAACAAAAAGCGCACCCTTATCATAGTAGTCCAGCGGCAATTTGGCAAAACGGATCCATGCAGCAATCTTATTCACCTCCTCTTCATCCGGGTCGAAATCTTGTTTCCATGGTTGCACTGATATATAGTGATCGAACAGAAGCCATAGACCTCCCGTAAGTGCAAGTTCATAATCCCTTTTTTCCTTAAATTGTACCACGAAAAAACCTGCACCCACATCGATTGCATTGACATCTCCGTTCCTTGCCCATAATTGTTGCACCTTTGAAGCCATATAGATTGGATCCACCATGCGTCCTAGAAGCTTGACGATCAATGCATTGTCCCACTTCTTCGCTAACCGAACTCTCTCCTCTGCCGAGAAGACGATATTTGGTCCCAATGCGGTCATCTCCACCTTAATCCGTTCCTTCCACCTATCTCCACTCCACCAGTCAAACTCCTCATCAGGTTCATTTCGCTCCTGCAGCACGGCTTCCTTAAACGATCTCCATTTGTGTTCCTCACGCTCCCCTGTTTTACATGCACGCTCCCCTGTTTTATCTTCCCCGGATCCAGGTTCCTTCTCCGCATCGTGCATCCACTCTTCATCCCTTGGGATCGGTTGATGATCACCATTGAAGCCGCTATCCCCCGATCGAACCTTCTTCCGACTCCGATCAAGGGCATCTCTTTCCTCCATTGTCAGAGCCGGAGGAACACGCTCTCTGCTCCTTTCTCGCTCTCGGTCGCTCATCGTGTTTTTCATGCCAAGCCCTTTTAATTTCCCTTCATAGTGACTCTCCCTCTGCTGTATTTTAATTTGGGTCATTTTATATAATTTTTTATTTTCTATGATAATAAATTCTTAATGATTAGAGAATATTTTATGATTAGACTTTTGGACAAGCTTAAGTTTTATTAATATATAACTATAGGAATTTAGAGAATGATTAATAATAAATTTTAATTAGTTTACTTTTATTATTCGGTGGATATAAGATTTTATAATGAATTTTCTGTATAATTGATCTATAAATAATTTTATATTAGGCTTTTTAACCGATTAAATTTGGGTTAAATGATTTATTTGGATTATTGGGAGTATTCTTGAAGTTTTAATCGGTTTAGATTTTTTTTTTAAGATGAAAATTTATAATTTAGCTATTTTATGTCTAAAACTTAAAATTGGAGATTTTATGTAAGGAAATCAAATTAATAATAACCAATGACTTGAATACGTTATTTGAGTTAAAAAAAATATTTAAATTAATAATTGGGATTTTAATGTAAAATGGGAATTTTTGGGAGTAATTAATTCAAAACTTTAAAAGTTATAGAATTAAGTTAAGTAAATTAATTTTTCCAATAACTCAAAATGTTATTAATGTAAAATAAATTGATTGTTGTAGATTAAATTTTGGTGTGTATTTGAGCTCTTGGATTAGAAGTTTGTAGTTATAATTTTGCTTAGGAGAGAGGTAACCACTTTTCTCTTATTATGTATGCTTGTATGATGTTTGTGAGTGATTTTTAACTATATAGAATTATAAATTTGGTTATTAATATGTGATGTGGATTTTGAAATTATTTTGTTAATGAAATTATCTTGTAGGACTTATTTCATTGAGAAAATGACTAGTGAGATTATATTACATGAATTGATATTTATTTATGAGATTGGAAAGTTCCTTCTGATAATTGTAAATTGATAATGACATGTTATAATCACACAATATGGATATGAGAGGGGATGGTGGATGTGGATTTGATGGAAGATTACTCAAAGAGCAAATAAATGGGTGAATTCTTATACAAAAAGAGGAAATAAGGTAGTGGACTTCTAAGTGTACACTGGTTAATCCTTTGACCAATTTGTGTCTAGTAAGGCCTTGACACCCCGCTAATGTATTTAGAGGGGAAACCCATGGTCCGATCTTGTACTCTATGGATTTTGGCCAATCCATATCACTTAATCGGTGAAATTGTTAGTTAAACTATCAGTCATATGGGTAAGTACTAGCGCATGGGTTCTATTAGAGGAAATAAGGTGGAGAGGAAAAAGGGAGGACAAAGAATAAATTCTTGTGTATTAATTATTGTATGTGTGATAAATATGAGAATAAGATTATGATATTGTGGATTAATGTGTACCACTCTGGTCCTATTTATAAGTCATTTTTTACCAAAAATTTTAGTCCTATTTATAACTCCATTTTTAGGGTAGTAAATGCATTTTGTACTTTTTTAGTCCTATTAATTGCAATAAACAAAAGGAATTTATTCATGTTGACTTTTGGAACCAATCATAAATAAGCACATAGTTAATGAGTTAACTAACTCTCATTGGTATGTGAGAATTAGTTAAAAGGGACTTATAAATAGGATCAGAGTGATATATATATAAATATGTGACATTTTTAATAATGCTATGATTTTATAACTATCTCACTTGGCATCTCATGGATATTGTTACGAGTGCAAATGGTCTATTAAAAAGAGCAATTGTACATTGTCGTAACCAAGTAATATAGAGGTGTACACTATCATAAACCTCCTTCATGGACGATATAGGTTGCCACCTATGAAGGTTTTACCTCCTATAAAGAAGGTTAGATTTTTCCATTTTCATCCATCTTGTACATTTTAGAATTTAATAATTAAATTTTATGTAATGTTTATGAAGTTTTTAATTTAATTTATTTTTTTTAATTTCATTATAAGCTAAATTCTCATTCCCCTAGGGTGATGATGTAGTTTATTAATGACAAATTAAATCATCTATCTATTCTAATCCAATTTATTCCACATGATTGATAGCCGAGTTTTCCTAATTTAATTACTAGCCTCTTCTAATGTCAAACAATTCTATAATTAATTGCTAATCCAATATATCCCTATATTAATTAAAGCAATTAATCATGCATTAAGATTTATAGAACTCATTAAAACCACACAACTTATATGAATACATTCCCATTTCATATGCAAATTATGGTTTGTGACGCGTGTAAATGATTTAATAAGAAGTGTATGTATACACTGTCGTAAACAAGTAATATAAAAGTGAGTAGAGTATCCTTCCCACGATGATTGATTACTAAGTACCAAAATTAGTAATGTTAATTCTATTTAGTTAATCGATTAGTTGGTGAATGAGATTATAAAATTAAAAATGACTAAATATAAATACAAATTTATATGAAAACAACTATGAGAAAAAATCCTATGGGTCATATTTCACTTAACAAATTTCAGATTAAATTACCTATCTATTCTAGTCAAATCTATTCAATATGATTGATAGTCGAGTTTCCTTAATTTAATTACTAGCCTCTTTCAAGGTCAAGCAATTCTATAATTAATTGTTAATAAAATATATCCCTATATGAATTAAAGCAATTAATCATGCACTAAGATTTATGGAACTCATTAAAGACTACACAACTCATATGAATATATTTATATTTCATATGCAAATTATGGTTTTAATTATAGGTTTGCACACATGCATCTCCTTCCGGTTCAACATATAATAAAATCATTCAAAAAATGGCCAATCAATTGAAATCATTAAAAGTTGTTTTAATTCATATAGGGATATATTGGATTAGTAATTAATTATAGAATTAGTTGGCCTTAGAAGAACCTAGTAATTAAATTAGAGAAACTTGGCTATCAATTATATGAAATAAATTGGATTAGAATAGATAGGTGATTTAATCCGTCATTAGTAAGCTACATTATCAACTTAGGAAAATGAAAATTTAGCTCATGATGAAATTAAAAACAAAACTAAAATAAATTGAAAAATTTATAAATATTGTATAAAATTTAATTATTAAATTCTAAAACATACAAGATGCATGAAAATGGAAAAATCTAGCCTTTCTTATATGAGGTAAAACTTTCCATATAAATAGCAACCTATGCTATCCATGAAGGAAGTTTACCTAAACCTTCTAAGAAGGAGACATACAAGAAGGAATCCAACACATGAAATTATTTCTAAGACGGTGTCAATCTCTTTTAGAAACAATGCCCCACTCTTCTGTTCTGAACTAGTGTAATCCAGTTTCCATTCAAAAAAACAATGGCCCACTCTCTATTTTCCAACTCATCCTCCTTCTATCAGAGAAGGACACCTCCCTTCCCTCTCTGCGATGATGACAATTTATAAGAAGAGAAGACCATCCACTCTTGCTCTCTTTGTTGTCCAGTTTTGATGAATAACACCAATGAACAGTAGCAATGAACAGTGATTGTCAACGTAATAGTCCAAACAGTGATGATGAACAGTACCACTGCAATGTCGGTGAAAAGTAATTAACAATGACACTACAGTATTCTATCCATTTTTCCCAACTATGCCGTTCCTCTCTTTTCAATCCTATGGGTCCACTTTTATGTCTCCTTTTTCAATTGCTCCAATTCTTCTTAATATGGTGCTATGTGTAGGTATTAAAAGAAAAGCAAGGAAATATTATATTATAGTATTAATAATAATAGTAATAAAAATATCTATTCTAAAATTATTATTTATTTATCAATTACACCTAAATTTCTTGTATCAAGCTCAAACATCAACTACAAAATTATCATATAAGGAAAAATAAATATGTAAATATTTGACTTATCAGGCACTTACTCATATGTCCAATGAGATGGATTGTTGGTTGCTGAGGCCTTTATCCAACCCCATTGATTTAACATATTTTTTTTCCAGGTGATAGTTATCATACAGGTCCATCAGGGAAGACTTTGAAAGCTTAAAATACTTCTGCTAAAAGTAGCGCTTCTGTCTTTGTAGTATATGTTGGATTATTATATATTGCCATGTTAAGGGCTCATTTTGTATACTCTGATTTATTTTGGAGATTTGATGTATTAACTATATATTTTTAATTACTCTTGATGAAGTTAGATGGCCTACAGGCCTTATAACGTGTTTTAAATTGGTGGAACCATGATTTGGTCTGATATAGATATTTTAATATATGATGAGATATTATTCAGCTAAAGAGTTTGGGCTTGATAGTGAAATTCTATTATGGGCTTAGTGATGTCTAGAGCCCAATTGTGAGCATGATAATATTTTGAAAAATGGTTTTATCAAACCCATAGTAAATTATTATGTATAAGGAAAAAATTTTACAAACGGTGAGATGCGAGACGACTAGCGATGACCTCTTTAAGGATTTTGGTTTGCCAAGAAGGTTCTTTGCATCAACCTAATGACTCTCCCATTTCCATTGAGCTCGAATCCATTTCTAGAAAAAACCATGTTCAATTAGGTTATTATAGAGGTTTAGAAGCCATCCGGCACCGTCGTAATTGTTTGGTAGGTTCCTGGTCATTATGGTTTTTGTTTTTCGCCCCAGAAATTAATGGTTATGGTGATTTTCCCATAAGCTTCTACACTTCAATTAATACTTTAGAATCAATATATTTCGGTGAATAGCTTATAAAACTTGCTTGTGCTCGTAGTAATGGATTAAGTAGTAAAGGTTCACCTGTAACTAATAACTCCCTATTTTTAATATTTTTGAGACATATTTTCTTATAATTGGGGAGTTATCAATGTTAATTTAAAAATTTTTTCTTGATATTTTATAAGATATCAAGTTGATGCATTATCTTAGGGATTTGATTACAAATATTTTACTTTAAATTAATATCTAAGTAAAAAAACAAATAAATAATGAAAATTTAAGAGAGTGAGAGAGAAAATATTAGTTGTTATTATTATGGTTAACATTATGTTCCATTTAAATTTCATTTTCTTTCCATAATGCGTCATTTGCCACGACCTTTCTTTTTAATAGTGCTTTGATTTGATTTGAAATAAGAGGAGGCTTCTGTTGCCAAAAACAAAAGAGGGAGGAGGCTAAGGCAACAAAAGTGACACTGTTTTGGGGACTAATTGAAGAGAAGGGAAGACTTATGTCATGTTTGATTGGAGGGAATTGAAGCAAGAGAAAGTTAGGTAGTTTGGTTGGAAGGAGTTGACTTCCTCATAAATCACTTTTATTATTGGAAGTAAGTTCCTTGGGTCTAGCCAAGGAATTCATCTCACTTTATTGGAAATGAAATATTTTAGATATTATTGCCCCAAGTTATAAAATATCTGGACTATTTTGCCCCTCATCCAATATAATAAAAAAACCATATTGCGTCATTCGGAATTGCTGCACGAACATCTGCAACTCTCATCTCTCACTCTCTGCTCCAAGAGAAAAGAGGACGTCGCGGTGGAGGTCAGAGCATGACTTTGCAAAGCACATCGGAGAGGAGAAGGACAGTTGAGAAAGATAATTTTTGCTCACTCTGTGCCCTACTTGTTTCCCTCCATCTCACATTCTCTCCCTTTATCTCTCTTGTTCCCCTCCGTTGTCTCTCCTTTTGATTTCTTGTTCAGTTTGTTTGTTTTGGTTGGCATTTTTTAGGGAAAGCGAAGATCATTGAAGGGTTTTTCAAGCCACCAGTGATTGGCTTACCATAAGTCACTGTAGTTGTTCTCTGGTTTGCTTTTGGTTGGTATTGTGGTCTGTTTTCGGCTGAGGCTGTAACATGTTTGTGAGTTAGAGATTTTGATTGGATTGAGTTAAAAGTTCTGTAGCCCTTGAGTTTGATAGTGACTTAGTAGTTGATAAAAGTTCTTATCTTTTACATGGACGTTGTTCCACTATGTACTCTAATTGCTACAGAGTCAACACTGTTTAAAGCATGGATAATACTATAGCAGACCCTCATGTTTAACCCTCATGTTTTGCCCGCTACAAACATCAATTATGAAGATGGTCAATATCTATATAATTACATCAATAAAGAGAAGTAATGATCTTTTATACTAAACAGACCCTCTCGACAAAGAATCCATTTTGATCGACTTGGCGTGTTTGCTCTGAAAGTTTTTTAGGGAGAAGATGATATATGCGGATTGAATTAGGTAAGAAAGTTTTTTTAATTCTTTTTTATGTTTTTCTTGCTATTTTAAATGAGGGAAAAAAAGTCATTTTCATCTGAATTTTATCTATTTTTAAAATTAAAACATATATGAATTCCTTACTCATCAATCATCAATCAAATATATCCATCTAAATCTTGTGGCTCAACAGTTATTGGTCCACCTAAATATCCTACATGGCATTTTTAACCAATAACTCAAAGCATTTTCCACGCGCGGTCTCCCAACTTCCATGTCAATTTGATCAGATAATATAAACACACCAATTATTCCTCCAATTCCCAACGAGGAGCCTCACAATTGTTGGAATTTGAGTTACATGCATGAGTTACTGTGACCACTTATTCCTCCAATTCCCAACCAAAAATTTCTATATTTATTTTTAGTGCATGGCCAATCAAGTACAGTTCTGTGGTATATTTATTTTTTAGATAAAATCCCTTCTGCCACAACAAGAATGACTTAATTCTAAGGTATTAAAATCCGGATTGGGTACTGAACCGGTCGGGGTACTGGGTTAAGGATCAGTGAGGGGTACTGGATTAAGGGTTAGTGGGTCAGACCGGAGCCAAACCGAAGTTAAACCGAAACTAAACTGGTGAGAAATTGAAGATTTTAGATTTATTGGCATAAAATTCTAAAGGAAATATTAATTTTTTTTTTAAAATTTGGAATACAGATCAGACCAAGAATCGAACCGGTCTACCGGTCGGTTCGCCGGTTTCCGGTCCGATCCGAGTTCCATAACCCTGCTTAATTCCTTTAACCTCAAAAGCGCATTCCCACTGGAACTAAGTAATGAATACGTTTCCCCTTTAAAATAATAATTTCCATGTTAGTCCAAATATGTTTTTGTACATATCTGTCAGAGTTAAACTAATGAGATTCAGATAGAGAAATAATCATTTAGTTTCTGTGAGAATTTTTAAAATTAATAGTCTCATATTGGTGAGAAAGAGTTATATTTACGAGACAGTTAACTTTTCACATTTCCAATTGGTTAACGAACAACAACAATTCAGCAGACTGCTAGCTGTCTTTCAGAGTGTTTGTTAGTGCGACTTGTAGGCCCAATCATGCGTTTTTCGGTCTTTGGTGCCATTGTATATCTTGATTGAAAAAATGGGTGTTTGGTTCGATGGTAAAATTGGACTTTTAAAAATTAGTATGATAAAACGCACGAATTTTATAAACTCCATTTTGGAGCTTTACAGTAGTTTTTTGGACTGATTGCAATTTTATAATTATATCAGACTAATTGTAATTTTACCCTTAATATATTTTTTCAGTTTCAAAAATTATTTTAAAATACTTTTTAGTGCTTTTAACCCTTTAAAATATTTTTGCAGTTGTACGTAGTATACTATCAGATTGATTGCAATTTTACCCTTAATATACTTTTTCAGTTCTAAAAATTACTTTAAAATATTTTTTTAGTGCTTTAAACTCTTTAAAATATTTTTTCAGTTGTACCCAGTGTTCTATCAAACTGATTTTAATTTTACTCTTAAATTGGAAAATGATAGATGAGTTTTAAAATATTTTTTCAGTTATACCCAGTTCTAAACTATCATATATATAGGCGCTATATATGCTCCGCACAAATATATAACAGTTCCGAACAGTAATGTATTTAAGGCATACATAATAGTTCTTTGTCAATAACCATAATGTATTGGCTTTATTTTTTTTATTATATGTAGTTTGTTTTTAATATTTCTTTTTATTTATTTTTACTGTTAATATTTATTATATAAGGCATAACATAATCATTAATAATAACAATATAATAGTATTTTCGGTATTCAAAATTCAATACATTATAGATAAACATAATACAATTTAAGAAAAATTAATCACTAAACACTCTCACAATAGAATCTATTTAATAGTTTTTTTTAATTCTAAAAGACAATTTATTAATAAAAATTTCTACAATATTCTCCAATGCCTTTGTTGTAGATTGTCTATAGATTATGTACACTTCTAGAGTTTCCATCATATATCCTTTAACTGCAAAAATATAATATAAATAGAAAAATAAGAATATATGTAGTAAAAATAAGCAAATATAAAAGGGAAAATTGTACTTAGATTCCAAGCAAGAGAAAATACAACCAAATAATCTCTTGAAATATCAAATTTACAGTGAAATCCTATAGGACATTTTTGAAATATATTCTACTCGTCAAAAGTTGCAAATGCCCCCATTGAATAAATAGAGAGAGGGTTCCCAAACCCAATTCATCTTTTCCCTCACCCGACAACTTCTTCTCCTATGTGCCAAAGCCCTAGGTATTGGTTAGGACCTCAAGCAAGATGGACAAATCCAATGATTCAGGGTCCTCGGCTAGTTACCGGAATGGGGACAGATGAACATAAAAAGGGTAGGAAGGCTCACCTAGAATTTAAGCCCTTTCTTTCTCTTTCTTGCTTCAACTGCACCGAATGGAGAGAATGGGGAGAGAGAAATAGGATATTGATGAAGTGCAGATTTTTCATGCTCCCCATGCACATAGCCTACTTGGAAGGGAAAGAGAATGAGTGTTTGAAAATTTAACCTTATCTATGGTTCATATTTTGCCACTTGGCACCATCTCCTTCTTCCTACCATGGTTTCACATGAACTTGCATGCATAGGATTTCACCCCTTGATCCCTCAATCCTAGCCATTGATCTTGATTACTAAGGAGTTTTCTCTTCGGTAACTAACCAATCGGTCAGTAAATTTACCGTTTTGCCCCTGATTATCTCAATACTCATTAAACCATTACTAAGCACCTTTACATTACATTGCACAACACATACTTCAAAAGTACTCAATTAACATTAATTACATCACTTTGAAGTTATTAATCCTTGATTACAATCCTGGATATTACATGAAGCATCAATTTTGCTAATCAAAGAGGCTAGGGTTTAACCATAAGAAGGATAAGCCAAAAGGAGCTTAAGGTAACCTCTGAAACTTCGAATATTGATTGTTTTGACTATTGTGAGTAGTTTAATCGATGGATTTCTGCTGATTTAGCTTTGATTGTAAATTTAGTGGAGGAGGTGACCTAGGCATTATGTTGCCAAAATTGGGTCTAAATGGTGGTTATAACGTAATTAAATAATAAATAAAATAATTAGGAGTAGAAGGGAGCAAGTCTGTGGAGTTGAAATTGAAAAACCTCAATTTCCCTGGAGTTTTGTAAGTTTCGGCTAGAGCTAGATAGAGGAGTTGGAGTTGGATTTTGACATTTTGATGAATCCATTGAGTTCAGGAGGGAAAATTAGGTGGGGTTATAGTTGGTCACTTTTTTAAAAAATCCCAAAAAAACATAATTATGAAAACACCCCTGAAACCCTGAAATAGGGGCTGCCAAGAAGATTATGGTCTTTTGGTAGTGAATTTGGTAATTTCTAGTCCAGAAATGAATTCCTTGTGCAAAATAAGTTAGAATAGCGCTAATCAAAATGTTGAGAAAAGTACGGTCAGATTAGGTACGGCAGAGCCAGGCCGGGTTCCTGGGGACATTTTGGCAAATTTTCATAATAGACTTATATAACCATCAGAAATACTATGGAAGTGTCTAAATTGTACATTTGTAATTTTAAGACAGAGTTGAGACCCCGAGGGGTTGGCATGCATTATGAGGCATGATTTTCGAGGCGAAAATGGTTTAAGGTAAGGAACTTACCTTTTCTACATGTATTTGATACTTGTGCTTGTGTATTGATGTATGTGATTGCTTTGCTTGATTATGTGAAACATATATGAATGATTGAAGCTCTGTTTCTGTTTATACTATGGCCATAGTTCTGTTGCATGAAATATTGAGCATGCAGATATGTCATTGTATTAGCATGAGCTATGTCATGCAAGCATGTCATGTATTAAGCACTTATCTTGCATGCATATTGGTACTATTTACTACTGAGATTCTCTCGAATCTCACCCTCCTTTACCAATAATTTAGACAGGTGAATACATAAGGTATACAGAGATCAGAGAAGAGAATTATGAGAGGATTGCAGTGGTGGAACGAAGATGATAAAATGTCTCCATTTCACTGGGATGGGTTTAGACACCCTAGTAGCCTTGTGCAGCTACATTGATTGTAATTATTAGGTACAAACCCTTATAGGGAATTTTAGTAATCATGCACATAATATCAGTATATTTATGTTACTCCTGTGTTGCCCACTGAACCATATGTCGTTTTCCCCAAATACCCTGAAAAAGGTGAAGTTAAGATAAGGGTATGACAAAATGTGCATTAAAGTCAAGTCAATGATCTTTCATTTAAAAAGCTTAAGCTATTAAAGAAAAGTCATTTTTAACTTGGACGTTTCAAATGAACTTGAACTCAAGTCAAAACATATATATATATATATATATATATATATATATATATATATATATATGTAATGGAAGCATAATCCGCACATCATTTTGAACCTTTTGTATCAATAAAAGAGGAACAAGGCTCGTTGGTTGAAGAATTTAATCCAGTTTTGTATGCTATGAAATTGATTTTGCTCATATTTCTCGAAACAGTGGAGGCTTTAGTTCACAAGTGACACAAGATCACTTTGACAAGGGACTCATATACACACCATTCAAAGACAATAGAAAGATTTTAGTTCATATTGCTGCCAAAATAGCAATGTAGAAGAAAACTTTATAATACGGTGATATGGGCAAAAGTACATGTTTAACGTTATATGATTAGTGTAAATGTTCCACTTCTATGTCATGATAATTTAAGTAGTGGAAACAGTGACACAAATGCTTCTTCATAATTTCTTGTGGTGGCTTGTGACTTATCCGAACAACATACATGGTGACAAAGTGATGATGTCTTTGATGTAAGGGTAGAGTCAAAGGAAGAGGACGAAATAGGAAAACAAGTCCAATTGTAACTAGGATTTGTAGGATGCATTCATGAAATGTATTTTGTAACTTAAATTTACTAGATATTAGTGACTTGTTGTATTAACTTCATATTAAGGTTAATTAAGCTTATCCAGAATTTTTGTACATGAATATGTATTGTTATCAAAGCATTTGTAAACTTAGGGTTATCATTGCAATATATCCAAATTATGTTAACATGAAGATATATAAACAAGTGCGGAGGCGCCCACTGACAAGTTCATGGGCCTACATTGACAAGTTAGACAACTAATATTGATAACTCTTTTATTTGTCCAAATAATATTTCTACATAATTAATATGAAATTATAACAACAAAGGTAGTTTATAAACTAAATTATACTATATAAACAAGAGCATAGGATTGCATTAACAAGTCAATGGGCATCCATTCATAAGTCTATATGCCTATATTGATAAGTGTAACACCCCAAATTTTGATTAAGGGCTAATGAGGATTTTTGAGAAGGTAATTGTGATTTAGAGTGGATTAAAGTTAAATTAATGTATATTGGTGCCAATATTATTTAATATGTCATAATTGTTGGAAAATTGAAAGAATGGAATTATTGGCATAAGTTGGTAATTAATGGGGAAGTTAATTACTAACTAAGAGAAAATGAGAAGTGTAATTAAAATGGCTAATGGAAGGATTAGAGAGATTAATTGGTGACTAAGTGTGTGAGAGCTAATAGGAAAATGACATGTGGCAAAGTGGGTGTGAGAGGAAGATAAAGAAAAGTCAAATGAGATTAAAGAATGCATTTCTCTCTCCTCTCTTCCCTCTTGTGCGCTGGAAAACTGAAATGGAGGGAGTATAATCATTTTCTCACTTTCTTCACTCCACCTCCATCTCTCTCTCTCTCGTCCTCTCTCTCCTTCTCTCTCTCGCCATTGTTGCAAAAAATAGAAGAAGAAAAGCTTGAGAAAAGGTAAGGAAAATGATCTCCATTGCTCAAACTTCCTTCTCTAATATTGATCCTTGAATGAAGAGCTTCATTTTGATGGTTGTAATGTGTTCATTGGTGTTAGTTTGTGACCTCAAGAGATTGTGAAAGTTGAAGAATCAAGAAATCTCTTTGGCAAAGTGAAAGAGGTGAGTGTTAACTCCCTTTTGATATATATATTGTGGTTGTTGGTTGAGTATTGATTTTCTGGAATTTTCTGCCCTATTTTCAAAAATTAGGGTCTTAGTGAGTTTGACATGTTGTGATCATGGAAATGGTATATTGTGATGTCTTTTGGACAAATGGATTGGTTTGAATCATTAAAAGTAAAGTTTGGGAACTTTGTGTTGGTTTTGGTGTATTGGTCAAAACAGAGCATGTGTTTAGATTGTGAATTTGGTCATTTTGAGGTTACCATTGTGTTCCTTGTGGAAAATTGTATGGGAATATGTTTGGTCAATGATTTTGGAGTCATTGAACACTTTGGTAGAAAAGTTGGAAAATGCTGTCAATGTGAACTCTGTCTGGGCAGTTTATTTGTGTGGACATTTTTAATGACCAAATGATTTCAGAAAATTGTGAAACTTTCCAGTCTTAAAGATCACATCCCAAGCTTCAAAATGGATATATATTTTGTGTCATTTTGCTTAGTATTCTGAGAGTTATGCTTTGCCAAAGTTTGGTACGAAAACAGAACTATGTTTTGGAGTAGTGTTTAGTTTTTGGTGATTCTGTATTTGTGTAGTGATTTCCAGTGATGGGCTATATTTTTCCTTGAAAGAGGACTTATATACCTTTCATTTGGCTTTGGAATCACCTCGTTTGGATTTTTCTACAATTAGTTATGGTTTTTCGAAGTTCAGCCAAGAGTCAGGAAATTTCTTGGCCGCGGCCCAAGCCTTTCTGGCTTGATTCGGGCCGCGGCCCATGGGTGGCTGGCCGCGGTCCACAGCCTTCTGACCATATTTTGGCCGCGGCCCAAGGAAGGGCTGGCCGCGGCCCACCCCTGTGTTCCAGCACTTTAAGTTTTTGAAAAGAGATCTTCAACTTATTGTTTCCCAACCTTTTAGGGGTTTTATTAGAGGCATTTGTGGCTTCTTATGGGTCATTATTGATAACCAAATCTAAGTGTTGAAGAGTTAATTGAGTATTGGAATAGAGAATAATGTTTCGTCCTTAATTATGACTTTAGGATTTGATATCTGCCCGAAGCATAGAAGGCCTGTGCCTGCTCAAGGAAGGAAAGACAAAGGTAGTGACACTTTATCCTATATCATGTGTATTGCATTGCATGTTTGCATTAGTCATTGAATACAGTGAAAGTGAAGAGGACGTGGCGAGAGCCCGGACTCAATTATAGTGAAAGTGAAGGGGACGTGGCGAAATCCCGGACTCGATTATAGTGAAAGTGAAGGGGACGTGGCGAAAGCCCGGACTCGAATATTGATAAAGTGATGGGGCGTGGCGTAAGCCCGACCTCGTATATAGTGAAGGGAACGTGACGAAATCCCGGTCTCGAATATTGATTGCTGCATTGTGATATATGTGACTTGCTTTGTATATATGCATCATATAAATAAACTGTTGCTACTGGGATTCTCTAGAATCTCATTCTTTCCAAATAACATTTTTAGATAGGGCAAGTGGATCGAAAAGCAAGCAAGTGGCAAAGGACGATTAGGACTGCCAGCGGTAGTCTTAGCTATATATTTTGGTTTTATATCGAATTGGTTATCATTTTGGATCAATGTAATCATATTGAATAGAATTGTAGTGGTATAGTTTTGTGTAATCCCCGGTATAGATACTGAGATGGGCAATGATGCCCTGTATAAACCTTTGGATTAATGTTATTATCCCGGGTGAACGTCGGGAATTGTGCTTACTCTGATATTGTATATGTAACAGACCAAACAGGCCATTTTTTTTAATGAATGAAATGAATAGAGATCCATTTGTACAAGTGTTTTAAAAAGTTTTTAATTGTCCCGGATTTCTTATTCGATAATTAAATGTGCTCCCGGCCTGATTATCGAAGGGGGTTACAATAAGTGAGGTAGCTGGTAGTTGCAACTCTTTTGTTTGTTCAAATAATATATCCACATAATTAATATGAAATTATAATAAAAAAGGTAGTTTATAAACTGAATTATGCTATATAAACAAGTGCATTGGATTGCACTAACAAGTTGATGGGTATCCATTGACTAATCTATGCACCTACATTGAAAAGTGAGGCAACTGGCAGTGGCAACTCTTTTGTTTGTTCAAATAATATGTCCACATAATTAATATGAAATTATAATAACAAAGGTTGTTTATAATATGTCACTCTAATATTAAATTATAACTTGTTCCTAACCTAATAGCAGTTTGACCACATAATTAATATTAAATTAAAAAACAAAGCTAGTCTATAAACTGAATTATGCTATATAAACAAGTGCATGGGATTGCACTAACAAGTCGATGAGCATCTATTGACAAGTCTATGTGCCTATATTGAAAAGTGAGGCAGCTGGCAGTGGCAACTCTTTTGTTTGTCTAAATAATATGTCCACATAATTAATATGAAATTATAATAACAAAGGTAGTTTATAATATGTCACTCTAATATTAAATTATAACTTGTTCCTAACCCAATAGCAGTTTGACTACATTATGTAAACATGTCTACATATATACTTAGAAGTGTAAGGGTTACACTAATAAGTCTATGGGTATCCGCTGATAAGTTCTTGTCCATCCTTTAACAATTGCATTTACATCAAAATACAAATTTATATCTAACTTTCATTTACATCTTCAAATGCATCTATAAGGTATTTCATCATTTAGGAGATCCACACATGTAGTTGTATCAAACGTCAGTGTGAACTTCATAACAACTCTGTTACTTTCTTTTCCCACAATTGATAATATCATTATTTTGAACTCTTCATAACTTCTGTATTTCTTAAGGGTTTTGATCTCATTGTACCCCCAATATATGTTATATCAGCAACTCAACTAATTACAAATCGTCCCCGCATATGAAATAAATGTCACTACTACAAAATTAGGATATAACCACCCCCAAGGACATCCCAAATTTAAAATCAGGTGGTTAAAAAGGGAGGCGGTGGCATTTTCATAATTATATGTATGCAAGGAAACCTTTAGGCGTCCCAAATTTGAATTTGGGACATCTAAAGTGCTTCCAGGTGCGAAATATAAATTTTGTAAATTTTTTTAGCTCCAGGAGCTGGGTTTAGACGTCCCAAAATAATTTTTGGATGCCTAAACCCAGACTTTAGGCGTCCCAAATCCATTTAGGACGCCTCAACTTTAGGCATCCCAAATGGCATTTAGGACGCCTAAAGGCGTCCCCTGGGCATATGTTAAACACTTGTCTGACATGCGTCTTCTCAATCCCATTCCCCCTCCTCACATGCATCTTAATCCCATTCCCTCCTCCCTCCTTTTTTTACCCAAAACTTTACTCTTCCTCCTCCCCCTACCGTTGGCCGCTAGTTCTTTCTTTTTCTTCAACTCCTCCCTTCTTCAACTACTCTTTCTTTCTTCAACTCCTCCCTCCTCCACCTGAAATCCATTGAAGGACGAACGCACCAGGCCACCCTTCTTCAACTTCACCTCTCCACAGTGTAGGTTTTTGCTCTCCTCCACCTCCTTCCTTCCATTGTCTTCTACACCTCCACACCACCATGGTTCTTTGCTTTCTCCACCCTCCGGTGTACTCTCCCACCTTGTATACACCTCTGATCTCCAACGGCTTCTCTACCTCTCCAGCATACATAGCAGTGGGCGCCTCCTTGATCAGGTTAGTTTATTTTCTTCTTGTTTTTTTGTAACAGAATGGTATATTTTCTTTTTGAAATATAAATTTACTTGAATAAATTAAAGTAAAACTTGCAATGTGAAAAGCCTAGGCAATAGGAAATATCACGTTAATTGTGCTTATATATTGCTTATATTGAGATGGTTGAGATTAGCCTGGTGTGTTTGGTGTGCTTATATTGCTTAAATTGTATTCGGGAACTCCACTGCAATGGTTTATTTTCTTTTTTAAATATAAATTTACTTGAATGAGTAGGGGTTATTTTAATTTTAATCAAGGGAAAATTCCACATAAAGTTGCCTCAAATAGGAAAATTCTAAATTTGGTTGTTAAACTCAATAAATCCCTAATTAAGTTATTCACCTAATTTAGAATTTTAAAATATAAGCAAAATGACTTCATTGCACTCTTATAGTCTTCTCTATCCTCTCTTTAGTTATATTGTTGTGTAACTTAGTTTTTGTGTATATATATTACCATTAATTAGTATATATAATAAAATAAAATATGATTTGTTTAAATTAAAGAAATTCTTGTATTCCAAACGAATTATGAAGAATAATTCAGACTAAAACTAAAAAGAAAATCATAACCCCAATATTCATTAAATGATTTTTATCTAAATATTTTCAATAAAACAATTTTATTTTTGGAAGAACTCAACTTAAAATTGTTTTGTTAATATTCAACTTAAAATCATCTAATTGTAATTGGGGTTTTGCTTTCTTTCTTTCTTTTTTCTTTTGGCTTGCATTATTCTAGAGTATCCTTCCAAACCTAAAAAAAATTCTTTAATTTAATCTTATTATATTTATTTTATTATACATTAATGTTTATATTCATATACTTATTAAAAAAATAAGATACATAGCACTGAAACCCTTTTAAGAGGAGAGAGGAGACTAGGAGGGGGCAATAAAGTTATTAAGCCCATATTTTAAAATTCTAAATTGGGTTGATAACTTAATTAGGCAATCCCATCATATGTCATTGACAATTGTACTAAACGTGTGAATGTTATTGGAAATGCCTTAGGTGGTAACAAAATGGATCATAGTTGGATGAATGCTTTGAGAACTAGTGAAGAATATGAGAAAGGGGTGGAAGAATTTATTGAATTCACTAAAAAGAATGCTCCTGCAAAAAATGGGAAATATTTTTGTCCTTGTGTCAATTGTTTGAATGAGAGTCGACGGGATGTTGATGTCATAAAGGATCACCTACTTTGTGATGGAATAAATCTGCGATACACAAGGTGGATATGGCATGGTGAGGAAGTAACGGATTGTCCGTCGCACAAGAAGGAAGATGTGGATATCATAGGTGAAGATAGAATGGAGAAAATGATTCACGATGTTGAGGCAGAATCCTTTACGCAGTCGCAGGAGTATGACAGCCTGCGGAGTGATGCAGAGACACCATTGTACCGTGGGAGTAAGTACACGAGGCTGACGGGAACATTACATTTGGTTAACTTAAAGGCAACTTGTGGGTGGACCGCTAGTAGTTTCACATTGCTGCTTGAACTATTGTGTGATATATTTCCAGAGGATAATGTACTTTCAAATCGTATGTATGAGGCCAAGAAAATCCTGTCTACGATGGGTATGGAGCATAAAAAGATACATGCTTGCCCTAATGACTGCGTACTGTACAAAAATGAGTATGGAGGTCTTAGTGAGTGTCCTAAGTGTAAAACTGCACAATACAAAGTGAAAAAAGATGGTGGTTGTGGCGATGTGACAAGTAAAAGGCAACCTTTAAAGGTTATGTGGTATCTTCCAATAATACCACGTTTTAAACATTTGTTTGCGACTGCAACAAAAGTGAAGAAGTTGATATGACACTCGATGACAATCTGAATCCAGTTGGTCCTGAGGAAGACCACTTCATTAGCTACGTAGGGTTTTTGGGTCGAAGCAAAGTGCGCGTTACCTACGATAATTGGAGATTGGTTCCCCCAAAAATGAAAGACATGATTTGGCAGCAACTTTTGGTATATAAGTTTTGATGCATCTATGGTAATTGTAGCTTTGTTCTTATTGTTTCGAATATAATAATCTTATATTTTACCTTACAGCAAACATACGATGTCCCAGACACCAAGGAGATGTATAAGCACTTGATGGATGAGGTTCGTGTATGATGGAAAGGTTTCAAGAACAAGCTAACAACACGGTACATTCGAGGGGCCCTTAGGGGTCGGGATCTATGTGCACATTATTCGTATTTGTCTCCAGAGGATTGGAGGTTGTTTGCGGCATCACGAGCAGATCCTGAGTTTTTGGTAAGATTTTTGTCATCATGATATAGAGCTTTTAATTTTCATATACTTGATATCGTTGATTTATTTTTTTTTCATTCATAGAAATTAAGTGCAGTAAATGCACAGAGGCAATCAGAAAATAAATATCAATATTACATGTCTCGTGGTGGATATCGGAAGCTTGAGCGGCAAATGATGCAAGAAGGGTTAGAGAAAATGAAGGAAGTAGCGGAATCTGATCCTAGCGTTGTTATCCAGCCACCGGCACCTCCTCCACGTCACAAAAAATGGAAAGCAGGGAGGATTAAGGCTGGGAAGTACATAAATCCGGCTGTTGCTGAGGTTGCTGCGAGGATTGTAAGTAGTTATACCATAAGTCCCTAATTTTTTGCATATCATGAGTGGTTTTGATACATTTACGATAAATTGTATGCTACAGGATGAACTGGAAGATCAGAGTAGCCAAGGTTCGTTCAATCCAAGTAGACGGATGGACATCTTGTCAACGGCTATTGGGAAGGCAGATGACCTTGGTCGTGTTCGAGGAGAGACACGGGGAGTTAGTGCCGTGAGGTATTTTGGACGAGACTTACGTTATTCGTCACAAGCTGGACCTAGTAAGGACCTTGTGGCCAAGATTCGAGAGGACCTCGAACTAGAGATCGAGGCCAACCTTTGCGATAAGAGCTGTTGCCAGAGCTTCAACTTGAAATGGCAAAGATGTTCGAAGCACAAAGGGCAAGGGACGATCATAGAACTCAGGAATCCCCGGCCTTCAATGGCACCAGAGGAAGCTACAACCCTATGGAGGAACCACTTGGCGACCCTTCTCCCACTCCAGTGTCGGGAGACTCTTCCACCCTCTATTTGGATGATCCACTATTGCGTGTTGTTGCTGATGCTCTCGTTCACACACGTGCTACCACCTACCATCATCAGCAAATTCCATAGGATTTTCATAGGGTGAATGTGACGAGTGTTAGAAAGGGGGAAGAAGGTACAACCATCCCTGTTCCTGATCCAGAGGTTCACACGTTAGGTCAAGCGATAGAATCTTTCATCCTTTAGCCTCACAATCTTATTGGTTCAGACGCAACACCTCCAATGGTAGGAATTACCTTACTATTACTGAAAATCTGTTGGCATCCTAATAACAATTTGTTTTTTGATGTTCTAAAAGGATGACGAAGATGCGAGGAAATGGCCTTACTTAGCACGGCTGTAACAGATCTACAAGGGCATTAAATAGATTGACCTGAAGATGCCTTCAGGGATTGTGGGCCTTACATTGGAGTATCCCTACACGATTAACAATACATATCTCAAGCAGTTTATCAGGTTGGAGGAGATAGATGCAGGCTGGGTGAAATTTGCAGCCCGGTAAGTTTTCTTTCAATTTTCCTATAGAATTCTTTTAGTGGTTTTTTTTATTTCATACATTCAATAATTCATTCCTTATTTTAATTCTATTATAGCACCTTCCACGGTCTCTGCAAAAACATGGAAAGACGTGATTGGTATGGATTCTTATGTCTTGTGAATATGACAGGGGATACTTGTACTGTGGCGCATAGGACTCACTATGTCGGCTACATAATGGGAGAGACCAAACTTCGTTGTTATCTAGCACCCATTGTTCAACGGTTCGTATTTTCATTTTGTCAATTTAAGAAGTTTAATAAATAATTGTCTTGTCATCTAACTTCATTTTAATGTGTACATGTTGTTAAAGTTACCACTGGAGTTTGTGTGTTATATGTCCCCGCCACAACATAGTCTATTGGTTTGATCCCTTGAGTAAAAAGCCAGACAAAGATACAAAATCCGTCTTCGACACATAAGTTATTCTGTTTGTATTTCATTGACTATTAAAAAAATGAATAGTTCTAAATTCTTTTCATTTTGATTTTCATGATAGTGCTTGTCAAACATATAGAGTGGGTCACGCGAGGTACAGTTGTTAAAAATCCAAAGTGGTTTTATCCGATAGTAAGTAGTTTCGATCCTAGCTAATTGTTTCATTGACGGTCCTTTTAGACATGCCTTTTATTGATTTTAACAACCAATTGCATCCCTTTGATTTAAAGTGCCCTCGGCAACCTGGCAACATTGAATGCGGATATTATGTTATACTTTATATGTATAACATCACTCAAAGTGGAATTACTAGTGATTTTGAAAAGGTAATCGCTTCTTCATTCTCAAATGATAATATTTTTGGTGTTCTAATCGAAATGCTGATTAATTCATTTGCTTGAGATTCATTTCATCAAAGCTTACTTTTTAATTTTTAGATTTTTGATAATGAAGATGCCTACCTACGTGAAGACCTTGATTTGATCAGAGATCTTTTGGCTGGACATCTTCTTCAACATATAGAGTAGTAAACTTTTTATTTCATATCATTTTGTAGTTGTGTGATGACAACGTTTTGACACTTTCTGGTTGTTATTGTTGATATATATAGTAGTAGGTTGTATGAGTTGTTATTGTATGTATATATAGTAAAGATTGTAGTGCTGGATGTCCTTACCATTTTGTAACGGACATTGTGGTTTATGAATCCATCTTCCATTTTTGAATTCGCTGAGTAATACAGAATGTAAATTATGGTATAAAAAAAAACCTAACCTTTAGACGTCCCAAATTAAGAATTGGGACGTCTAAAGTCCCCCTGGTGGTACTTTAGACGTCCCAAATTGTCATTTGGGACGTCTAAAGTCCCACCGGGGGGACTTTGGACATCCCTTTTATTTGGGACGTCTTTTCTTACAACATACTACGCCTCCAACATATACGTCCCTCCATTTTAGGACGTTAAAGGTGCCAAATTTGGGATGTTATAGCCCCTTTTTGTAGTAATGTGTAGACGATTTTTCCCTAAAGTACTAGCCATCACCATTGTCAACTTGCATAATACAATTATCATTACCTACTTTACCACACATATTAACAACTATCGCTGCCTCTATTAACAACACATTTTGACTTCGTACACCAGGACTTACAAGCTCAAAACTTTCACATTATATTCATTAATTTCCACTTTTAATGCATAAAAAGAGCACAATATACCCAAAAACACAACATAAACTGAGCTCAAAATATTGCTTGAATGATACACAGTTTCTGTAAATCAGAGCCCTCATTTGTTTAAATTGGAATGAATAATAACATCATAATATCAATCTAGCAAAATTGTGTAAAAATTCGAGCAACCAAGCAAAACCTAGAAAATTGAGGCAAAATTAGTGTAAAAAATACTTGAATTCAAAGTGAAGGAAGTATACTAAATAGCCCGGCTTTGAAAATTTCTAGCAACATTTGAAAATCACCTCAATTGCTTGAAACTCCAATCAAGTTGTGCTTTGCTTATATCGAGAAACTCCAATATCTGATCTCTTGCCATCACTACCTTCTCGAAGTTCTCTTTGATGGCTTCGATAATCTCCTTTAAGTCCTTATGCCTTACCACCATTTTTATGTCCATCTCATCCCTACTCTGGTAACTAGCTAAGGATCTTGCATCGTCGAATTTGTCCATCTTGCTTGACGTCCTAACCAATACCTAGGGCTATAGCACAGAGAAGAAGAAGCTATAAGAGAATAGAGAAGACGAATTGGGTTTGGGAACCCTCTCTCTATTTATTCAAATGGGGTATTTGTGACTTTTGACAATTGGAATATATTGCAAAATTGTCCCATAGAACTTCACTACAAATTTGAGATTTTAAGGGATTATTTGGTCATATTTTCTCTTGCTCAGGACCTAGGTGCAATTTTCCCAATATAAAACATTGAGCCAATCTCAGAATATAAATATGAAAATCACAATACATATAGTAAAAGCCTGATTCAACAAACTTGATTTGGTTGCTAAAGTTTAGGAACACGAAATATTCAAAATTAAGGAATTAACCAACATTAAAATAGATTATGATTTAGCTATTAAAAATTATGAGAAAAATTTGTTATTAATTTTTAGTTCATATAATCTAGTGTAATCAAAATTATTTTCATTGCAATAAAAACAACGATAAGATTTTTTTAGCTTTTTACCTCATCTTCATTTCCATACTTTCTACTTTTCTCAAACGGCTAACAACAAAAATTAAATATCGTTTTTTCTTTATGATTCTTCTTCTTAGATAATCTTGACCAGCGGCCTTAAGCTTCAACTAGTGAGCTCTTGTTATACAAAAAAAAAAAATAAATAAAACAAAAAATGTTAGTTGGAAAAAATGAAAGTTTACACAAGGAAGAATCATGAGAGGAAAGAGTTGCATAATGAAGAACCATGGCAGTCGTAGAGTATGAGACCTGCAGTGGTAGAACAAAACTCATGAAACAGGGAGTATGAGACTCAAGGGGAGCTCAAAAAATGTTTGAAAATGAATTGGAAGAGTTGCGTCAAATAATTTTTTTTTTTAGAATCTTGCCTTCTAATAATATTAAAGAATGCATGACAATTCTTTATGAAGAATGGTTAAGTATTGTCAAATAAAATTTTTTAGAATACTGCCTACTTATATTTGATATTTTTTAGAATCTCGCCTTCCTATATATAACGGTTATCGTTTTTAACTATTAAGTATTCTAAAAGAATAAATAATACTCCCTCTGGTCCTATTTGTAAGCAACTTTCTCTCTCATATGATTGGTCTCTTTTATAAGTAACTTTCACTTTTTGTCTGAAAATGTAAGCTTAATTTTCTTACTTTACCCTTATTAAATACTCATTCTCTCTCATATCTTATACTCATGATCTCTCATACTTTTTACCTATTCTCTCTGCTATACTCTTTTCATAAATAGAGGCATATATGGAAAAAAACATGGCATTTTTGGCACACTTATTACTTTTAACTACCAATTCGTTTTGCGCAATTAAGAGGAAAGTTGTTTATAAATAGGACCGAAAGGAGTAGTTCTTTGTCAAGAACAGTCCATTATCAAATAAATTTTTTCTCTCCTTATTTTTGATATATTTTAAAATCCCTCATTTTTATATATGACAGTTATAATTTTTTTACCGTTAAATTTCTTAAAAAATAATAACATTTCATTAAGAAGAACTATTAAGTATTGTCAAATAAAATTTTTCAGAATCCCCTCTCTTTATATTTGATATTTTTCAAAGTTCCACATTCTCATACATGACAGTTATCACTTTTAACCATTAAGTACTCTTAAAGCATAAATAACTATCCTCTTGAAGAACTGTCTATATTTTTGTTTTTGATGATGTAAGGTTGGAAGACAAATCATTTGAAGGTATTACATGATGTTCGTTTCGAAAAAAAACAATCATTTTTGTCAATAAATATATGTTAGTTAATAATTACAACTTACATTTTTTTACGCGAATTCCGCCTCTAGAAGGTGTACATATTTAATTGTTATATTTTAGTATTATATATTCTTACGCGACCTCTGCCTTGAGTTACATTATGATTATTCACTGTAACCATTATTTATCAAGTGTTATACATGTATGATTCTATAGTAGTGTTTGTTCAATCAACTTGCGCTATTACAGAATCGCATGTGACAGTTATTATCAACCATACACGATGATTCCAAACTGCCATATATAAAAGTGCTATATATGCTTAATGCAGATATATAACAATTCCAAATCATAATATATTGAGGGCTTACATAATGGTTCTTTGTTAATAACCATAATGTAATAGCTTTATGTTTTTATTATATATATTTATTTTTTATTTAATTTTACTATTAATATTTATTATATAAGACACAATATAATCATTGATAATGACAAGATATTAATATTAAATAAACAAAGTATATTTATAATATTCAAAATTCAATATATTATAGATAAACATCATAAATTTTATAAAAAAAATTAATCACTTAAACACTCTTACAAGAGAGCAATATCTTATAATTTTTCGAATTCGAAAAGAAAATCTATTAATAAAAATTCCATAATATTCTCCAATTCTTTTATTGTAAATTGTCCATAGATCACTTATCAATGCTTTAAGAGTTTGTCACATATCCTTTAACTGTAAAAGTATAATATAAATATGAAAATAAGAATATATATAATAAAAAAAAATATAAAAACTTAAAAAAATCTTGAAATATAATTATAAAGATCATAATATAGTAAAAATTGGAAAATATTAAAACTTGAGCAAATCTTAGAAGCTGATTTCAACATATAGGTTAGGTTGCTAAAGTTTTGGAATGTGAGATGCTCAACAATAAAAAAAATGCAGCATTTTACCTCATCATGTTTTTCATGTTCTACACTTTTCTCCTACATTTTTTTCTCTATTTTAGTATTCAAACCAATAGACATCATTAGATTAAATATCGTAATCCCAATTAGGGACCTTGAGCATCAAGTAGTGAAAAAAGAATGAAAGCTTATACAAAGAAGAATCACAAGAGGAATGAGTTGCAGCGTGAAGATCCGTAGTAGTAATGGAGAAGACCTATAGCAGCAAAATAAAGACCTATGGAAAAGAGAATACGAGACCCACTAGAGAAGCTTAAAAAATGTTTGTGAATGAGTTTAGAGAGTTGCGTTAAATAAAACTTTTTATAACCCCACTTCCTTATATTTGATATTTCTCAAAATCCTGGCCTTTTATATTAAAGAATACTTAATGATTCTTAGTGACAAACCGTAATGTGTTATCAAATATTTTTTTTAGAATCTCATCTTCTTATATTTGATATCTTTCATAATCCCTCTTTTGTTTAAATTAAAGAATACTTAACGGTTCTTTAATGTATTCTCAACATTTTTAGGATCCTGCCTTCTTATATATGATATCTTTTAGAATCCCACATTAATTTATATTAAATAATACTTAATAATTCTTTGTAAAGAACCGTAATGTGTTGTCAAATAATTTTTTTCGAATCCCACCTTCTTATATTTGATATTTTTCATAATCTTGTCTTTTTATATAGAATTATTATCATTTTTAATCATTAAGTATTCTTATAGAATATATAATTGTTCTTTTTGAAAAACTGTCAAATATTATTAAATAATTTTTTTTCATAATCAAGCTTTCTTATATATGACGGTTATCATTTTTTTTATGAAGATGGTTATTATTTTTAACTATTACATATTCTTTAAAAAAAACAAGTATTTAGGACTTTACGGTATGTATTTGTTTTTACTAATATAAAGTTATGAGGATAAATCGTTTGAAAGTATTACATGATAGTTGTTTTGTAAAAACTATCACTTTTGCCAGTAAATACATGATAATTAATAATTACAACCATTATGTTTTTATTTTCGTGAATTCCACCTCTCAATGCATATCAAATTGATTATTTGTAATGACCTACCCCCTTCTAGCCACCATTTTGGGCCTTTATGGGGTGGCCGACAAGGATACAACACCTGGCAGGAATTGTCCCCCCCTCTAGGGGATTTTCACCTTCCCAAGCTCTCAAACACGCGACTTGAGGATAAGTAGAGGCTTAAGAGAGACTTGGTATCCACTTACACCGCATTCATGCCAACATAATGACATGTATGCATGCTCAATGTTTAACACATTACACTAACGGCCATAGTATAAGGAAAACAGAGCTTTACTCATTCACATATGCTTTATATAATTCATCAAAGCAATTAACACATTAATACATAGTATAAACATCACATATATGCAAATAAGTAACTTCACTACATTTTGGCTTTATGTCCTCTTTTTGTTCCCTTATCATTGGACCCATACTTGTCTCAAATTACCTTAAATGCCATAAATTCGTAGGTTTACCTAAACAGCCAGATTTATTGTAAGCAAGCATGTCATGCATAAAGCATTTCTTGTATGTATTTGTTAGCACTGTTCGCTACTGAGATTCTCTTGAATCTCACTCTCCCTCACCAACCATATAGGTACATTGAGAACAAAGAAAGAGGATTACAAGAGGGAAATATGAAGGTGGGACAAAAATGGGAATGTGTCTGCCATTTTGTATTAGACTTACACACTTTGGTGCCCTATGTGGCTATACAGTTTAGGTGTATTATCTCGAATTTTGAGATTAGAAGCTTGGGAATAAGCCTAAATTAAGTGGACTGCTAAGCCATAGTTTAGTAGGTGTCTCAAACCTATTCCCTAATGTTTCTTATATATTTGATGTATTAAAGGGAATAAAATGGTAAATTAAAGAGTATGGAAAATTTGAATACAAAAATGGAATTTGTTGGAGTTGCAAGTGCATTCTGTTTCATTGTTTCCAGTGAGGCAATGTTGTTGTGCAATGCATTTCATTGATCAAATGATGTTCATAAATTATGAAACTTTATAGGATGAAAGTATACATTTTAAGTTTTAATTTGATAGCCATATGACTCAATTAGAGCTATATACAAAACGTTATGAATTTTTGAAATTTACCCGGCGAAATTGATTACTTTCTGGAATAGCATGCAAAGATTGAAATACTGGGAATTATGTGCTTTCATTGGGATAAAGGCTATATTTTTCCTTAAAGCTAGACTCAATATAGGTTCTATAGCCTTTGGAATCACTTCAATATGATGTCTACAAATTTAGTTATGATTTTTCAAAGTTTTGGTAGAAAATCTGCCAGACAATCTGAAAATGGGAATTATGACATAAGCAAAGTCAATGATGACATAAGCAAGCATCTTTCTCCTTCATATTTCCCTTTAAACTGATGCAAGTTTTAGCACAAAGAGAGAGAGGTGTTTGAGAGCATTTTGAGAGAGAAAGAGAAGAAAAATCACAAGGTAGGTCGATTTCTTCGATGAATTCGTATCTAATGTGTATAATATTGCTCCTAAGCTATTCCTCCATGTGTTTTAAAGGTTGTGAGGCATAAATTTGGCTGTGGAAGGGTTTAGGGTTTCTGTCAAGTCAAGAAGAGCCAGAGGGAAGTGAAAGGTAACTTCCAAACCTTTATATATTGACTATTTTGGTTGCTATGGACAATTTAATTGGTGAAATTTCATCGAATTATCTTTGGTTTGAATTTTTTGAAATGACATGGCCTAGGGGTTATGCTGCCAAAATTGGGTCTAAATGGTAGTTATAACCTAATTAAATAGTTAATAAAGTAGTTAGGAGTAGAAGGGGCACGTCTGTGGAGTCAGAATGGGAAAACCCCAATTTTCCCCGGATACTTTAAGATTTTGGCAAGGGCTAGAAAATGAGGGTTAGAGTTTGAATTTTGATGATTTGGTGATTCTATTGAGTTCAGAAGGGAAAATTAGGTGGGGTTACAGTTGTCGCTTTTTCAGAAAAGCCTGAAGAAGCATAATTACAAAATCGCCCTTGAAACTCTGAAATAGGGGCTGCCAAGGGCAATTTTGTCCTCTATTAGTGACTTTGATAATTTTGAGCTGGGTCCAGAAATGGATTCCTTGGGCAAAAATATGTCAGAATAACCACAGTCTAAATTTCAGGAAACATACAGCCGGACTGGGTATGGTCGGGCCGGGCCGGGCCAGGCCAGGGCAGGGTCCTGGGGGCATTTTGGTAAATTTTCACCATAGGCTAATATAACCACAATAAACACTATGGAAGTGCCTAAAATGGTATATGGAGAGGTTATAACCTAATTCCTATACATTTGAAATTTTATGATCAAGTTGAGAGCCCGAAGTGTTGGCATGCAAATCGAGGCATAGTTCGCGGAGGAAAAGACTTAAGGTAGGGAACTTACCTCTCATATATGTATTTGATATTGTGCTGGTGTATTGATGCATGTAATTTCTTTATTTGTTTATGTGAAACATATATAGATGATTGAAGCTCTGTTTCTATATATGCTATGGCCATAAGTATGTTGTTTGAAACATTGAGTAGGCATATATGTCATTGTGTGAGCATGAGTTATGTAATACAAGCATGTTATGCATTAAGCACTTATATTGCATGCATATTGGTACTATTTTCCTACTGAGATTCTCTCAAATCTCACCCTCCCCTACCAACAAATTAAACAGGTAAAAACAAGAGGTATACTGAAAGAAGAGAAGATAACTACAAGGGAGGAATGCAATGGTGGAACAAAGATGGGAAGATATCTTTGTTTCACTAGGACGGGTTAGATACCCTAGAGCCCTGTGTGGCTACAAGGTTTGTAGTTATTATGTACGAACCCCTATGAGGAATTTCAAAGATGGGAAGATATCTCTGTTTCACTAGGACGGGTTAGATACCCTAGAGCCCTGTGTGGCTACAAGGTTTGTAGTTATTATGTACGAACCCCTATGAGGAATTTCTGTAATCATGCACATATTATCAGTATATTTAAGCTATTCCTGTGTTACCCACTGAACTGCATATCGTTTTCAGCAAATACTCCAAAAAAGGTTAATATAAGATAAGGGCATGATATTTTGGTATCAGAGCAAGGATTCTGGCCACAGAATTGTCTGCTTAGAGTAAGTGTGGTGGTTCTGGCAACATGATGGTATACTGATAAGCTTGATTATATAGTAATAGGAACAGTGACGTAAATTACTTTAGCTAGTTCACAAGTTCATAAAAAGGAACACACACCCTGGGGAAACAGTGGAATACCTAGAAGGCAGTGCATGTTACTATGCCAGAGAGAGGATGGTACAAGGATGACACGAAAACCGAGGGAGCGGGTTTCGAGTAAAGCCAAAGTGTAGAGCCTCATTCTAAAATAGAATCACCATATGGCTTATTAGCGTCCAGCTACAATTGTGGGTAGTTAAGTGACACGTAGATAAGCCACAAACAGACAAGACAAAGATAGATCAGGGTTTCGTTACCGATCCTGGAGTTAGAGCAGTATAAGTGATACATAGTTTACAACCAAATTGAAGATTATGGGAGGATGTCTGTGAGTACGACACCCCAGTGGCCCCAGTATACAGTCTATATTGATAAACTGACCCCAGTGGCTGGTGGTTAGGGATAAGTTAATTTGGGGATTTCGAATAACATAGGGATCCATACAACATTGCACTTCTTCCGGATATAGTGTTTTAGGCTGGAATAAGAATGAGATTACAGAGCAAAGTCAGTAGACAACTTTGTAGACATCAGGGAACTATCAGGGTACGTATTTAGGTACTTGTACTGGCCCTGATATGAAGTCCACAAACAGTGTTTGATTGACAGACAACAATTGGCACGACTCTCGAGATAAGGGTAGTCTCGGGCTATCGATAAATGGGAATAGAGACCACCGATATCTGTATTTTGGCACAGGTACACAAAAGTTAAGCATGCTCAATCCAGGAAAATCTTAGGATGGGTGATCCCCTAGGAAATTACTTGTACATATTGTGATATGTCATGTAATAAGAGTAAGCACATGTTATACATTAGCTCATAAGTCTGTTTATTGTTACAGGTCTTCCCTGGCTACTGCAAACATATGTTATACGTGATTTCAGAAGTACCTGTGAAACCAACCCTTGTAAAATGACCGTAATGCCCTTGTGATAATATGATATTTACCTCTTTCTTGCTTCATATAGTGAAACACAAAGATAATAAGGCTAAGAGGTTTAGATGCTGGGTAGGGTAAGGAAGTTAGAACTAACCTAATATAGAAACACAGGGCAAGATAATAGAACAGCAAACAATGATCAATGATCATTAGGAAGGTTATCTAAGAAAGGCCAATATAGTAACTGTTATCTCTCATATACTATGTGATTATTGATATATTATATGTTACTGTATTCTGTCATATGAACAAGTGCGGGAGGCACATTACCTAGCTGTGGTTCGGTGCCCAGCCAAGGTACACTTGTATTGCCTAGCTGTAGTTGGTGACCCGGCTGAGGTACACGTAGGGGTTTCAACTGGATGGTTGGCCCTAAACTTTGTGTATACACACGATATGATATGGATACATATTGGTGCCTGGGGCACATTACCTAACTGTGGTTTATGATCTAGCTGAGGTATACTAGTATTGCTTAGATGTAGTCAAGGACTTGGCTAAGATACATGTAGAGGTTTCAATTGAATAGTTGGCCCTGAGTATTGTGTACACACATGGTATGATATGAATTTTCATTTTAGACTATATGGTGCATGACATATTTATTTATCATATTTTCTATAAATGATAGTGGGTTACTACGGAGACCAAGTTAGATCTAACTGAGGTAGTAAGATAAGGATGGGCAGACAGTGTAGCCTCACCTATATTGTATTTAATAGTATGAAGCATCAGAGTGGGCAGTGAAAGTATGGTGAATCTAGGTGCAATTTTGGAATTTATAGAAAAGGTTAATGTTGGCACCAGTGTTGATCATCCCAAACCATAATATGGCCTTAACGGTCAATAATATTACAGTATATGTGATGTACAGTATTACATCTAGTGTGGTGTATAATATTACATCCAATGTGGTGTACAATATTACATCCAGAGTGTGTACAATATTACATCCAATATGGTGTATAGTATTACACCCTACATGGTGTATAGTGCAATGACCTATGTGGTCAATAGTCACACAACCTATATGGCCTGTGGTGACACATGTAAACGGAGATTGGCATGAGCCCTAATATAGTAAGGTAGAATGGTGGTGCATACCTCTCAATAACACCAGTGTTAACAATCCCAGATCCACAGTCAATCTTTATGGTCTACATAAATTCAACTAGATATGAATTGGGATGTGTTATGATACAACATGGTCAAGTAGAGGCATGAGCATCTCAATAGCTATATCCTCACAGAATCACTTACGAATTCATGTTACAGTGCATATAGTATGATTAGTAAGGGTCACATAGTGATTTGATCCCGAACAGTGCACACAGTAAGGCTAGTAAGTGTCAAATAGTCATTTCATCATTTGGTCCTGAACACCAAACGGGCGGGGATAAATACAGATAGATATATTGTTGGTACGTCCTAGTGTACATGTTTATACAGGGCGGTGACACTGGGATACTCAGCATTGTGCAAGTAGAATGACATAAATCGTAAGGCTAAGTACACCAGGCAGTTCCCCAACAAGACAATGAGGCCTAGAATAATGAACTGAGTGTCCTGATAGACAATCAGTACATAATGGGCTAGATGGCCCATGAGTACAAAACAGAGAATAAAGGTGGTAAGACCCAATATGTATGTTTACATAGGGTAATGACCCTGGGCAGTAAGATCAAACAAACATTTTATGCAATAATGAACAACGTAGTCTATGTATAACAAACAAGCAACATGTGTGGATAAGGACAAGTTGAATATATGAAGGCTAATAGGAATTTCACACACATACATGGGAAACAGAAAAAGATGTGACTAATCAAGCTATAATCGTGAGGCTCATACCCTGACATGGCCAGGCGGGTTGCACTGCCCTGGTTGCTTGTAGTCAAGAGGCTAGGCATAAAAATGTGAGCTAAGGCGGTGAGGCCTAACAAATCAAGTGCTTGGGAATGGACGAATGGGCCCTATGTTTGATTACATGCTACATATGATGTACTAAATGAATGATGAATGCTGAATAATATCTAAGAACATTGATGAGAAAATGATGATTGCGTTGTATGATCAATGAGCTTGCATACGAAAGAGATAGACTGAATATGATCATTATGTTGCATGGCTTGTGAGCTTGCACATAATAAAGGAATAGATTAAGTGATAAAAAGGGATCCCCAAATAGTAGATGTTCAAATTTCAAGGACGAAATTTATTGAACAGGGGGAGAAATGCAATACCCTGGTTTAGCAGGTGTCTCAAACCTATTTCCCAACATTTATTATATCTTTGATGTATTAAAGGGAATAAAATGGTAAATTAAAGAGTATGGGAAATTTGTATACAAATATGGAATTTGTTGAAGTTGCAAGTGCATTCCATTTCACTACTTCCAGTAAGGCAGTGTTGTTGTGTAATGCATTTCATTGATCAAATGATGTTCTGAAATTATGAAATTTTATATGGTAAAACTAGACATTTTAAGCTTTAATTTGATAGCATATGACTCAATTAGAGCTATATACAAAAATTTATGAATTTTTGAAGTTTACCCAGCAAAATTGATTACTTTTTGGAACAACATGCAAAGATTGAAATACTGGGAATTTTGTGCTTTCATTTTGATAAAGGCTATATTTGTTCTTGAAACTAGACTCAATATGGGTTCTATAACCTTTGGAATCATTCCAATATGATGTCTACAAATTTAGTTATGATTTTTCAAAATTTGGGCAGAAAATCTGCCAGAAAATCCGAAAATGGGAATTATGACATAAGCAAAGTCAATGATGACATAAGCAAGCATCTTTCTCCTTCATATTTCCCTCTAAACGGATGCAAGTGTCATTAAAGAGAGAGAGAGAGAGAGAGAGAGGTTTGAGAGCATTTAGGGAGAGAAAAAGAAGAAAAGTCACAAGATAGGTCGATTTCTATGGTGAATTTGTACCTAATGCGTATAATACTGCTCCTAAGCTATTCTTCCATGTATTTTAAAGGTTGTGAGGCACAAATTTGGTTGCGGAAGGGCTTAGGGTTTTGGTTAAGTCAAGAAGAGCAAGAGGGAAGAGAAAGATAACTTCCAAACCTTTGTATATTGATTATTTTGATTGATGTGGACAATTTAATCTATGAAATTTCGCCAGATTGTCTTTAGTTTGAATTTTTGGAAATAACATGGACTATGGGTTATGCTGCCAAAATTGGGTCTAAATGGTAGTTATAACATAATTAAATAGTTAATAAATTGGTTAGGAGTGGAAAGAGGCACATCTGTGGAGCCAGAAAGGGAAAACCCCAATGTTCCTTGGAGACTTTGAGATTTTGGCTAGGGCTAGAAAATGGGGTTAGTATTGGAATTTTGATGATTTAATGATTCTAATGAGTTTAGGATGGAAAATTAGGTAAGGTTATAGTTTATCACTTTTTCGGAAAAGCCCTAAAAAGCATATTTACGAAAATGCCCCTGAAACCCTAAAATAGGGGATGCCAAGGGCAATTTCATCCTCTTGCAGTGAATTTGATAATGCTGAGATCAGAAATGGATTCCTTGGGTGAAAATATGTCAGAATAGCCCTAGTCTAAATTTCAAAAAAAGTACAACCGGACTGGGTACGATAGTGCTGGGCCGGGGTCTTGGGGGATATTTTGGTAAATTTTTACTATAGCCTAATATAACCACAATAAACACTATGGAAGTGCCTAAAATGGTATATGGAGAGGTTATAACCTAATTCCTATACATTTGACATTTTATGACCAAATTGAGAGCCTGAGGGGTTGGCACGTAAATCGAGGCACAATTCCACAAAGGAAAAGACTTAAGGTAGGGAACTTACCTCTCCTACATGTATTTGATATTTATGTTTGTGTATTGATGCATGTTATTGCTTTGCTTGTTTATGTGAAACAAATATGAATGATTGAAGCTCTGTTTCTATTTATGTTATGACCATAAGCATATTGTTTGAAACATTGGGTACGCAGATATGTCATTGTGTGAGTATGAGTTATGTAATGCAAGCATGTCATGCATTAAACACTTATCTTGTATGCACATTGGTACTTTTTTCCTACTGAGATTCTCTCGAATCTCACCCTCCCGTATCAACAAATTAGATAGGTAAAAATAAGAGGCATACTGAAAGAAGAGAAGAGAACTACAAGGGAGGAATACAGTGGTGGAATGAAAACGGGAAGATGTCTCTATTTCATTGGAACGGGTTAGATACCCTAGAGCCCTGTACGACTACAAGTTTTGTGGTTATTATGTATGAACCCCTATGGGGAATTTCTATAATCATGCACGTATTATCAGTATATTTAAGCTATTCATGTGTTGCCCACCGAACTATGTATCATTTTCTGCAAATACTCTAAAAAAGGTTAAAATAAGATAAATGCATGATATTGTGTATGTAAAGGAATGAATTATGTATGAGCAAATAATCACTCTGATTAAATTTAAAGAAAAGATAAGATTCAATGAGTAATAACAAAGTTGTGAACCACTAGAATACGCTTCCTCAAGATTTTGAAATATTCAGAACAACCCATTCAACTACAAGTTTAAATCCTTTCTTGAGGTTGGGAATTGAAAGAACTTTACAAAAGGATATCGATTAGTGGTTCGAATTCGTTACGTAAAATGTAACCCCCTCACCGTAATTACATCCGAATTTTGAAAATTTAGAGAAATAGAGACCAATAAACTGAAAATCAACGATTTATAATCCCACATCCAAGAGATGGGGTATTTCGAAAATCAGTTCCAAAACATACTTATTGCTGGTCTCACATTCACGTACAGATATAACTACTTGAGAAATCAAATCACATAAGAAATATCAGAGTGCGGAAACTAAAATCCCGGCAAAACCCTGGGTTCATCTACATATATAACATGGGTTTGCAAGTTTCCAAAATGGGGATTACATATCCAAAATATTCATTTACAACTTATATACACTTGGTAATCCCAAAACCAAAACAAGGATAACCAACATCCAAATATAAAATGTCCCTAAGCCCTAACCACTCCTGGTTGGCCGCTTCCCTTTCGAGCCACTCGCCCTGTCTGAAAAGGTTAGTCATTTGGAAAGAGTGAGATTCTAAAGAATCTCAGTAATAACAAATTATTCATACCACATGCAATCACATAATATGCAAACAAATCATCTTATATCAGCCACACAATCACACTCCACCCTCATCCCATTTTACCACTGGGAAGGCACTCCATCCTAACCCGAACTGTTGTTAGTGACTTAAGGACTATTGGCGTGGCAGTGCTTACACATAGCCTTGCGGCTCACATATAGCCTTTCGGCTTTCACAATCGGCCCGTCGGCCTTCACAAATAGCCTTTCGGCCCACATAATCACATAGATCACACCCTAACCTCATCCCCTTTTACTGCTGGGAAGGCATACGACCCTTACCCGAACCGTTGTTAGCGACTCAGGGACTATTGGTATAGTGGTGCTTCCACAATTTCACATAACTTGCAGCATACATCTCTATCACATCACAATGATATAGTATACATACAATGTATCACATAAGGTATAAAGAAAGAGTCACTACTTGTATCTTTCCTGACTAGCTCCGGTACCGTGGTCTCACGAGGGCGACAGATATCAAATCCTATATCAAATTAGGGACAACCAATCAATCTCTTTTCCATATGTACATTCCAATAATACTCTAAGTTGGTTATCATTTAGGACTCTTTATGTGACTATTAGAGGCCTAAACATATGCCTAAAGGGTTGGAAGACACTACCCTAAAGACTCCTTTTTCGAAGGCACAACATTGGTTTCTGGCAGCCTCACTCGAGCACAAAAGCTCTCACTCGAGCATTGGTACGGACAGCACTTGAGCACAAGAAAGTGAAAGACAGCGAGTGAACACTCGAGAGCACAAAGAAGCTTTCAGGAACAGGCTCACTCGAGCACATTGAACCTCACCCGAGTGAAGGCCAAATGCCTCACTCGAGCACCCGCAAGTGAAGTCCAGGAAGTGAGGACCTGAGAGCACACAAGCTCTCAAGGATCAGGATCACTAGAGCACGGCCATATGCACTCGAGTGAACACCACATACCCGCGAGTGAGAAGGCACACTCATGCACCTTACCCACGAGTGACAACCCGAGAGCAACCCCCTACTCTGGGCTTACACCATCACTCGAGCAGACCCAAGCTCACTCAAGCATGATCTTCCCTCACTCGAGAACGAAGAAGTGCACTCGAGATTCCTTCAAAGAACCCCAACTATCACTCAAGCAGAAAAGGGAAAATACTCACATCACTCAAGCATGATCATCCCATGCTCGAGTGTTATGCATCAGAGACCAAAAATACAGGTCATATCAGTAAACACCAGATGGTCAATTTCACTCCCAAATGGTTCCCAAACTCTACCAAAAACTCACACACACTTGAGCACTAACTAGGGAACACATTGGCCACTTCAAAAACACTCCAAAACCAATTTGACCACAATCATGCTCTTAGGTCTCTATCACAACAAACATCCAATTTCCCTTAACACATTTCCAACATTCCAAACTAAATCAAATACTCATATATCTCAACAATAAATCATTTCCAATCATCAATCACAATGAACTTCATATATCCAGAAATAGGCATAATTAGGGCAATTTTCCATATTTTACCAAACTTAACCAAAAATCACAAACAATATATCCAAATGCACTAAATCCTTACCTCTTCACTTTGCCAAATTCAGAATCTTGATTCTCCAACTTTCAATTTTGAATCAACCCCCAAATCAACACTATTCAAGATTCTACAACCACCATAATGGAGTTCTTAATGAGGCACACAACATTAGAGAAGAGGATTAGGGCATTAAAAGATCATTACTTACCCAAAAATCAAAGCTTTTCTTTTCTCTTTCCAAGCTTGTTCAGCGAAAATGAAGAGGGAGAGAAGAGAGAGAAAATGGTGAGGATGATGATGATGGCCACTTCTCCCTCCCACACACATCTACCGAATAGGGAAGAGAGAGAGAAGAGAAAAAGTGCTATTTTGTCACTTAGTGCATCATCCAATGGCCTCCACTATGCCACATGTCCCCATCTCATCCACTTCCACTTTGTGCTCACATAGACATAAAGCATAGGATTCCGACCCATCAAAAATGAATCTCAACCCTAGATCTTATATACCACACACATGTACACCAAATTGATATTACATTAATCCAATAGTGCTTAATTTCACTAATTACAATAATTATCAAAGCCATTAGCCCTAATCACAAATCGGGATATTACATAAACTCATCAGATCAATTGCGGTAATAAGGTGTTACATTATGTTTTATCCATACTTCAACATGATAGTTTTTTTAAGAAAACCAAATTAAATAAGCAACCTATTAATCAAATTTGTCAATAAAACAGACCATTGGAGATCGGCTCAGAAAATAATGCATGTAAAGTATACATTGTATAAGCCTCATTTGTTGCCTTGCAGAGCTGAACTTCCCAACAATGTAATGGATACTTCCCCTTGAGAGCAATATTAGCTAAGTGTTGAGTTGATTTTCTGAGAAGGGTTTCCGCGTTACCTTGATAGTGTCATTCAAGTTTGTAAATAATCCATATGACTTATATGGCTCCATGTTTGTTGCCTTGTGTAACTGAATTTCCCAGAAATGTAAAGGTCATTTCCTTCCTCTTGAGACTCTCCACAAAATCCTGATTGAGAGACTTCCTTCATTTCCAGGAATTTCATGTTAGCAAGTGTCTTCCTAGCCAATAGAAATTGATCCTGTTGGTAAGGAGTTGGCTCACAACCTAAAAAGTCGTGAGTTCACGTCCCAGGTACTTATGTGAGAACCTTATTAGTAAGTGTTGGAATTTATTGGTCCACCCTTGGTGGATTAGGGCCCAAGCCTTATTCAAGAGGGGTTATTATGGAGAGACACAAGTTATAAAGAGAGATGTCCTTTGTGGTTTAAAGGTTATATCTATTGCCATATAACCATACATTTAAGGGTTGCATTTATTCCTATGTGACCGTACATACACTATATATAGGGTGAGGGATTAAGGGAGAAGGCTAATGAAGATATAACACACTTAATATTACTATTCTCCCTCTAAAAAATTCTCACATAATAATGTTCTCCTCTTCTTTTCTTTGGTGTATTTGCTGTGTAACGTGATTGAGATTTGTATCAGTGTTTTGGTTTCGTGTGGGTACTTTAACAAGTCAGTTGGATTCCAGGTACGCTAAAAAAAATCCTTACATGGTATCAAAGCCAAGTTTTCCTATAGCCTGAATGACATTATGGCCTTCATATTATGATAGCATATATAATATTATAATCTCAATATTTTGATATCATATGATATGCATATAGAGGCCAATTATATTGATTTCTAAAATTTTATTCCTAATGCATGACGTCTCCAATACGTACAGTCATATTTATTTACATATAAAATTGTGATCTTGATCTTCCCCTGCACATTTCTATACAAGTATATGACACTATCATATTAAGTATATAGTTTAAAGATGTTTTAGAGTGTTTACTCTTACATTTGAGTTTTCTTCTAATATAAATATACATGCCTCTGTCTCCCCATTGTTTATGATTCTCTTGTGTTTCCTGGACATTATAAAGTTAGAGTATGAGAAAACATATAGTAGTTGAAAGTTTTAGACCACATGAATTTTAGAATCATAAAAGAGCAGAGCCACATTAAGTGTTAGTATGGAGAAGTTTCATGTTTTGAATTGGGTCATGAGAGAACTATCATTTTAGTCTAAAAAACTCATTATTTAATATCTAAGCATGAGAAATATCAAGTTTCAAGAGCCCTTAAAGCCAATGCAAACAAATAGAGACTTGCCAAACTCATGGGAGTTGAACTTATGAGGATGTTTTCCACGAAAATTGAACTTCCAGATCATATTGTGTCATTGGAAATGGGAGGGAAAATAACAAAAAAATCTAAAACAATGTGAAAATCATTCCTGGATACAAGCAGTGGGAATGGACATGACCATATTATGATTTTGGCATTGGGATATTGAAAAAAATCATGTTTATGGATTGATTCATGTCTAAAACATGTAGAGGGTAGACGAACAAATCCAACAAGATCGATTTCGTAGAAAACAAAGGCCAGAAGAGGGAGATATTGCCAAAAGAAAACGGGTCCGAAAGGCCCAACCCAGTATCCATCCAGGTCTAGTGTGACTCGGTGTGAGGTTGAAGAAGACCTCCAACCCCTTGAAAATGACGTCATTGCGATGAAACGACACCTCCCTATGTATTTTAAGGCTTCTGTTATTAAAAAAATAGTTTTTTTTTTGTTTTGGGCTCACAGGGCGTTGGACTAAGACTATTTATTTAAAACAAATGCTTATGGGCTCAAAAGGGACTTCTATTATTATGACTAGAACTGCGAAAAAAACAAAAGGAATGAGGGCTCAAATTGTTATTTGGGCTCGAATTTAAAAAAACAATTCATACATTGAGGTTGACTGGACTTATAGATTTAGGCATGTTTTTTTTTTTCATAATTTTTTCTCAATGAAGGAGCATTTGGGCTACAAATTGAGACGTAGTTTGTTTTAAAAAAAATCCCTAAATTTATAATCTACATTTTGACATATTATTTGTTTACTTCTAAAATATGTTTGGATCTATGTTTTATGTTTTCATTGCCACTTTAATGATTTTGGGGGTTTAAATATTCTTTAAATATTTGTAATGATTTAGACTATTTTATTTGAGATAGATATGAATCAAGAAAGTTTTTTTTTTTGAAAAGCACTAAAAAATTTTTTTCTTTGATGAACAAGTTTTTTTAAGTTTTAAATGTTGATCCAAATATAAATTACTTAGAAGAATTGAGTTTCTAAGTATTAAAAGAAAATAGGGATTTGCCCATTTGAGTCCAAGAAGGAGAAGACCCAAAGAAGGATCAAGAGGAAAATAACCCATAGTAAATTGGTCTTGAAATGAAATAAGAGGAGTAATTGGAAGAGAACTGATAACCTGGTTCCTAAGGGGAACTTGAATCTCCTGAATCTTAAGAAATTTAATGTCAAGAATTGAATGTTGAGAAATCTCAAGGAGATAAAAGTGAATGATCTAATACTGAAGAAGTCGTGTTGGATCAAGGTAAAAGAAAATCTCAAAATATAGAGATTTCCAAATATGTCCAAACTCTAGATTATGATGGAGTTCATGGAAATGTCACCCTTTGAGTAAGGAGTGAAGACCCATCTTAAGAGAAGAACAAAGTCCTAAACCCAATCCAAATCCCTAATACTTGAAACTATAAACAATTTAAGAAGACATACTAAGTGTTTCTATCAAGAAACAAATATAATTTGAATAAGAAATTTGGGATATTTCTTTTAGAAAATTTGAAAGATTGTTGGAATAATAGGAGACACCAAATTCTTGAAACATTAGAAAAATAATAGTTGTGGAGAACTTGTCACACTAGGTTTGAAAAGTGTAACACCCCAAATATTATTCACCAAGAATGTATTATAATTATTTAATATATTCAATAAAATGGTGAATATTTATAGTTATAGGAATTAAATATTGGAAATTGAAAGGTGAATAATGCTTTTGGTGAAATCGCATATGAGGCAGTGAGCTTCTCATGTGATTTTGTATGATCAAATGATGACCAAAAAATATGAAATTTTACAAGGTGAAAATAGACATTCTAAGTTTTAATTTGATAGGTATATGACTCAATTAGATATATATACAAAAAGTTATGAATTTTTGAAGTTAGCTCAGAAAAATTGGAATGTTTCTGGAATAACATTCAAAAATTTAAATTCTGGGATTTTTGTGCTTCTAGTTAGCTAATATAACCCCTAAAAATATTATGGAAGTGTCTAAACGATACATTTAGCATTGTAGGATCGAATATGGAGCCCGAGCTTTTTGCATGTAGAGCGAGGAAGTATTCCTGTTTAGCAACAAAGACATAAGGTAGGGGACTTATCTTATTTGTATGTATTTGATATCTCTACTTGTGTAGTGATGTATATGATTGCTTGACTTGATTGTGTAGAGCATATTTGAATAAATGAAGCTCTGTTTCTGTTTTTGCTATGGCCATAGTTTTATTGCATAAAACATTGAGCATGCAAAAATGTTATTATGGGGCCTACATTTGGTTAAAGCTAACACGTTATACACGTAACATTTATCATGCATGAATTATGGTATCTGTTTCCTACTGAGATTCTCTCAAATCTCAACCTCCCCTACCAACAATTTAGACAAACGAATACAGAAGGTACGAGAAAATCAGAGAAGAGAACTGTACGAGGAGGGTTGCAGTAGTGGAGCGAAGATGGGAAGAAGTCTCTGTTTCACTAGGATGGGTTTAGACACCTTAGTAGCCTTGTGTGGCTACATTAATGGTAATTATTATGTACGAAACCTTATTGGAAATTTTTGTAATTATGCATTTATTATCAGTATATTTATGTTATTCCTGTGTTGCCCACTGAACTACATATCATTTTCATGAATACTCTGGTAAAGGTGAAATTAAAATAAGGGCATAACAAAAAGCATGTAGATTTATCCCCTTAGATGAAGTAATTTTGGCTTGAAATTAAAATGTGCATAAATAAAATGCATAAAGAACTTAGAAAAACTATTAAGTTTTCTCAACTCCTAGATAAGAGATTAATAAGACATTATGAATATAATGTGATGAAAGCATGAAGAAATAAAAGTCAAAATAATCTTTATGAGTAGGAGCCCTTGGAAAATGAGTCTTTCAAGAGTGACATATGGTCTATCTAAATGGGAGCTTTTAGATAATGAGTCTTTTAAGAGTAATAATTGAGCATGTTATTTAAGGTACTTGTATGAAATTCTTGATAGACAATAATAGCATGGAATCTGTGTGGTGGGAGGTACAAACATATTCTCCTAATCATAGAGTCAATGACGTTGTTATTTTTCTAGTCAAGAATAATACAATTATATGAAAATTACGAAAATGCCCTTGACAGCCCCTATTTAGGAATTTCAGTGGCATTTTAGTAATTACGCTTTTTCGGCCTCTACCAAAAAAGTGCCCAACTGTAACCCCACCTATTTTTGCCCACTGAGTCCAATGGAACCATTTATTTCATGAAAATCCAACTCCTACTATCATTTCTTGTCCTGGCCGAAATATTGAAGGAAAAATAGAAAAAATGAGGTTTTGTGTTTTAGCTTCCAAAACTTGTACTTTTCCCCTTCTAATCCTTGGTTAACTCACTTAAACACTTCTTAATCATGATTTAAAGGATTTTGGGCAGCATAACACCTTAGGGTTATGGCTTTTCTAATTTTACAACTCAACCCAAAAATCATCATAAAAACCAAACAACAATTATCAACAACAACTTAAGAAGGCAAGTTCATGAAGTTACCCTCTTTGGTTACTTGGTTTCCTTTTACTCTAGGCTCCTCCTCCTTCTCTTCTTGATCTCAAAGTGTGTCTTTACCACCATGGATTCATGAGAAACAAGAGTTTAGAGAAGAACCTAAGGAAATGCCATAAGAAAAAAAAAAAACCAAAGAAACCACTTTACCTTGACCTCTTCTTCTTCCTTCTCTCCTCTTCTCTCTATTTCTCAAGCTCTCTCTTCTCTCTTTTTTTCTCTAAGTCTTGGACAAAATGTGTGTGTGAAGGGGAAGGGAAGATGTTTTATTGACTTTTCCATCTTTCTTCCTAGCCTTAGATTTAATCAAAGGCCCAAGTTGTGACACATGTCACCATCTTCTCTCCCCTCATGATCATTCCATTAGTTACTCATTAAATTGGAACCAATTGCTTCTTGTTGGGTTCATAAAAAAAACGTCCTCCCCCCTTTTACTCCAACTAATCCACCTTCCTCCAACTAAGTCAAAATGTGCACTCCACCATGCCATCATGTTTCTTATTTCTTCACTCAAGCTTCCATCATCATGCACTACACCATCATTCCATTTTTGTGTACACTCAATCTTGGTCATGATTTCCTTCTACTTGTGACATGTGATCATGTATCAATTAATTTTCCCCCTCTTTCTTTCATGTTGGACGAAAATTAGAGAGGAAGAGGAGAGAAAATTGTTTTGCACAATTCCATAATTCACACAATTGATTTTATGTATAATCCCCCCTTAATTTCTCAATTCTTGATTTATTTTACCAAAAATAATCCCATTATGCATTTTCCTTGATTAATTGAGATTAACTCCAATTAATTGGAAAATAATTAATCTTGGGCTAAATTGGCAAAATTATGATTTTGCTATCCCCTTTGTAATTTAATTCATTTCTTGAATTTTTTTGCCCATTTCCTTGTGAATATGAATATTTCAAGATTCACAAGATCCAAATTCATGGATATTCTATATTTTAATGAATTTCTCAATTAATTATAATATATTTTTTTTGTGAATATAAAATTTGGGGTGTTACAGGCGACCAATAACATAATTTGTAAACTAAATGGGGACAATCAAAATATCTGGTATTTATAAAAAAAAAAGTAATTTGTTGTCAAGCCATTGACAAACAGTCATGGTAATATTGAAGTTGAGATGTTAGAAAAGATTATGAGACCTATATGGCTTGACAAGGGAAACAAAAATAGTATGAATTGCCCTATAAAATTGTATAGATGTGATTTAATTTTTCTTTCAATAAATTTCTTTAGTTGGTAAATTCTTTGTGCATAATCACATTGCCATTTTTTCTAATTTAAGTATTCAGTTAAATGTATGTCTTACTAGTCAAAGACATAGAATTTGGTTCTAGAAATACTATAATGAAAAGTTTTCAGTAAGATACTAGAACTGAGTTTACATTGCAATTATTCTATTTCGTTTCATGTGGTTTTATAAGTTTGAGGGTAAGACACAAAGCTGGGTAAATTATTACCTTTGTTGATAATTTCTCATGCTATTACTTAATTTCACACAAGTTTAAAAATTGTTGCTTTCGACAATATGTGAATAAAGTTTGAGAATCAATTGGATAGGAATTTTAAAGGTCCCACGAACTGATCAAAGGAGTGAGCATCTATTTGACTAATTTCAGTTCAGTTAGCTCTATGTAAATAAAGGGATAAATAAATAGATAACTATCCAAGGAACTACATCATCAAAAAGGAGTATATAAAGGCATAATGGAATGCTATTAGACATGGTTAAACATATTATGGCTCATGCTAACCCACCAAATGTGAGTGGGAGAGTATTATCTAGTCCACTTTTGGTGGATTAGTACACATGCACACATCCTTGGTTTTATCAAATTATATGGACTTGAGTTTAACCACATACCCTCTAAAGTAGCCACTACCATACCCTATAAATGTTGGACTAAATAAAAGTTAAATTTAAGTTTTCATAGACCATAAGAGTCGGTTGTAAATTCCTATAGTGGTTGTAAGTGGGAACTCATAAGGGTTACATTTTTAAGAGTGAAATTATGATAGAATTATGACCAAAAAGAATTGAAAGGTACCACATTTGTTGTGAATTAGTTTTCAATTAAGGGTGAAACTAATCACATTGCATCTCTTTGCAAGACGCAAGGACAAGGCAGTATAGAACATGCTAATAATCCTTAATTGCTTTTGAGAGTGGGAGCTTAGAATGGTCAATAAAGATACCAAACAAAATAAATATGAAATGGAAAAATCTCATGAGAAAAGGGATAACTGAGAAAAATGGTCATGGTTATTCTAAAAGAGGAGAATGAGTCACATTCTGTATAAGAGGCCATGTCAAGGGAGAATGGAAGAAAGCAATGGAAAGGCAAGTGAATTCTTTGAGAAAGAATGAAGTTGAGAATAAGTTGATCTATTGCTAAGTCAAAAGGGCTATTGACAACTAGTGATTTCTATAGGTTTGGGAGAAAAGTGGGTAAATCAATTGACATGCAAAAGACTTGTTGTTATAGAGGGGTATGCATAACATAAAGACATTTTTCTCACTTTTTGTGCATTTAAATTAGTTTTAATATGGCAATAGTTAACTATTTGAATTTAAATTTGCATCATGTAGATGTAAAACATACACTTTGAGTGATAATCCGGATGAAGAAATCTAAATGCAGTGACTATTAGATTTCACTAAAAGTAGTATTTGAAGTTTCACATAGTAGTGACTTTATGTGTTTTTGTAGAATTTTTTTATGGATTGATGCAATCGTCTAGATAGTAATGTTTAATACTTTAAAAGAGAAGCAACCCAATGAGTTTTTCAAATGGTTAAAGAGAACCATTGGTAAATGATTTGTGATGCTATACTATTGGCCATATATAGTTTGAATTTGGTAGTGCCTATTAAAGAATGGTGCTACTAAATTTTAAAAAAGAAGTTCATAGGTGAAGTCGTTGGATTTGAGTTCCAAAGAAATAGCTTAAGAAGACTCCTCTCTTTTATAAGAGAATTACATTAAGAAGATTCTTAAATGGTTCAAAATAAATGAATGCAATCCTATGTATACCCTAGTGACTTTTGGAGTGAGTTTGAGTCTTGATAAATTTCCTTGACTGAACCAACCAAGAAGATAATGGAAAAGAATGTTCATATAGATACTTTTAGCATGTGATGTATGCAATGATATATACAAGACCAGATATATACTCATGGTAGTACTTGTAATTCGATACTAGTCTAACCATTGTGAAAGACACTAGATGGTTTCACATAATGGTCCTGAGATACTTGTAAAGTACATTGATTATACATGTTCAAAGTATGCATTCTGGTTGTATAAGAGGCTATATGGCTAGTAATGTTCATAGAACATGAGAAATTTTGAAAAAGAGAATTCAAATCTAGTGTCAAAGTATTGTGAATGCACTTAGTCATTGCCTAAACAAAAGACCCTATGCATAACAGATAGACAAGATGCAAATGTATAGCTAAATGAGAGATGCTATAGCACATAAAGTTGTTGTTGAAAACGTATTCATATGCAAAGTCCCTTAATTAAACCTAATGACTAAGGACATTTATGAGAAACATGTTAAGTCCTTTGGCATACATATAGTATGGATCAATGATACTTCATTTTGGCTTTTATTGTTTGTGCAAGTATACAAAGTATAATATGTTGTACAGGTTGGTGAGGTCGACTTTCTCACACAAGTGACTGCCTTTGACTTTTAGGAGGAGTGTACAAAGATGAGACAATTGTGTTCACCAACAAAGTATCAAGAGTGCTAATATGGTAGAGAAGAAATACAAACTATGTCGCCTTGACTTAAAGTATAGTAAGTCAAGATAAGATCCTTTATAATAAAAATATAGATCGAAGCATGGAAACTCACGTCCATGATACCTGTTTCCAGACAACAAATTCTTCAAAAATATGAGTGGAGTTAAGGAATTTAGGTTTAAATACTAGGAGTGTCCAAACTTAAGTCTGTATAGTGTTAATGATAACATCAAAGGACATACGCTCTTAAAGTATAAGAGTAACACCATAGCATGTGATTCATACCACATGTGCTAAAAAACCGCAAATAGGAAGCAAGTGAATAGATCCCTGCTTCATTGCGGCGTGAGTCTAAAAAAGGTTAACCTTTCAATGATGTCCTTTGACTTTGATATTATCATGGAAATATGTTTTAACGTCTGCCACTTCAGCATTTTGTCCTATCATCACGATTGATGCGATCTAAAGGTATTATGTTAGGAAAGCGGTTAATACATATCAATGTGATATATGGGCAACAAAAAGATTATTACCTGAAATATACACACCTATACTAGTGTCTAAGATCAGTCCTTTATGATATTATTTTGTAGTTTCATAAGTGTAGACACTATGCAAATGAGAAAGGCAATCTGAGTTTTATACTAACTCAAGAGGGATTAGAATGGCCATGAGTAAAGTGTATATTGGTAAATCTAGGACATTCGGGCATTATATCAATATCGAGTTGCATTACATGGTTGTCTTGTGCTGATATTTGTAAAAAGGGATTTCTAGTATAAAGAACCCAAATGGAGACATCATGCCCACACAGTCACGATAAAACACCTAGTATGAAAGACGTAAGAGAAAGAGACTTAACCCATAACATCTATTCCATCAAGTGTGAGTGGGAGATGTTGGAATTTATTAGTCCACCCTTGGTGGATTAGGGCCCAAGTCAGATTCAAGAGGGGATATCTTGGAGAGACACGAGTTATAAAGTGAGATATCCTTTGTGGTTTAAAGCTTATATCTATTGCCATATAACCATATGTTTAAAAGTTGCATCTATTCCTATGTGATCGTATATACACTATATATATAGGGTATGGGATTAAAGGAGAAGGCTAATGAATATAACACACTGAATATTACTATTCTCCCTCTAAAAGATTATTTCATAAGAATGTTCTCTTCTCTTCCTCTCTTTGATGTATTTGTTGTGTAACGTGATCGGGGTCCTCATCGGTGCTTTAGTTTCATGTGGGTATTTTAGCGAGTCAGTCGGATTCCAGGTACGCCCAAAAAACTTCTTACAGTAAGTGGTTCGGAGGCATGCCTTGCCTCCAGTGAGCTTAGAGACCCAACTTACCAAGACATTTTTAAAAAAAACAAAGAAAGTGTCTTACATTTCCATCATATCGGAGACAAATGGATGTTGCTGTATAAAATAGACCAATGTAGCTGGACTTTGAAAATTATGCATATAATTAACTTGTATGTCCCCACAATTGTTTAACTCTATTATATGTTTGAATTAACTTGCCTGAAAACTTGACTAACATTCATGGAAGCTTCGGCAATAAACATTGAAATCTTACAAGTAGAGAGAGCAGTACTATGTATTTTGAAGAGTTGCGTTAAATAAAATTTTTTTATGATTCCGCCTCCTTGTATTTGATATTTTTTAGAATTCCGTCTTTTTGTATTAAAGAATACTTAATAGAAAAACGTAATATATTATCAAATTTTTTTTTTTCAGAATCCCATATTCTTATATTTGATGTCTTTCAGAATCCTGTCTTTATTTATAGTAAAGAATACTTAATGATTCGTCAATGTATTGTCAATTTTTTTTAGGATCCCGCCTTCTTATATATGATATCTTTTAGAATCCCACATTAATTTATATTAAATAATACTTAACGATTCTTTGTAAAGGACTGTGATGTGTTGTCAAATAATTTTTTTTGGAATCACACCTTATATTTGATATTTTTCAAAATCTCATCTTTTTATATATAATGGTTATCATTTTTAACCATTAAGTATTTTTATAAAATATATAACGGTTCTTTGTGAAGAACTGTCAAATATTATCAAATAATTTCTTTTTATAATCATGCTTTCTTATATATAACGGTTATCATTTTTTTATGAAGACGGTTATTATTTTTAACCATTAATTATTCTTTAAAAAACAAGTATTTAGGACTTTACGGTATGTATTTGTTTTTGTGATATGAAGTTATGAGGACAAAATGTTTGAAAGTGTTACATGACGGTTGTTTTGTAAGAACCATTATTTTTGGTAGTAAATACATGACAATTAATAATTACAACTGTTATATTTTTGTTTTCGTAAATTCACATCTCAATACATGATGGTGTTGATGTCGCTTCTGTCACTGAAGCAATCAATTAAACTATGTTCCAATTAATTATGTAGTTTAAGGTCAACCTAGTTCATTTTTCCAAGGAGCAAGCTGTGTGTTTTCTTTATGATTGATTTTTAAGTGATAAAAGATGCAATGGAATAGACCTAAATTAGAATGCAAGATATACTACCTAAATGCAATTATTAAACTAACTAAATGCACTAATGCAATTGACTCTAAAACTTTTATGAGAATGAGACTAATATATATGAATTTGAATGCAATATTGGGGGGGGGGTTATGAAGGAGGAATTAAAATTCTAAGCAAAAGATTGATTAAAAGCAAGACAATAACAAAGATTTAATTCAGTTATAATGATGAAGGAGACAACTTAGGATTCACATAGAGTTAACTTTCTTAGCCCATATCAATTTATTAGACCAAATGGAGATTAATAAAAAAATTAGAATTAATAGAATTAATCAACTAATTGAAATTGGTAAACCCTCAAGTTCAATAACACTTAATCCACTAGAAATCTCATAAATGGAATAAGCTCTAGTTTAATTAAACCCATTAAAACTAGTCAAAATAGTTTAAGAAAGTTTTGGGAATCATGTTTACAATTGCCTAATTAAACAATTAAACAATTAACCAACCTAACCAAATAATCAAAAGGATAAACCCAAATTAATAATTAAATTAATAATGAAAAATCGATAAATATTCTAATTGACAATCAAAAGGTTTACAAACAAAAGTTCCAATAACCGTTTAAGAACAAATCAAATCTAAATTATCAATTTAGTCCAAATTAAATATGTCTACAATCTAAAATTAGATTGTTCTCAAGAAAATAACTCAAAATTATCTAAAAATTAATAATCTCAAGCCTTAAAACAAATTGATAAAAGGAAAGATACTTTCTTATATAGTATTTAAGTGTAAGCTCTAGGCTCTAATTTTTTATATGCTTCTCCCAAGTTGCCTCACTAACAAACTCAGACTGCCATGAAAATTTCCTCTCTTCCTCCAAGCTCCAACCACTTCACAATCATCAAAAGAACTTGTGCAGTATTGGTTGATAGTTGATTAATGGTCGTGGGACTTGTAAATGGAGAAATAATGATATTTGAATGAAGCAAGTCTCTAATAAGGTGGTGTGAGGTCAGCGAACACTACTACAAAAATAGGGATTAGTGGTGCACTTTTTGTGGCACTTTTTTAAATAAGTGCCACAGCTTCTTTCTATTTTTTTAAATTTTTTTTATTAAAAAAAGCACCTTAGGTGGCGCTTTCTCAAAGAAGTGTCACAGCTACTTGGTGACATTAGGTAGCGCTTCCTTGAAGAAGGGCCACCTATGGTGTTTTTTTTAAAAAAAATGAAGTAGCAGCTGTGACACTTGTTTAAGGAAGTACCACAACTGCTACGTATTTTGTGTGGTAATTAGTTTAGGAAGTGCCACACAAAGTAATTTTTTTTAAAAAAAATTTCAAATTATTCTCTCTCCTATAATCTACTTCTATCACATTTATCCTCTTAGTCTCCACTCCTCATCTAACATGTGACATCACTCCTTATCTTCTTAGTCCCCACATTTTCTCATTATCTTCTTTTTGTCATTTATCACCGTCTCCACTTTGATCGGCACTTTCTTCTTATTCCTTTGCCACTCATAACCTTTGTGAGAATTTTCTTTTGAAAAAATTGTGATCTGCCAGATTTTTACATCTAAAATAATAGATCTTCAATCACTTTCCCTTCCCTGAATCTTATGAAGATGGTGACATTTCCTTCCTTCACACATGCATATTCTCTCTTTTCACTTGTTTTTTCTTTTATTATTTTTATACTAAGCTTTGGATTTTAGATCTACGTTGTCCAACATAACATTAGCCATGAAGTAGTAAGTTTATTTGGTCTAATTGCTATTTTAGTTGCATTATATCACATATATAGCTTACCAACTTATTTTGAATAATAGTTTCTTACTATTATGTTACATATGTTTCTATAGGAGAAGAAATCTTTGGTTTTTTATGATGGAGGGAATGGTGTTCGTATTGTTTTATTAATTGCAGCATTGGTAAAGAACAGTCATATTTACTTTTAAGTTTCTAGCTTTTAATTGTTCTAATTTTCCTTGATGAAGAATGCTTCTGAAATTTATTTTCTCATTTTATTTCCGAAAAAATTATTCTCATTTTTAAATGCTAAAAAATAAATGAGATAAAATTAAATGTCATTATATATATGTTGTATTTATTTAGTAGTTATAATTTTTAGTTGTTGTAGTAATTATTAACATTGATGATTTGCATTTGATGAAGAATGCTTATGAAATTTCTTTTCGCATTTTATTCCTAAAAAAATTATTCTCATTTTTATATGCTAAAAAATAAATGAGATAAAATTAAATGTTATTAAATATAATTTGTATTTGTTATGAGTGTAGATGATCAATTAAATAGTGCAAGTGTATACTATCGTAATCAAGTAATATAGAAGTGAGTAGAGTATCGTTCTCACGAGGATTGATCACTAAGTACCAAAATGAGTAATTTTAGTTCTATTTAGTCAATCGATTAGTTGGTGATTAAGAGAACAAAATAAAATGATTAAATATGAGTGTAAATAATATGGAAGCAAATATAAGAAAAAGCCCTAGGGATTATATTTCATTAACAAATTCCGGATTGAATCACTTATCTATTCTAGCCCAATTTATTCCACATGATTGATAGTTGAATTTCCCTAATTTAATTATTAGCCTCTTCCAAGGTCAAGCAATTCTATAATTAATTGCTTAAATTCATATAGCAATTAATTACGCATTAAGATTTATTGAACTCAGTAAGACTACATAACTCATATGAATACATTCCTATTTCATATGCAAGTCATGGTTTTAATTATAGAATTTACACACATGTATCTGCTTCCGATCTCAACATGCATATTAAAATCATTCAAAAGATGGCCAATTAATCAAAAGTTTTAAGAGTAATAATTAAAACTCAATCATGAAGGAGAAATTAAAACTAGATTTAATAAGTTAATATTCAATCCGTCATTAGTAAGCTATGTCATCACCCTAGAAAAATAGAAATTTAGCTCATGATGAAATTAAAAACAAAATAAAAATAAATTAACATTATATAAAACTAGAATAAAATCCTCATAAATACTGCATAAACTTGAAGATTAAATTCTCAAACATAAATATACAGCAAAAAGATGCATGAAAAATGAAAAAATATAGCCGTCTCTTTAAGAGATAAAACCTTCCATCTAGGTGGAATGCAAAAAGTAATACAATACTATTTATAGGTAGTGAGCGAACAGTTGCATGTCAGAGAAGGATCTCTGATTGTTAGAGAAACATCTCCATGCACACCAATCTCTGCGCTTGATGCTTGTATTTATAGGCAGTGAGCGAACAGTTGCATGTCAGTTTTTTCCCCGATGCTACAGTGCCATGTTAGTTTTTCCACTGCGTGAATAGTATGCTATTGGCAAATTTACGTGTTTTCCGTGACTGGTACAGTATTTTGTCGCCTCCTACAGTGATTCCATCCGCTACAGTCACCTCCGTCCACTACAATAACATCCTGCTACAATGATTCCGTCATGAATAGTGACTGATGCTACAGTAATGACCTTTTTTCATATTTTATTTATGTTTTAAATACTATTTATTTTACACCTAAATATATTATATTAAGCTCAAATATCATCCAGAAAATCATCATATAACGAAAACTAAATATGCAAATATTTTACTTACAAGTATTTATTTAGTATTTATAATTTTTAGTTGTTGTAGTAATTATTAACATTGATGATTTGCATAAGTAAAATAATTATTTAGATTTAACATTTGTATTTTAATTAGTAGTGATTTTGTTAATTAGTTATTTGTTAATTTATGTCATTTTGGAGTTATTTGATTGTGGTTTGCTTTTTTTTTTTTTTTTGTGGATATGAAAATGTGTTTAAGTGTGTTATCAATTATAATTATAGGGTTCTAAAAGAAAAATACAAAAATAATACTTGAGGTGGTGCTTCCTAAAATATTTTTTTTAAAAAAAATAATTATTAACTTCCTGTGGCACTTCTTTAAGGAAGCGTTACAGGAAGTGGGCACTTCTTGTGGCACTTCCTCAAAGAAGCGTCACAAAAAGTGTTTTGTTTAATATATATATATATATATATATATATGTTGTAGCGCTTCCAAGTGCCACAGTTTTGTTTAGTGGCATCTTGATATGTAGCACTTACTTAATGCCATATCTATATTTTTTTGTAGTAGTGGAACGAATAAGAGTGTGGAAATTATGGATGATGGTGGAATCCAAGCAATAGCCTTGATCTCTCTCTGTAAATTCCCTAGATAAAATTGAAACTTCCAGGCCGAGAGAATGAGCGTGATTATGCGAGAGAAGGAGAGTTATGCCTCATGGGTGGCGGCGAGGTTAATTTTAAGGAAGAGGGGAGAGCTTGGTACTAAATTTGAGCACATTAAAATTAAAGTGGCCAATAGAATTCATTCATTAGATTCTCTTTTAGCGTCCGAGAAAAATTCTACATTGTAGAATTTTCTAATATGCTTTTCCCTCGTAAAAATTAAATAAAATCGTGATCTATAATATATTTAGAAATATTATTTAATCAAAAGATAGGTAATTAACTACTAACAATTTAAGCCCAATAATCTTATAATTAATTTAGATTCATATTATTTCCTAAAATTAGTTAACAATATAAATATTATCTAATAAATTAAAGTTAGCCAAAAATAGTCTTCAAAATAAATGAATAAGGTGAGATAAAATATATAAAATTTCTGATTTATCACAAATAGACCACCAGTGCATACTGATTTAGAAAATAAAACAATAAAACTTGTTTGGTAAATTGTTTTCAAAAAATTATTTTTGAAAATAGAAAAACAAAAAGTTGTTTTTAAAAACTAAAAAATAAAAATAATTTTGGGAGAATTACACTGCAGTCCCATGGAAGCTAAAATACGAAGAAATGGTCCCGGGAAAATCTGAAATTACTGTGAAGTCCCATGGGACCATTATGTAATAAATTCAAGTTGGGAAAAGACATAAACACCCTTAAGAATTAGGCTAAAAAGCAGTGTGTGCGGAGCTTCTATCCTCATTCGAAATTCAATCCCTAAATGTGACATCTTTGGGCAACAAAAGGTAGGACCGTGTGAGATGGTGTTCATGGGTTCTCTGCAGTGAGGTTCAACGGCTAATGGTTGAGTAAAGCAAGTGTGATTTTCTGTCATTCGTGGGCAGGCTGCGACGAGGTTCATCTCTCTACCCAAAACTTCTGCAAACAATGGCCCTTGAGGCATACAGAGAGTGAGTGTGGAGGAGTTTCTGATTCATGGGTTCTTCTTTTTCCCTACAATTTCATTCACCCTTTGTTAGGTATTCCTTATTTCATTCCCTTGCTGTCTTCTTTGTTTCCTTTTATTTCCCTTTTTGGGTCCTTTTGTTTTTTTATTTGTCATCTATTTAATTAATCTCTAAATTTGTAATTTCTAAGTCTATGACTGTGAAGAAGATATCGGGTTAGGTGTTAATGTGTCGAGTTGTTTCTAATAGTTGAGTAGCAATCGTTATAGATTCATCTTTTGAAGTTAAACTTGCGTGTGTCGTTGGTTTAAGTTGGTTTTTCGTTTAAACTTGTGTGATTGGATTTGTATGTATGAATTTATTATTTTGCATTGTATTCGGGATTTAACGTTATAGCTCAGCTATTGGTGTTTAACCATATTGCTGTAGCATTTTTTGATTTCTCGAAATGGTTCAAGATCTATTGTAATTTCCTGGTTTTGAAATTTCTTCTTAGAGACAATTTTTAAAAGATTTTCTATCATTTTCAACTTTGTCAAGCCAGTATACTTCCTATCTTTACCCATCCTTGCACACAGAATTTTCAAACTCTCTTGTCAACTTCATGACTGTAACATGTCTGATGCACACTGGGACTTGAATTTCTCATAGATAAGTTATCTTTTTTCTTCCATACTCAACTTGCTGCATGTAGATGGATGATGCAATTAGAGTGCAAGTAATATAATGCTTTCACCTGCATGATACAAATGGAAAACCAAAATGAAAAAAATATTTAGTCTAAACAAATCCATAGTCAAAACCATTCTTTATTTGGAATTAATAGATAGAAAGTGAATTCTTTAAAAGAATTAAATACCAATTGCTTTGCAATTGCTTGCACTTGTTCTTCAGCAAGGCATTTATCATCCTCAAGAATCTCAAATAGTTCTTCCTGCCAATGAAGAAATAAAACTAGCAATTATTAGTATCCATAATAACCCTGTCAGTCATCAACTAATTGCACATATTGGTGTATAACTCAATGAGCAGCTGTTTCAGAATTGAAAGCTAGTGTCACTAATAGTCAAAAGGCCAGTGAAATATATACCAAAAAAAAGGCTAGTGAAATAAATGATAGAAGATGTGAACTTGTGCAAATTCTGTGACAACACAAAACTCTTGTGGGCTTTCAAAGGAATCAAGCATTTGAATGATATTTTCATGCTTAAACTTTCTATAGTGGCAAAGGAAAGTGTAAGTGTGGTATGTAATAGATATATATGCTTAGTGTGCTGAAATTGGAATAAAAAGCTAAAAATTTATTGAATATTTGATGTTTGTGTTTTCTAAATGTTTAGAGACTCTTTTAAGGGTAAAAAAAGGACTGTTATAAGTGTTGAAATGGTGATTTTCAAACCTAGAAAAAATAGTTTCAGGATAAGGAAGAAGATATGATGTGTGAGAGTGAATATATGGCTTGGTGGATTGAACTTTTGAAGTTGAAAGTTGATAAGGAACTAACTATTTCATACTATTATTTTAGGAACTAAATAGGTATTTGGATTGTTGAAGCATGTTTATGGTTTCATTAGAATGACTAAATTGACATGATAAGTTGGTGGAAATTTTTCTGCACCTTAAAAAGAGTTTTGAAAATTCTGCAAGAGTAAGTGTCTCTATGCTATCCATATAACATGATTTAGGTTTTTTTGAATGTGGGGAGATAGCTGCTATTGAAACTAAGATTATGAAGCTAGAAACTAATTTGAACTCAACGTTTTAATGTGTCCAAGTGCTGCATAATTCTTTTAGATAGCTAACCATGCCCAGCGACTCTTAGACAAAGGTTTCACCATTATTCTTAGTAGCTGAAAAATTCCAGACTTAAAAAGGTGGTGTTGTGCATGTGTTTGGCTATCAAAAAGTTTCTAAATGAGATTAAATCGGTGTTTTGAATATGAATTTCAAAGAACTAAGATTTAGAAGGTTTTGTGTTAGTGATGTGATCCTTGGGTGTTAGATAGGTTATAAAGCTGGGAAATTGGTTTTGAATTACTGATTTATGGTTTCCTATAATGAATCATTGTTTTAGATTGCATAAGCCACAAAAAGTTTATTTATTGCTAGGCATTGTCCAACCAACCTTAGCACTTACCAAACGCAATCAGCTATGAGAAAGATAGTAAACAAACCAACATATATCATGCATGTTAGTAGAATTCATTAAATTGAGTAAGATTCGTGTAATGCAGCAATATGTCATTTCAGCAATCGAGACATCATCTAGCAAAATACCAATGCAAGTCAAAATGAAATCTCACATTAATTAACACCTGATGATGTAACAACACATAAATTAACCAAAATATGAAGAGTTGTTTAAGTGTCAAATCCATCATTAAGATTATAATTAAAGATGAATTCAATCAACTGAAGAAGTGATGCTTTGTTATAAAGCTAATATGTTATTGTAAAAAAAGATCACCCTTGATCATGACTTACTTCTATACTCATATATTTCTTGTTCTCTTTTTTGACTTGATACCAGTCATATATTGGGGTAAAGTCACAATCTTCCAAGTTCTGAATTACATGGTTTTTTCCTAACCCTTATTTTCATTTAACTAATGGAACTAGAACTATTGTCTAGCTTACTTGAATTGGGATGGAATGCTAAAGTGGTGAAAATTCTTTTTTCCAGGGAAGCAAGATGGACAAAGGAAAATCTGTCAAAGACAAACAAGAAAGAAAAAACCCAACACGACCAAGGGTACCAAGCTTTTATGGGTACACTTTATTCACTGAAGAATTTTTCATTCACAAGGAGGAGAAGCAAAAGGAGAAGAAGAAGGAGAAACAGAAGGGAAAGGGGAATTACTCATTGTAAATATGATTGAATGGACAACATATTAGGGAATTGTAATTATTATATGCACGCTCATTGTAAATATGGTTAACTTTTTTTGTAATGATCAAGTGCCGTGACATTATTTTTCCTTGCACATTGTTTGTAATGAACATGAGTTAACGTTAGTGTTAAAGTTATGTAATGCACATATGATGCTTTTCCTTGCACATTGTTTGACTCTATTGACAACTGCAAGAGACTCCATTGACAAGTCAAGGAGAGTCCGTTGACAACTCCAAGAGCCTCCGGTGACAAGTCGTTGGACAAGTCATGTGCATAGTAATTGTAAATGTGGTATGTTTTGTGCAATGATCAAGTGTAGCCACACATGGAAGTTATGTACCACTCTAGTAAAGCATTTTTTACAAAAAAAAAATGCATGATTATTAATTTCTTATTGTAAGCTTCAAATGTGGAATTGATTAAGTTTTTTTCAATATTATCCTTATTGAAAAACTCATTAATTATAGCTTCATATGACTTTTAGGATGTTATCATGATATTAAATGAGTAATTTTAGAATTTTTTCCATTTTTAGAGAAAGTTAATAATGACTTAATCATACCTATTTAGTTTTGATGATATTATTAAAGGTGACTTATAATAAGGATTGCAATCATATGTGATTATTTTAGAACAAATCGAGGGGCCTTCACTGACAACTCGTGGTGCCGCCATTAACAAGTAAGTGAGACTCCCTTGACAATTCTTCATAACAGCATAACTATGTTAACAACTCAAGGGGCTTCCACTAACAACTCACGGGGCCTGCAATGACAACTGAAGGGGCCTTCAGTGACAACTAAAGGGGCGTTCATTAACAACTCAATGGGCCTCCACTAACAACTCAAAGGGGCCTTCAGTGACAACTAAAGGGGCCTTCAGTAACAACTCAAGGGGCTCCACTGACAACTCTAGGGGCCTGCACTGACAACTCAAGGGGCCTTCACTGACAACTCAAGGGGCGTTCATTAACAACTCAAAGGGCCTCCACTGACAACTCAAAGGGGCTTTACTGACAACTCAAGGAGCGTTCATTAACAACTCAAGGGGCCTCCACTGACAACTCAAGGGGCGTTCATTAATAACTCAAGGGGCCTCCATTGAAAACTTAAAGGGGCTCCACTGACAACTCAAGGGGCGTTCATTAACAACTCTAGAGGCCTTCACTGACAACTCAAAGGGCGTTCATTAACAACTCAAGGGGCTTCCACTGACAACTCAAGGGGCCTCCACTGACAACTCAAGGGGTGTTCATTAACAACTCAAGGGGCCTCCACTGACAACTCAAGGGGCATTCATTGACAACTCAAGGGGCCTCCATTGACAACTCAAGGGGCGTTCATTAACAACTCAAGGGGCCTTCACTGACAACTTAAGGGCCTTTACTGACAACTCAAAGGGCCTCCACTCACAACTCAAGGGGCGTTCGTTAACAACTCAAGGGGCCTTCACTGACAACTCTTGGGGCCTTCACTAATAACTCAAGGGGCGTTCATTAACAACTCCATGAGCCTCCGCTGACAACTCCATGGGCCTACAATGACAACTTGACGTCCATTCGTTGGCAACAAAATTTACATCAGCTTGAAACATTCAAAACATGACAGTGGTTTACACAAATGTCAACATTACTGCATAAATATATATTAACAACTCCATGGTCGTTCACTGACAACTCCATGGGCCTACAATGACAACTTGACGTCCATTTCTTGACAACATAATTTACATCAGCTTCAAACTTGCAAAACATGAAAGCGCGTAACGCAAATGTCAATACTACTGCATAATATATATTAACAACTTCATGGGCATACACTAATATAAATTATTTTGTAAATTATTTTGTCAACAAATAGATGTCAGGTTGTCATTAGAGGCCTATGGAGTTGTCAATGTACGCCCATGGAGTTAATATATATTTATGCAGTTTTGCTGACATTTGTGTATACCACTGTCATGTTTTGAAAGTTTAAATCTGATGTAAATTATGTTGTCAATGAATGGACCACGGGTTGTCAAGGGAGGCCCCTGAGTTGTCATTGGTGGCCCCCTCAGTTGTCAGTGGAGGCCTCCTGAGTTGGCAGTATAGGCCCCGTGAGTTGTTAGTGGAGGCCCCCTAAATGGAGGCCCCCTGAGTTGTCATTTTGTAAATGGACGCTTGACGTGTTGTAAATAAAGCAAAATGGCGCCCAAACCTCATTTTCCGTATTAACAACTACTAGAGTTATATTAACAACTACTACTGCAGGAATTAACAACAACTTATATTTTTTCCATATCAGCATTTTCATAGCACCCCACTACTTAAAACACACCACTTCCTCTATTTTCTTTCCCAAAAATAGAGCAAAATGGCGCCCAAACCTCATTTTTCGTATTAACAACTACTAGAGTTATATTAACAACTACTACTGCGAAAATTAACAACAACTTAATTTTTTCCCATTTCAGCGTTTTCAAAGCACAATGAGGTTGGACTATTCATCATCATCATCACCTTCATCCCTTCCTTCTTTAAAAATGGCGGAAGCTTGAGATCAAAAAAATCCCACCACCTTCCTTCCATCTTCTTCTTCCTTCTATCTAACTTCTCATCCCACAAATCTTTCACCACCTCAAAGCTTCACCCTCCACCATCGCAAAAACTGAATCTGTAGATATTGAGAACAGATTTGTGATTTGAAAATGTTAGAGTGAGGGAGCTGAAAACATGAGAGAGAGAAAAATAGAAGAGGGGCATGTGTGTCATTTGACTTTAGAAAATAATATCAGAAAAGTCCCTAGGCACTTTTCTGATATTTGAATTTGCGTAGGGACTTTTCTGTGGATATTTTGCTTGCTTGGGACCTGACAGTGATTTTCCCTAATATAAAAGATGCATAGTTTCATAGAAGTATGGAGAGTCAATCCCCACTCCAATTACTATTGCTTGGCTAGCTACATGACATACTCCTAGTTTTTAGAATACACCATAACTCGTACAATAAATTGATAAAACCTAAGTAACTAATGTCAGCAAGAAATATTGAGCAACAATATTTTAGAATACATGACATACTCCTAGTTTTTAGAATACACCATAACTCGTACAATAAATTGATAAAACCTAAGTAACTAATGTCAGCAAGAAATATTGAGCAACAATATTTGAAAAAATCTCATTCAGCTAACAATTACCCAAATAAGAAATTTTGGACAAAGATGCAATCCATTTTTGCTCTTTCTATTAATGAATAAAGAAGAACTATTTAATGATATAGATGGATCGCGAAATGCCTCTTTGTTATGTGCAGTTTCTATTATTTGCAGTCTTGAAATCTAGAGGCACACGCTTGAGTGAAAAGGGAAGAAAAGCCAAACATTTACCAGCTGAACCACCTCAGATTAAATGGATTAAAACCGTGTCAACTTTATGTTATTAGTAGCAATATTAATTGCTACTGTAACCTTCACTCTGGTTTTACTGTGCGTGGTGGTATCAATAGCTCTGACGATAAAGGCACAGAGAAAATAGGCATAGCCACTTTTCTCAGCAGAAAAATGTTCCAACTGTTCACAATTTGTGATTCAATAGCCATGTATAGCTCTACCTTGGGGTCTTCCATTCTGCTATGGGCTCACCTGAGAGACTTTCATCTAGCATCTAGTGCCACATACTTTGCTTCATATTTGGTCGTTTTTGCCCTAATTACAATGTCAGTTGCATTCATGGCTACACTACATTTAGTAGTGAGAGATGTCTCATGTCTTCCTAACACTGTGATTGCTATTGGAGTCATCTTCCTTTTGATTTTGCTGGGAGTATTTGTTCTTCTAGTATTGAAATAGGGAAGAAACAGGGAATGACGCAAGGAGTGAAGTGAGACAGAAACGACAGTGAACGACGGCTGGGGGTTGGTGACTGAGGGAGTTGTTGAGCACACCAACATTGAAACAGAGCATTTCCTTTCCTTATTTTAATAAGAACTGTATTAGTATAAATAGGTACCATTTTTCATTGTAAAAACACATCTACAATTTGAATAAACACATTTGAGATTGGTTCTTATACCATTTTGGTATCAGAGCTGCGTTCCAGAGTGCCAGAGAGCGAAAGAGTGAGGAGTAGGTGAGAAACAAAAAACGTGAGAAAAAGGGGGTGTTGGATTTTCACTCTCAGAGTGTTTTTTGAAGAAACTGACCTCACCATTGTGTTCAGAAGGCCGAAAAACCTAGGAATAGCCTCGGTTACTGCCGTGAAACACCTCCACGCACCTCCACGGATGTCACCGGAAAAGTTGCCGGAATTTTAGACAATCGCCGGAGTTCAGAGGTTGAAGATGATGACGTCATCATCCACGTTATCATGATCTGCTGCGTCAGCGACAGGTCAGCCACTCGTTGACTGCCACGTGTCATAACCGCCACGTCATCAATCCCAATCAGCCTAACTTTCAGAAATTGCAATTTGACCCATAAATTTGGTAAACATTACAATTTCGGCCCCCAAAACTTTCTGAAATTACATTTTTGACCCAAATTTCTGCCAAAATTACATTTTGAACCCCAAAACTTTCTGAAATTATATTTTGTCCCTATATTTATGCCAAAATTACATTTCGGTCCCCAAAAATTTCTGAAATTACATTTTTGACCCCAGCTTTTTGCCAAATTACATTTTCGTCCCTGAAAGTTAAGAAATTACCTTTCTACCCCAATTGTCCATAAAATTTCAAGTTTTACCCTTACTTGATATAAAAACCGATCCTATCCTTGTACCTTTCCACTCTATACCTAACCTCACAAGAACAATTCCAAAATTCCACAAAGACGTAGAAACACACGCGAGATTGAGATGGACGAGATGAGACGCCAGATACAGGAACTAGAAACCACTGTACAAACGCAGCAAGCCATGCTAGAATCTCGCAGTGAATATCCAGATGATTCAAATAATAATAGTTTGTCTTCTACTGACTACCGCCGCCGTCCTCAACAACAGCAATTCCGCCTTAATGACATTAAGATAGACATACCTGAATTTGAGGGAAGATTTCAACCAGATGAATTCGTCGATTGGCTTCAAACCGTCGAATGATTTTTTGAATATAAAGAGATTCCCGATGAGCAGAAAGTCAAAATTGTTGCCATCAAATTAAAGAAACATGCCTCCATATGGTGGGAAAATCTCAAGAAAAGGCGTGAAAGAGAAGGAAAACGCAAGATCCGAAAGTGGGACAAGATGCGACATGAGCTCTCACGTAAGTTTCTTCCAGATAATTATTATCAAGATAATTTCCTTCAATTACATAATCTCCGCCAAAAGGCTATGTCTGTGGAAGAATATACGAGGGAATTTGAAAAACTCATGATGAAGTGTGATATCCAAGAGAGGGAGGAGCAAACAATAGCCCGTTATATTGGAGGATTAAATACCAACATTGCCCATCCGGTACAGCTCCAACAATACTGGACTCTGGACAACGTCATTCGTCTAGCCATCCGTATTGAGAAACAGTTACCCAAAAGGTTTCCGTTTCAACCGTCTTCCTCCATCGAAATTCCTTTTGATGGACATGAAGCACACATGCATCAGCCTACACAAATGCATCAGCATAACTCTTCAAACAAGCATACACAAGAATATCAGTCTAACTCTTCAAGCAAGCCTCCACCAAAGGCTATCAAGGAATTTAGCTCCAAAGCACCTAAGTGCTTTAAATGCCAAGGATTCGGTCATATCGCTTTAGAATGTCCTACCCTCAAAGTTGTTACTATTATTGAAGGGGAAACTTCTGCAGTTTTTGAAGAAGAAAAGGAGCTCATACCCGACAAAGAACCTGTATTTGATGAAGAACCAAATTTTGATGAAGAAGTCATTCCTCCTGATCACGGTGAAACACTTGTGATCAGACGAAGCTTGCATACAGCCACAATGAAAGAAGAGCCTTGGCTACGTCACAACATTTTTTATACTCTTCGCACTACTCAAGGTAAAGTTTGTGATGTCATTATCGACAATGGAAGCTGTGAAAATGTAGTCTCTAACTACATGGTAGAAAAGCTGTAACTACCAACTCATAACCATTCGTACCCATACAAACTCCAATGGTTTAACAAAGGAACTACGGTAAAAGTGTCTAAACGATGCCTTGTTACTTTCTCTATCGGTAAAAGGTATCATGATGAAGTTTGGTGTGATGTTGTTCCGATGGATGCTTGTCATCTTCTTTTGGGAAGACATTGGCAATATGATCAACACGCTCTATACGACGGGTATGCAAACACATATTCCTTCCAGAAGGATAATGTGAAGATTTAGCTTGAACCTTTACCACCAGATAAACACGTCAAAATCAAAAATAAGCCCAAGTCATTTTTACTGAAGCATAAAGTTTCAGATCAATCTCCATTCATTGATGATGATGTTGTTTTTGACTCGAGGACGAGTCTTGTCCAACCCCGGGAGAATAAAACAGGGAAGAAATAGGGAATGACGCAAGGAGTGACGTGAGACAGAAACGACAGTGAACAACGGCTGGGGGTTGGTGACTGAGGGAGTTGTTGAGCACACCAACATTGAAACAGAGCATTTCCTTTCCTTATTTTAATAAGAAATGTATTAGTATAAATAGGTGCCATTTTTCATTGTAAAAACACATCCACAATTTGAATAAACACATTTAAGATTGGTTCCTATACCAAGTATTCTCTTTAGGAGAATGATCTCTTTTCTTGGGTCGTATCTCTGACTTTATTTTCAAGATGGTCATCCATTTTTCAGGAAGTAATGGAAAGTTAAGGAAAGTTAAACATAAGAAAAGGAAGGCATCGAAAGAAACAAAAAAGGAGAAGGAGAAAGGTGAACCCCAACCAACAAGGTTGGAGAAGGCAGAATTGGAAAAAGGGAAGACAAAGAAGAACCCCAACAAACAAGGACGGAGAAGCTTGCAAGGCACCATCCTTTTTATGTGATACAACTCCTAAACCGTTAATTACCTATCAGAGGCGCTGAAATAAAAGGGTAGCTTCAGTGTTTGAATTAGTCTTACTTTTAAGTGAGTCTTGTATAATTTAAGTAATTGAAATTTAAGTAATTGATGTCGATTCTGTTTTGAGTCTACTTGCTGAATAATACGACTACTTTGTCGGTTGGAGTCCATTTAGTCAATATGCGTCTGTTTTCTGAGAAAGTAGGGAGGTTCAGTTGTTATTTCGATGTATTTGTGCTCTCTCTCTTTATATATATGCTGGCTAATCTATAGGCCAGGATATGAGTGAATAAACATATTTTTCAGTAAATTAGAGATTCTCCTTAGCTTCGAAATTCCATTATCAGTGAAATTCTTACTGTGAGAGTGTTTAGGGGAGAGTGTTATCATTATTTGTCTATTTTTTCCAGTCCAGTAACTTGCCATTGTGTTCTTTGATTATGATTTGACCAGGTTAGGTTGACCATTGTGATTACTATCTGCCATTCTGCCACTTCTCATTAGAAGAATACAACATTTCATCATAAAATTAAACAATCATGCATTCTAATTGATTTAAAGCCTTTAGTCGCCTCAGGTTAAATCAAAATAAACCAAATTATGCAGTGAAGGGCACAACTCGGGTCGTATTCTTTTGAGGAGCCTTTTATTTAATTCCTAATCTAAACTAAGTGACAAAAAATATTTAGATGGGTTTTAAATTGATTTTTTTTCTTTTTAATAATGGAAAATAACCTAAACTACTATTTTTTTGGATTTTTGAGAAATTGTTGAAATAATTAATGAAATTGTGATTTAAACAAATTGATGATGAATGCTTCTTGGAAAAATGGAATATAGGTTATCCTTGCTCAAATTAAATTGGGAGTTAAACTACTCATTAAGTCAAAAATTAAACCTTAACAACTCGCTAAGTCTAGTTATATTAATTAGTGATTAACCCTAGAACTCTAGCTAGATAATTACCTCTTAATACACTATTAAATACCACTTAATGTGCGATTTAGGATTGAATTCATGCAACTTATTCCTCTATACAATGAACATTCAACTGAAATATTCAAACAAGATCTAAGCAGTCATTATATTCATTCAAACTATGAAAGAATAGATAACCACATTAAACCAAAAGGAAATATAAAAATTTAAATCTCAAATCACATAAACCAATCTAAATCACAATTGTTCAATCCTACTAAGATAAATAACTCGCAATCTCAGTAAATTAACCATATAACATAAAATCCTAACTCAGGAAATTTGTTACATAATTAAATAAAAAGATTAAAACAATTAACTCCCCTGAATGTATCTCTGGAGCTCAAACCAATCTTCCATCTCCAAGAAGCAAGAAGGAATTTAGCCTCTCATGGAGTTTATCACAGCTACAACTTTTTGAAGGCACCAAAAATCCATTGAATTGAGATAAGGGAAGAAGAAGAAGATGAAATTGTTGGTGAAGCTTGGTGAAGGTTGTCTCTTCTCTTCCTCTCTCGTGTCTGCCACTGCGTCTGTGAGTCTCCTGTCTGTGCGTGCGTCGCGTTCTCCTTCTGGTGCGTTGTGTGCATGTCCACTCTCTGTTCTGGTTCGTCCCTTCTTCTGTGGCTGTGTGCTTTTTCTGTTCTGCCGTTGTGTCTCTCCGCTACCACCCCTGGGTCTTCTCTCATCAGATCCTTTTATTAATTTCCTTTTGTTATTTGAAATCTAGGTTAAATCTCCTTAAAATTGGGATATAATCTTCCAAGATTATGTTTAGATATGATTTTCCCCAATAATCTGTGTGAGAATTTGAAAGAAATCAGTTCCAGAGGCAGTAGATGTCAATTTCGGATTTTTAGACCAAAATGACATTTTATAAATTTGGGGTCTTGTTCTGTAATATTCACTGATAGCCAAGTGAATCAGTTCCAACGGTGTCTTCCTATTTTGGGACCCAAGTGGCGTTTTGTAAATTCGGGGTCCTATTCTATAATTATTTCTGATATTTTCCCACCTTAAAGTGAGAGCTAATATTACAGAAAAGGACCCTTTTTCCTGTCAAAATTGCCTTGTAGCCACATGCAGAATTTTATTTTCTGTTGCAGTCCTTGAAAATCTTTACATTTTAGTCCCTCAGCTCCTACTTTTCCAATGTGACCTACAATTCAAATCAATATCGCGTAATATCTTCATTCAAAATTCAAATTTTAAAGATCAATCACTAGATTATAACAAATATCTCTTTTTAAGATTTATTTTCACACATTCATCTTTAATTCAATTTAATCATAATAAATGTTATTTAGCCCAAAAATTAATGATAAAATCCCTAAATATGATATTAAATATTATGATAAAATCGTTCATTTACTCAATATGCGTCTTTTTTCCGAGAAAGTAGGGAGGTTCAGTTGTTATTTCGATGTATTTGTGCTCTCTCTCTTTCTATATATATATATATATGCTAGCTGATCTCTAGCCCAGGATATGAGTGAATAAACATATTTTTCACTAAATTGGAGATTCTCCTTGGCTTCAAAATTCCATTATTAGTGAAATTCTTGCTGTGAGCGTGTTTAGGGGAGAATGTTATCATTATTTGTCTGTTTTTTCCAGTCCAGTTACTTGTCATTGTGTTCTTTGATTATGATTTGACCAGGTTAGGTTGACCATTGTGATTACTATCTGCCATTCTGCCACTTCTCATTAGAAGAATACAACATTTCATCATAAAAATTAAACAATCGTGCATTCTAATCACCTAGTTCAAAATAAAATGTCTTCTATTTTTCTTTGTAACAACCATCCTCAAGAGCTTGAGGTCAAAGAAGAATGCAAATTGATGTGTTTTTTGTCTTAAGATAATTTCATTAATTTATAATACATGAATAATCCCAAGAAAGTATTGAAATAAATCCATAAATCGTGTCAAGCAATCAGAAACAAGAACGTGTATACAATCTATTTTCAGTATTAGGACAAGGGGGAAATGAAATGCATGTGTTTTGTCATGGTTGAACAATTTACCTGTGCGGGAGATACTAAACTCGCACATTGTGGCCAAGCATGGGAGTGGAAGCATTTTAGAGCTGATTGCCCAGCACTTCCCTCAACTTCTCACAAGGATATACAGTTCTTCATGTTGTTGACAAAACTCACCATTCTTCCATAATCTTGATTGTTTGCAAGCGAACAATGTTAGTATAGGAACCAATCTCAAATGTGTTTATTCAAATTCTGGATGGATGACAATGAAAATATACACCTATTTATACTAATAATTCATACATTAAAATAAGAAAAATAACCCTAAGTTTCAACGTTGGTGTGCCTCACCAACTCCTTCAGTCACCTACCCAAACCGTCAACCACTGTTCAACAATCATGCCTTACATCATTGATGCTCTGTTTCTTTTCTGTTTCATTCTCCCAGGGTTGGACAGGACTCGTCCTCAAGTCAAAATCAACATCATCAATATAAGGAGATAGATCCGCAACATTAAAAGTGGCAGAAGTTGAGGAGAAGGTTAAAAGACTCGCTAAGGTAGAGCAACGAAAATGCGGGTATGCTCTCGTTAACTAAGAATACTGTTCCCGTTTCAGTGTCCTCGGAAGAGGATGACCTGCTTATGCGAAGCTCCAAGAAGATTAAGAACGGTTTCACAATGGAGGAATGGCCGAAGCTGGGTGGCCAAGGTGGTGAGTATACCAAGAGCGAACCATCGTTCGTTGAGAAGCTGAAAGGCACTACAATAATATGGATAGCACTGATGACGAAATGGATGAGGAAGATGCTCTGCTTTCGGATGATGATATTTCAGATCACTCTACGGAGCAGAGTCAAAATGAATCTCTTTGCAAAACTATCGAAGATCCAAACAGGAACTTTCCTACTTTCTCCTTTTTTGGGAAAATGAGGAAGAAACTATATAGAGCCTGGTGCAAAGCTGTGATAGTCAAGTTGTTGGATAGACATATTGGCTATAAAGCTCTGCTTTCCCGGCTGCAAACGCTGTGGGCAAAAAAGGGTGTGATCAACCTTGTCAATATTGGATATGGGTTTTACGTTGTTAAACTACCTAATAGGGAAGATTATTTCAATGTTTTAACTGGGGGACCGTGGATGCTTTATGATCACTACCTCACAGTCAGGCCATGGGAGCTGAAGTTTGTTCCTGCTAAAGATAATATTAACAAGGTTACGGTGTGGGTGAGATTGCCGAGGATACCACTTGAGTATTATAATCATGAAGCTCTAACGTTCATCGGGGATAGGATTGGTGAGACGATCAAGGTAGATTTTAATACCTCAGGGCAACTACGAGGTCACTACACCAGAATTTGTGTACTGGTGGATTTGAGTAAATAGCTGATGTCTGGTTTTAATCTTGACTGAGAGGAGAATATATTGGAATATGAAGGACTACACATGCTATGTACAGAGTGTGGTAATTATGGACATAGATTGGAATCTTGTCCATCAAAGCTAAAGAGGGCAGAGAATGATGAAGAAGAAGGCCTGAATAAAGAAACTGGACAGTTTGAGCTTCTGCCAACTGATGTGGTAGGAGCCAATTATGTACACCAGGATCAATGGCGTGTTGTCCAGAGGAGTCGCCGACCAAGGAAAACTAAAGACGGTAAGGGCGAAACATCTCGGCAAGGCAAAAACAGTTCCCGTTTTGAAATCCTAGCTAACGTGGAGGTTTACCATGAGAAGGAAACCGTTGCGGAGGTACAAGGTTTAGAGGTACAGATTTCTGCAGAGCATCAGCAACAACCCCTACGCACTACAAGCGTACGACCGTTAAGTGGGAGGCAAAAAAGAATATTAGGACGTCCTGACAAAGTAGTAGATGCAAGGAAGAAAGGGTGGAATGCTGTGTTAGTGGATAATGGAGGAAATTTAGGGGTGAATGATAATTTAAAAGAAAGAACCTGGAGAAAAAGAGCCGAGAAGCGTACGAGGGAGATGAAAAATGAGAAGAGGAAGGATGATGTTCTAATGATCACTACGCCTATAAGTAATGAGGCATCGAATGAAGGTAAGATTTATCAGAGTGGGGCCCACATGGAAGTACTAGATAATGGACACAAAACAGAGGCATATGGGCCAATTGATAAGAAGGCCCATAGTTTACATGGGGAAATCGACCCAGGTGAAATGGACACGATGTATGGTGACCCAGGAGACATAAACACTGTATCGAACTCGGGTTTGGAAGAGGCACAAAGAGTGGGCTCAATCCAAAATGAGTTGTCAATGGTGCCTGAAACACCAGCCGATCTGTGCATGTGAGTGGGCCGTTTCCTTATCTATTTATTTGTTGCTTATGGATTTAATAATGCATTGGAATATAAGAGGAGTTGGAGGGAAAAAGCTCCTGCAGAATATTAAAGCTGTTTGCACTGGGCCAAAGCCAGTACTAATTCTTTTGACGGAAACTAGAACAGAGAAAGAGTCTCCTTTTCAGCCATTACAGTCATGGGGCTTTGATGAAATGAAAATAATTCCCAGTAAGGGTAGATCAGGTGGGTTAATGGCTCCATGGAGAGGCAATTGCATCCGAGTTACTATTGAAGCTGAGAATCGGCAATTTATTCATCTTGGTTGTGAGATTCCTGGTATACCTCCTTTCTTGTTAACAGCAATTTATGCAATCCCCCACTAAATTATAGGCAGATTTTATAGGCCAATATCAGAGATATATCTATGACAGTATCTCAGCCATGGATAGTGGTAGGTGATTTTAACGACATTGCTGCGGCTTCTGAGCGAACTGGGGGTGTGCGCTGCAATCTCTCAAGAATTCAGTGGTTCAATGAAAAAATCAGTGAGTGTGGGCTTTCGAATATGGGTTTTCAAGGGCCAAAATTCACTTGGAGAGGTCCCCAATTATCTGGCTTCCATCACTTGTATGAAAGATTGGATCATGCTATGGCCAATGCGGAGATGTTGGCACACATACCGGACTGCCTTGTCAAGGTATTGCTGAGAACCCAATTTTTATATCATAACCCTTTAGTTCTACAGTTTTTGAAAAATAGTAATGATAGGGGTAGTAATAAACCATTTAAATTCAAAGCGATGTAGCTTACTCATGATAGTTTTAAGGATTTCTTGAAATCCTCCTGGTCAAATCAGTCTACAGATATTAATTCAACATTAAGTAACTGCCAGATGAATTTAAAGGAATGGAATAGAGAGATTTTTGGATATGTGGAGAAGAAAAAGAGGATCATATTGGCTAGGCTGGGTGGTATACAAAAATCGGCAAATTACCCAAGATCACATTTTTTAGTGCAGCTGGAAAAGGAACTACAGGGTGAACTAGCACAAGTGTTAAAAGAGGAAGAGATCAAATGGTTTCAAAAATCACGTAGCACATGGGTTACAAAAGGAGACAAAAATACACGTTACTATCATTTAAAAGCTACAGTAAGGAAAAGAAGAAATAGGGTGTTAACGCTCAAAGATGATACTAGACAGTGGGTAGAAGAGGAAGAGAGGCTGTATGCCTTGATTGTGGATTACTTCAAGAATCTTTATCAAAATGACGAGAGAAGTGGGCCTCGCTTGGTTACTAATACATCTTTTCCAGTTATTGAAAGTGGAAGGCTATTGCATCTCGGTAGAATTCCGTCTAAAGAAGAAATTAAGGGTGCTCTATTTGTGATGGGACCTTATAAAGCTCCAGGAGTTGATGGTTTTTCACCTGTCTTCTATCAATCTAATTGGAGTATAGTAGGACCTACTTTATGTAAATTTGTGAAGGATAGTTTTGGAAGTAATGTAATGCAGAGTGAATCCAATAAAACTCTCATTACTTTAATTCCAAAAAGGGATAACCCTGAGATCTTGGGGTACTTTAGACCTATCTCTTTATGCACAGTTCACTATAAGTATGTTACTAAGATTATTACAAACAGACTGAGAGAGGTATTGAATGACTTAATCTCCCCCTTTCAGGCATGTTTTATCAAAGGAAGGAATATCCAGGATAATATAATTATTGGCAGGAGCTTATGCACATAATGAAGAGGTCAAAAGGTAAAAAGGGATTGATGGCTATGAAAATAGATTTGGAGAAAGCCTATGATCGTATCAAGTGGGATTTTCTGTTCCAAGTATTAGAAAAGGTTGGTCTGGAATACAATTTAATTTGGCTAATTATGTCCTGTGTCACTTCAGTATCCTACAGTGTCCTGTGGAATGGTTCTCAGCTGGAGAGGTTTGCTGCTCAAAGAGGACTTCGGCAAGGGGATCCTATTTCCCCTCTTTTATTTGTGCTATGCATGGATAAATTATCACATGCTATTAATGATGAGGTTAAAATAGGTGCTTGGAAGCCTATTAAAATTTCTAACAATGGTACTACGATTTCACATCTGATGTTTGCAGATGATTTACTACTATTTGGAGAGGCCACTGAACTGCAAACTAGAAATATGATGATTTGTCTGGAAAAATTCTGTTCGGCATCAGGTGGAAAAATTAGCAAGAGCAAATCTTCTATCTTCTTTTCACCAAGAGTCCCCGATGATATGAAGAATAAGATCAGAGTGCTATCTGGTCTGCCTATATCGTCTGAGATTGGAAAGTATTTGGGCTTTCCCCTATCAAGAAAGCGTAAGCAATCGGAGACGTTCTATTATATTGTTGATCGGGTTAGTACTAAACTATCTTCTTGGAAAGAGAAATGTTTGTCTACTGCGGGGAGGATTACTCTAGTTAAATTTGTCATTAGTGCCATTCCAATATACCCTATGCTCGTAGCAAAAATACCTGTCTCTGTGTGTAAGGAAGTTGAAAGAATACAGCGTAATTTTATTTGGGGTCACAGTAATAAAGTGCATGGTTTTCACCCTGTGAGCTGGACGCAAATTACTATGCCCAAGCATCTAGGAGGGCTAGGTGTGAAAAAGTTGACGTCAGTCAATAATGCTTGTGGTGCGAAGATTGCTTGGCAGTTAATTTCTGGTTCAAAGGGGCTTTAGGTGGACATTCTGTTCAAGAAACATATGATGCGGGATGAGGAGCATTTGTTGATTGCTAGACAAGGAGACTCGCCCTTTTGGAAATTTATTTGTCAACATAAGGATCTAATTGACAAAGGTTCCAAGTGGCATATTAGAAAGGGAATGGAAACTCTTTTCTTTTCAGATAATTGGCTATATCCGGATCGATCTCTGAGGAATTTATATACTAGACAATTATCGAGTGCAGAGGAAAATAGCAAAGTGGCAGACTGGGTGGCGTATGGATCCTGGGATTATGCTCGATTAGCTTCATTATTGCCAGGCCAGATTGTGCAGAAATTAATGTCCGTTATGCCTCCGGTTCATGGGACAGGTTGTGACGTGCTAGCTTCAAATAACGGTGTGTTCACAATTAAAAGTGCTTACTCATTGATTGAGAATTATTCAGGCAGGACGGGCTAGAGAATTTTCAATGCAATATGGAAGTGGCAAGGTGCTGAGCGGATCAGGATATTTATGTGGATAGCTGTTCAAAATCGGCTTCCAACGAATAAGTGGAGGAGTCAGTGGTCTCAAGCATCCCCTCTGTGCTCCTATTGTAATGCTGATTGTGAAGACGTTTTGCACATCCTACGTGATTTTGTTTATGCAAAGGAGCTTTAGAGGCATTTGGTTATCCCTCAATATTACTCACAGTTTTTTTCTGCTCCTTAGCGATACTGGTTCGCTTTGAATTTGACAAGAGAGTTAGGGATACAACAGTCGGGTAAGTGGCAACAGATTTGGGGGGTCTCAATATGGAAGTTGTGGCTTTGGAGGAATGAAATGGTTTTTGATGATGATTATATAAAACCCAAAGAACCTTCTGCTGCCATTCTAAATTGTTGGACGAGTTATGTGCAGTTACAGATTGACCATGTGCTTAAGAATCCTCCTCTGCCAAGATCTATCAGCTGGGAACCGCCGCCCATTCAGTATGTCAAATTGAATGTTGATGGAGCTGTTACCTTAAACCAAAGCTGAGCAGGTTGTGAGGGGTTTTGAGATACCATCAAGGAGAGTGGATTGTTGGTTTCTCCTACTTCGTCGGTTCTTGCAGTGCATTTGAAGCTGAGGTATAGGGTTTATTTAAAGGATTACAGCTTGCCTGGGACATGGGATTTCGGAGGGTATTACCAGAAACCAATTCTAAACACCTTATGGATCTGCTTCTTGAGAAGACTCAGACCAGCTGCAATCTACTCCTTCTACGAGTAAAAAACTTCCTCAGTTTTTCCTGGGATTTGCACCTCAAGCATATATCAAGAAAACAAAATATCTTGGCAAATGCTTTAGCTAAAGAGGGTATTTCCAAATCCTCCTTACATGATACGTGTCCTTCTTCTATGAGGACCCTGATGACTAACGTGAGCTTAGGATTTAGTCCCCACTGATAATTGTTTGTTTTGATCTTCAGGCCTTAGGCCTTCTTTTGTATCAAAAAAAAAGTGGCGGAAACACCGTAGGCACCAGGCAATTCCACTTTGTAAGCATTATTGTTAATTTTCTGTATGATCTTGAATGGGCCATCAGCTCACGGAGACAACTTGGCATTTGGTTGTTTAGGAAAACGTTCATTTCTCAAATGTATCCAGACCAAATCCCCCACATTAAAGACTTGATGCTTTCGATGCTTGTCTCGTTGTGCCTTGAGTTTCAAACTCTGGTTCTGAATACTGTTACAGACTTGCTTATGTAATTTCTTAATTTCCTTGTCCCGCTGGTCCGCATTGACACTATATTGTTGCTTATCAGAAGATGGTGTCAAATCAAGTGGGCTGAGAGGACGGGTGCCATAAACAACTTCAAATGGACACTTTCCAGTTGCTTGATTGATTGAATTGTTGTAAGCAAATTCAATTTGAGCTAGAATAAGATCCCATTGTAAGAGGCAAGCTTCACCCAAGAGGGGGGTGAATTGGGTGATGTTATAAATTTTTCGTTTGAGATGGTGATATGTAAATATAGTGGATAGAGTAGAGTAGAGAAGATTTGAGCACAGAGAGTTATACTGGTTCGGCCTAACAACAATGCCTACGTCCAGTCCTCAGAGATCAAGACCTACTGAGATTTTCACAATATCTCCAAGATTCAATGGGCTCTCAGGACGCCACAAGACAACAATCGTCCTTGAATGGACTACGAGCAGAAATATTCTCTCAACAAGAAACTTCTCTCCCCCTTACGACAAGGCTTATGTGCAGAGAAACAACCTATGATTCTTCTCACTTGCTTATGTATACAAGACTTATGAGCAGCAACGTTTTCTTCCGCTTACACCACTGTAAGTCTTATGAACAACAACGTTCTCTCCTGCTTGTATCTTATAAGGCTTATGAGTGAAAGATACTACAAGGAATTCTCTCAACTGCTTCTCTCGTAAGGAATAACTACCCTCTCAAGATCCCAATACCTTGAGATTACACAAACATAGAATTTTGAGTTTGTATGAAAACTCTCTTACAGAGTAAATGAATAAACACTGAAGATCAAAAGTGTATACAGAGAAAACAGATGAATAACAGAGAATTAATATGAGCTTGTGAGTTCTTGCGCTATGTTCTTGTGTTTCTCCGTGAGTCTCTGTGTATATATATAGTTGCTCCAACTTTTGCCCGTTTGGAATTTCTTCAGTTGTGGAGCGGGACATTTGAAAATATTGGCAGACATGCGCATGTTGAATAATCTGAGTGTGGTTGGTGACAGCGTGTATACAATCATATTGTCTGCCGTTATTTGACTTTTCCTCATGTGGTCCACTTCCAACGTTTATATTCCTGTATTATACTTTTAAAATAATCAAAACAATGTTAAACAATGATAAAGAGTAGTGATGATATGAATAAACAATAATCAATCATATTCGGAATGAACGTTGTGATTCTTAGCATTTTCGGTGGTCAAACAGGGCATCACTCGAGCATGAAAGATTCACTTCGAGTGATCTCCTATTTTCCTTCATATACCTCTGTTATCGGGTTGTGCTTCCATGGAAAATTAGAGAGAAAAGATCTTCACTCGCGGGTGAAGAGAGGCCTCACTCGAGCACAAAATCTCTGCTCGAGTGATCTTTACACTTTACACTGGGAATGTCTTCTCGGGTCATCACTCGCATTCCATTTTGACACGAGTGAGAATTTGCACTCGCGAGTGATATGGACCCTCACTCGAGCACACTTACCTTTGCTCGAGTGAGAAGCATATTCTCAAGGAATATGCTCTCTAAACCATCACTCGCATCAGAATTCCAGAGGGATAGAATTTTCACTCGCAAGTGATTTTGGTCCTCACTCGAGCACACTTACCTCTGCTCGAGTGAGAAGCATATTCTCAAGGAATATGCTCTCTTGAACAAGCACTCGCAACTGATCTTGAGAGGGATGGACAAATTACTCGCAAGCATATCTGAACTTCAAGACTCTCGGCCAAGTACTCGCAGTGCCTTGCTCGAGTAGAGAAGAAAGCATGCCTTTGCTTGCTCTCGGCCAAGCACTCGCATACCCTTGCTCGAGTGAATATAGGAAGCATACCATTACTTGCTCTCGGCCAAGCACTCGCATACCATCACTCGCATCCGTGCTCGAGTGAGAATGACTTCTCTGCTCGAGTGCATACTTTGTGCTTCGAGTGATCCATTGATTACAGAGGGAGAATGCTTCTCGGGGACTCACTTCCTGGCTTTCTCTCACACCTGCTCGAGTACAGAAGTGATTTGTGCTCGAGTGCAGATTTCATGCTCGAGCACTCAAGTGCATTTTCACAGCAGATATCAGCAAACATCAAATATGCATTTGGTAACTTCAAAACTTTTCTTAACCTTCTAAAAACATGTTTTGCACATAATTGAATTATTGTTATCATCAAAACTTGGGATCTAACATTCTCCCCCTTTTTGATGATGACAAAACTCTTTGTGATGAAGGTTTAAAAGAAATTGAATGAAATTGAAAAATTTTGAAATTTCTTCAAAGTTTCCAAAATGCATATCAAGGTGAAGTTCCAAATTCAAATTTTCCTGCAATGTTTCCTTTGGACACTTAACAGCCAAGATAAGTATAGTGTGAGGTATATAACTTAACAAGAATTTAATAACTTGAAACATTGAAATTTTGAAAACTTGAACCATGTCATTAATTGTAACAAACTTGAACAACACATAATACCAGAATATAACTTCAAAATAGTAACATGACATATTTCTCAAAATCCTACCCATTACAGAAAATCTACCCAAACACCCATATACACCCTTCAGAAGCTCAGAAAACATCACACACCCTTCTCCCCCGTTTTGTCAACATCAGAAGGGGGGACCATGGCAGTGAGAGGGTCAATGGGCGGATCAGAAGGAGATGTTGGCTGTGGTAAAGGCGACCGATCAAAGGTAACATCAACATTAGACTCTAGATCAGTGAAAAGTACATGAGTCTGTGGATGAGTTGGTGAGGTATGAGTGGTCTCTGGAGGCACCCCGGAAGATGAGGAGGGAAAATGTGAGTGCAGGAAAGTCTCCATCTTGGTGATCCTCTGTGACATCTCATCTTGTGTTTTGAACATTAGTTCAAAGTTAAGATTGGCCTGGTTTACCAATTTAATGACTTGTGTTTCCATCTTCTCCACAAGCTTCTCATATTCATCTACCAACTCCTTCTTCAAACTTGATACAGCTTGATTAATTACCTCAGTCAGATGATTAGACAAAGAGGCATTGAGAAAGGAAGGAGGAGGAATAGGCCCTTGTGCAGATGATTGTGCCTCATCTCCTCTGGATGGAGTGGCTTCCCTCTTTGATGTGGCTTTGGTCCGACTCACCGGAAGATTGATACCCATGTGAGTTAATTGAGTCTTACCAAACCGTGAGATTAGGACCCTTTCTTTTCCTTCCAAATACCAAATTTTGTTTTTCATCAAGATGAAGGAAACAAGTTGAGGGTAAGGAATGGTTGCAGATTTTGTTGAAGAGAATCTAAACCTTCTTATTTCATTAAAAATGATCTCCCCTACATTCCTTTGTTGTTTAGCAACCAAAGAAGCCAAGAGATAATAATCTTTTTGAGCAAAGTGAGTAAAGTTCCTGGATTTATTGACTATGCTCCGAGAATAAATGTAATGAAGGATTCTGTGATTATCAGGCATCTCAATAGGCTTGAAAGTAAGGGGGCCAATTGGGTCTTTAGGTCTTAAAATTTTAAAGGTTTCATTGGCAGAGAAAAAGGGTGGATCAGTAAGAGGTACCACATAACCAAGTAAATCATTTATGATTTTGGCAGAGATCATAATGAATTTCCCTCTAATGGTTGTAGATACAGCTTCTTCAATCAAATCACCGGATCTAGACATGATATTATGAATTTTCATGTTGGAATAAAATGTCTTTACAACAGTGGGGGAATATGGCATATGAATGTTTAGCCAGGGAGCATAGTACTGAAGATAAGGATACAAGTCCAAATGACAATTCTTTTTCAGATAATCCAAATCAACATATACTACTGGACAGAAATGCCTATGTTTGAATTCATCATCATATACCTGCTGAGATACTGCCTTAAGTTCTGTCACATTGAATCCCTCAGGAGGGCTAGTGAGTTGGTCATCCACTGGTGCTTGGGAGGCCGAAGGTGCTCTAGAGGCAGAAACACTGGGTTGCTTAACTTTATGTGAACTTGAAGCACCAACCTGAGATGCAATCTTCCCAACTATCTTGTCCAATTTGGATTTTTCTATTGCTTCTCTGAGTTGTCTCCCCAATGTATCATCAGAGGAAGAGGATGATTGGGGTTGCTCTGAATCCTTCTTCTTCCCTTTTCCTTGCACTTCTTTGGATTGAGACCGGGTGATTATAGGTTCCTTGAATGCCACACCCTTGGGTTTCTTTTGAGGAGGTTGATCTTTCTTTGAAACTCGAGGTTTTGGGTGAGGTTTCTTAGCCGGAGTCCTCTTCTTGGTCTTGGGTTTAGGAGGAGGTGACGGTGAAGATGAAATTTTAGGAGATGGAGGTGTTGGTTCAGGGGTACCCGATTTACTGCCAGCAGACTGAGTAGGAGATGGAGAATGGGATCTTTGAGGAATAGAAGGTGTTTTGGTTCTTGCCATTGGAGAATCAAGAAAGAAAGATAAAAACGCACAACTTTCGAATGTTAAGAGAAAAGAGAAATTAGGGTTTGAATGAGAAATGCAGAAGGTAAAAATCACCTTTTATGGAAGATTGAAGAGTTGTAACGGTGATTTAAAGTAGAGAGACGTGATTGAATGGTGAGAGAACGGTTGAAGGTGAAGAGTTGTGTCTTTCGAGTGAGAGAGCACTTCGAGTGAGAGAAGGAAGTGCGACGTTCTGAGCTCCCCAGTAACTGATATAAGTGACAGTGCTCGAGCATGAACCCTAGTGCTCGAGTGATGTTCATACTGTGCTCGCGAGTGTTCTATCTGTGCTCGAGTGATTTTCTGGAAAAATAAAGAAGCAATTAAAACGTACCTGGATTGTGAATTTCTTGACATATTTTTGCTTCTTTGTACTCAAATCCTCCAAGATCATTTGAGTAACCATAATTTGGATAGCTTTTGCACAGAGATTCTTCTTTCTCACTCGAGCAGGCATTCCTCACCTCAAGCATGTTCATCCCATGCTCGAGTGAGAATTCCTCACTCGCGAGTGAGCTCAATTCTCACTGTTGTATATGATGTATTCCCTTGATATTTTTAACTCCTCTGCTAACCTCTGTTCTAACTAAAAGAGAACAGAGTATCATGAATAGTGCTGTGCTCGAGCAGAGCTTCTTGTGCTCGAGTGACACAGCTCCTCACTCGAGCAGTACCTCCTGTGCTTCGAGTGAGACTCCTGCAAAAACACATTTTGGCCACTCCGATGCCAAAGTCAGTATGATTATCATCAAAACAAACATTTAATTAAACTTTTTAATAAGAAAACTTACAACTCATTGGGATTAACCATTCCCAATTCTCTTCGAATATAGAGAAATTGCTCTTTTGCAATCGGTTTCGTGAAAATATCCGCAAGTTGAAGATGAGTTGGTATGAATTCCACTTTGACATCTTTCTTTTGAACATGATCTCGAATGAAATGATGTCGAATGTCTATATGCTTGGTTCTTGAATGTTGTACAGGATTCTTTGCCAAGCTTATCGTGCTAGTATTATCACAATAGATTGGGATTTCTTTTAAATAAATTCCCAAATCTTGAAGTTGTTGTTTTAACCATAGCACTTGAGAACAGCAGCTTGCTACAGCTATATATTCAGCTTCAGTCGAAGATAATGAAACCGTGTTCTGCTTCTTGCTGAACCATGACACTAGAGAACCTCCGAGAAATTGACATTGTCCACTGGTACTCTTTCTGTCAGTTTTATATCCACCGTGATCTGAATCTGAATATGCCATTAGATACTCGTTCCCTCTCTTTGGATACCAAAGTCCAAGCTCTGAAGTATCTCCTAGATATTTGAAAATTCTTTTTACTGTCTCTGCATGAGATACTTTAGGATTGGATTGATACCTTGCACACATTCCTACACTGAACTGAATATCTGGCCTGCTTGCTGTAAGATAGAGTAATGAACCAATCATTCCTCTATACTTTGTGATGTTGAAGCTTGGTCCCTTTGCATCAGCATCCAGCAATGTTGTAGAACTCATTGGAGTATCAGCTCCATTAGTATTATCTAGTCCATATTTCTTCAGCAACTCTTTCAAATACTTTGTCTGAGATATAAATATGCCATTCTTCTTTTGTTTGATCTGAAGTCCAAGGAAGAAGTTCAATTCTCCCATCATGGACATTTCAAATTCACCCTGCATGATCTTAGAGAAATCTTGACACATAGATTCGTTAGTAGCACCAAAAATAATATCATCAACATAAATTTGAACTATTAGAATATCACTTTTGTTATGTTTGATGAATAGAGTTGTATCGACTTTACCTCTGACAAAACCTTGATCAAGAAGAAATTTGCTTAGTCTTTCATACCAAGCTCTGGGTGCTTGTTTCAAACCATATAGTGCTTTCTTAAGTTTGAAGACATAATCAGGTTTTGTTTCATCTTCAAAACCCGGAGGCTGTTCGACGTAAACTTCCTCCATAATATAACCATTTAGAAAAGCGCTTTTTACATCCATTTGATAAAGTTTGAAACTTTTGATGCAAGCAAAAGCTAAGAGTACTCGTATTGCTTCCAATCTTGCCACTGGAGCATATGTTTCCTCATAATCAATACCTTCTTCTTGATTATAGCTTTTGGCAACCAATCTTGCTTTATTTCTTACAATGATTGCTGATTCATCAAGTTTGTTTTTGAAAACCCATTTGGTCCCTATAACCGTATGGTCTTTAGGTCGAGGAACCAAATCCCAAACTTGATTTCTTTGAAATTGATTTAGTTCTTCTTGCATAGCAATCACCCAATCATTGTCAGATAAAGCTTCTTCTATATTAGAAGGCTCAATTTCAGAAATAAAAGCTGAAAAAGTTACCTCATTAAGGATTCTATTTCTGGTTTTGACACCTTCATGAATATCTCCTATAACTTGATCAATTGGATGATCTTTCATATGTCTCCATGCTTTGGGTTGAGCATGATCATCGACATCTTCTATATTTTGAAAATCATTTGTTTCAAAATCATCCTGATTTGAAATGGATTTGTTTTTCTTGATTGAATCCATTTCTTCTTCATCATTAAGTTTTGTCTGAGATTCAATTTCATCAAACACAACATGAATAGATTCTTCAATAGTACATGTTCTTTTATTGAAAACTCTATAAGCTTTACTTCTATTAGAGTATCCTAGAAAAATACCTTCATCAGACTTAGAATCAAATTTACCTAAATTTTCCTTACCATTGTTATGAATGAAGCACTTACACCCAAAGATATGAAGATGAGCAATGTTTGGCTTCCTTCCTTTGTAAAGTTCATATGGTGTCTTTCCAAGAGATTTGCGAATATATGCTCTGTTTGAGATATAGCATGCAGTACTCATTGCATCTGCCCAGAACACTTGTGACATTTCTTTTTCATTAAGTAAGGCTCTTGCCATTTCTGTAAGCACTCTGTTCTTCCTCTCCACTACTCCATTTTGTTGAGGTGTTCTTGGAGCTGAGAAGTTGTGATCTATCCCTTCGTTGTTGCAGTAATCTTCAAACAATTGATTATCAAATTCTCCTCCATGATCTGTTCTAATAGAAACAATAGCAACACCTTTCTCATTTTGAACCTTTTTGGCAAACATAATAAATTCAGCAAAAGTTTCATCTTTTGAGCCAATGAATATGGTCCAAGCAAATCTAGTAAAATCATCTACAATTACTAACGTATATAAATTTCCTCCAAAACTTTTTACTCTTGCAGGTCCTACCAAATCCATATGAAGTAATTGTAAAGGTTTTGAAGTAGAAATTTCATATTTTGTTTTAAAAGAAGATTTAGTTTGTTTGCCTTTTTGACATGCTTCACAAATCATGTTATCTTTGAATTTTAGCTTAGGAAGGCCAACAACTAAATCTTTTCTGATCAATTTGTCAAGTTGATTCATATTGACATGAGCCAAACGCTTATGCCATAACCAACTTTCCTCTGATCGACTCAGAAAACAATTTTCAGAGGAATTTGAATTAAAATCAATTGTATAACAATTACCGTCCCTTTGAGCTCGGATTTTTGCCTTGATAGTTTCTTTGTTTAGAGGTAGATCTTTCTTACTGACTATCAAGCATTCTTTTGAGTCGAAGATCACCCAGTTATCTTTGTCAGTGCTTTGGCTCACGCTTAAGAGATTGTGGCATAAACCTTCAACATAATATACTCCGTTGATTTGAAAGCCATCTGTTCTTCCCACTTCACCAATTCCAGCAATACGACCGGATTGATTTCCTCCAAAAGTCACCTTTCCTCCTTCTCTAGGTTCAAACATGGTGAACTTATTTTTGTCACCAGTCATGTGTCTCGAACATCCACTATCGATATACCATTTGTTCGCTCGAGATGCCTTGAGACATACCTAGAATAAGATGATCAAGTTTTAGGTACCCACGCTTTCTTGGGTCCTTTGTGGTTAGTATTTGGAATATGTGTCCCTTTCGGAACCCATTTATATGTTCCAACAACCTTTCCCTTTTTGAAGTAACATGATGAAGTATAATGTCCTTTCCTATTACAAAAATTGCATGACACAAATGGATTTGATGTATGCACAGAATTCCTAAAATATTTAATATAGTCTCTACTACTCTTCTTATTCTTATTATGCACAGCATTATATCCAATTCCAGATTTATCAAAGGAAACTTTCTGAGAATTTAAGATAACCTTGAGAGTTTCACTTCCTTTAGTAAATTTTTCAACAATCTTTGTTAAGTCTTCTATTTTCTTATCTTTCTCTTTACACATTTCATGTGATGATATGACATTACTTTCTAATTCTTTTACTTTCTTCTTATAACTAACCATTTCTTTAGCAACTTTAATGAACTCAGTATGCAATGCATTATATTCAGATAATAATTCATTATAAGAGGGTTCGGAGTCACTTACCTCAGAGTCTGATTCTTCTTCCTTAGCTACCAAGCATAGATTGGCTACTTCGTCGTTGTCATTTTCTTCGTCTGACGAACTATCACCCCAAATAGATGATATATATGCTTTCTTTTTCTGCTTCCTTTTGTCTTTATTTCTGAAGCATTCAGATTTGATGTGTCCTGGTTTCCCACATTCATAGCACACTATTTGTTGTTCTTTGTTTTCTTTCTTGCTTGATCCACCTTGATAGTTCTTGAAATTCCTTTGTCCTCTTCTGTAAAATTTCTTGAACTTTCTCACTATCATTCCCATTTCATCATCACTAGGAACATCTTCATTTTCGGAAGTTTCTTCTTGTTCTTTGATAGCTTTAAGTGCAACTCCCTTTTTCTTTTTATCATCGAATTCTTCAAGTTCCTTTTTGAATCTCAACTTACCTTCATATTCAGAAAGACTTCCAAAGAGAGCAGCTACGGATCTCATAGACTCTCCTTTGGCTTCTTCAATGGCTGTCACCTTAGCTTCCCACTCTTTTGTAAGAATATTAAGAATCTTTCTTACCTGGGAATTTTGATCAAACGACTTTCCAAGAGCAGATAATTGATTAACAAGATGAGTATACCTTAGTTCAAATTCTGATATACTTTCTCCAGATTTCATACGAAATAAATCATATTCTGTAATTAAAGTATTGATTCTATTCTCTTTAATTCCAGATGTACCTTCATGAGCAATTTCAAGAGCATCCCACATATCTTTGGCAGTAGGTAAAGTACATATACGAAAATATTCTTTTTGACTAAGAGCACTCTGTATCATTAAAATGGCTTTGCTATTTAATGTTACTAACCTCTTGTCATTCTCGTCAAACTCATCTGGGCTCTTTTTAACAGTTCTATCTTCGATTTTCTTCATTGGAACATAGTCACCATCTTGTATAACATTCCACAATCCATACTCGTTGGCCATCACGAACACTCTAAATTTGGCTTTCCAGAACGAAAAATGTTCTCCAGCAAAACCAGGAGGTCTAGTGATTGAGGCTCCATCAGGAAGGATATTTTCACCCATTGTTGCCATTTGACGGATCCTTCTCAAGCTGTTAGGCTTCTTCGGAGAAGACAAGGCTCTGATACCAAATGTAAGAGGCAAGCTTCACCCAAGAGGGGGGTGAATTGGGTGATGTTATAAATTTTTCGTTTGAGATGGTGATATGTAAATATAGTGGATAGAGTAGAGTAGAGAAGATTTGAGCACAGAGAGTTATACTGGTTCGGCCTAACAACAATGCCTACGTCCAGTCCTCAGAGATCAAGACCTACTGAGATTTTCACAATATCTCCAAGATTCAATGGGCTCTCAGGACGCCACAAGACAACAATCGTCCTTGAATGGACTACGAGCAGAAATATTCTCTCAACAAGAAACTTCTCTCCCCCTTACGACAAGGCTTATGTGCAGAGAAACAACCTATGATTCTTCTCACTTGCTTATGTATACAAGACTTATGAGCAGCAACGTTTTCTTCCGCTTACACCACTGTAAGTCTTATGAACAACAACGTTCTCTCCTGCTTGTATCTTATAAGGCTTATGAGTGAAAGATACTACAAGGAATTCTCTCAACTGCTTCTCTCGTAAGGAATAACTACCCTCTCAAGATCCCAATACCTTGAGATTACACAAACATAGAATTTTGAGTTTGTATGAAAACTCTCTTACAGAGTAAATGAATAAACACTGAAGATCAAAAGTGTATACAGAGAAAACAGATGAATAACAGAGAATTAATATGAGCTTGTGAGTTCTTGCGCTATGTTCTTGTGTTTCTCCGTGAGTCTCTGTGTATATATATAGTTGCTCCAACTTTTGCCCGTTTGGAATTTCTTCAGTTGTGGAGCGGGACATTTGAAAATATTGGCAGACATGCGCATGTTGAATAATCTGAGTGTGGTTGGTGACAGCGTGTATACAATCATATTGTCTGCCGTTATTTGACTTTTCCTCATGTGGTCCACTTCCAACGTTTATATTCCTGTATTATACTTTTAAAATAATCAAAACAATGTTAAACAATGATAAAGAGTAGTGATGATATGAATAAACAATAATCAATCATATTCGGAATGAACGTTGTGATTCTTAGCATTTTCGGTGGTCAAACAGGGCATCACTCGAGCATGAAAGATTCACTTCGAGTGATCTCCTATTTTCCTTCATATACCTCTGTTATCGGGTTGTGCTTCCATGGAAAATTAGAGAGAAAAGATCTTCACTCGCGGGTGAAGAGAGGCCTCACTCGAGCACAAAATCTCTGCTCGAGTGATCTTTACACTTTACACTGGGAATGTCTTCTCGGGTCATCACTCGCATTCCATTTTGACACGAGTGAGAATTTGCACTCGCGAGTGATATGGACCCTCACTCGAGCACACTTACCTTTGCTCGAGTGAGAAGCATATTCTCAAGGAATATGCTCTCTAAACCATCACTCGCATCAGAATTCCAGAGGGATAGAATTTTCACTCGCAAGTGATTTTGGTCCTCACTCGAGCACACTTACCTCTGCTCGAGTGAGAAGCATATTCTCAAGGAATATGCTCTCTTGAACAAGCACTCGCAACTGATCTTGAGAGGGATGGACAAATTACTCGCAAGCATATCTGAACTTCAAGACTCTCGGCCAAGTACTCGCAGTGCCTTGCTCGAGTAGAGAAGAAAGCATGCCTTTGCTTGCTCTCGGCCAAGCACTCGCATACCCTTGCTCGAGTGAATATAGGAAGCATACCATTACTTGCTCTCGGCCAAGCACTCGCATACCATCACTCGCATCCGTGCTCGAGTGAGAATGACTTCTCTGCTCGAGTGCATACTTTGTGCTTCGAGTGATCCATTGATTACAGAGGGAGAATGCTTCTCGGGTACTCACTTCCTGGCTTTCTCTCACACCTGCTCGAGTACAGAAGTGATTTGTGCTCGAGTGCAGATTTCATGCTCGAGCACTCAAGTGCATTTTCACAGCAGATATCAGCAAACATCAAATATGCATTTGGTAACTTCAAAACTTTTCTTAACCTTCTAAAAACATGTTTTGCACATAATTGAATTATTGTTATCATCAAAACTTGGGATCTAACACCCATTGCTTTAAGTTCTTTCTAACAAAACTTCGTAAGAGATTGCCAAGAATTCTGTTAACAGCTTCTGTTTGTCCATCAGTTTGAGGATGGCTAGCACTGCTAAACTGAAGCTTAGTTCCTATCTTTTTCCATAAAGTCCTCCAAAAATGGCTTACAAACTTGATGTCTCTATCAGAGGTGACGGTTTTTGGAATTCCATGGAGACGAACAATCTCCTTGAAGTACAAATCTGCAACTTGAACCGCATTATTAGTCTTTTGGCAAGGAATAAAGTGAGCCATCTTTGAAAAATTGTCAACAACCACCATGTTAGAACAAGCGTTTCACCCAAGAGGGGGGGTGAATTGGGTGATACTAAAATTTCGTCGGAAATATAAAACTTTAGCAGAGGAATTAAAAACAGTAATGAGTAAGGAGAAATATCACCGAAGTGTGCACCAGGAGTTATACTGGTTCGGTCACAACCACTTTGACCTACGTCCAGTCCTCAGATCTTCTCTGAGAGTTTCACTATAACTTCCAAGATTCAGTGGGTTCTTGGCACCTCAGTACAAGCAAGTTCCTATACCTGGACACTCGCTCCCCCTTACAAGTTGCAATTCAATCCCAACTCAAGGTTCCACAACCTTAAGTTATCTCAATAACAAATATTGAGTTTGAATGAAATATCTCTCTTACAGAGTGAATAAGGATCACTGAAGCATAGAAATATGATTTCAATGTGAAAACAGAGCAATAAGCTTGATAATACGTTTGTGTGTATGCTTGTTGTTGTTCCTCTGTTTGGATGTTCCCATATATATAGATATGTTGGTGATGACCGTTGGAACATTTTCTTACGTCCGTTGGAGAGTGCGCAGCCACTATTGACTTTTCAAGTTTTTGAAAAATATCCGTTGGCGGTGGTTGGCATTTGAACGTTTCTTTTGACTTCAATCTCTTGAAGTGTTTTCTTCATTGTTTATCTGTAAATAGACTAAGAATACTAATACAATGAAAGGTTAATCATATAGGAAACAAATCTATGAACGTTTGAATGATTTCAGAATTTCTGGGCAAGCTTACTCGAGTACCTCCTCGAGTATTGCTTGAATGTTACTCGAGTACCTACTCGAGTATCTTCGGGAATTCTGAAAGTCAATGAATAAAAATAAGAACACTCGGGTAGTGCATGGAATAACTTAATTTTAAACCTTTGGAAAAATCATTTACTCGGATACATACTCGAGTAATGCACTGTCAACTTTATATATTACTCGGGTACCTACTCGAGTAATTCACTCACAACTTTATGAGTTACTCGGGTACCTACTCGAGTAATGTTGCAGAATTTCAAAAACCGAGAGCACTTACCATGTTATTCGAGTACTTACTTGAGTAATTAATTCATTTTTGTATGGGTTACTCGGGTATCACCTCGAGTAACTGTACTTTCTGAACATGGCTTACTCGGGTAGTGACTTGAGGTTTACCTTCAAAATAACTTATCATACTCGGGTACCAACTTCAAGTTTTTCACTTACCTTAGTGAGTTACTCGAGTACATACTCGAGTAAATTGTTGCAGTGGTACAAAGTGCCGAGAGCTCCATTTTTTCAGAAATAGAGGTACTCGAGTAGCGCCTCGAGTATCGTTGGTAACCTGAAGGCAACTGGAAGTTTTCCATATGATTACTCGAGTAGCTCCTCGAGTAATGTTGCAGTAGTACTAAATGCCGAGAGCTGCACATTTTTAGAAACAGGGTTACTCGAGTAGCTCCTCGAGTATCATTGGCATCCTGAAAACTTTTACACGGTTACTCGAGTATCTCCTCGAGTAAAGTTGCCTGGTTACTGGAAGTTGTCTCTGGTTACTTCAAGTTTTGTCTCATTACTCGAGTACATACTCGAGTAATGCCTTAGGAAACTTGAAGTTAATCAAGTTTCTCAGCATTATCTCCCTGTCCTTTCTTCATTACTTCCAAGCTTACTTCAAGTGATGCTTATTCCTGTAATTGCTTAGATCAAACTTGTTTAATAATTATTTCCTTTTCAAACCATTCTTTTGTTATCATCAAAACATGAGATCTAACATTCTCCCCCTTTTTGATGATGACAAAACTTGGTGATTTTGGATAGCTTTTCAAAAAAAATATATCTCAGTTCACCTTACATTCACAAAAACTTCATTAGTTCAAACTTTAACATCATAACTTAAATATACTTGCATTAAACTTTAAAATTTCAAATTACAAGATAAAGTTCATAATGAAATGCTCCCTAAAACCCATATACACCCAATTATCCCAAAATAAACTAGGACACTTTCACAAAATCACTTCAAGCTCTTCTCCCCCTTTTTGGCGTCATCAATGAGGTGGAGGGCTAGGAGGTTTGACCACGGAAATGGGTTTTACTGGAAAGACCAACCCACCACCATCTGAACTATCAAAAGAACTAGATGACACAGGTTCAGGAAGATTGAGAGGTGGGATAACAAGGTCATCTCTAGGCTGGAGAGGAGAAGGTTGGAAGACAACCATAGTAGTGTCAGCTTCTGGAGTGGTCTGGTTCTCTGGGGTGGTCTCAGCCATGGGAGTAAGATGATCAGAGGAGGATGTGGAAGAAGAAATTTCCTCTGTGGGAGCAGGTGATGGAGTTGGTTTAGGATCATTTTCTGGTTGAGGTTTGGGAGGTGAATCATCAATGGTAATGTGAGTGGTCTCATGGGTTTCAGGATCATCCACTGAGAATAGAAATTCTTTGCCTTGGGGCTCAAGTGGATCAGAACCCAGAGGAGTAGATGGTTCAGCCTCAGGAATAGGATCAATAATAGGAGGGTTCTCTGGAGGAGGTGGTGGAGCAGATGAGGAAGGACCAACAGAAGGTCCAGGGCCCAAAGAATCCAACCGTGCCAGAATTAATCTCAAAGTCTCTCCCTGGGCACGTTGCTCTGCTAGTAACTCCTCATGCCTTCTATCCATCCTTTCAACCATTTCCTCATGCCTTTTGTCGATTTTCTCAACCAGCTCTCCCATTTTGAAGTTCGTATTGGTGATTAACTCAGCGTTTGTATTGGCTATGTCCACATGGAAGCCTCTGAGCATATTCTCCATAAAGTGCTGGAGAGTGGCATTGAGGAAGGATGGTGATGATGTGGTACCAGCTGGAGCCGATGACTGAGTGTCATCCATCCTACTGGTTTCAGCCTCAGTAGCCTTCCGCTTCTTCATAGATCCAGACTCCAGAGGGCCTTTGAGAGGGATGTCAATTTTCAACTTCCCAATTTGATTTCTCCCCACTGGGGTTAACCTTTCAATCGGCTCCTTACTATCCAAGTACCATATCTTGTTTTCTTTCAAGATTAGTGACACAATCTGTGGATATGGCATTGGTGTAGTAGGCTTCCCTTCCACCTTGTACCTCTTCATCTCTGAGAAGATATACTCTCCCAGATCCTTTTGTTCCTTAAGAAGCAGTGAAGCAAACCACCTAAAGTCCCTATCAGAGAAGTGGGTATAATTGTTGGCTTTGTTTACTAGGGACCTAGAGTATATGTACCAAAGGACCCTATGATGATCACACATATCACTGGGCTTGAAATTTAGAGGGCCAACTATCTCACCGGGTTTGAGAATTGTGAAAATTTGGTTTGGCTCAAGCTCTGAATAGATATCATCAGGGGGGTTCTCTATCCCTAACCACAAGTTAATTCTGGAAGGTGAAATTAAGATCTCTTGACCTCTTACAAATGTGGTCATTTCTTCCTCTACTGAGGTTCGGTTAGGCTTACTTATAATTTCTAGGTTGCAATAGAAATGGGTAATTACTTTAGTACAAAATGGTAACTTAATAGAAAGCCAGGGCATAAAGGGTTCTAGATAAGAGCTTAGGTCATACTTCACTACCTCTTGAAGCAACTTCAGATCAACATAGTGTGTTTTGCACACTTTCCTTCTGGAGAATTGAGTTGAGTACTTCAGAGACTCCACCAATTTGCTCACATTGTATTCCTTTGGTGGGGAAGTGATCTCTGCTTCCGGAATCTTGGACTTCTTAGAAGATTGACCCTTCTCCATTTGGTCAATGATCCCAGCCATAGCACTTGCCACTTTCTTGTCATATTTTGGCTTTTTGAGTGGCTTAGGAGTGAAAGAAGGGGTAGAGGAATCAGAGTGAGGAGGTGAGGGAGATTTGGTACTCTTCCCTCTTCCGGTAGAGGTACTCTTCTTGGATTGAGCCCTAGTGACAATAGGTTCTTTAATCACAATACCTTTGGCTTTTGGTTGTGGTTGGAGAGGAATTTTGGCTTTTGATCTCGGAGTCAATTTTCTTCTCTTTTTGGGAGGAGAAGAAGGAGGATCAGAGTGAGGTTGGGAATCAGAGGAATTCATGGGAGTAAGATTTTTGGTTCTCATTGTTCAGAAAAATTGAAAAAAACGAGAAACTCAGAAAAAAAATGAGAAAACTGTCGCACAGAGATTTTGAACAGAATAGGAAGTTTTGGAACTTGAAATCAGTTGGGTTTTGACGGAAATGAGGCAAGGAATCAATTGGGAAAAGTTTTTGAAAGAGTGTATAGTGATTTACTCGAGGTGATTTTGTGAAAATGACCGAGTTCGCGCAAGATAAAGACCTAACTCCCGACTTTACTCGAGGCCGTACTCGAGTAATATTCAAGGATACTCGAGGCCTTCCTCGAGTGATCATACAGAAAACTTTAAAAATAATTCATTTAAATTGCGTACCTGGCATGAATAATATAGTAATTATCCATGGATGTTCCCTCGATCATTTATAACCCATTTCGAACAGATTTGAGTCATTTTTCATCAATTTGAAAATCTGGACTCCGACTTTACTCGAGGCCTTACTCGAGTAACATTCAAGTGTACTCGAGGCACGCCTCGGGTAACCATCTTTTTAACCTCTGACTCTTCATTTCTTCGAAATCTGAGCCGTTATGTTTGAAAATCAAGTAACTTGATCCGTTACTTCCAGTTTTGGTGTCCATTACTCGAGTACATACTCGAGTAACATGCTCCTTTACTTCAAGTTACTCCTCGGGTAATGTTTCTCAGATAGCCAAAACTTCAAGTTGGTACTCCAGTAAATATGTCCTCTGATCACCTCTGTTTTTATTTCACAAAACAGAGTTTCAACCTTCCTGCAAAACAAATTTCTATATACTCCGATGCTTAAGTTAGTAATCATCAAAACTTTAACAAGTGACTTCATCTAATATTATGAAATGCTGAAATTACTTATAACTCATTGGGATTTACCATTCCCAATTCTCTTCTAATGTATAGAAATTGATCTTTTGCAAGGGGTTTTGTGAAGATATCTGCTAGTTGAAGATGAGTAGGAATGAATATTACTTTCACATCTTTCTTCTGTACATGGTCTCTGATGAAGTGATGCCTGACATCGATATGCTTGGTTCTAGAGTGTTGAACTGGATTCTTTGCCAAGCTTATCGTACTTGTATTGTCACAATAGATTGGTATTTCCTTGAGATAAATACCAAGATCTTGTAGTTGTTGTTTTAACCATATCACTTGTGCACAACAACTTGAGACTGCAACATATTCGGCTTCCGTTGACGAAAGAGACACTGTATTTTGTTTCTTGCTGAACCACGATACAAGAGATCCCCCAAGAAATTGTCCTTGTCCACTGGTGCTCTTTCTGTCTGTTTTGTATCCTCCATGATCTGAATCTGAATATGCAACAAGATATTCACTTCTTCCTTTGGGATACCACAGACCCAGTTCGGGTGTGTCAGCAAGGTATCTAAAGATTCGTTTGACTGTTTCAGCATGTGATTCTTTTGGTGCTGATTGATATCTTGCACATATGCCAACACTAAATTGGATGTCCGGTCTGCTTGCCGTGAGGTAGAGTAATGATCCAATCATTCCTCTATACTTTGTTATGTTGTAGTCTTTACCTTTGACATCAGCATCAAGCAATGTAGTTGAACTCATAGGCGTATCTGTCCCATTTGCTTCATCCATTCCATACTTCTTTAATAGCTCTTTTAAATACTTTGTTTGAGATATGAAGATTCCATTCTTTCTTTGTTTGATTTGTAAACCAAGAAAGAAATTCAATTCTCCCATCATTGACATCTCAAATTCTCCCTGCATTATCTCAGAAAATTCCTTACATAGAGATTCATTAGTAGCACCGAAAACAATGTCATCAACATATATTTGAACAATTAAAATATCATTGTGTTTTCGTTTTATAAAGAGTGTTGTATCAACTTTTCCTCGTACAAAACCTTGATCGATGAGAAACTTACTGAGCCTTTCATACCATGCTCTAGGAGCTTGTTTTAAACCGTATAAAGCCTTTTTGAGTTTGAAAACATGGTCAGGTTTAGTAACATCCTCAAAGCCTGGAGGTTGTTCTACATACACTTCTTCCATGATGTAACCATTTAGAAAAGCACTCTTTACATCCATTTGATAGAGTTTGAATCCCTTGATGCATGCAAAGGCTAAGAGTACACATATAGCTTCCAATCTAGCCACTGGAGCATACGTTTCCTCATAATCAATTCCTTCTTCCTGATTATAGCCTTTGGCCACCAATCTTGCCTTGTTTCTGACAATAATTGCAGATTCATCAAGTTTGTTCTTGAATACCCATTTAGTACCAATGATTGGATGATCTTTGGGTCGGGGCACCAAATCCCAAACTTGATTTCTCTCAAATTGATTTAGTTCTTCTTGCATTGCTATAACCCAATCATTGTCTGATAAGGCTTCATCAATGTTAGAAGGTTCAATCTCAGAAATGAATGCAGAAAAACTTACTTCATTGAAAATTTTATTTCTAGTTTTGATCCCTTCATTCACATCTCCTATGACTTGATCTAGGGGATGACTTTTATTGTATCTCCAAGCTCTAGGTTGACCTAGGGATTGCTCTTCTTCCTTAGTTTCATCAACCTCTGGAATAAGAGACTTAGAAATAGATTTTTCTTGATTTAAAACAATTTCCTGTTCTTCATCAATGGTTTTGTCAGAGGATTCAAATTCATCAAATACAATATGAATTGATTCTTCAACAACACATGTTCGTTTATTGAAAACTCTATATGCTTTACTTCGGTTAGAGTATCCTAGGAAAATTCCTTCATCAGTTTTAGAATCAAATTTTCCTAAGTTATCTTTACCATTATTATGAATGAAACACTTACAGCCGAAGATGTGTAGATGAGCAATGTTTGGCTTTCTTCCTTTGTACAGCTCGTATGGTGTCTTACCAAGTTTTGTTCTGATATAGGCTCTATTTGAAATGTAGCATGCTGTACACATGGCATCAGCCCAAAATACTTGAGACACGTTCTTTTCGTTCAACATTGCTCTAGCCATTTCTGTAAGCACTCTATTCTTGCGTTCTACAACTCCATTTTGTTGAGGCGTCCTTGGAGCAGAGAAATTGTGATCAATCCCATTAGTGTCACAATACTCTTCAAATGCTTGATTTTCAAATTCTCCGCCATGGTCGGTCCTAATACCTGCAATGGACATACCTTTCTCATTTTGCACTTTCTTAGCAAAGACAATAAATTCTTCAAACGTTTCATCTTTTGATGATAGAAAGATAACCCATGTAAATCTAGAGAAATCATCAACAATGACCAATGAATATAAGTTGCCACCAAGACTCTTTACTCTTGCTGGACCAACTAAATCCATATGCAATAGTTGAAGTGGTCTATTTGTTGAAATCTCATTTTTCAATTTAAAAGATGATTTAGTTTGTTTACCCTTTTGACATGCATCACAAATCAAATCATTTTTGAAAATCACTTTGGGCAATCCAAGAACTAAATCCTTTTTGAGTAGTTTGCCTAATTGATGCATATTAACATGTGCCAATCTCTTATGCCATAACCAACTTTCATCAGTATTACTCAGGAAACAATTTTCAGATTCATTTCTACTAATATCTAGAGTATAGCAGTTACCTTCCCTTTTTGCTCTGAGCTTAGCCTTGATATTCTTCTTATCAAGTTGTAAGTCATTTTTGTTGATAATTAAGCATTCTTCTGAGTCAAATATTACCCAGTTGTCTTTATCTGCACTTTGACTTACGCTCAGCAAATTATGACACAAGCCTTCAACATAATATACATCTTTGACTTGTATTCCTTTGTCATTTTGGATTTCACCAATTCCTGCTATTCTTCCGGTTTGATTTCCTCCAAATTTTACCTCTCCACCTTCTTTAGGTTGCAATTTGGTAAAACTTTCGAAATCACCGGTCATATGTCTAGAGCATCCACTATCAATATACCACTTGTTATTTTTGGATGCTTTGAGACATTCCTGCAATCGAATGACTAAGTCTTAGGTACCCACATCTTTTTGGGTCCTTTTGGATTAGTACAAATAATTTTCTGGATATATGAACCTTTAGGTACCCATTTGTAGGTTCCTATCATTCCTTTCTTCTTATGAATGCATGAAGAAGTATAATGGCCTTTTCTATTACAGTAATTACAAAATGCAAAAGGATTTGATGTATGCACAGAATGCTGGAAATAATTCAAATATGACTTACCCCCTGCTTTCTTTCTACCTTTCCTTTTATCTGATTTTGGATCGTATCCAATTCCAGATCGATCATTTACAAATCGTTGAGCTTTTAAAATAACATTTAGCATCTCACTACCTTGTGTAAATTTTTCAAGAGTTTTTGTGAGATCAATGTTTTTCTTTTTCAAAGATGAACAATTTTCACAATCCTTTTCTTTAAGTTCAGTTTCAAGAGCTTTGTTTTTCTTTTTGTAAACAATCAATTCTTTAACTACTTTGATGAATTCAGAATGCAAAGCATTATATTCGGAAAGTAATTCATCATAGGTAGGTTCAGAGTCATTTACCTCTCTTTCTGTTTCTTCTTGAGCAACGAGGCATATGTTAGCTACTTCTTCCTCATCACTTTCTTCGTCAGAAGAGCTATCACCCCATATAGCGGATACGAAGGCTTTCTTTTTGTTGAAGAATTTGCCTTTTCTCTTTTCTTTGCTCTTTTGATTCAGTTCTGGACATTCTGATTTGATATGTCCTGGTTTTCCACATTCGTAGCAAATGATGTGATCTTTGTTGCTAGTTCCACCTTTTTGAAAGTGTTTGAATCCTTGTCCTTTCTTGTAGAACTTTCTGAATCGTTTTATGATTAGACCCATTTCGTCATCGTCGAACTCTTCATTCTCATCTTGATTTTCTTCTTTTGGTTTTAGTGCTAGACCCTTCTTTTTCTTGTCACCAATGTCATCTAGTTCCCGTTTGAACTTTAGTTTGCTTTCATATTCAGAAAGACTTCCAAATAGAGAAGCAACTGATCTCATTGATTCTCCTTTTGCTTCTTCTATCGCAGTGACTTTGGCTTCCCACTCTTTAGAAAGAATATTCAAAATCTTTCGTACTTGGGTATGTTGATCATAAGATTTCCCAAGTGCTGCAAGTTGATTAACAAGATGAGTATATCTAAGTTCAAATTCAGAAATTGATTCACCTGATTTCATTCGAAGTAGATCGAATTCAGTGACCAAGGTGTTGATGCGATTCTCCTTTATTCCCGAAGTCCCTTCATGAGCTATTTCCAGAGCTTCCCACATTTCCTTTGCTGTTGGAAGTGTGCAGATTCTGAAGTATTCACTTTGGCTTAAGGCACTTTGTAACATCAGAATTGCCTTGCTGTTAAGAGTGATAAGTTTCTTGTCATTCTCATCATATTCCGCTGGTGTCTTGGGAATTTTCTGAGAATCTACAATCTTTGTAGGTTGATAATTTCCACTCTCAATTACATCCCATAGCCCATATTCGGTAGCCATCACGAACACTCTGAATTTTGCTTTCCAAAATGAAAAATGTTCTCCACTGAAACCGGGAGGTCTAGTGATGGATGCTCCGTCGGGAAGAATTCCTTCACCCATGCTTGCCATTGGATCCTTCTTAGGTTGTTATACCTTAACAAGAAGACCTACGCTCTGATACCAAATGTTAGAACAAGCGTTTCACCCAAGAGGGGGGGTGAATTGGGTGATACTAAAATTTCGTCGGAAATATAAAACTTTAGCAGAGGAATTAAAAACAGTAATGAGTAAGGAGAAATATCACCGAAGTGTGCACCAGGAGTTATACTGGTTCGGTCACAACCACTTTGACCTACGTCCAGTCCTCAGATCTTCTCTGAGAGTTTCACTATAACTTCCAAGATTCAGTGGGTTCTTGGCACCTCAGTACAAGCAAGTTCCTATACCTGGACACTCGCTCCCCCTTACAAGTTGCAATTCAATCCCAACTCAAGGTTCCACAACCTTAAGTTATCTCAATAACAAATATTGAGTTTGAATGAAATATCTCTCTTACAGAGTGAATAAGGATCACTGAAGCATAGAAATATGATTTCAATGTGAAAACAGAGCAATAAGCTTGATAATACGTTTGTGTGTATGCTTGTTGTTGTTCCTCTGTTTGGATGTTCCCATATATATAGATATGTTGGTGATGACCGTTGGAACATTTTCTTACGTCCGTTGGAGAGTGCGCAGCCACTATTGACTTTTCAAGTTTTTGAAAAATATCCGTTGGCGGTGGTTGGCATTTGAACGTTTCTTTTGACTTCAATCTCTTGAAGTGTTTTCTTCATTGTTTATCTGTAAATAGACTAAGAATACTAATACAATGAAAGGTTAATCATATAGGAAACAAATCTATGAACGTTTGAATGATTTCAGAATTTCTGGGCAAGCTTACTCGAGTACCTCCTCGAGTATTGCTTGAATGTTACTCGAGTACCTACTCGAGTATCTTCGGGAATTCTGAAAGTCAATGAATAAAAATAAGAACACTCGGGTAGTGCATGGAATAACTTAATTTTAAACCTTTGGAAAAATCATTTACTCGGATACATACTCGAGTAATGCACTGTCAACTTTATATATTACTCGGGTACCTACTCGAGTAATTCACTCACAACTTTATGAGTTACTCGGGTACCTACTCGAGTAATGTTGCAGAATTTCAAAAACCGAGAGCACTTACCATGTTATTCGAGTACTTACTTGAGTAATTAATTCATTTTTGTATGGGTTACTCGGGTATCACCTCGAGTAACTGTACTTTCTGAACATGGCTTACTCGGGTAGTGACTTGAGGTTTACCTTCAAAATAACTTATCATACTCGGGTACCAACTTCAAGTTTTTCACTTACCTTAGTGAGTTACTCGAGTACATACTCGAGTAAATTGTTGCAGTGGTACAAAGTGCCGAGAGCTCCATTTTTTCAGAAACAGAGGTACTCGAGTAGCGCCTCGAGTATCGTTGGTAACCTGAAGGCAACTGGAAGTTTTCCATATGATTACTCGAGTAGCTCCTCGAGTAATGTTGCAGTAGTACTAAATGCCGAGAGCTGCACATTTTTAGAAACAGGGTTACTCGAGTAGCTCCTCGAGTATCATTGGCATCCTGAAAACTTTTACACGGTTACTCGAGTATCTCCTCGAGTAAAGTTGCCTGGTTACTGGAAGTTGTCTCTGGTTACTTCAAGTTTTGTCTCATTACTCGAGTACATACTCGAGTAATACCTTAGGAAACTTGAAGTTAATCAAGTTTCTCAGCATTATCTCCCTGTCCTTTCTTCATTACTTCCAAGCTTACTTCAAGTGATGCTTATTCCTGTAATTGCTTAGATCAAACTTGTTTAATAATTATTTCCTTTTCAAACCATTCTTTTGTTATCATCAAAACATGAGATCTAACACACCATTATAGAGTCCTTTTGTCTCTGGGTTCGAGGTAACTCGAGAACAAAATCCATACTCACATCCTCCCAAGGTGCTTTGGGTACTGGCAACAACATGTACAACCCGGTATTTTGGTTTTTGGATTTAGCTAGATGGCATATTCTGCACCTTTAGATATGTTTGTTTATATCCCGTTCAAGTCTTGGCCAATAGAAGTTCTCCTTTACTAAGGCCATAGTTTTATCTCTACCGAAATGACCAGCTAATCCTCCATCATGTGCTTCCCAAATTATAGCTTCGCGTAGTGAACAACAAGGAATGCAAAGGGTTTTTCCTTTGAATAAAAATCCTTCTTCCCTATAATATTGTTGAAATGGATGAGACTCAGTGGCACTCCAGGCACCTTGGAAATCAGGATCTTCTTGGTACAACTCTTTTATAGTTTCAAAACCCACTACTTTGGTTTGTATAGTCATTAATAAAGCATGGCGATGACTAAGCACATCAGCTACTGAATTTAGGATTCCAGCCTTATGTTTGAGTAAAAATGGATAGGTCTGCAACATTTCACTCCAAGCGGCATGCCTTCGATTGATCTTCTGTTGAGAATTCAAATGCTTGAGTATTTGTGGTCATAATAGAGAATAAACTCTTTATGCAATAGGTAGTGGCTCCAATGTTGCAAAGCTCGAACAACGGCATAGAATTCTTTATCATAGGTAGAATATTTAAGCTTAGCATCATTAAGTTTCTCACTGAAGAAAGCAATTGGTTGGCCTTCTTGACTCAGAACAGCACCAATCCCAGTGTTACAAGCATTACAACTGACCTCAAACACTTGGTCAAAATTAGGAAGAGCTAGCACAGGAGTTTCTGTCAAGCGCTTCTTCAGTTCTTCGAAACTTATTTGAGCCTTTTCTATCCATTTAAACTTGTCTCCCTTGATGCAATCCGTGAGGGGTGCAGCAACGGAACTAAAATTTCGAATGAACCTCCTATAGATTCCGGAGTTGGCCAACTATTAATGGCTTCAATTTTGCTTGGGTCAACTCGTACACCTTCTGCAGTGATAATGTAACCTAGAAAAATGACTTCATTTGTCAAGAAAGTGCATTTCTTCAAATTGGCATAAAGTTTCTATTCACGAAGAGCTTGCAATACTTGACGTAAATGCTCTAAGTGATTTGCTATGCTCTTACTGTAGATAAGAATGTCGTCAAAGTAGACAACAACAAACTTGTTAATGAAAGGGCGAAGGACCTAGTTTATCAGGCGCATAAACGTGCTAAGAGCATTTGTCAACCCAAATGGCATCACATTCCATTCGTACAACCCATCTCTGGTTTTGAAAGCGGTCTTCCATTCATCTCCGGGACGAATTTGGATTTGATGATATCCACTATGAAGGTCAATCTTAGAGAAGATGGTAGAGCCATATAACTGGTCGAGCATGTCATCAAGCCTGGGTATCAGAAACCTATACTTAATTGTGATCTTGTTGACTGCACGGCAATCTATGCACATTCTCCAGCTTCCATCTTTCTTGGGAACTAGGAGTACAGGTACAGCACAAGGGCTGACACTTTCACGAATCAATCCCTTTTTCAGTAATTCTTCAATTTGGCTTTGAACTTCAGTATGTTCTTGAGGACTCATTCTGTAAGCTGGCCTATTAGGAATTACTGCTCCTGGAATAAAATCCATAGCATGTTGAATGTCTCGCATGGGTGGTAATCCCGACGGAATTTCATCTGGAATCACATCAGGAAACTCTTCTAACAATGGCTATACTTCAGGTGGAATGACAGTTCCGTTATTTGTCTCGAGCAATAGAAGAAAACCCATGACTTGGCTTTTTGTTTTGGGCACCTTCTCGACTAAAGATACTAATGGCTTGGATTCATTTTTGCCTTTATTGTGTTTATCAGGTGGTAAAGGTGCAAGCTGAATCTTCACGCCATCCTTCTGGAAGGAATATGTATTTTTGTGACCATCATACAAAATGCGTCGATCATATTGCCAAGGTCTCCCCAGAAGAAGATGACAAGCGTCCATGGAACAACATCACACTAAACTTCATCATGATACCTTTTACCGATAGAAAATGTAATAAGGTATCGTTTTGAAACTTTTACCTAGCTATCCTGGTTAAGCCATTGAAACTTGTAAGGGCACGGATGATTGTGAGTCAGTAGTTGCAATTTTTCTACCATGTAGTTGGAGACTACATTTTCACAACTTCCATTGTCAATAATGACATCACAGACTTTACCTTGAGTAGTGCAGCGAGTATGAAAAATGTTGCGACGTAGCCAAGGTTCTTCTTTCACAGTGGCTGTATGCAGACTTCTCCTAATAACAAGTGATTCACTGTGATCTGCAAGAGTAATTTCTTCATCAAATATTGGCTCCGTTTCAGGCATAGGCTCCCTTTCTTCGTCAAATACTGTAGAAGCTTCCCCTGCAATAATAGTGACAACTCTGCGGTTAGGATAGTTAGAAGCGATGTGACCGAATCCTTGACATTTGAAGTACTTAGGTGCTTTGGAGTTGAATTCCCTAGTAGCCTTTGATGGAGGTGCACTTGAAGAGCTAGGATGATGCATTTGTGGCTTACGCCCATCAAAAGGAATTGTGGTTGAGGAAGACGGTTGGTATGGAGGCCTTTTGGGCAACTGCTTCTCAATACAGATGGCTAAATGGATGATGTCATCCATAGTCCAGTATTGCTGGAGTTGTACTGGATGGGCGATGTTCATATTTAACCCTCCGAGATAACGAGCTATTGTTTGCTCCTCCCTTTCTTGTATATCACATTTCATCATAAGTTTCTCAAATTCCCTGGTATATTCCTCCACAGACATAACCTTTTGGTGGAGATTATGTACCTTTTGGTGGAGATTATGTAATTGAAGGAAATTATCTCGATAATAATTTTCGGGAAGAAACTTACGTGAGAGTTCACGTTGCACCTTGTCCCACATTCGTATCTTGCTTTTTCCTTCTCTTTCACGCCTTTTCTTGAGATTTTCCCACTATATGGAAGCATGTTTCTTTAGTTTGATGGCGACAATTTTGACTTTCTGCTCATCAGAGATTTCTTTATATTCAAAAACTCGTTCGACAGTTTGAAGCCAATCGACAAATTCGTCTGGTTGAAGTCTTCCCTCAAATTCTGGTATATCTACCTTAATGTCATTAAGGCGGAATAACTGTTGTTGAGGACGATGGCGGTAGTCAGTGGACGACGAACTATTGTTATCTGAATCATCCTCTGGATATTCACTGAGAGATTCTAGCATGGTTTGCTGCGTTTGTACAGTGGTTTCCAGTTCCTGTATCCGGCGTCTCATCTCGTCCATCAATCTCGCCTGCGTTTCTGCGTCTTGGAGGCATTTTGGAATTATTCTTATGACGTTAGGTATAGGGTGGAAAGGTACAAGGATAGGATCGGTTTTAATGGCAAGTAAGGGGTAAAACTGGAAATTTTATGGACAATTGGGGTAGAAAGGTAATTTCTTAACTTTCAGGGATGGAAATGTAATTTTGGCAAAAATCTGGGGTCAAAATGTAATTTCAGAAAGTGTTAGGGTTCGAAATGTAATTTTGGTAGAAATATGGGGCACGAAATGTAATTTTAGAAAGTTTTGGGGTACGAAATGTAATTTTGCAAAAATTTAGGGCCAAAATGTAATTTCAGAAAGTTTTAGGGTACGAAATATAATTTTGGTAGAAATTTGGGGTGCAAATGTAATTTCAGAAAGTTTGAGGCAGAAATTGTAATTTTTACCAAATTTAGGGGTCAAATTGCAATTTTTGAAAGTTGGGCTGACTGGGATTGATGACGTGGCGGTTATGACAAGTGGCAGTCAACGAGTGGCTGGCCTGTTGCTGACACAGCAGATCAGGATGACATGGATGATTACGTCATCATATTCAATCTCTGAACTCCGGCGACTGTCTGAAATTTTGGCAACTTTTCCGGCGATATCCGTAGAGGAGCGTAGAGGTGTTTCACAGCGGTGACCGAGGCTATTCCTAGGTCTTTCGTCCTTCTGAACACAATGGTGAGGTCGGTTTCTTCAAAAAATGCTCCGAGAGTGAAAATCCGACACCCCCTTTTTCTCACGTTTTTTATTTCTCACCTACTCCTCACTCTTTCGCTCTCTGGCACTCTGGAACCTAGCTTTGATAGCAAAATGGTATAGGAACCAATCTCAAATGTGTTTATTCAAATTCTGGATGGATTATAATGAAAATATACACCTATTTATACTAATAATTCATGCATTAAAATAAGAAAAATAACCCTAAGTTTCAACGTTGGTGTGCCTCACCAACTCCTTCAGTCACCTACCCAAGCCGTCAACCACTGTTCAACAGTCATGCCTTACATTATTCATGCTTTGTTTCTTTTCTGTTTCAAATGTCTACAAAGAGAATGAGAAATGAACACGGCTCATCTTTTGAGCAAGGAAGGTAAATAATGAAGCAAAGAACAACTACTTACAGCAGAGTATGATTGTAATTATACCTCAATTCAACAATACATTGAATGACAAAATCATTCACCCAAGAAACAATAAAAAACACATGCTTCTAAGATTCTAAGAATGTTTGTTTATTTCCAATCCACCTCCCTCACTTGACTTTTCCATTCAATGGCTAAAATTTTTATTTTAAACTAAATTAATATTCTTTCTACTTGAGTTGTCTTGCCCAGGATAAAACATGTTTGTCAACCCTGCTGGAGAGTTGGCTCAGAAATTATAACAAACCATCAGCATCAAGCCTAGAAGGAATCCCCAATAAAGGTGTAAGATTAATTTTTCTGCACTTCACTTACAGGTTACAACTCTAAACCTTCCACAACAAGAAAATTTTCAGGCACTCCAATATCTCTCGCCACTGCTCACAACGAAGGGCCCAAGAGCAAAATGGTTCCATAGTTTAATGTTAATTCTGGAATGAAATCTGTGGCAAACTGGGTTTGGTGAATTTTCTGGAATTGTGTGGTTATAATTGGCACTCTATGATATTTTTTCATTAAAAGAGGACTTAAAGAGCTTTTTACAAAATTTGAAACCAACCTATTTGGAGTTTTGTAGAATTAACAATGAATTTTTAAAGTTGGTTGACAAATTCTGTCAGCTTTTGGTAAATGTGCGTAAATCAAAAGGTTATAGCACATTATAATTTCTTTGAATTCTAAGGGTAGAAATTAGCAATTAGGATAATTTGACCATTTTAACTCATTGTTTGACTTAGTAAGATGACCCTAATGATATAATTATATATCTAGGGTTATGAGAAGTCTAAAAAGAAAAGAATGGAATAATTTCCAAGAAGTCTCAGTGGTTGGAAGAAAATAGGGACAAGAAGAAAGACTTTGTCCAAAGGTAGTGAACTTAATTACTTATATATATGTGATGTCTATGATGTGTATTGATTTGCTGTATTACTTTACTTAATTATGTGAAGCATATATAAATGAATGAAGCTTTGTTTCTATTTTCGCTGTGGCCATAAGTATGTTGCAAGAAATATTGAGCACGCAGAATATCATTATGTGAACATGAGCCTATGTAAGGCAAGCATATTTTGCATTATCATTCATCTTACATGCATTGTCTGTATGTTTGCTATTGAAATTCCCCTGAATCTTACCCTCCCCCACCAACCATATAGGTACATGAATAGGAAAGAGAAAAATGCTTGAAGATAAACTAGAAGGAAGAATGACGAAGACTTGTGGAAGAATGTGTATTACTTTATTATATGCAAATTAATTGCATGACTGGAATATTTATATGAATAATAGAATAAATAAAAGAATTAGAATTTAATCGGTAGACAGGATCACTGTAACTAAACATAAGAACTAGAATAAGAACGAACTCTAATACTTGGTAATTAAGAACAACGGCTTAACAGTTGAAAATGAGTAATAATTCCCTAAAGAAATATTAGTAAACGCTTCAGTGTACATAATAAAGGGATAGAAATGTAAGGTATTACAAAGGACCACTTACTTCTCCAAGCATTAGTAGGCAATCTACTGTTGAATGCTATCCACATAGATACTCGAATGCGTTCAGCTCCCCTCCAACTCCAAATGCTTTTGTACACCGAGGAGTACTGATTAACCGGAGATTCTTCTACCATTTAGTAAGCACTTTTAACTGAGAAATTGCCATTACATGTACCAATCCAGCCATAATATCATTGCCTTTGCCTGATATCGGAGGAAGCATTGTGATTAATTTTTGAAAAACCTCACTAGGGACTAAAGTTGCCAAACGTTGGAAATCCCACGTTCCATATCTAACCCACCCTGCAACTTTACTATGATGCTCCTCTTTTGATCGCGGTCTTAGGCATAAATCTTTAATATTCCTATCCAGAAATAGCCATTTATCCTCAAAGAAACTAACAGTCTTGCCATCTCTTATAAACCAGTGTGTCCCCATATCAATAATGTCTCTTTGCTGAGAAATAAATTTCCACATTGCTGAGTCACTGTTGTGTGTCTCAAAAACATTATTATTATTTCTCAAAATATATTTATGCCAAAGAACCTCAACCCACAAACCCTTGGAACCATTCACAAGTTTCCACGCTACCTCTGCTCCACAAGCACGATTGAAGGAGGACAAATTCTTGAAACCTTCAGTTTGGGCAAAACAATTTGATCCCACCCGATGGGGTGGAACCCATGAGAATTTCAAAGCAAATCTATTGTAGTTGTCAATGGAAGCCCATGGTTGAAGTAGCTGGACGGCTTGGGCTTGTATCCCGCGAATTGTGGATCGGATAGTTTGAGTCTTCAAGCTAAACGGATCGGTCTAATTAGGCCCGTATCAAAATGGGCTTCATTTGGGTTCTTGATCCTCCATAACAAATGATTAAACGGGAAATTATTTTGAGGTGCGAAAGAAGATAAATTATAACAGTGAAACTCCAATCAAACATTGAATCAGATAAAGCAAAAGCTTAAGGGTCAAAGTATTAAATTGGAGTCAATTTAGAGTTAGAGACGGATCTTATTAAAATAATATAATTTAATTGATAATAAAAATTACAACTATATTACAAAATACAACAATCAACCAATATTCTAAAATATAAAAAAGCCATGAGATCTATATCAACAATTTAAAAAAAAAATTATGCGTGTTTCGTTGGAGGATATCTAGGTAATCTTAAAGGTCATTCATATTTGAAATTTTGATTAAAGCGTTGGGTGCACATCACGAGATTACAGCTCATCCGCACACAAAAAAAAACTCTGAAAGCGTGAAGCTCCATTTTCTATGATTGGTTTGGCTCTCTAAGGTACTAGTTGTACCTCAACTAGATGCACTTCCCTCGATTTGCACAAAATAAAGAAGGGTGAGAAAAACTCGCCATTTTAATTTCCCTCCTTCATTCCTTTCTTCTCACTTTAACAGAGCAGGAATGGTTCGCTGGAAAAAATTGATAGATCGAGAACAACAATGAACTTGGAGGTTGGAGCACAATGTCGATAGCTTTGGTTTATGAGTCATGTCTAAGTCGCCACCATCTCAGTCCCATATTTCCGTCCTCTTTTTCTCTTCAAGTATTGTCACTGTCAATAGGCATCAATCCTGTGCTTCTCCTTTTTCTTCTTTAGCCTTCCTTGATTCCGATCTCTCTGGTCTCCCATTGTTTCGAGCGTTTGAGGGTTCAAAAAATTTCAACCTAGGTGAGTCACCCAAGTTAGTCCTTGGTCTAAAAGTCACTCCAAGTTAGCACCGCTAGAAGTCAGGGGCTCAACCAGACCGGCGAAGTGGCACAGTCGCCAAGTTCTGAGCTGACTCTCTGTATGTGTGATATCACTTATTTTTTAATAATAAATTTTTATTACGTAAGTCGAGATAAAACTCCTATCTCATATATCATCAATCACGATTTATGAATATTTATAACTAAAAAATAAGATATCTTAAACGAACACTCAGATACTCAGCTAATCCAGTCTGAATTTAATAACCTTAATTATAACAATAAGGTAGTATGAAATTATCAAATTACTTCGAAGTTTTAAGGGATCTGAAGAAATTTATTGAAACTATGAAAAGGTAGATTTACCTGATTTGTCATATAGTACATCAACTTGTCTTTTATAGTAACAATGTGACTTGCTATGACCTAACTTGTTAATTATAGCATTTTGACTATTGACTTGTCCTTAATCCTGCTGTCACTAATAATAAGTAAAATTATCTTTTCACAATTTCAATAAATTACAAATAGATTTTTTGAAACTTCAAGATAATTTGATGATTTTATGAGATTAGTAATAATAATTTAATCACATAAAAAAATTCAAATGATTAACTCAATATTTGAGTTGACTACTCCAATTAATAATACAATTTTACAGTTTTTTATCCCCAAAAAGATATTTTAAAATTTCAAAATTCAGACCAAAAAAACTCATACATCGATTCACTCTATTCAATCAGTTTTTAACCAAATTGATTATTTTCTAATCCATAATTTAACAGCTTAACATGATCAATATATGTCTGGTTCTGAAATAATTATGTGATAAACAATCATGGAAAGCAACTATTCAAAGCAATGTGTAAGTCGGAGCACAAATGGAAAGAGATTGTAGACCTTAATGGGTTGATCTTTAGTCCCTAGTTAATAAACATGACACCCATTTGTACAAAATGTGGTAATCCAAAAGTAGCGATCGCATGATATGGACTCAATATCTTAAATTAACCGTATTAAAAGTAAAAGCTGGCATTTCAAGAAATCATTATAATTCGTGTTAGTCCATATACAAAATCCTAGAATCTCTGCTTGGACTATGTAAATCATGGGGTTTAAAAAACTCCAGATTTTAGTTTCATAAAAGTACGGCCCATGGTATGTCAATTCCTTCGACTTCGGAATCACTCCGGCAACCCGCTTAATTGAAGGTCAACTATTCCAGACTCATTGACAAACAACTAAGTCCAAACTTTACAAACCTTCAATTATTTCTGTCATTTCAATGAAAGAAGTCCTTGACCATGGAATTGATGAGGAAGAAAACTAAGAACCGAAACTGCGAAGTGGGGTGATAAATGGCGGGGAAGCACTGATAAATCCCTTTTTTTTGCTTCTTTACTTTTGGTCATTAGCTCAATGGGCAAAGAATGTGATTAGGTACATCAATAAAGGTGGTTGATCACGCTGTATGAGTCTTTTAAAAAGAGATAGGGGAAGACCTAAATGAACGTTCAATAAAATTATTAAAAGTGATCTCTTAGTTAATAATTTAAGTAAAGATTTGATTATTAATAGAATAAAATGACGTCGTACATCCTTGTAGGTGACTCCACCTAGTGGATTAATGTTTCTTGTTGTTGTCATTAACTCATTGTTAAAATGAGAGATATTTTAATATATTATAATCATAAAACAATATAGGTTTGTATATTTTTTATACTTTTTTAAAAATAAGAAACACAATTTTATAGTATTTTTTTTAATAAACACTTGATAATATTACCCATAAAGTGAAGTTACATGGCAACAGCTAGCAAGACAACTGTCTTTCATCATCCTACATCTTGATCGAAGATGAGATGCCATCCCAAAGTATGGCTTACACGTATATATATATACCATAGCTTATGCAGACCTGGGCAACATGCAATTTTCATGCGGAATTTAAAGTAAGGATATAAAGAAGGACACACTTGCAAAATCAAAGTCTGTACAGATATTTACTAAGAGGATAAATAAAACTAAGATGATCTTTGACCGATGTTGATCCGGGTCATAGAAGGAACCATGTCCTCTTTCATACATGGACCATTTACAGAGAATTCATTTTGAATCTCACACAGAGCATTCATTTTTTTGGAATCTCAACCTTCTTCCTTCAGACCATACCAGCACAGCCTTCCTTCGTTTCCTACTAGAGGCGTATTCATCCTATTTTTATTCATCCGAACATAAAAAGACTCTCTTTTTTTTCATATATATTGCCCAGTAACATAATCTATAATACTTCCCTTATGATCGCATAAAATTTCCCCCTTAAATCCCTAAAATGAGTTTAGCCCATCATACCTGATTATCCTTCAATAATTGTTGATTAAAGATGATGTTGGTTGCAGCTATCACTGAGAATTGCTCGCACAGGTCAGAGAGACAAGAGAGAGATTTCAGAATTTCTGTATATTGCATTCAAAGATTGCTTACAAGAGGGGTGCCCGACTGAGGAGCTTACAGGGGCTTTTTATAGACTCACGGGCTCAACTCTAGGATTACAATTGACTCAAGTAACTATAACTTTAGTTACTTTTACAAGACATTACAGGACATCTGACATACCAAAGGACGATTACAGATAAAATTTGATAAAACATAAGATTACATGACTCAGCTTTGTCGGCCATCTTCTAATTGTCTGCTTCTGCCGACACTTATACTTGTCTTCTTCTTCTGCCGACACTCCTTCTAGAGTAAACTTGGATCTACAGTGATAGAAGGACTTTTATCATTTCCTCTAAATTCATGGCAATATTCACACTCATGATTCGGATAATCATTGATTATTTGACATATTTTTCTCTTAGTATCTGGGGTATTCTCCATCTTATTCTTCTTTATATTATCATACCATAGTCCAAATTGTTTCTCATTGGATCTATCATTAGATGGCTTCTTCTTTCCGAGGGCATATACACATGTTTTATCAGTGGAATAATACACCCAAGGATATTCTTCTCTTCCAGGTGTCATATTGCCCACCTTTATACGGTTCATTTCTTGAAAAATTATATGATAATCCTGAGCTCTTATATTAGATACTCTAAACTAGAAGTCTTCATCATCTGATATATCTTCTTTAATCTCTGGTTCATACTCCAGTGGCTTCTTGGTAGTCCCAAGCCTAATAAGATTTATAGGCATATAGAACTTTTCTGAAGTTATCTCAGCTACAGTTGAATAACACCTTATGAATACTTGATTTTGAGTTACAATATCAAAATACTCTCCAACAGCTTTTACAAGTTTCTGAGGTAATTCTGCAATTTCTTCCAAGGATCTGGATGGATACTTACTTTGGATTAAACCATATTGGTACAGGGTTTTTACAATTCCTGAAGGAGTTCCTGGATAAATGATGGCTTTATTGAAAGCATAATGAGATACATATTTGATGGTTTTATGGGACAAAGATAACTGATTCAACTTTTTGATAATTACTTTGTAGAAATTATATTGTTTGGGTATTTCAAAAAGATCATTATTGGGTTCTTTCTGAGGATGGTTATTCTTTTTGGTCTGGTCTTTTTCTTTTTCTTGAGAGGTCATTATTTGGGAAAAAGATAAATTTTCTGGTACATTCTGGCTTATAGGAGTTGAGGTTACAAAAGAATTAGAGGTTAAGAGTGACTCAAGTCCAAATGACTCGATTAAACTTTGAGTGTTGCGAGTAGAAGACTCGCATGGAGTGAATGACTCCATTATAGGTGCACTTGGCTTATATGGCTCAACTTCTTTTCCTTTATAGTTCATATCATGGTCATCTGTCCTTATAGGTGATTTGGCAATAGCCTTACAAGTCTCATTTTGGACATCTGTCCTTATAAGTGGATTGGCATCAGCCTTACAGAGCTTCAAATTCTCAAGCTGAATATAGATGTCATTAAGTGAATCATTAATACCAGATATAGAGCTTGTAATCCCTTGTATACTGGTACTAACTTGACTACTTAATAGACTCATATTCATTTCAAGAATATTCATCTTCATTATAAGTTGGTTCATCATCGGGGAAGAATCATCTTCCTTATTCGTCTGAGTTATAGGACTTCTTCCTCTTACTGGCTCCATCTGCTTAAATAGTCAGCAATTAAATTATTCTTTCCTTTTATATATTCAACATCATAATCATAATAAGCTAAATCAGATTGCCATTTAATTAACATTTTACTACTTAACTTATTTTGTTTTATTCCTCTAGACAACCAATGCTTTACTTGTGTATTATCAGTCCTTATTATAAATCTATTATTAACTATAAATAATTCTAATTTTTCAATGGCTTTTACAACAGCTAGTAATTCTTTCCAATTAGAGTGATATCTACTTTGAGAATCATTAAATTTTCCACTAGTATATCTAGTTATTTTTTCAGTTCCATCTTCATCTTCATAATATAAAGCAGCTCCCCAATAATTATCAGAAGCATCAGTATATATTATCCATTTTATATCTTCTCTTAAAGGTATGGTTAATTTTGGCAAATCTTTACACAAAGTCTTTATATTTTCTATTATTTTTTCTATATTATTATCTCATTTCCATATAGTTTTTTCTCCTGCTAACTTAGATATTTTAGAGGTTAATTTTGATAAATTGGGTATATAATTTCTAGCTTGATTCACTAATCCTAAGAAGGATTGCAAATCCTTTTTATTGTTTATTTTCTTAAATTGTAATATTTTTTGACTTATATGGTCTTGCAATTTAAAAATTCACTTTTTCTTTTCTTAACTCCATTTTAGATGGTGATATGTTTAATCCTTTCTCTTCTATTATCTTTACAAATTGTTGTAAATGGTTTTCATGTTCTTTTTCATCTTTTGAAAATATTAATATATCATCTATATAAATTACAGCAAAATCTCTCATTGATAATAACATTTTTGACACATATTCTTGAAATATACTAGGGCTATTATGAAATCTCATTGGTAATACATTCCATTCATATAATCCTTCTGATGTACTAAAAGCAGTATATTTTTTACTATCTTCTTCAAGTTTTATCTGAAAAAATCCTGATTTACAATCGAATTTACTAAATATAGTTTTTCCTCTTATTATATTAAATAATAAATCCATTTTCGGTATATGATATCTATTTCTTATAGCTAATTCATTTAACTTTTGATAATTTATAACCATTCTAGTTTTTCCTCTTTTTTCTTCACTATGTTTAGACACTATTATAGCTGGTGATGAATATTCTGATCTACTTTCTCTTATAAGATTATATTTCTTCATTTCTTCTATAGGCATTATAAATTCTTTTTTATCTTCTTTAGTCCATGCATAAGGTTTACAATTTATTTCTTTACTATAATCTTTTAATTCTATTTTTGCCAAAGGCTTAGATTTTTCCCAATGTACTAAAGGATTTTCACTATAATTTTCTATAATTCTTTGTTCTATAGTTTTTACTTCTATTATGTTTAATGTTGCTAACAAAAGTAGAAGAATTCATATGATAATTCATTATTCTGGGTTTACAATTTATTTCTTCTACTTCTGAAGAAAGAAGGTTGAGATTCCAAAAAAATGAATGCTCTGTGTGAGATTCAAAAGGAATTTTTTGTAAATGGTCCATGTATGAAAGAGGACATGGTTTCTTCTATGACCCGGATCAGTATTGGTCAAAGATCATCTTAGTTTTATTTATCCTCTTAGTAAATATTTGTACAGACTTTGATTTTGCAAGTGTGGCCTTGTTTATATCCTTACTTTAAATTCCGTATGAAAATTGCATGTTGCCCAGGTCTGCATAAGCTATGGTATATATATATATATATATTTATAAATATGTATGTATGTGCACTATATCTATAAACTGATGATTACTATCAGAACCCCTAATAGTAAATAGCCTCAATGCAATTAGATAAGAGAAATTGGCTCAATCAAATTTGACTGGTTGAATAATTCTTTGGCATGATTATCTTGTAAGCTAACTGTATCAAACGATAAAGAAATTATTCAATTTTTTCGTTGGAAAAACCATTGTCATTCGAGTTTGTAAATAATCCATGACTTGTACGCCTCCACCTATGCGCGTTGTCTTTGGTATATTTATTAAATAAGATTAATGAAATTATTCCCTCCAATTATTACTTCGTATCAAACATATTTTTAAAACATCAATCATAGTCCTAATCCTAGCCTCAATCTCAATCCATCGAAATTCAGTGCCACAGTTTTTATTAGTGTTTTAAACAAGAACAAATTTTTTTTTCTGCATTTTAGACTCCAAACCCGTGAGAGCAATGAAATAAAATGATGAGATCTAAATTAGGGTTAAATTGATAGAGGGTATTTTTGTCAAAAAATTATTATAAACATGGATATTTTTGTCTCTAAAACTTGCAATCCCAGGATTGAAAATGCAATACTAAAGGGGAGGTGGCTTTGCAGCAATCTCACTTTTGTGGTACTCTCAGTCCCTAGTTATCCGTAGTCCCTCAAATCAAACGATATATTATGACACAATCCCTGATTCAATCTCAATCTTTACCCCCTAGTGCTTCGTACCAAATAGGGCCGTTGTGTGATTGAATTTCCTAGCAATGTAATTGGCATTTCCTTCCTCCTATATGTTTGTTATAGCTTTTTAAAAATGTCTTTATGATGTTTGAGATTAATATATGTAAGGATTTTTTTCCTTGACTTACAAAAAAATTACTTAAAAAAACACTTTTTAAACAAGCACTAACACTAAGAAAAGTAACGAGAGAAAGGCTTCAATCTTTTCGTGGAACTTTCATGTAGAGCTGTCAAAATGGGTCAGCCCGTGGATCGGGCCCGTGCGGCCCACACTTCTGCGGGTTGGCATTTTGCCAACCCTAACCCGCAGTGTGCGGGTTGCGGGCTAGCCCGCGGGCCCGCATATTTTTTTCAAAAAAAAAAAGATCCTATTTTTAAAGGTGGTCAAAAATATGAGACACACATATATGAATTATTAAATTTACTTTTCTAGCATCAATCATTCCTCTTATAAAAATTTAAAAACATAATTCACAATTTAAGAGATAAAGTTATTAAATTTGTCAAAGTTTATAAGTAAAATATAAACTCATCCTCAAACAACCAAAATATAATAATTTTGTTTAAAAAAGAAGGGAAGAGGTTAAGATTTTTTCTCTTTGAATTGGAAAGTATCAAGATAGGAGTGGACAACTTATAAATATTATAAAATTATTATATGTAAAAAAAAAAAAAATTGCGGCCCAGCCCGCGGGTCGGGCCAGTGCGGCCCCGCACTTTCACGGGTTGGACCCGTTTTGCCGGCTCTACTTCCATGTTAGAAAGAGCCTCTGGTCAATACAAGACCCACTCCTATAAAAAAAGGCTTTTAAAAACCCTCAAAACTTAGAAGTCTTGGACTGATCTATTTAGTTTTCACATTATGTGTCAGCCTTAAGGTTTTGTTTGGTTCAACAAAGGTTAGGTTAAGTGAGGTTTACTTAAGTTAGGTTAGAAGAGGTTATAATGTTGTTTGTTTCAACGAAGGTTAGGTTAAGTGAGGTTTATTTAAGTTAAGTTAGGTTAGAGGAGGTTAAAATATCCTTCTACATATTTTCCTTCTTCTTTTATAATGTATTTATTAATAATAATTATTTATAAAATAATTATTCGTGTAAGCATATAAATAATTATTTTTAAAATTATTATTATTTGGAAAGTTCATTGAATCAGGAGGTCAAGTTTTAAAGGGGAGGGCAATGTTGAAATTTTAAAAAATTGTCATGGGCAATTTAGTCACAATTGAAGACAAATATTCTCTCACCTAGGAAAAACCCCAATTTTGGAGGGTTCACAACCTAGGTTAGGTTACCACTAGAAGAAAAAAAAAACATCTAACACCTAACCTAACCTCCTTCCAACCAAACACCACTTTTTTACCCCCAACTTACCCCAACCTAACCTAACTCCAACCAAACAAAATCAACCCCACCCCAACCTAACCTAACCTCCAACCACTCCAACCAAACAAAGCCTAACCTGTGTTTACTTTTTAGCAATGTTTAAAAAACCGGACCGGACCGGACGGTCCGGCCGGTCAAACCGTGGGCCGGAGGTGGGAACGGTTCGTGCTTTGGGTGAGATCCGTTTTGAGAGTCAGGCTGTTTTGAGCCGCGATTTGGCCGCTTTTGGGCCGGAACTCGGCTTTAAGCCGGAACCCGTTCCGGGTATTCAACAACCGGACGGCCTGAAAGCTTATAAACAACCCAGTAAGAAGAAGAAGAAGAAGAGGCTCAGATCGGACCAAAAAAAAAATTAAAGCGGAGAAAAATATAAACAGAAGCAAGCAACCCAACAATAGTAATAAGATGATATCCAACCTGAGCTCCCATAAGAAAGACACATAGGAGCTGTGTTTTGATTTTTAAGCCAGAAAAAGAGAATAGAAACAGAGATGCCGAACTGCAAAACTAGAGACGAAGAAAGACGACAGGTGAAGAGAGAAGTTTAGATGGAAGGAAACATTTGATTGTCCAATGGAATTTAAATTTCATTGCTTTAACTTATAATAACTATTGGATAAAAGAGTGTAGTTTCAAGTTCCCAAACCTGTCAGAGCTTAGCACGTGAATTCACTTTTGCTCATTTTTCTTTTAAAAAAGAATATACTTTTGCAAAACAACATTTTATATTATTTAAATTATTTTTAATAAGTAGATTAAAAATTCATTCATTATTTTTAATTATAGGTGACATAAGTGTATTATTAATAAGATAATTAACTCCTCATTAAACAAGATTATTTAAAATTATTTAATTTTTGATAAATAATTTTTACACTTATATTATTTTATATATTTAATATTTATATAATACTACTTTTGGTCTCAAATATAAAACCCACTTAATTGTTTTTGAGAAATTAAGGAAACTAAATAAATTATTTAATCAAATAATATAAAGTGTATTATTATATTATTTATCAATTTATAAGTTAGGCAAAATAGTTTGGAGAAAAAAAGATAAATATAAATACTTTAAAGTAATTTAATTAGCTTTCTTAATATCTTTAACAAAAGTCAAATAAGTCTTATATTTAAAACTTGAGCATTATTATTTTTATTTAATTATTATGCCAACGGTTCGACCGGACGGTCTAACCGATCCAACCGGTTGAACCATGACCCACTGACTTTTCCGGCTCAACATCCGGTCCGGTTTTTAAAACATTGCTTTTTAGTTTATTTAATTTTTTAAATCAAATAGACCGGGGTACGCGGATGCTGAAAATAACGCATCTAAATTATGTGTCCCCACGATTGGTTGTTTCGCAGCAACTTACGGGACATTTGCTTCCCTCCAGAGTCTATTGCAAATTGAAATAGGTGTTTTAAGGGAAGACTCATTGTCCTTTTTCTCATTATCTTCTCATCATCTTATCTCTACCCTTAGATCATGAAATGGATGGTTTAGATTTAATATTTTATAAAATTATTATTATATTTTATAAATTAAAATTTATTTATTTTTTATGGATTGCAATTATGAAGGGTATAGATAGTATTTTAAGAGTTTAAATTTACTTCTTTTATGTTTATATAAATAATTTTATAAAATATTGAATCTAAGCCATACATTTTTTTTAATCTAACGGTAGATATAAGATGATGAGAAGAAAATGAGAAGTAGGACAATGAGAAAAACCCGACCCGTGTTTTAAGAACGTTATCAGCCACCATCGGAGAGTAAATAGTTCTAACGAAGAATGTTCTCAACCAACCTGGGAGAGTATATGGCTCTAACTAGAGGTACATCCCAGAAAGGTAAAAGCCAACACTTGTGAATTTCCACAACTAAGTTATATATAAGTGTGTGTATAACCTACATAAGGCATGTTTGTGATCACGATTTCTTAAAAAATAAGTCCTTATTACGCAAGCCAATATAAAATTCCTCTCACATATTTACCTCGTATACTGTGAATCACGATTTATAAGCACTTATTGTCCAAAAATAAGTTATTCCAAATAAGTACATAGACATTAAAATGTATTCAAATATTAAAACCTTAAAAATTTATTCAAATATAAATATATTGAAACCAAAATAGATACAAGTAACATCTAAATGGATCCATGAGCTAGTCTCAATATTTTAAACCCTTAAAAATTTTGTAATTATTATTTACCTGCTATCATATTGCTTAATCCACTCCTAAATGATATCTATACACACAAACACATATAAAGCAATTATTCCAGTGAAGTGTTTCATTTGATATTCTTGAAGTAAATATCCTACGACCATTTCATTAATGTGTAAAATTAATTTTAAAATATAGAATCTTTCTCATAAATCAACATTATATATCCTTTAAGTACATATCCTAGGTACTTATAGCCGGCCCTCTCTTATTTTTGCCTTCAATTGCCCTATTTCCTATCCTATTCAGATTCTTAGGGCCAAGTCTCTCTCCCTCTGTGTCTTTCTAGTTCACACCTGACTTCTCTAATTCCCTTAAAAAAAAAAAAGGATGTTACCCGTTGCATGAAGCTTTCGCTGAACATACCTGGAAACTTCGCTGCTAGACTGTGTTTTTAAAGGAAGATCTCCTTCAGCTTCAACTTCAGAGCAGTACTTTCTAACAGCATTAAGCTGGTCTAATGGATCCTCCTACAACGACTCCAAGGTTACTAGTGCGAACTCTAAGAGAAACATGGGAGAAAAGAATAGAGAGTTTGAAAAATCGAGAAAGGAAACTTACAAGTCTGCATCCTCCTGCACCTTCAGAATCCAACCACTTGAAGGAAGAATTCGGCGCATCAAAATTAATGGCACCTCAGTTGTTTTGGGCTCTTAAAAGAAGAGATTTGTCTGATAACGTGTCTAATTTCCTTGCGGTGTTAGAGGAGCTAGTTTCGGAGGATGTAATGCATGTATCAGACATCATGGAGCAAGTCACCCGTGGAGGAAACACCATACTTCACCTAGCAGTTCAAAATAGAAGCCAAGAGATTTTGCGGTTAATTGCTAGTCACTTCCCTCAACTGATCACAAAGACAAACATATCAGGAGATACGGCTCTTCATCTTGCTGCTAGAAATAAGGGCGATCGCTTATTCGAAATAATACTAACCTGTTATGCAGAACGTAGGTTTTCTTCTGGAAGCCCAATTTATGCTCAAACAGAGATGAATCTGTTGAGGTTAAAGAGCGAGATTGGAAACACGGCATTGCATGAGGCTGTGAGCGCACTCCATCTTGAGGGTGCTCACCTCTTGTTTCAAACAGATAAAGATGTGGCGAATTATCTGAATAACGAAGGTAAATCGCCATTGTACTTGGCTGTTGAGACTGGGCATGATGATATTATTGATCTTTTGCTGCAAGCTCCATTACAGAATCGGGAGAGGCACCATGGAACCTCCCCACTCCATGCTGCTATTATGGCTATGAGTTCAGGTAAAGTGAAATGGTATAGCTGAAAATTAGCAGAGCAATCTGAAAGAAAGTGCCACAGATTTCATCCCTGATTAAACTTCAATACAATATTCTCTGCAGTTCAAATAAGCAAACATAAATTTCAACCCTTGGTCGATGGTTGGGTGGAAGACATAGCCACAAATTTTGAGGCTTCCCCAGCCAAAGGAAGAATGAATTACTGTGGTATGATGAATTACTCTGATTTCAGTTAAGTTATATCAGTTTCACAAACTTTAACATCTTAAGTAAAATTGCATAATACCCAATTATAATTGCAAGACATAAGATCATGGCTCTAGAGAGGGAAGACAAAAGTAAAAGAAACCAAAGATTTTGAGGCATTTGATTGTTTGAATTTCCTTTAAAAAAATCCTTCATTTTTCTCTTTTCAATTCAAATATATTAGGTTTTTATTCATAATTCTACTTTTATGCATTTTCAGAGAAAATACTGAGAAAAAATTCTGAACTAGTCTACTTGAAAGACCAAAAAGGTGGGACACCCCTACATTTAGCAGCATCCACGGGAAATCTTGAAGTTGTGCGTACAATCTTCAATTCATGTCCTGCCAGTGCCCTAGAGTGGGATCTAAAAGGACATCTCCCTATCCATATTGCTAGCAAAAAAGGTCATATTAATCTGGTTAAGGAATTTGTTCAAAAACCAGAACCATGGTTTGATCCAATGGACTCCCTGAATCAAAAAGGTCAAAATATCCTTCACATTGCAGCAAAAAAATGGGAAAGACAAAGTGGTAAAGTATATATTAAGAGAAAAGAAGCTTGAGAAGCTACTAAACATGAGAGACAAGAATGGGAATACCCCATTGCATTTGGCTTCAAAGTACTTGCACCCAAAGATATTGCTATTGCTGACTCAAGAGAAGAGACTCAACATCAACCTAGTGAATAAAGAAGGCCTCACGGCCCGTGATATTGTTATGCTCAGAAGAAGAACACCACCAACTTTTAGAGAGGTATGATTAGATGCAGCCTGCATTTACTTTAATAACGAACTAGTAATTTTCCAACAAAGATACAATCCATCTTTGTTCTTATTTTTATCAATGCAGATGAAAAACTATTTAATAATAGGGATGATCAAAAGATTCCTCTCTCTGTTATCTGCAGTTTCTATCATTCACGATCTTGAAATCTATTGGCGCCCCCTTGAGTGAAAATGGAAGAAGAATCAGGCGTTCACATGAACCACCTCAGATTAAATGGATCAAAGATCGTGTCAGCACCATCTTACTCGTAGCAATATTGGTTGCCACTGTAACCTTTGCTGCTGCTTTTACTGTGCCTGGTGGTATCTATAGCTCTGATGACAAGGAGACGAAGAAAAGAGGCATGGCCACTTTTCTTAACAAAAGCATGTTTCAGCTGTTCACAATCTGTGATGTGATAGCTATGTATAGCTCTACCATGGGATCTTTCATTCTTCTATGCGCTCAGCTTGGTGACTTCCATATAGCATTCAGTGTCACATACTTTGCTTTATATTTGGTGGGTTTGGCTCTGATTACAATGTCAGTTGCATTTATGGCTGCAGTACATCTAGTAGTAAGCAATGTTTATTGGCTCGCTAACACTGTGATGATTATTGGAATCATATTTCTTTTGATGTTTCTGGGTGTATTTTTTCTTCTAATATTCCCTTTAGGAGAACGTGCTCTTTTCTTTCATCACATCTCTAACTTTATTTTTAAGATGATCATCCCATTTTCAGGAAGTTACGGAAAGTTGAATGGGAATGTTAAGGTTAAGAAGATGAAAACAATGGATGAATCAGAAAAGAGCAAAGACAAAGAGGACACCCAGTGAAGGACAGAAATGCCTGTTAGACAATGTACTTTTTAGGCGCTTTACAAATAAAAATAGCAATCAAAAGAAAGGGAGGATTGTAAAAGTTTGGCTCTCATCTTAGAGATCAAGTCTTGGACTATTTGAAATTTTTATGTCATAGTTGTTTGATTATAACTAGATTAGGTTGATTATTATCATAAACTATTTGCCACTTCATTGCTTAATTTTTGTTTTGGGGATGATACTTCATCAGTTAATTTGATAGAAGAATTTTCAAGTTTGGTTTGATTTTAACTTCAAAGATTAGAAGGACGATGTAAAACAGATTCAAAACACTCAGACTCACTCAGATTAGATCCAAACAGTGAAGATTTAGATGATAAAGGCAGATGTGTACAAAAGGGGTCCCCTGCCTCTTATTTCAAAATGATCAGAGATGTACAATTCTCTGTTTTTGAGTAATAACAATCCCAGAACATTCAGTTCTCTCTCTTCTCTTCTTCTTCTTCTTCTACTTCTATTCTTCTAATACTACCCTAACACACACTCACTCAGATTAAATCCAAACAGTGAAAATCTAGATGATAAAGGAAGAAACAGGGAAAAGGAAAAGTGCAGAAACAGAGGAGGAGAGAAACTGATGAGGGGGAACAGAATGGTGGGGGAAGAATCAGAATCTGAGGGGGAGAGAAAAGAGTTCACATAGGCATCATAACATCATTCATTCAAGTCCATCGCAAAATACATAAGGGATAGACATATATAGGCTGAGGTTTCCTTCTCATGAAGGATAGCTCACAACTTGCAAAGCTTTCTTTCCTACGAAGAAAGTCAGCCACTTGCAAAATACAATAAACAAAAGGTTCAAAATTAATTTCAGCTTCCCTTCCTACTTGTGAAAACAAATAGCTTTGCTAAATAAAGTAAAAACAGAAATAAAATATAAAAGATAGCTTGATTTCCTTCTCTAGGAGGTTTCCTCAAAATATATTATTCTTAATTTTATCAGAGGAATTATAGGAATCATGTAACCCCTTCGAAAATCAGGCCGAGATTAGCGTTTAAGCACATTTAATTATCGAATGAGAAATCCTGGACAATTAAAAAAATTTTAAAACACCTGTACAAATAGATCTCCATTCATTTCATTCATTAAAACAAATGGCCTGTTTGGTCTGTTACATATACAATATCAGAGTAAGCATAATTCCCGACGTTCACCCGGGATAATAACATTAATCCAATGGTTTATACAAGGCATCATTGCCCATCTCAGTATCCATACCGGGGATTACACAAAACTATAGTACAATGATCTATACAATATATTTACAATGATCCAAAATGATAACCAATTCGATATAAAACCAAAATATATAGCTAAGACTACCGCTGGCAGTCCTAATCGTCCTTTGCCACTTGCTTACTTTTCGATCCACTTGCCCTGTCTAAAAATGTTATTTGGAAAGAATGAGATTCTAGAGAATCCCAGTAGCAACAGTTTATTTATATGATGCATATATACAAAGCAAGTCACATATATCACAATGCAGTAATCAATATTCGAGACCGGGCTTTCGCCACGTTCCCTTCACTATATACGAGGTCGGGCTTACGCCACGCCCCATCACTTTATCAATATTCGAGTCCGGACTTTCGCCACGTCCCCTTCACTTTCACTGTAATTGAGTCTGGGCTTTCGCCACGTCCTCTTCACTTTCACTGTAATCGAGTCCGGGCTTTCGCCACGTCCTCTTCACTTTCACTGTATTCAATGACTAATGCAAACATGCAATACAATACACATGATATAGGATAAAGTGTCACTACCTTTGTCTTTCCTTCCTTGAGTAGGCACAGGCCTTCTATGCTCCGGGCAGATATCAAAGCCTAAAGTCATAATTAAGGACGAAACATTATTCTCTATTCCAATACTCAATTAACTCTTCAACTCTTAGATTTGGTTATCAATAATGACCCTTAAGAAGCCACAAATGCCTCTAAATAAACCCCTAAAAGGTTGGGAAACAAAAGGTTGAAGGTCACTTTTCAAAAACACTAAGTGCTGGAACACAGGGTTGGGCTGCGGCCCACCCTTCCTTGGGCTGCGGCCCAAATATGGTCAGAAGGCTGTGGGCTGCGGCCCGCCACTCATGGGCCGCGGCCTGAATCAGGCCAGAAAGGTTTGGGCCGCGGCCAGCCACTCTTGGGCCGTGGCCCAGAAATTTTCTGACTCTGGGCTGAACTTCGAAAAATCATAACTAATTGTAGAAAAATCGAAACGGAGTGATTCCAAAGCCAAATGAAAGGTATTTAAGTTCTCTTTCAAGGAAAAATATGGCTTATAACTTAAAATCATCACAAAAATACAGAATCACCCAAAACCCAACATTACTCCAAAACAGAGTTCTGTTTTTGTACCAAACTTTAGCAAAGCATAACTCTCAGAATACTAAACGAAATGATACAAAATATATGTCCATTTTGAAGCTTGGGATGTGAAATTTAAGACTGGAAAGTTTCACAATTTTCTGAAATCATTTGGTGACTCAAAACGTCCACACAAATAAACTGCCCAGACAGAGTTCACATTGACAGTATTTTCCAACTTTTCTACCAAAGTGTTTAATGACTCCAAAATCATTAACCAAACATATTCTCATACAATTTTCCACAAGGAACACAATGGTAACCTCAAAATGACCAAATTCACAATCTAACCACATGCCCTGTTTTGATCAACACACCAAAACCAACACAAAGATCACAAACTTTACTTTTAATGATTCAAACCAATCCATTTGTCAAAAAGACATCACAATATACCATTTCCATTATTACAACATGCCAAACTCACTAAGACCCTAATTTTCGAAAATAGGACAGAAATTTCCAGAAAAATCAATGCTCACCAACATCCACAATATATATATCAAAAGGGAGATAACACTCACCTCTTTCACTTTGCCAAAGAGATTTCTTGATTCTTCAACTTTCACAATCTCTTGAGGTCACAAACTAACACCAATGAACACATTTCAACCATCACAATGAAGCTCTTCATTCAAGGATCAACATTAAAGAAGGAAGTTTGAGCAATGGAAGCCATTTTCCTTACCTTTTTGCAAGCTTTTCCTCTTCCTCTTTGCTGCAAAAATGTCGACAGAAAATGGAGAGAGAAGAGAGAGAGGACGAGAGAGAGAGATGGAGGTGGAGTGGAGAAGAAGCATAAATGATGACACCACTCCCTCCCTTTTCAGTTTTTTTCTGCGCCAAGTGAGAGAAGAGAGGAGAGAGAAATGCATTGTTTATCTCATTTGACTTTTCTTTACCTTCCTCTCACACCCACTTTGCCACATGTCATTTTCCTATTAGCTCTCACACACTTAGTCACCAATTAATCTCTCTAATCCTTCCATTAGCCATTTGATCACACTTCTCATTTTTCTCTTAGTTAGTAATTAATTTCCCCATTAATTACCAACTTATACCAATAATTCCATTCTTTCAATTTTCCAACAATTATGACATATAAATTTATATTGTCACCAATATACATTAATTTCACTTTAATTCGATAATTATCCTCAATAATTATCATTAGGCCTTAATCGAAAATTGGGGTATTACAAATCACAACTATTAAAAACAAATGATTATAAAGAGTAAATTATACCTTTCAACTTCCATCCATAAGAGCTCGAAGTTAAAGAGGAAAGAAAATGGATGCGCTTTTGTCTTTAGGTTGCTTTATTAATGTACTCCTCCAGTCCTCAATATAAGACATATTTATTGAATTTGATTAGATTAAGGAAGCCAGTTGAGTTAGTTAATATGACATGTCTTTTATAAAACACCATAATCATCTTCCTTAATTCCCTCTCCTCCTTGATTATTGTTGAAGAAGCATCAATAGGGGTAAATTAGGAAAATATTGATAAATATAAAAACTATGTCTTATATTTAGAACCAAAATCAACTCCCCAAATATGTCTTATATTAAGGACTGGAGGAGTACAACACATAAAATTATCCTAAATGATATTGAAACAAATAAATGTAAATAAAACTCTCAGAAAATCGTGGTATGTTGGATTGAGAAAAACGAGACTTTGGGGAGGTATTAATGGCTAATGAGCCTTGAAAGTGAAATGAATAATTTAAACCCAAGTAGGATACCATATTATTCTAAGACTACAAATTTTGAACAAAGTTTTTCCAAAAATTCAACCTTAAATTTAAAATGAGACTTCAACGTGTGGTCTGCTTTATCTAGCATAGAATCTTAACTACAGATATAACTTTATAGGACAGCTTATCTCATAGCAGTAGGGCTGCCAGCACAGGAAACTCTATGTTGCCTATATAGCATTACATATGCTCTGCTAATTGCTAAGAGTACTTGCACATGAAACAAACTAACAGATCATTGAAATGTACTTAAAAAATGACACATTTCAAAATATCGTTTCTAGTTAGTTACATACAACGATAGAATTATATATATTTGCAAGAGTAACCAGTTTAATTAATAAATATGATATCAGGGTGTGGGTGGTCTAATAACTCACTCGCATAGCATCGGTCACAATTTAAAAGATTCACATAAATTTAAGTTGATCCTAATCCCTAATCTTATTCGTGCCCCATTGGTCTTGTTAAATCCAAGTGCTAAGGTCAAAAGTGGCCATGCATGAACAGCAGACCAAATAGGGCACTCAATAGGGGAATGTAATTTTTCCAATATTTCAGTAGTGCTCAAGTAAAAGCACAATAAAGTTCATTATCTACGTTTAAAGAAATCCAAGTAGAAACCAACAATTCAGTTCAAAAAAAAAAAAAAAAAAGTAGAAACCAACAAAAGTTAAAGTTAAGAAGACTGTATAGATGTTGCAGAAATAGAGACGGATTCAACTTCTTTAACCACATAGCAAGCAGATACAAGAAATCTTTCATAATTGAATTGCAAGTATTGGCAAACTTGGTACTCAAAGATTTCTAAACTTAAATACAATAAGGAAAAAAAAAAAATTGTATAAGCTTAAAATATGATCGAATTAACACTACTTGAGATCGATAGAAGATTAAAAAAAAAAAAAACGATACCAAATGCGCAAGAACATGAAGATTACAATAACTTGAATTTCTCGTAGAGGAATGTCATCAAACAAGTAGATGGCATTCCCTGCAATCAAGCAATCACATAGCCGGGGGAAAAAAACGAAACGTAAGCTTCTCTTATGATGCATATCAGACTAAACAACCAAAAGCAGAAAATTCTGCTTTTGGAGACAAATTTATTTAGAGACATTTGGTCAAACAAATGAACGGTAATGAGAACGACTACAACTACTATCAATAATGATTATCAAACAAACACAGAATGCGACATATGGAAAGAGAAGAGAGAGTGAAAGGCCAACCTGTTGGGGAAGCAACTGGTTGCTGCAAAACGTCCGAACTCAGAGATGTGAGAGAGGCGGGAGTGGGATTGATGATTATGAAAAATACGAAGTTAAATCACTGTATGCTAGTTCGTGACCCAAACCACCCGTTGCGGACCCGACCCTTCGAGTTGGCAAGCTAACAGATCGGCGGCTCTTGGTTTATACTAGAATGTGCTTCGCTGATTCATTCCTATTATTTGACCCATTACTTTCAATTTGCTTCTTATTCGTATTTCCTCATTCCTTCGGGCTACGATCCCTGCAGCAGTTTTGTTCTTGAATATCTATTTAGTGTTAATGATTAGATGATCCTTAGGTTGAGGTATCAAATCCTAAACTTGATTTCTTTCAAATTGGTTTAGTTCTTCTTGCATTGTTATTATCCAATCATTGTTTGATAGGCATTAATCAATATTAAAAGGTTCAATATAAAAAATAAAGGCTGAAAAACTAACTTTATTGAAAATTTTATTCCTAGTTTTGACTATTTCATTCACATCTTCTATGACTTGCTCTAGAGGATGACTTTTATTATATTTCCAGGCTCTAGGTTGTCCTAGTGACTGATCTTCTTCCTTGGTCTGATCAACTTATGGGATGAAAGATTTAGGATTAAGTTGACCATTTTCTTGATTTAAAATAACTGGACGGCTTGGGCTTGTATCCCGCGAATTGTGGATCGGATAGTTTGAGTCTTCAAGCTTAACAGATCGGTCTAATTAGGCCCGTATCAAAATGGGCTTCAGTTGGGTTCTTGATCCTCCATAACAAATGATTAAACGAGAAATAATATTGAAGTGCGAAAGAAGATAAATTATAATTATGAAACTCCAACCAAACATTGAACTAGATAAAGCAAAAGCTTAAGAGTCAAAATATTAAATTGGAGTCAATTTAGAATCTGGCTGATTATATTAAAATAATATAATTTAATTGATAATAATAACAATTACAACTATATTACAAAATACAACAGTCAACCAATATTCTAAAATATAAAAAAGCCATGAGATCTATATCAACAATTTAAAAAAAAAATTATGCGTGTTTCGTTGGAGGATATCTAGGTAATTTTAAAGGTCATTCATATTTGAAATTTTGATTCATGCTTTGGGTGCACATCACGAGATTACAGCTCATCCGCACACCAAAAAAACTAGGAAAGCGTGAGGCTCCATTTTCTATGATTGATTTGGCTCTCTAAGGTGCTAGTTGTACCTCAACTAGATGCACTTCCCTCGATTTGCACAAAACAAAGAAGGGTGAGAAAAACTCTCCATTTTAATTTCCCTCCTTCATTCCTTTCTTCTCACTTCAACAGAGCAGGAATGGTTCGCTGGAAAAAATTGATAGATCGAGAACAACAACGAACTTGGAGGTTGGAGCACAATGTTGATAGCTTTGGTTTATGAGTCATGTCTAAGTCGCCACCATCTCAGTCCCCGGTTTCCGTCCTCTTTTTCTCTTCAAGTATTGTCACTGTCAATAGCCATCAATCCTGTGATTCTCCTTTTTCTTCTTTAGCCTTCCTTGATTCCGATCTCTCTGGTCTCCCATTGTTTCGAGCGTTTGAGGGTTCAAAAAATCTCAACCCAGGTGACTCACCCCGCTCGGCGAGTCACCCAATTTAGTCCTTGGTCTAAATGTCACTCCAAGTTAGCACCACTAGAAATCAGGGGCTCAACTGGACCGGTGAAGTGGCACAGTCACCAAGTTCTGAGTTTATTATAGGGAAAATACCAGTTAGGTTCCAAGGTACAAAATTAATCCCAAAAAAATCCCTTTGCAAATTCCAATATCAGAAAAGTCCCTAGGGACTTTTCTGACAGCAATTCCCTTTGAGAAATGACTAAAATAGCCCCCACTCAAATAAGAAAAAAAACGCACAGAGGAGATATGAGTGAAGCTTGTATTACTGTATTAGTGATCAAGGCATTAAGGAAAACAGAAAAACGCACACGGACGAAGGGCGTAGGAGGTGTAACATTGAAGGGATACAAAGTGGCGTTAATGTTCTTGGGAATCTCGTCTTCTTCATCGTCCAGGTACGTGCAGCAACGTAGAGAAATGAACTCTCAAAAATTTTGTTTCTTTCTGTGTAACATACTTCGTTGAGAGTGAGGGTTTGGTGAAAGGTTGGATCTTGAGCTAAAAAATGGACTAAGTGGTAGGTGGTAGACAAGAAAAGCTAAGAATTTGGTAGATAAATGAGCTTGATCATTGAAGTTGGGATTTCACCTTGGGTGGGTTGGGTTTATGTTAGAGTGCTCTGTTTTTATGGCATGGTAACAGAGGAGCTGCTGTGTTTAAAGTGAGAATGATGAATGTAGTTGGTATTCTTTGCTGGAAAAACGCTGAAATGAACAAAAAAAATTGTTGTAAATTTGTGCATATGAAGTTGTAAATATAGCTGTGGAAGTTGTTAATATGTACCGTAGGTGTGCTCTGTTTTTGGTGAAGCAAACAGAGGTTTGACCCTGTTTTTAGTATGTTTGGTGTTGTTAGAAAAAACACATGTGTAGGAAAAAAAGTGTAGTTAACGTGTTGTTAATGTGTGCATATGAAGTTATAAATATTGCTATGGAAGTTGTAAATACGTACCGTAGCTGTGTTCTGTTTTTTGGGAAGAGAACAGGGGTTTTGCCTTATTTTTTGTGTGTTTGGTGTTATTAGAAAAAGCATATGTGAAGGAATAAAACGTGTAGTTAACTTGTTGTTAATATGTGCATATGAAGTTGTAAATATTGCTGTGAAAGTTGTAAATACGTACCGTAGCTGTGGTCTATTTTTGGAGAAGAGAACAGAGGTTTGGCCTTGTGTTTAGTGTGTTTGGTGTTATTAGAAAAAGCATATGTGAAGGAATAAAACGTGTAGTTAACTTGTTGTTAATATGTGCATATGAAGTTGTAAATATTGCTGTGGAAGTTGTAAATACGTACCGTAGCTGTGGTCTATTTTTGGGGAAGAGAACAGAGGTTTAGCCTTGTGTTTAGTGTGGGTCTTATTATTAAAAAAAGCATATGTGCAGGAATTAAACATGTAGTTAATGTGTTGTTAATATGTGCGTATGAAGTTGTAAATATTGCTTTGGAAGTTGATAATACGAAGTTTGTGTTGCAGATTGACATGAAAGATGGGAAGTTGTTCGGGGAAGAATTTATTTTGTTTCTTTCATGTTGGGGGGAAGTTTTTAAATGGTGGAGAAGATGAAATGCAATATGTTGGTGGTTTAGTAAGAACAAGATGCGTAAAGGAAGGCACAATATATGAGGAGTTGCAAAGAATCATATCATCTATAACGGGAAAAGAAAGGAATGAAATGCAAATGAAGTTCAAAGTTGCCCTTGATACGTCAACATTTGTGGATCTTGTGGATGACGAAGGGGTGTATCATCTAATCAAATATAATGAACAATATGGTCATGTGTATATTGAAGAGGATGGTGATAATGACAGTACAGAACCAACAATGAACGGTCAAATGGAAGAGCAAGAAGTGTAAGTTTATTTGTCCTAAGAAAAGTAATTTCTTCCAACGTGAATATGTGCAAGAGCACTAAAACTTGTAATTTCTTGCAGGATTGATCATTTGTTTGGAGGTGAAGGAGGAATGTGTACATCCCCATATGGTTTGTTAAATGAAGGTCAAGTGATCCCATCATTGACTTGTGCTACGCAAATGGTGCCAACCCCTATACCAGAAATGAATCATGGAAAATGGAGGGATTTGATTATTGGAGCAGGACAGATTTTTCCGAATACTGTGAGCCTTCGTAAAACGTTATACAAATATAGTATTGCTCATAAGTTTGCATACCAATTTGTGAAGAACAATCAACACAAGATAATTGTGAAGTGCAAGGTTGAAGATTGTCCTTGGTACATGGGTGCATATTCATCAGGAGAGCATCAAGATACAGAGTTTTTAACCATTAGAACACTCAAAAGTGAACACGTTCACCAAGCACAAGATAGCCTAATAGTTTTGCATCCACACAGGTCGAGCTTGACATCATCAATCGTAATGGATGGTTTGAGGTCCAATATTGATAAGACTGCTAACGTCATTTGATCAGACATGTACAGAGAGTATGGGGTGCGGCTGAACTACCGTCAAGCATATAGGGCAAAAGAAAGAGCGGTAAGGGAATTACATGGTCGAGTAGAAGACTCTTACATGGTAATTCCTTGGATATGTGACAGACTAATCGAGAGTGACCCGGACACAGTTGCAAAATGGGCAGCCTCATCGAACAATAGATTTCATAGGGTATTTATTGCTTACGGTTGTTCTATTAAAGGGTTTTTAGGAGGTTGTCGGCCCATACTGTATGTAGATGGTTGTCATCTAAGTGGCCCTTATAAGGGAACAATGTTGTCAGCTAGTGCATACGATGCAGACAACCAGATGTTTCCCCTAGCATATGCCATTGTGAGTGGTGAGACGTATGATGAATGGTCTTGGTTTCTATCGAACGTGAAAGACATTACTGCCTCAATGTTGGTAACAATTGTCTCAGATCGCAATAATGCGATTATTGGTGCTGTAAAAGAAATATTTGGGAGTGAGAGACATGCTTTTTGCTACCGGCATGTCAAGGAAAATTATAGTGCCGAGTTCCTACGAATTAATAGAGGTCGGACACGAACATCAGCGAATAGCAAGGAGAATGCACTCCTTTTTCTTGATGCAATTGCATATGCAAGGTTGGATGAAGACTTCACTAGTGCAATTGGTACATTAAGATTGTTCAATCCACAATTGGCAAATTGGGTGGAGAATCATGGGGATGTTGAGAAATGGGCTCTAAGCAAGTTTCCTTTCAAAAGGTGGGACAACATAACAAGTAATCTTGTAGAGTCATTTAATGCATGGATGTTAACAGAAAGGAAGCACACCGTGTCAGTTTTAATTCATGAACATCGGGAGAAATTGGCTCGAAAATTGATTGCAAGCAAGATGGCCATGGGTAGTTGGAAAAATGCAGTGGGACCAAGAATTAAAGAAAAATTGCTGCAACAAGTTAAACATGCTGAAAATATGGAAGCATCATATTATGGAGACAATCAGTTCTCGGTTCGAAGTAGATGTGGAGATGCCATCATTTTTGTGAATGTAGATCTTGGTGAAAGAAAATGCACGTGTCTAGCATGGCAAATGAGTGGAGTGCCTTGCGCCCATGCATGTGCAGCTATTAAGGTACTTAGTGGTAATGTCTACACATTTGTAGATGACTGGTTCAAACTGAAAGCACAGAGAAAAATATATGAAAGTTCCATGAGGCCAGTCGCAACTCATGATTGTCCACGGGTTGAGTCTCCAACGGTGACACATATGCTAACACAGACATTCTTAGACCCTCCAATCACTTCAAGGCCACCAGGGAGACCGAAAAGGAAAAGAAGGGAATCTCAGTTTCAAAACAAAAAGATATATCATTGTGGGAGATGCAATGATGCTGGGCACACAATCAAAACTTGTAGAAATCCAAATCCATCCTAAAAACAAGTACATAAATGTAGATTATTTTGATAGTAACTTTCTGGTGATGTATATATTGACCATGAAGTAGTTGCATTCCCTCATCCCTTTTGCTTGTTGAATGCATCCCCAACTTGGTGTATCTATGTAATTAGTATATCATATTAAGTGCAATGAGTAAGTGAACAAAAGGTACTTACTCATAGTACTTAATATTTTATTGTCTTAGTATCTATGGAAATAATAAGCTATTCTGTTGTGACAGTACAGGTATTATTTTGTTTAAGTTAATGCTATGTTGTTGTGACAGGAGCCACATGAAATTGTACAACCATAAGAGGGTTGGACAATGACCTTGTGAAAACAACTTTTTTTGTTGTGAAAACATACGTACATAATGGCTTGTGCACAAGGCTACGTGATGTTGCTAGTGTTAGCTCAAGAATATTATACAGATCGCTACATGACTGGGTTCAGCTGATGGTAAGACGCTGTGAGAATGTCAAAAATTACACTGTACAGAGGAAGTTGTTATAATAGCTGAAGATGTTGTAAATATAGCAGAACATATTGTAAACGATGATAGAAGAAAGTGGAGCCTAAGTGTTGGCTTGTTGCACAAGCTACTGCCCTGGTGTCCATGGGGGGAGTGGTTGTAAACGTAGCTGAAGAACTTGTAAAGGGAGCTTAAGATGTTGTAAACGTAGCAACAAGTGTTGTAACATAAACCATTTACGCTTTCTTTCTCCCAAGTTGTAAACGCCGCTTATGACGTTGTTAATATAGCTGAAGATGTTGTAAATATTGCAGATCATCTTGTAAACGATGATAGAAGAAAGTGGAGCCTAAGTGTTGGCTTGTTGCACAAGCTACTGCCCTAGTGTCCCCGGGGGGAGTGGTTGTAAACGTAGCTTAAGAACTTGTAAAACGAGCTTAAGGTGTTGTAAACGTTGCAACATGTGTTGTAAACAGGTGTTGCTTTCGCTTCGTTATAGCGAACCCACAGCATACGCGGTCAGAAGGGCCTATTTTTGATGTGTTTTTGCTTTTGCTTCGCTATAGTGAACCCACAGCGTACGCGGTCACCAGGGAATAACACTTATTAAGTTGTTAATATAACTGAAGATGTTGTAAATATTGCAGATCATCTTGTAAACGATGGCAGAAGAAAGTGGTGCATAAGTGTTGGCTTGTTGCACAAGCTACTGCCCTGGTGTCCCTGGTGGGAGTGGTTGTAAACGTAGCTAAAGAACTTGTAAAAAGAGCTAAAGGTGTTGTAAATGTAGCAACAAGTGTTGTAACATAAACCATTTACACTTTCTTTCTCCCAAGTTGTAAACGCCGCTTATGACGTTGTAAATATAGCAGGACATATTGTAAACATTGCACAAACATGTAAAATGAGCTTAAGGTGTTGTAAACATAGCTGAAGAACTTGTAAAAAGAGCTAAAGGTGTTGTAAACGTAGCAACAAGTGTTGTAACATAAACCATTTACACTTTCTTTCTCCCAAGTTGTAAACGCCGCTTATGACGTTGTAAATATAGCAGGACATATTGTAAACGTTGTACAAACATGTAAAATGAGCTTAAGGTGTTGTAAACGTAGCTTAATAACTTGTAAAAAGAGCTAAAGGTGTTGTAAACGTAGCAACAAGTGTTGTAACATAAACCATTTACACTTTCTTTCTCCCAAGTTGTAAACGCCGCTTATGACGTTGTTAATATAACTGAATATGTTGTAAATATAGCAGAACATATTGTAAACGTTGAACAAACTTGTAAAATAAGCTTAAGGTGTTGTAAACCTAGCTGAAGAACTTATAAAAATAGCTAAAGGTGTTATAAACGTAGCAACAAGTGTTGTAACATAAACCATTTACACTTTCTTTCTCCCAAGTTGTAAACTCCGCTTATGACGTTGTTAATATAACTGAATATGTTGTAAATATAACAGAACATATTGTAAACGTTGCACAAACTTGTAAAATGAGCTTAACGTGTTGTAAACGTAGCAACATGTGTTGTAAACTTAAAAACAACAAACACTTGTTCAAATGACATGTCCAACAACCTGAGCAAAATAACTGATATGTACATGTTGATATAAGCTTAGCAAAATAACCTGAGCAAAATAACTGATATGTACATGTTCATATAAGCTGAGCAAAATAACCTGAGCAAAATAACCTGTTTGGGGACTAGTCAAGCATTTGATATGTACATGTTGTAAAGTTAAATCATTATGTCACCAAAATAACTGATGATGGGGTAAACTAACTATACGTTAGTGCCTTTTGCAGCAAGTTGGCATTCATACAAAATATCAACTACAGAACACTCTAAGTAGCCATTTTCACAGAAAAATACGTCAAATGCTACACGACTTTCTTCCTCTTCATTTGTTGACTTCCGTTGAGAAGGGACAACACCTTTTGAGCGTGTTTGTTCTGTTCATGTGCAACTAGCCACCATAAACAATCTACCTTCACTTGCCGAATTTGATGATCACCAAGCTTAGGCATAGTGTACCCCGCCTTGTCATGTATAGAGCCATCCCAGCTATGTAACCATGACAGAACATGAACACCACACGAATCGCTGCAAAACAAAAAGCCACATACACCGTTCCCATGTTATAACAACCGAATGGGTCAAAAAAAGCAATAGTTGAAAGAGTTGGCAGAACAAAAATAGCACTAACGAATCAGCTTGGACATGCACTTTTGCCCAAGTAACTTCCTTTGGTATTTCCTTCCCTTTGTCATATACTTCGGGTTTTACTCGACGAAGTATGTTAACAATGCAATTTCTCTAGAAGTTGTACGAAAAAGAAGTTATGTCAGAAAACAACAATGACGAATGCACACAAACCATTTGAGAAACAAGCACTTACACACTGCTGTGCGAGGCGTTCTTTGGTTCGAATATCTTCTTTTTGTCTTTTGCTCATTCTTTTCGGTTTCGTTGCATCTTCTTCTACCTTTTGTGCCCTTGCATATGTTAATTGGTCAACCAATGAGTCCAGCACATAAAACCACATTGTCTTCTCCAAGACATAACAAAACCAATGATCCAGGCGCAGGGTAGGAGCAAAAATCAAGTCGCAATCACCAATGTTGTAACCAATATGTTCAGGCAAGATCTCCGCATCATGTGATTCCAATGACCACTTGTTAGGATCCGCTGCCATTTTTTGCATCAATTCTGCAGAAAATATGTGTCTAGTCACCTGGCTGCTATTGTGTACTTGATCCCCCACTAACGTCCTCGCAACCATGGTCATAAACTATGCACCATTAAAAAAAGAGTCAGCAATTCGCAAAATTCAATGAACATAGTATGAGTTAATTGTTCAATTAACTTACCCTGTTACTAATTCAACCCCTTGGACGAAGGCAATATAGTTCACCGCGGGTCAAGAAATAGTCATACATGTCTACAAACTCCCTAATACACAAACAAGCGCACAAAGTCAGTTTTTGTGATTCATGTAAGTTGAGATTACAGAAGTGTGATTACTTACTCCTCCTCATCCTCTGGTGATTTACATCGTGTAGTGCACATTTGATATAAAACTTCCTTATCCTTCTCATCTTGACTTCGCTTCTTAGCCATTGTTGTCCTTCTCATCTTGACTTCGCTTCTTAGCCATTGTTGGGAAAATACCAGCTAGGTCCCAAGGTACAGAAATAATCTCAAAACTCCCTTTACAAATTCCAATGTCAGAAAAGTCCCTAGGGACTTTTCTGACAGCAATTCCCTTTGAGCAATTACAAAAATAACCCACACTCAAATAAGAAAAGAAAACGCACAAAGGACAGAGGAGTGAAGCACGTATTTTTGATCAAGGCATCAAGGAAAAACAGAAAAACGCACACGGACGAAAGGCGTAGGTGGTGCAACATTGAATGGATACAAAGTGGTGTTAATGTGGCTGGGAACATCATCTTCATCATCATCCAGATACGTGCAGCAACGTAGAGAAACGAATTGGAAAATTTTGTTTTTTTGTGTGTGAAAGTTGGTTAGATTGAGAGTGAGGGTTTGGTGAAAGGTTAGATCTTGAGCTAAAAAATGGAGTAAGTGGTAGGTGGTAGACAAGAAAAGCTAAGAATTTGGTAGACAAATGAGCTTGATCATTGAAGTTGGGATTTCACCTTGGGTGGGTTGGGTTTATGTTAGAGTGCTCTGTTTTTGTGGCATGGTAATAGAGGAGCTGATATGTTTAAAGTAAGAATGATGAATGTAATTGGTATTCTTTGCTGGAAAAACGCTGAAATGAACAAAAAAAATTGTTGTAAATTTGTGCATATGAAGTTGTAAATATTCCTGTGGAAGTTGTTAATACGTACCGTAGGTGTGCTCTGTTTTTGGTGAAGCAAACAGAGGTTTGACCCTGTTTTTAGTGTGTTTGGTGTTGTTAGAAAAAGCACATGTGTAGGAAAAAAAGTGTAGCTAACGTGTTGTTAATATGTGCATATGAAGTTGTAAATATTGCTGTGGAAGTTGTTAATACGTACCGTAGCTGTGCTCTATTTTTGGAGAAGAAAACAGAGGTGTAAGTATGGTTTGTGTTATTAGAAAATGCTAATATGATGAAAAAAAAGTGTTGTTAACGTGTTGTAAATTTGTGCATACGTAGTTGTAAATATTGCTGTGGAAGTTGTTAATACGAAGTTTGTCCCTGTGCTCTGTTTTTGGGGAAGAAACAGAGGTGTGAGTGTGGTTTGTGTTATTAGAAGATGCTGATATGATGGAAAAAAAGTGTTATTAACGTGTTGTAAATTTATGCAGATGAAGTTGTAAATATTGCTGTGGAAGTTGTTAATACGAAGTTTGTCCCTGTGCTCTGTTTTTGGGGAAGCAAACAGAGGTGTGAGTGTGGTTTGTGTTATTAGAAAATGCTGATATGATAAAAATAAAGTGTTGTTAACGTGTTATAAATTTGTGCAGATATAGTTGTAAATATTGCTCTGGAAGTTGTTAATACGTACAGAACCTGTGCTCTATTTTTGGGGAAGCAAACAGAGGGAATGCTCTATTTTTGGGGGAGCAAATAGAGATGTGTTGTCCATTCTCACTGGCAACCAACAAATGAAGAGGAAGAAAGACATGTAGTATTTGAGATGTTATTTTGTAGTATATGCTAGTTGTTGTGTACATTGGCAACACATTATGTATATGTTCACAACATATTTTTTGGTGGTTTAATTAGGTTATTTGACAGGTGAAAGGGCCAACGTATGTGACAACAAGGTCCCCAAATTGGTTTTTTTTTGTTTTTATGGTTTACCAGTGGATATGCATGTTTTCACAACAGTTGATGTCATTTTAACAACTGTTTGATGTTTTTATTTTTCACAAAGGTCATTGGATGTGTGCTTGTCCCACCAACTCTCAAAATCTCAAATAGCGTTTACAATGTATTCAGTTACTTTTACAAAATGTACACAACGTGGTATGCTGTCATTGTTCACAACGTGGTATGCTGTATTTACAACATCATAAGTCATATTAACAACGTATTCAATTACATTTACAGTATGTAAAAGGAATGCATGCTTGTGCAATGTTTACAACACATGCTGCTACGTTTACAACACGTTAAGTTATTTTTACAAGACTTTAAGCTAATTTTACAACTATTTTCACTAGTGACACCAGGGCAGTAGCTTGTGTAAGAAGCTACAACATACACACCACTTTCTTGACACTTCTCTCATCGTTTACAATATGTTATGCTATATGTACAATATCATAAGTCATATTAACAACGTATTAAGTTACATTTACAACATGTAAGAAAAAAAGCGTGCCTGTGCAATGTTTACAACATATTATGCTACATTTACAACACTTAAAGTCATTTTAACAAGTCTTTAAGCTATGTTTACAACTATTTCCAGCTATTGCACCAGGGCAGTAGCTTGTGCAAGAAGTTACAACATACATACCACTTTTTTGGCACTTCTCTCATTGTTTACAATATACACAACACTTTGCTGGCACTTCTGTGATTGTTGACAATATGTTATGCTATATTTATGCATACGTTGTGCCTTCCTTTTTCGCATCTTGTTCTTACTAAACCACCAACATGTTGCATTTTTTCTTCTCCACCATTTAAAAACTCCCCCCACATGAAAGAAACAAAATAGATTCTTCCCTGAACAACTTCCCATCTTTCATGTCAATCTGCAAAACAAACTTCATATTAACAACTTTCAAAGCAATATTTACAACTTCATATGCACATATTAACAACACGTTAACTACACTTTTTATTCCTACATATGTGCTTTTTCTAATAACACCAAAAACACCCAAAACAAGGAAAAACCTCTGTTTGCTTCCTTAAAAACAGAGCACAGCTACGGTACATATTAACAACTTCCAAAGCAATATTTACAACTTCATATGCACATATTAACAACACGTTAACTACACTTTTTATTCCTACACATGTGCTTTTTTTAATAACACCAAACACACTAAAAACAAGGTCAAACCTCTGTTTTCTTCCCCAAAAACAGAGCACAGGGACAAACTTCGTATTAACAACTTCCACAGCAATATTTACAACTACATATGCACAAATTTACAACACGTTAACAACACTTTTTTTTCATCATATTAGCATTTTCTAATAACACAAACCACACTCACACCTCTGTTTTCTTCCCCAAAAACAGAGCACAGCTACGGTATGTATTAACAACTTCCACAGCAATATTTACAACTTCATATGCACATATTAACAACACGTTAGCTACACTTTTTTTTCCTACACATGTGTTTTTTCTAACAACACCAAACACACTAAAAACAGGGTCAAACCTCTGTTTGCTTCACCAAAAATAGAGCACACCTACGGTACGTATTAACAACTTCCACAGGAATATTTACAACTTCATATGCACAAATTTACAACAATTTTTTTTGTTCATTTCAGCGTTTTTCCAGCAAAGAATACCTATTACATTCATCATTCTTACTTTAAACATATCAGCTCCTCTATTACCATGCCACAAAAACAGAGCACTCTAACATAAACCCAACCCACCCAAGGTGAAATCCCAACTTCAATGATCAAGCTCATTTGTCTACCAAATTCTTAGCTTTTCTTGTCTACCACCTACCACTTACTCCATTTTTTAGCTCAAGATCCAACCTTTCACCAAACCCTCACTCTCAATCTAACCAACTTTCACACACACAAAAATAAAATTTTCCAGTTCGTTTATCTACGTTGCTGCACGTACCTGGACGATGATGAAGATGATGTTCCCAGCCACATTAACACCACTTTGTATCCATTCAATGTTGCACCACCTATGCCTTTCGTCCGTGTGCGTTTTTCTATTTTTCCTTGATGCCTTGATCAAAAATGCGTGCTTCACTCCTCTCTCCTTTGTGCGTTTTCTTTTCTTATTTGAGTGTGGGTTATTTTAGTAATTGCTCAAAGAGAATTGCTGTCAGAAAAGTCCCTAGGGACTTTTCTGACATTGGAATTTGCAAAGGGAGTTTTTTGAGATTATTTCTGTACCTTGGGACCTAGCTGGTATTTTCCCTTTTAGTTTCATGAAAGTACGGCCCAGGTATGTCAATTCCTTCGACTTCGGAATCACTCCGGCGACCCGCTCAATTGAAAGTCAACTATTCCAAACTCGTTGACAAACAACTAAGTCCAAACTTTACAAACCTTCAATTATTTCTATCATTTCAATGAAAGAAGTCATTGACTGGAATTGATGAGGAAGAAAACTAAGAACTGAAACTGCGAAGTGGGGTGATAAATGGCGGGGAAGCACTGATAAAACCCTTTTTTTGCTTCTTTACTTTTGGTCATTAGGTCAATAGGCAAAGAAGATGATTAGATATGTCAATAAAGATGGTTGATCACGCTGTATGAGTCTTTTAAAAAGATATAGGGGAAGATCTAAATGAAAGTTCAATAAAATTATTAAAAATGACCTTATATGTAATGCCCCAAATTTAGATTAAGGGCTAATTACAATTCTTGTGAATGATTATGTGAATTAATGGGGATTTGAGATTCAGATTAAGTATTGGGAATGCCCAACACCTTGTATTTTAGCATAATTATGTGATGAAATAATTATTGGGCTAAATATAGAAGTAAATGGCGCATGAAAAAAGGAAAAGAATTTGATTATGCATTATGTGGCAATATTAATTAATATGCCATAATTATTGAGAAATTGAAAGCATAGCCATAAATTAGTGATTATTGGGAGAAATTAATTACTAACTAAGAGAAATGAGATGTATAACTAAATAGCTAATGGTGTGGTTAGAGTAACTAGTTGAGTTACTTGCTTTATGAGAGCCAATGAGATGGAGACATGTGGCAAGTGGTTAGGATGAGAGAGGGTGTTGGAAAAGTCAAATGGCCTTATTTTATTGTTTTCTCTCTCTCTCCCTCTCTCTTATGCGAATTGGCATGGGCTTGGGAGGCAAAAATCTGATCCCATCATGCTTCATCATCATCTTCATCTCTCTTCCTTCTCTCTCTTTCGTTCAGCCATGGAAGCCCAAGGGAGAGGAAGTACTTTGTGTAAAAAGTGAGTATTTGACCCTCCAAATGGCTTCTAATGGAAAAATGCTCTTCTATAAAGTTGTTCCTCTTGTTAAGAGCTTTCATCCTATGGTTTTAGTTTGTCCATTTGGTGGTGTCTGAGCTCTCACAAAATTATGGACTTGGGTGGATAAAGAAGCTTCTTTGGGAAAGTTGTTGAGGTGAGTGAAAGCTTCATTTTCATATAAGTTTTGTGGCCATTGGTTAGGCCTTGAATTCCTGAAATTTTAGCCCTAATTTTTGTGATTTAGGGTCTTGGGGAGTACAATATGTTGTTGTCATGGAAATGGTGCCTTGTTTAGTGTTTTGAATTGATATAATTGCATTGAAGCTTAAATGTAAAGTTTGGCCACTTTGGGTTGGTTTTTATGCATTGGGCAAAATATGGCATGTCATTGGGTTGTGATTTTGGTCATTTTGAGGTTTTCATTGTGTTCCTTGTGAAAATTTATGTGAGAATAGGCTTGGTTGTTAATTTTGGAGCCATGTGACACTTTGGTAGAAAATTAGAAAATATGTCCCTTGGAACTCTATTCTGGGCAGTTTATTTGTGTGGACGTTTTGAATGACCAAATGATTTCAGAAAATTGTGACACTTTCCAGTCTTAAAGTTCACATCCCAATCTTCAAAATGGACATATATTTTGTATCATTTCATTTTGTGAACTGAGAGTTATGCTTTGCCAAAGTTTGGGATCAAAACTGAACTCTGTTTTGGGGCAGTGTGGAGTTTTGTGTAATTCTGGAATTGTGTGGTGATTTCCAGTAATGGTACATATTTTTCTTATAAAGAGGACTTAAGTACCTTTCATTTGGCTTTGGAATCACCTCATTTCGAGTTTTCTAGAATTAGTTATGATTTTTGGAAGTTTAGCCAGGAAACAGAATTTTCTTGGCCGCGGCCAGAGGTTATGAACTGCGGCCCAAGGCCTTCTGTGCATCCATTGGCCACGGCCCATGGGTAGGTTGGCCGCGGCCAACCCCAAAAATCAGCATTTTGGACTTTTAAAAGGTGACCTTTGGTCAAGTGTTTCCCAAGCCTTTAGGCATGTGTTTAGGCTTTGATTAGCCACCTAAAGGTCATGAATGGTAACCAAATTTAAGTGTTATAAAAATAAGAATTTGGAAAAGAGAATGATCCTATGTCCTTGATTTGGTTATAGGATTGGATATTCGCCCTGATTATGGTTTGATATCCGCTTGGATCGTGAGTAGCCGATGCTGGAGCATACGTGGAAAGAATAAGTGTAGGGAACTTACCTCTCCTGCATGTATTGATATTTGTGTTTGTGTATTGATGCATGTTATTGCTTTGCTTGATTATGTGAAACATATGTGAATGATTGAAGCTCTGTTTCTATTTATGCTATGGCCATGAGTATGTTGTTGAAACATTAAGCATGCGGATATATCATTATATGAGCACGAGTTATTGTGATGCAAGCATGTTATGCATTAAAAACTTATCTTGCATGCATATTGGTATCTGTTTCCTACTGGGATTCTCTAGAATCTCACCCTCCCCTACCAACATTTTAGGCAGGACAGGTGGCTCGAGGAAGGAGCAAGTGACTAGGGGCGGCGAGAATCCCTTATGGGCATTTGTATTTGGTAGTTGGTTATCGTTATATGCTGAGATAATTGTATATGTTCAGATGATAGATTAGAATGTATAATTGGATATTGGATGTATATGTGCTTGGATGTCTATTGGGTTATTTGGTTATGTATTGGAGATAGATTTATGTAATCCCCGTTGAGGAATTGTGAAGGGCATATGTGCCCTATAAACCTTTAGTGAAGATATGAACCCGGGATTGTCGGGATTGTTATTGTGCACCTCTTATATATTATGAATGTTAATTATCTTCGCAATGTAATTATATTCGAAATGTGAATGTGAAACCAGGTTAAATTGTTTGTGAAATGTATTTGTGAAAATCCTATCTTAAGGATGGGAATGTAAATGAATTTTGATTATTATTGGTCTCTATCTCACTCTAATGTTGTATTTCGGATATGATTACAGAAGGGGGTTGCATCTTAGTTAATAATTTAAGTAAAGATTTGGTTATTAATAGAATAAAATGACGCCGTACATCCTTGTAGGCGACTCCACTTAGTGGATTAATGTTTATTGTTGTTGTCATTAACTCATTGTTAAAATGAGAGATATTTTAAGATATTATAATCATAAAACAATATAGGTTTGTATATTTTTTATATTTTTTTAAAAATAAGAAACACAATTTTATAGTATTTTTTTAATAAACACTTGATAATATTACCCATAAAGAGAAGTTACATGGCAACAGCTAGCAAGACAAGTGTCTTTCATCATCCTACATCTTGATCAAAGATGAGATGCCATCCCAAAGTATGGCTTACACGATGTATGTATGTATGTATGTATGTATGTATGTATGTATGTATGTATGTATGTATGTATGTATGTAGATGCCATCCCAAAGTATGGCTTACACGATGTATGTATGTATGTATGTATGTATGTATGTATGTATGTATGTATGTATGTATGTATGTATGTATGTATGTATGTATGTATGTATGTATGTATGTATGTATGTATGTATGTATGTATGTATGTATGTATGTATGTATGTATGTATGTATGTATGTATGTATGTATGTATGTATGTATGTATGTATGTATGTATGTATGTATGTATGTATGTATGTATGTATGTATGTATGTATGTATGTATGTATGTATGTATGTATGTATGTATGTATGTATGTATGTATGTATGTATGTATGTATGTATGTATGTATGTATGTATGTATGTATGTATGTATGTATGTATGTATGTATGTATGTATGTATGTATGTATGTATGTATGTATGTATGTATGTATGTATGTATGTATGTATGTATGTATGTATGTATGTATGTATGTATGTATGTATGTATGTATGTATGTATGTATGTATGTATGTATGTATGTATGTATGTATGTATGTATGTATGTATGTATGTATGTATGTATGTATGTATGTATGTATGTATGTATGTATGTATGTATGTATGTATGTATGTATGTATGTATGTATGTATGTATGTATGCATGCATGCATGCATGTATGTGCACTATATCTATAAACTGATTATTACTATCAGAACCCCTAATGGTAAATAGCCTCAATGCAATTAGATAAGAGAAATTGGCTCAATCAAATTTGACTAGTTGAATAATTCTTTGGCATGATTATCTTGTAAGATAACTCAATCAAACGATAAAGAAATTATTCAATTTTTTCATTGGAAAAACCATTGTCATTCGAGTTTGTAAATTGTAACCCCCTCACCGTAATTACATCCGGATTACGAAATTTAAGTGAAATAGAGACCAATAAAACAAAATAACCATTTATGATCCCTCGTTCAAGAGATGGGATATTTCAACATCAGTTCTAAAGCATACTTGATCCTGGTCTCACATTCACGTACGGATATAACTACTATGAGAAATCAAATCACATAACCAATATCAGAGTGCGGAAACCAAAATCCCGGCAAAACCCCGGGTTCATCTATGTACAATTGTATTATGGGTTTACAAGTTCCCAAAATGGGGATTACATAACCAAAATAATCATTTACATTCTTATGTACACTTGCCAATCCCACATCCAAAACTATGATAACCAACTACCACTTAGATTTCGGAGTAAGCCTAACTACTCCTGGTTGTCCGCTTCCCTTTCGAGCCACTCGCCCTGTCTGAAAAGGTTAGTCATATGGAAGGGGTGAGATTCTAAAGAATCCCAGTAGTAACAACAATTTCATACCACATGCAATCACAGAATATGCACACCAATCATCTCATGCAGCAACACAAGTCACTCCACCCTCATCCCCTTTTACCGCCGGGAAGGCATACGACCTTTACCCGAACCGTTGTTAGCAACTCAGGGACTATTGGCGTGGCAGTGCATACAAATAGCCACACGGCTCAAATATAGCCTTTCGGCTTTCACAAATGGCCCGTCGGCCTTCACAAATAGCCTTTCGGCTCACAATTAGCCTTTCGGCCCACATATACACATATATCACACCCTAACCTCATCCCCTTTTACCGCCGGGAAGGCGTACGACCTTCACCCGAACCGTTGTTAGCGACTCAGAGACTATTGGTATAGCGGTGCTTCCACAGTTTTCACAAAACTTGCAGCATACGATATTCATTTCAAAACGATGACATAATATACATACAATGTATCACACAAGGCATAAAGAAAGAGTCACTACATGTATCCTTCCTGACTGGCTCTGGCACCTTAGCCTCACGAGGACGACAGATGTCAAATCCTATATCAATTAGGGACAACCAATCAATCTCTTATCCATATGTATATTTCAACAATACTCTAAGTTGGTTATCATTTAGGACTCTTTAGGTGACTATTAGAGGCCTAAACATATACCTAAAGGGTTGGAAGACACTACCCAAAAGACCCCTTACTCGAAGGCAAAACACAGATTTTTGGTCATCTCACTCGAGCACAGATGCTCTCACTCGAGCACAGTACGGACATCACTCGAGCACAAGAGAGAGTGAGACTGCGAGTGAGCACCCGAGAGCACACACACAGCTCTCCAAGCACAGGATCACTCGAGCACAGCCATTTGCACTCGAGCACACACCTCACACCCGCGAGTGAGAAGGCACACTCGAGCACCTTACTCACGAGTGAGAACCCGAAAGCACAACTCCCACCCGAAGCACAATCTCACTCGAGCATGACCCCCAGTGCTCGGGTGAGAAGGTTATGCTCGCGAGTGTCAGAGCACACTCGTGGCATCCACTAGCAAGTGAAGACCCGAAAGCAACTCTTCACTCTGAATTTACACCATCACTCGAGCAGGCCCAAGCTCGCTCGAGCAAGTTCCTCGCTCACTCGAGCACAAAGCGATGTGCTCGAGCATTGTTCATAAAATCCCAGGTGAACTCGAAGCACAACAGGGAAAACTTCGCGCATCACTCGAGCACGTTCTTCCTCTGCTCGAGTGATGTGTATCAGAGACCCAAAACGCAGAAAAACCAGATAACTTCAGATGGTCAAATCCTTACCCAAAGGTTCCCAAACTCTACCAAAAGCTCACACATACTTGGCACTAACTAGGGAACATATTGGCCACTTCATAAACACTCTAAAAACCAATTTGACCACAATCATTCATTAAGGTCTCAATGACACACCATATCCAAATTCCCTTAACACATTTTTATCATTCCAAATTACATCAAATGCTCATATATCTCCAAACTAAATCATTTTCAATCATCAATCATAACAAACTTCACATTTCCAGAAATAGGCATATTTAGGGCAAAATTCCAGATTTGACCAAACTTAGCCAAAAATCACAAACAACATACTAAAATGCTCTAAATGCCTACCTCTTCTCTTTGCTCAATTCAGAACCTTGATTCCTCAACTTTCAATTTCGGCCAAAATCCCAATCAACACCATTCAAGGCTCAAGATTCAAGCTTTTCTTCCCCTCTTTCTTGCTTGTCCAGCGCCAGAAATGGAGGAAGGAGAGGAGAGAGAAAATGAGAAAGATGGAGCAATGATGATGAAGACTTCTTCCCTTGCCTACACACACACTCCACCGAATTGGAGAGAGAAAAGGGAGGAAAAAGTGAAGTTTTGTCTTCTTGTGGCCTCATCTAACCACTACCACAACGCCACATGTCCACATCTCAAGCACTCCCTGAAAAGCTCACATAACCGCAAAGCACAGGATTCCGACCCTTGGTTAAGGAATCACAACCCTTGATCTTAAATACCACACACATAAATTCACAAAATCACATTACATTAATCCCAAAAGTGCTTAATTACACTAATCTCAATGATTATCAGAGTTTTCAGCCCTAATCACAAATCGAGATATTACATAAATAATCCATGACTTGTACGCCTCCATCTATGCGTTGTCTTTGGTCTATTTATTAAATAAGATTAATGAAATTATTCCCTCCAATTATTACTTCGTACCAAACATATTTTTAAAACATCAATCACAGTCCTAATCCTAGCCCCAATTCCAATCCATCGAAATTTAGTGCCATAGTTTTTATTAGTGTTTTAAACAAGAAATTTTTTTTTCTGCATTCCAAACTCCGAACCTGTGAGAGCGATGAAATAAAATGATGAGATCTAACTTAGGGTTAAATTGATAGAGAGTATTTTTGTCAAGAAATTATTATAAATAGGGATATTTTTGTCTCTAAAATTTGCAATCCCAGGATTGAAAACGCAATACTAGAGGAGAGGTGGCTTTACAGCAATCCCATTTTTGAGGTACTCCTAGTCCCTAGTTATCCGTAGTCCCTCAAATCAAACGATATATTCTGACTCAATCCTTGATCCAATCTCAATCCTTACCCCTAGTGCTTCGTACTGAATAGGGCCTTTGTGTAATTGAATTTCCTAACAATGTAATCGGCATTTCCTTCCTCCTATATGTTTGTTATAACTTTTTAAAAATGTCTTTATGATGTTTGAGATTAATATATGAAAGGATTTTTTTCGTTGACTTCCAAAAAAAATTACTTAAAAAACACTTTTTAAACAAGCACTAACACTAAGAAAGTAACGAGAGAAAGGCTTCAATCATTTTGTGGAACTTCCATGTTAGAAAGAGCCTCTGGTCAATACAAGACCCACTCCTATAAAAAAAGGCTTTTAAAAACCCTCAAAACTCAAAAGTCTTGTACTGGTCTATTTAGTTTTCACATTATGTGTCGGTCTTAGTGTGTGTTTGACAAGCACCAAAATCATGGTTTCAAACCATGGTTTGCGTAACTCGAGATAAAACCCCTCTCACACACTTACCTCATAAGTCGTAAAAGCTATTAAAAAGTTAATCCAAACACACGCTTAGAGTGTTTGGGAATTTCCCAAACTTAGGTTTCAAACCTAGATTTACGTAACCCGAGATAAAATTCCTCTCACAGACTTATCTCGTAAATCATAAAAGCTATTCTCAAAAGCTAATTCAAATACACACTTAACTTGTGTTTACTTTTTAGTTTATTTAATTTTTTAAATCAAATAGACCGGGGTAGGCGGATTAGGGGTGTTCAAATCCCAGGACGGGATCGGGATCACCCATTCCTGGTTCCTGTCCCGGTGGTAGCCGGAATTGGGAATTCATTCCCAGTCCCGGTCCCGGTCCCGGGAAATTCCCGATATAACCGGGATAAGGAATTCCCGGTTTCAATAATATAATTATACTAGTTAAATTTTTTATAATTTAGTGTTTGAAGTGATTATTTAACATCTAATAAGGTCATAAAAATCACAAAAATTGAGCTAGAATTGAAGAATAATATATTATTATTATTATTATTATTATTATTATCATATTCATTATTTTTGTTATTATCTTTATATATTATATAGTTAGGATTAATATCACGATATATACGATTTAACTCTAACTAAATATGTGATATACATTTTATCAAATGATAACTTAATTTATGGGGTAAAAAAATACAAATATAAAAGAATAACTTATTTTTTAAGAAAAAAATTTAAAAAAAAAATGGGACTGGGAATTCCTAGGATCACAAGGTGTGATCCTGGTCCCGGTTTTTTTAGATTCGGGTCCCAGTTTTCCCGATCCCTGTCCTGACAGGGATGGGAAATTCCTGGGATAACACTACTGGAAAAAACCGTTTTTAGACCGATTTTGGCGGATAAGGTCTTAAAAATTTGCGCGGTGGCAGTTTTGTAATTATATTGAACTTCTTAGACCGATTCTTAAAAAAACCGGTCTTAAAAAATTTATTTAGACTGGTTATAAATAAAACCGGTCTTAAAGTCTTAAAATTTTATGCATTTAAAATTTTTTTAACATTTAAGACCGATTTAAATATAAACTGGTCTTAAATGTTAAATATTTAAGATCGGTTTTGTATTAAAACCGGTCTAAAATTTTTAACATTTAAGACCGGTTTATATGTAAAATGGTCTTAAATATTAACACATTTTAAATTCAAAATGCAATAACTTTTTATGACCGGTTGTGGGAAAAACAGGGCTTAAATGTGTTACATTTAAGACTGGTTTTTGTACAAACCGGTCTTAAGTGTGAATTTTCCCTCTTTTAAGACCGGTCTTAAAGGTAAGATTTTTCACACTTATTTTTCCTCCCGCGCCCAGATCGCGTGCTCTGTGAACCCTTTCTTCTCTCTTTGCCATTTCTCTGTGACCTCTATCCGTGCTTGTTCTGAACTCGTCCATGGCGTCCCGTCCCTCATTTGCTCAAGTCTCCTCCATCATTACCGCTTCCGTTGTTGTATTCGTCATCGCTGTTCTTTGATTATCTTCAGTCTTCTCCGCCGCCACCTCTAATCTCCGCAGTAGTGACCATTCTCCTTTGACTTGACTTCCCTTTGTTAGTGCCATGAATTTGAGGCTTCATTTTAACCTCAGTCGACGCCACCGTGACTTTGGGTTGAAGCTCACTCCTTGGTCTTCATTCAGGTTAGTGTTCGATCGATCTGTTATTTAGTTGTACGTTGTTTTATAATTAATAATGTTCAATGAAAAGTTCTTGTTTTTGCTTTAATTTGAGCACTTAAACGTAATCTGGAAAAAAAGTAAATCTTCACATTCTTGTTAGATATATGCTATGACTTTTAATTATATCCCTGTGATATTTGGCTTGAATTAATACCACTTTATGTTTTGTTTTAGTTTAGTGCGGTTATTTGATTATTGTAAGTGTTATTGGTTTGTTAAAACAATCTAGTTTCAAATGGTGACTGTTAATTTCGTTGAAATATCTAAAACTCTATTGTTGTTGTTTTTTTTGTCTATCCTTTTGTTGTTGGATATAGGGTGTTAGAAGTGTTGAGATATATATGGATTATAGTTGGATAAACGCTAAACAGACGAGTGTTGAATATGATAATGGGGTGAGGGGTTTTTTAGACTTCGCTAGTAGACATGCCAATGATGGTAGTGGAAAGTTTTATTGCCCTTGTATAGTATGTTTGAATGAGAAGCGACTAAGTACTGCAGATATATATACACATTTAATTTGTGAAGGATTCTGTAAGAGTATACAATGTGGGTATGGCATGGTGAAGAATTAGAAATACCAAGTTCATCTCAACAGGGGGGAGTGAACTTTGATGATAATGACACGGATACGGATGATCGAATAGAGGATATTATTCGTGATGTAAGAGAAGAGAGTTTTGAGCAATTACATGCATATGGTAATATGTGTAGTGATGCTAAGACGCTGTTGTACCTGGGGTGTAAAAAGTACCAATTGTTGAAAGCAGTATTGAAATTGGTAAGCTTGAAAGCATGACATGGATGGAGCGACAAGAGTTTTTCAGAAACGCTTGAGGCTTTTAAGGACATGCTTCCAGATGATAATGTGTTGCCTTCTCGAACTATGATGCTAAGAAAAATATTGTGTCCACTAGGGATTAAATATAAAAAGATCCATACATGCCCTAATGATTGTATATTGTATAGAAAAGAGCATGAAGAGGAACAACAGTGTCCAATATGTGAAACCCCAAGGTATAAATCAAATAACGCTCCTGGAAAAGTGTTGTGGTACCTTCCAATCATACCAAGGTTCAAGCGCTTGTTTGCTAATGAAAATGATGCAAGAAATTTGAGATGATATGTGGATGAGAGGATATCCGATGGAAAGCTTCGACATCCGGTTGATTCTTCTCAATGGAAGAAAATCGATCAATTATTTCCTTCCTTCGGTGAAGAGCCTAGGAACCTTAGGCTTGGGCTTAGCACATATGGCATGAATCCTTGTGGTAGCCTGAGTAGTATACATAGTTCATGGCTTGTTCTGTTGGTAATTTACAACTTATCTCCTTTGTTATGCATGAAATGAAAGTACATCATGTTATCTATGTTAATTTCGGGACCAAAACAACCCGGAAACGATATAGATATTACCTGGACCCTTGATTGAAGACTTGAAAGAGTTGTGGGATGAAGGTGTTGATGTTTTTTATGCGAACAAGAAGGAGGTTTTTCAAATGCGAGCCATGATCTTTTGTACTATAAATGACTTCCCTGTACATGGAAACTTGTCAGGCTATAGTGTTAAAGGCCATAAAGCATGTCCAATTAAGGAACATGCCACCATCAACTTTAACATGGAAGAAAGACAGTTTATCTTGGCCATAGGAGATTTCTTAAACGAGGCCACCCGTATCGCAGATTAAAGAAAGCTTTTTTTGGTGGATAAGAGTTTGAAGATGCTCCAAAGGCATTGACTGGGAGCAAGTTTATGAAAAGGTGAAAAATATGAATGTTATCTTTGGTAAGACTACAAAGAAAAGTAATGAGAAAAGTAAATGGAAAAAGAGGTCTATCTTCTTCAATCTTCCATATTGGCCGAAGCTTGATGTAAGACACTGTATTGATTTCATGCATGTGGAGAAAAACATTTATGATAGTATTGTTGGGACACTGCTTAACATGCAAGGTAGTTCTAAGGATGGTGTGAAGGCAAGATTAGATTTGTAAGAAATGGGGATACGAGAAGACTTGCATCCAAAGCTATATGGTAAGAGAACTTTTTGTCCTCCAGCTGCTCATACTATGTCTAAGGATGAGAAAAGAAGCTTTTGTCGGTGTTTACATGGCATCAAAGTTCCTTCAGGGTATTCTTCAAATGTTAGGAAGCTTGTGTCGATGAAAGACTTGAAGTTAGTGGGGCTAAAGTCTCATGATTGTCATGTCTTAATGCAACAACTACTCCCAGTAGCTATTCAAGGCATTGCCGAATATAATCTTCAACATATTTTGACTAGACTTTGTTTCTTCTTCAATGCTATTAGTAGTAAAGTCATTAAGATAGAAAAATTGGATGAAATGGAAAATGAAGGATATCTGATCTTGTACCAGCTTGAGAAGCTTTTTCTTCCTTCTTTTTTTGACATCATGGTACATCTAATTGTTCATCTAATAAGGGAGATCAAGTTGTGTGGCTTTATCTATTTACGATGGATGTACCCAATTGAAAGAACTATGAAAATCCTAAAAGGCTATGTGAAGAACCCTAACCGGCCTGAAGCATCTATTGTTCAGAAATATGTTTCTGAAGAAGCCATGGAGTTTTGTCAAGATTGCTTGTCAAATGTAGGACACATTGGACTTCCTGAACGTCATGACGAAGAAGGCGGTAGACGCGGGGCTTCAGTAAAGAGCATGGATCCTGATGAATTGCAACAAGTCCACTTGTACATCTTGAATAATGTTGATGAAGTTCAAGATTACATTAATGCTCATAAAGAAATTGTACAGAAAGGAAATAGTCGAATGACTGAACAAAGGTTAATTAGGGAGCATAACAAAACTTTTGCACATTGGTTCAAACAAAAGGTTGACGGCGAAGAATGTGTTTCTGATACAATTAAATGGTTAGCACGTGGTCCTAAGGCTGATGTCATAAGTTGGACTTCATTTGTGATCAATAGTTATACATTTTACACAAAGTCCCTTGATGATAGGAGCACCGTCCATAACAGTGGGGTTATGTTAGTGGCTGAATCTATGCACTTCTCTAGTTCAAAAGATAAAAATCCTAGATTGGCAGCAATACCTTATTATAGGGTGATTGAAGAGATTTGGGTGGTTGATTATGTTAAAGTTAAACTTCCCATTTTCAAATGCAACTGGGTTGATGCCAACAATGGTGTGATGATTGATCAGTTGGGATTTACATTAGTTGATTTGAATAGTAGAAGTTTTAGAGATGAACATTTTATTATGGCATATCAAGTGAAACAAGTGTTCTATGTTACTGATCAGGCAAACAAAATGTGATCTGTAGCTCTCCAAGGAAAAAGGGTCATTGATATTAACCAGGAAATTCATTCAATGAATGATATGCTTGAGACTCCTTCTTTTTCTAGAGGTTTACCAGAATTGAACAAAGAAGATGAAGCAGACAATGAACACGGCACAAGAAATGATCATCATGAAGGGATATGGGAGGATATCCCTTTATAAAACTACATTGAAGGTTAGTTAGCTAAAATAATTATCATGAACTATATTTGAATTATGTATATTATTATTGGTGTATATATATAACTACTTTTTTTGTTGTCGTCACAGGAAAATGAAGGATATGAGGTGTACGCTTAGTGTAGATTCTCCAAAGCCAGGCCAGCTAGTGATCATCAGCCTAAGAAGAGTGTGTATGTCTAACCTACATACACATTAAAATGTATTCAAATATTAAAATGTTAAAAAAATTTTCAAATATAAATATATTGAAACCAAAATAGATACAAGTAACATCTAAATGGATCCATAAGCTAGTCTCAATATTTTAAAACCTTAAAAATTTTGTAATTATTATTTACCTGCTATCATATTGCTTAATCCACTCCTAAATGATATCTATACACACAAACACATATAAAGCAATTATTCTAGTGAAGTGTTTCATTTGATATTCTTGAAGTAAATATCCTACGACCATTTCATTAATGTGTAAAATTAATTTTAAAATATAGAGTCTTTCTCATAAATCAACATTATATATCCTTTAAGTACATATCCTAGGTACTTATAGTCGGCCCTCTCTTATTTTTGCCTTTAATTGCCCTATTTCCTATCCTATTCAGATTCTTAGGGCCAAGCCTAGAGTCGGGAATCAGGGCTGGCCCTTGACGGGCCATGGCTTAACAGGGCCAGCCCTAAAAGGTTTGGGGGTAAGAAAAATTGTAGTTTTCTAAGGCCCGGCCCAAGAGCATCAGGGCTAGGGCCGACCCGTAGGGTTGGAAAGTCCTTTTCACAATATTTAACTATTTTTCCTGCATATTTTTCCCTGAGAGATATAATTAGTAAATAACAACGATTAAAGTTCTAATTTAATATATAAATGTTGTCAACATTAAGATTTAAATAACACGTCTCTTGCAACAAACACAGTTACTAATGTATAATCAAAGGTAAAATCATGTACATAAATAACTCACACAAAGGCCAAAGTATAAGGAGGCAAAAAGCTAAATACTCTAACCTCTAAACAATATGAGTATGATGACTATCATTTTTACCTTATTCGCCACTATCATCAATTTCAAGGACATTTGATTGTGTTTCACTTTGAGTAGTAGGTTCAAATAGTCAAATAATCACAACCTCCATAAAAAATCATACTCTATCGGGCAGAATAATATATAATATGATTTTATTCTAAATAGGTAGAACAATATACTCAAAAATCACAATATGATTCAATTAGACAAAACAATATACCAAAAAATCATACTCTATACAATATGAGGACAGAGTGACATATAGATTCAATAGGCAATTCAAAAATGTAACATCATTCATTTCCAAGCAAAAAAGAAATAAAAAATAAACAGACTTTAAGGGCCAGCCCAAGGCCCTCCAAGGCCGGCCTTTTTAAACCCGAGGCCCTATAGGACCGGCCTTTTTAGGCCCGACTTCCTTTTGAGGCTACAATTTGCAAGTCCGGCCCTTGAAGGGCTAAAACCTAAAAGGGCCGGCCCGTTTTTCCCACTTTGTCCAAGTCTCTGTCCCTCTCTATCTTCTAGTTCACACTTGACTTCTCTAAGTCCCTTAAAAATAAAAATAAAAATAAAAATAAAAAGGATGTTACCCGTTGCATGAAGCTATCACTGAACATACCTGGAAACTTCGCTGCTAGACTGTGTTTTTAAAGGAAGATCTCCTTCAACTTGAACTTCAGAGCTAAAGAGAATTGGATTGCTGAATTGAATTGTATTAAACTGAGAGGATTTACATGGTATTTATAGGAAAAAATATAGACAAAGTAAGAGTGATTAGTGGGAACAAATCAAAGAGTAGTTGAGGAATAGTCAACAAAATGCACCACCGACTTGCTTCTTCAACTATCTCATGCCACTGTATTAATCTGTGCTCACAACACTCCCCCTCAAGTTGGACTGTAGATATCAATCAAGTTCAACTTGCCAATCAGATAATCAAACCTGTCCTTGGGCAGTCCTTTAGTGATGATGTCTGCGGTCTGTTCTCTAGAAGGAATATACCTTAGATCAACAATTCCCTCATCAACTTTTTCCCTTATAAAATGTCTGTCTATCTCGACATGTTTAGTTCTGTCATGTTGAACTGGATTATGAGCAATGTTGATTGCAGCCATGTTATCGCAATAGACCTTGATTGGTAGATTTATAGACTTCCTCAAGTCTTCAAGAACACGCTTTATCCATATGCCTTCACAGATTCCCAGTGCTACGACCCTGTATTCAGCTTCAGCACTGCTTCTCGCAACTACACTTTGATTTTTGCTTCTCCATGTGACCAGGTTACCCCACACATACGTACAATATCCAGATGTGGATTTCCTGTCATCTCGATCACCTGCCCAATCAGCATCTGTAAATAACTCTACAATCTATTTGTCAGTTTTCTTAAATAACAAGCCATGTCTTGGAGATCCCTTCAAGTAACGAAGGATCCTGTAGACTTCATTCAAATGTTTCTGTTTCGGATCATGAGAATGTTGGCTGACCACACCTACTGCAAATACAATGTCTGGTATAGTATGAGACATGTATATTAGTTTGCCTACCATCCGTTGATAATTTCCTAAGTCCACTGCTTTACCGAGATCTGCATCTTCATCTATTTTATCTACCCATATAGGTGTGTCACTTGGCCTGCAATCTATCATCCTTGTTTCCTTTAGAAGGTCGAGTACATACTTCCTTTAGGAGATATAAATGCCTTTCTTAGATCGGGCAACTTCCATTCCAAGAAAGTACTTCATTTCTCCAAGATTTTTAATCTGGAATTCTCGTGCCAGGGCTATCCTGATTTGATTGATTTCCACCTTGTCATCTCCTGTAAGAATTATATCATCAACGTATACAGCCAAAACAACCATCTTACCCTTATGATGTTTGAAAAATAAAGTATGGTCACTTTGCCCTTGAGTATACCCATGTCTCTTCAGAACCCGGGTAAATCTGTCAAACCAAGCACGCAGAGATTGCTTTAACCCATATAACGACCTCTTTAACTTGCAGACTTGGTCACCTTTTTTTCCTGCGAACCCTGAAGGTAACTTCATTAACACTTCTTCCTTGAGTTCTCCGTTGAGGAAGGCATTTTTTACATCGAGTTGGTGTAGATTCCAATCTAAATTCACTGCAATAGATAATAGAATCCTGATGGTATTCAGCTTGGCTACTGGAGCAAAAGTTTCTGTGTAATCTTCCCCATATTTTTGTGTAAAACCTTGTGCAACCAGTCTAGCTTTATATTTCTTGAGTGTTCCATCTGCTCTATACTTAGGAGTGAATACCCATTTGTATCCAACAACCTTTTTTCCTTGAGGTAAATTTACTACATCCCATGTCTTATTTCGCTTGAGAGCCTCCATCTCTTCTAAAACAACTTGTCTCCACTTAGGTATAGCCATAGCCTCATCAATCGTGTCTGGTATCCTGATTCTATCAAGATGAGAGACAAATGTATTGTACTTAGATGAAAGCGCCTTATAAGAGACAAATTTCTCTATAGGATATCTGGTGCTTGATCTGGGTTGTCTAGGTCGTTTTCGTATTGCAATGGGAAGATTAAGATCAGAACTTTCCATTTCTCTTGGATTTGCCTCTGGTATTGACTCCTGGTAAATGCTAATAGGCTGTAGTTCATTACCTCTTTTGTGTCTCGCATGTAGGTATTACCCCACATATTTGTGTCTCCCCATGGAATTGGCACATTATCAGAGGTATCAAGGTTACTAGGAATCTCAAAGTTGTTATCAGGTGTATTAGAGGTATCAGGAGAAGGTTCTGCGTGGGTAGGTATATAAATTGTGAATGTCTGGTCATCCTTTAATGTTTTATTTGTCTGAAATTCACCAGTTCTCTCCCCTGAATTGCAGACAAGGCATAAAAAGGTGTATTTTCAAGGAAGGTGACATCACAGGTGACAAATAAACGTTTGGAGACTAGATCATAACACTTGTATCCTTTTTGAGAATGAGAATAGCCAAGGAAGACACACCTAAGGGCTCTAGGGTCAAGTTTGTTGGTGTGATGGAGATGAATGTATGATGTACAGCCAAACACCCGGAGTGGCAGAGTGTTTTCAAGGTATGGGAGATTATAATATCGGTGGAGAAGTTGAAGTGGCGTTTTGTAAGACAATGGTCGGCTTGGCATTCAGTTAATGAGAAATGTGGTAGTTAGGACAACATCATCTCAATGATATTTAGGAACAGTACTACTAAACATAATGGCTCTGGCAGTCTCAAGAATATGGCGATTCTTTTGTTCAGCAATACCATTCTGTTGAGGTGTGTTGGGACAAGTACTTTTGTGAACAATGCCATTTTCAGCCAGGAAGGTAGAGAGGGCCTGATTGAAATATTCAGTCCCATTATCGGTGTGGAATTGAGTTTGGATCATGTGGTGGAAATTAAGGAACGTTTGATACACCTCTGTTTTATCTTTCAACAAGTAGACCCAACTGACACGTGTATGGTCATCAATGAATGTGATGAACCATTTTGTTTTTTATCGGTTTGGTGTGCGGGATGGTCCCTATAAGTCACTGTGAATTATGGAAAAAGGTTTTGAGGCTTGGTATGGGATTTTTGGAAATGAAGTACGATTATGCTTAGCTTTTTCACATGAATCACAATGAAAATCAGAGGTGCTTTTATTAGAAACGAGGGATGGAAACATTTGAGACATGTAATTTAAATTAGGATGACCTAAACGTTTGTGCCATAACTCCAGGTTATTAGTGCTAGGGAGAGACACTTTATTACAGGATTTTGTTTGAGAATGATCACTTTCATTAAGGTAATAAAGACCATCAAGCTTTTTAGCACTCCCAATCGTCGTCCCCGTCAGCAGATCCTGAAAAATACAGTAGGTAGCAAAGAAGTTAGCTTGACAATGTTCATCATTAGCCAATTTACTTACGGATAGTAAATTACACTTCAACTTTGGAACATGTAATACGGAGTGAAGAGTAAGTGCAGCTGAGATTTTGATAGAACCAATTCCAGTAACAATAGGTTCAGAATCATCAGCAATTCGTACAGTTGCACCCTTGGTGATAGGAGTATAGGATGAGAAGAGATCCTTATTGTCTGTCATATGATCTGAGGCACCTGAGTCAACAATCCAACAATTCCATGTACATTGTTCTTTTATCATAGCCAAAGCTTGAAAGAAATTACCTCTCTTGACCACTGTGGCAGTAGGCTTGGTCGTAGTCTGTAGTGTGGCTAGCATTTCCATGATTTTGTGTAGAGGATCACTTTGGGATGATTCCTTGGAAGTTTCAGCCACGTAACCTCTTCCTTTCCCTTTCTTCGGCTTCCAGTCAGCAGGTTTACCATGGAGGTTCCAGCAAGTGTCCTTAGTATGCCCTTGTTTCTTACAATGATCATAGAATAGGCGACCTTTAGAACCTTTTTGTTTCATGGATCGAATAGCAAGTGCTGAGGCCTCAGAATTAGCAGCGGAATTATTCAGAGTTTGAAGCATTGATTTACGTCTATCCTCTTCATTTCGCAAGAAAGTATAGACTTCACGCACAGACGGTAAGGGTTCTTGACTAAGAATTCTAGCCCAAACATCATCATAAACCACATTAAGACCAGCAAGCAACTCATATACTCTCTCTGCTTCTTTTGCTTTGCGATCTTCTTGAGCATCTGCCCCACTATGATAAGTTTGATTCTGTAGGGCATCAAGCTCTTGCCAAAGTGAGGATTTTTCTAGATAATAATCACCGAGTGGTATGTGGTCCTGTTTTAGCTGCCATATCTTTTTCTTGACACCAAATATACGGGACCTGTTTCCCACAGGACTGTATATTTCACGAAGAGCTTCCTAAATTTCTTGAGCTGAGGGAAGGTACATAAAACTCTTCTTAATTGAGGATGACATCGCATTAATTAACCAAGAGGATACCAATGCATTTTCGGACTTCCATTTGCGAAATTCCTTGGTTTCTGAGGTTTGAGGTCTTTTTACCGCACCAGTTATGTATTCAAGTTTGCCCCTTCCATCGAGAGCGAGAATCATGGATTAAGACCATTCTCGATAATTGTCGCTGGTAAGTTTCTCAGAAACAAGGAGGATCGTGGATAGATCATTAGAACTAGATCTAGGCACAGAGGAAGAGGCATCTGAAACTGTAGACATAATACCTGGAAAAAATAATGACATAGTGGTTCTTAAAAATCAGAAATACCAATTTAGTCCTTCGAAAATTGGAAATAATAGATTGGTCCTCTGAATTTCCAAAATGACAGAATGGTCTTCTGAATATTGGAAATGACAGATTGGTCCTCTGAATTTCCAAAATGACAGAATGGTCTTCCAATCAATTAAATAATTGAGCAGTGGACAAACTCGTGTCTGCTTCCTCTGATTTCCTACTCTCAGCTTTCAGCCTCCTCCCTTCGTGTCTCTGCTTGGTCCGTGTATCTCTGGTCTCAGGGGGAGTCACCATTGACTACGGCGGAGAGGTCGATGGTTGGGATTTGGGACTCACTTCCGGGATGGGGTCTGAGGTTGGTTCGGGATTCGAGAGGGAAAACGAAGAAAGAAGGGATGGTGGAGATGCCGAAGTCGACGAGGCCTTTGACTCCGACTTTGGATTCGTCGAAATCCTTGACGGCTTTAGCTCGATCGTAAGGCTGAGATGAATGGCCGCCGGTGGCTGTGAGCGTGAGGAAGTTTTGCTCGCCGGTAGTAATAGGCTCTCACAGCTTCCGGCGACTGGGAAAGAGAAATCGGACGAGGTGCTGTCGAACGAGAGTGAGGGCGCCGAAGTTCAGTGGAGGTGGTATTGAGTTTCCTCTCTCGCGGCTTCAGGTGACTGGGTTGTAGAGGGTCAGATCTCCTCCACACTACAAGCTTCGAAGGTAGTGAGGATCGGCGGCAGTGGTGGACTGTGGTAGACCGACGATGAGATTGGAAATCACAGTGGGTCGATGACACACCAAGACAACACTGGACGGAGTTGAGCCGATACTGATTCTTATTAATCAGAGGGCTTTTGGTATGAATTCTAATCTTATTCTCTCCCTTATCTCTGATACCATGAAGAGAATTGGATTACTGAATTGAATTGTATTAAACTGAGAGGATTTACATGGTATTTATAGGAAAAAATATAGATAAAGTAAGAGTGATTAGTGGGAACAAATCAAAGAGTAGTTGATGAATAGTCAACAAAATGCACCACCGACTTGCTTCTTCAACTATCTCATGCCACTGTATTAATCTGTGTTCACAACAAGAGCAGTACTTTTTAACAGCATTAAGCTGGTCTAATGGATCCTCCTACAACAACTCCAAGGTTACTAGTGCGAACTCTAAGAGAAACTTGGGAGAAAAGAATAGAGAGTTTGAAAAATCGAGAAAGGAAACTTACAAGTCTGCATCCTCCTGCACCTTCGGAATCCAATCACTTGAAGGAAGAATTCGGCGCATCAAAATTAATGGCACCTCAGTTGTTTTGGGCTCTTAAAAGAAGAGATTTGTCTGATAACGTGTCTAATTTCCTTGCGGTGTTAGAGGAATTAGCTTCGAAGGATGTAATGCATGTATCAGACATCATGGAGCAAGTCAGCCGTGGAGGAAACACCATACTTCACTTAGCAGCTCAAAATAGAAGTCAAGAGATTTTGCGGCTAATTGCTAGTCACTTCCCTCAGCTGATAACTAGGACAAACATATCAGGAGATACGGCTCTTCATCTTGCTGCTAGAAATAAGGGTGATGGCTTAATCAGTATAATTCTAACCAGTTATGCAGAACGAAGGTTTTCTTCAGCAAACCAGTTTCATGATAAAACAGAGATGAATCTGTTGAGGATGAAGAATGAGACTGGAAACACGGCACTGCACGAGGCCGTCGGAACATGGCATCTTAAGAGTGCTCGTATCTTATTTGAAGCAGATAAAGATGTGGCGAATTATCTGAATAACGAAGGTAAATCACCATTGTACTTGGCTGTTGAGAATGGGCATGATGATATTATTTATCTTTTGCTGCAAGCTCCATTACAGAATCGGGAGAAGCACCATGGAACCTCCCCACTCCATGGCTATGACTTCAGGTAAAGTGAAACGGTAGTATGGTTGAAAGTTGACAAAGCAACTGCCAAAAATTTCAACCCTGTTTAAACTTTTATACAATATTCTCTGCAGGTCAAATGAGCAAACATAAATTTCACCCCTTGGTCAAGGGTTGGGTGAAAGACAGCGCCACTCCCACTCTGGCAAAAGAAAAAAAAAGGGAATACAGTGCCACATACTGTGAGGCTTCCCCAACACAAGCAAAACTAAATTACTGTGGTATGATGAATTACTCTGATTTCAGTGAAGTTATATCAGTTTCACAAATTTTTACATCTGAAGGAAAATTGCATTATACCCAATGAAAATTGCAAGACAAAAGACTACGGCTCTAGAGAGAGAGGAGAAAAGTAAAAGGAATCAAATATTTTGATTGAGACATTTAGTTTGTTTGAATTTTCTTCTTAAAAAAAATCTTTCCTTCCCCTCTTTTAAATTCAAATATATTAGCTTTCTTATTGTTCTAATTTCATGCATTTTCAGAGAAAATATTGAGAAAAAATTCTGAATTAGTCTACTTGAAGGACCAAAAATGCGGGACACCCCTGCATTTAGCAGCATCCATGGGAAATATTGAAGTTGTGCGTACACTTTTCAATGCATGTCCTCTAAGTGCCCTTGATCGAGTGGGATCTAAAAGGGCGTCTTACTATCCATATTGCTTGCAAAAAGGGTCATATTAATGTGGTTAAAAAATTTGTTCAAAAACTGGAGCCATGGTTTGATTCAATGGATTCGCTGAATCAAAAAGGTCAAAATATCCTTCACATTGCGGCAAAAAAGGAGACGACAAAGTAGTAAAGTACATATTAAGAGAAAAGAAGCTTGAGAAGCTACTAAACACGAGAGACAAGAATGGAAATACCCCATTGCATCAGGCTTCAAAGCACTTGCACCCAAAGATATTGCTATTGCTGACTCAAGAGAAGAGACTCAACATCAACCAAGTGAATAAAGAAGGCATGACAGCCTGTTATATTGTTCTGCTCAGAAGAAGAACACCACCAACTTTTAGAGAGGTATGATTAGATGCATCTCTGCATTTACTTTACTAACGAACTAGTAATTTTCCAACAAAGATACAATCCATCTTTGTTCTTATTTTTATCAATATAGATGAAAAACTATCTAATAATAGGGATGATCAAAAGGTTCCTCTCTCTGTTATCTGCAGTTTCTGTCATTCACAATCTTGAAATCTATTGGCACCCCCTTGAGTGCAAATGGACGAAGAATCAGGCGTTCACATGAACCACCTCAGAATAAATGGATCAAAGATCGTGTCAGCACTATCTTACTTGTAGCAATATTGATTGCCACTGTAACCTTTGCTGCTGCTTTTACTGTGCCTGGTGGTATTATAGCTCTGATGACAAGGACACGAAGAAAAGAGGCATGGCCACTTTTCTTAACAAAAACATGTTTCAGCTGTTCACAATCTGTGATGTGATAGCTATGTATAGCTCATGGGGTCTTTCATTCTTCTATGGGTTCAGCTTGGCGACTTCCAGATAGCATTCAGTGTCACATACTATGCTTTATATTTGGTGGGTTTGGCTCTGATTACAATGTCAGTTGCATTTATGGCAGCAGTACATCTAGTAGTGAGTAATGTTTATTGGCTCGCTAACAGAGATGATTATTGGCATCATATTTCTTTTGATGCTTCTGGGTGTATTTTTTCTTCTAATATTCCCTTTAGGAGAACGTGCTCTTTTCTTTCATCACATCTCTAACTTTATAAAATGGTTAGCCTAAAATTTAGTTTTTACCTTGTAATTATGGTTCAATTATTGTAATAATACTTAGTAAGGGGAACAAGTTTTGGGTTGTTAAAATAAAAAAAGTGAACCCTTTCACAATGCGAACGGGTTTCGATTATAAAAAAAATGAACTCGTTCATTGTGTTGTGAACGAGTTCCATTTTGTCTTTTACCGACATGCGCTACCATGCCTGCAGCTTCCGTATCACCCAGCCTTTTTCCTTCCTCAATAATTTCCCATAGCCTAGTCAATCAAAAAAGAAACTTCCTTTCCAAGATATTCCAATCAGCAATGAATAATAAAAAAACCAAGCTTTTGATTGTGAGTATATAAGATTTCTTCAAGTATATATCTACATGCAACATTCCTCTTTAGCATCCTTCTTCCGCCACTCTCAAATCCTTTTGGTTTCATCAGCTTCTCCATTCCATCTTCCTCCTTTTTAAGTTCTTTCTAAAGTCTACTCCTTCCATTCCATCTTCCTCCTTTTTTACAGTCTGGAGTTTGTTGCCTTAGCTAGTTGCATTATTTATTTCAACTTGAAGCTTTGTTTTTTAGCATATTAAGGTACATTCTCTTGGTTAATTATTTTTTTAATTTTTATTTTTCTTTTGTTGAATGATGCCAGTATGAGATATTTAGTCATCAAATTGTTTGCATGTTAATTTTTTTTAAAAAAATTATAGATGTAGACATGAAATTAATTTTCTTATAAAATAAATTGTAATTTAATTTCTTTTGATTAGAAGATTAAAAGAAAAATGACAGAAAAATACCATTTAAATTACAAAAACCCCAAAATGTCTACTAAATAGGTAAAATGACAAATAGGTGATATGGAAGGCATATGTGATTTTGAAGTTTGGGTGTTGATAACTTGAGTATAGGAAATTTTAACTTAATAATATCAATTAGCAACTTGAGTATGAACAGTGATAACTTGGGGAGCTCAAGTTATCAATTTCTATACTCAAGTTGTTAACATCCAAACTTCAAAATTCTCGATTCCTACTAAATTTTCTATTTGTCCTTTTACTAACTTAGTAGACATTTTGGGATTTTTGTAATTCAAATGACATTTTTCTATCATTTTCCCAAGATTAAATAAGATTATATGCATATTAAAAAAGATAATTTGTAATACCTTACTCTAGGAACATTTAATAGAGGTATTTTATCAATTCTAAACCGCTAACACTAGTACAAAAATCACGTTTTAGACCTGGTGAAAATCGCTTTCTATACAAGTTTTGGATCAAGTCTTTATATAGTCTGTCTAAAAGTCTTTTACTTTTTAGACCGGTTGAACAACTAGTCTTAAAAAAATACTTTTTAGACCAGTTGCTCAAAGATCAAGTCTAAAAAGTCATACTTTTTAGACCTGACTTGGCTTATATCACGTCTAAAAACTCTGACTTTTTAAACCAGTTATTTTGTTGTCACATCTAAAAAATGCTTTTTAGACTTGATCTTCCTCACAACCGGTCTAAAAAGTGACATTTATTTTAAAAAAATAAATAGGTTTTTTTTTTGGGATTGGAAGGATTTTAAAATCACCCCAATAAAAAAAAAAAGAGCCCTATTTTTTTACTATCACATAATTTTAAGTAAGTTATGACAACCTTAAGTAAATGATGAAAAAGAACAACTCACAAGATAAAAACATTTGTCTGAGTAGCACCACCAATAATTTGAGTATTGGGGTCTCCTTCAGTTGTTTGTTCAACCATATTTTCAAATCCTATTCTTGGAAAAAAAGATAAAATTATTAGTACTTTGACTAAAGATGAATTTATTATCATGAATATTATTATAACTATCGGTACTTTGACCAAAGAATCTATTCTGCCATTATTCCATATACTATAAAATAAACCGATACTTTGACCAAAGAAGAATTTATAATAATCAAGCCAAAATTATTGCAGACAGAAACGAAGACAAAAAGGTACCTTTAGAAAAAAAAATACAAGAAAAAGGGAAGAAGGAAAAATGAAATGAAGCCTAAAAGTTAAAACTTTTCTTCATTGCTTTCTCAAAAGGTACCTTTTTATTCAAAAAAAGTAAAAAAAAAAAAAATCTTCTTTCCACACAGAAATGAACACAAAAAGGCACATTTTTCCCTTGTTAGAAATCATTTCCTTTCTGTCTGCAATCATGAATTTTTTTTTCCTGAAAGGTACCTTTTTATTCAAAAAAAAGTAAAAAATTTTCCTCATTGCAACCAGAAAAGATCAAATGAAGAAAACATTTGATTTGCATGTGCAATGGAGTGAACATAGAAATAAAGACAAATTGTTTTCCTAAAAGGTACCTTTTTATTCAAAAAAAAGTAAAAAATTTTCTTCATTGCAGACATAAACGAAGACAAAATTTTACTTGCATGTGTAGTGGAGTGAATATAAAAGATGATTGATAAAAGATCAAGTAAAGGAGTAAGATATTAAAACTGATCTACTATAAAATAGTTGCTTACCACTTACCAGAAACTAAAGCTCAAGGGTTGAAGACGGAGGGAGGACTATGAGAGGTTGCTCGACTCACGGCGATGCTTTAATGGACAGTGAGGTGACATCATTGAGGGTTATGGCAAAGGAAGGCTGCTCGACTCACGGCGATGCTTCCATGGAGGGTGAGTTGACGTCCTTGAGGGTTAGGGCAAAGGTAGGTTGCACAACCCTTAATAGTTGAGTTAGAATCAAGAAGAAGGGAGGATTGAAGGACGGGGACCCATGGACGAACTAACGAAGTATGAATAGTTGAAAATTGATATGAAGTAATGAGATTTGAGATTATGAGGATTAGAAGAATTAGTCAATTAGGTAAGGTTTAAGTTAAACTTGGACTTGGAATCAGCCAAAAAAAAAAGACTTGGAAATAACTTGGAAAGAATGAATAATGATATGGGCTTTAAGTCTTTAACCTTTTTGTCAAAAAGAAAAAAAAGAAATAAGCCTAGGGCCGGCTGATGCTTCATATTTAGGCAAAAAAAAAAAAAAGCAATTTTAAATAAACTTTGGTCATTTGATTGTAACCGAAATATTTTTATGAAAACTGCATTGATGACTGAATAAATGAAAGCAAAATATTGATAAAGACCAAATAATTGAGCAAAAAAAAAAAAATTGAAAATACTGAATCAGGTTTGGTTTAGTTTGGTCTTTGGTTTTGGTTTGATTTTGCTCACCCCTACATATGTGTTTGTGTGCTTGCTTTATTTACCTTGTTCTTCTACAATTGGCCCTATAATATAATATTTACAAACATATTAATCAACTAGATTTCATTTTAAGGGTCATAGGTAGTAATTTATAAATTATAAAAAAAATTATTTAAAGGATTAAGGTGTAAAAATATCTATAAACTTTTCCCAAAAGTGCACCTAGCAACATAACTTTTCTTAGATGCAAAAGTGTCTATGAACTACTCAAATTGGGATAAAAATGCCCACATGGTTAACTAAGTACAAACTTTTGTTTTGTGGCACATTATTGTTTTTTTATTATTTAATTAAAAAAGGGTTAAGGAGCAAAAATACACGAGTTTTTACTCAAAATACTCCTAATATCAAATGCTTTTTGAAGGTACAAAAATAACCATAAACTTTGAAAATCAGGGTAAAAGTCTCACACCATTAAATCATGCCTGACGGTATTAGTTTTTGGGATGGGACCCATATTATTATTCTAAAATTACCATAATGCCCCTAACTTAAACAAACCCTCCCCTCTCCACCTTCAATTCTTCATCTGTGACACATAAGAACAATTAGAGAGTAGCGGCAGCGGCAGAATCCTCTACCAACAACGACGGTGGAGGCTTGGCATCTTCTTCCTTCTCTTCATTGATTGGTGGAGGTGAAGATTCAAAGGTAAAAATAGAGGGCTGCGATAGGTATTCAAAGGCAATAGAAATGGTGGACTTCACAATTGCTTTGGCGACAATAATGGCAAGATCTGAGATGACGAGCAATGACTCTTCAAGGATTTTGGTTTGCCAAGAAGGGTCTTTGCATCAGCCTAATGACTCTCTCGTTTCTGTTAAGCTCGAACCTATTTCTGGCGAAACCATCTTCGATTGCGTTATTACAGAGGCTTAGAAGCTATACGGCTCTGTCGTAATTGTTTGTATGTTCTTGGTCGTTATGGTTTTTTTCCCCTAGAAATTAATGGTTATGGTGATTTTTTCATTAGCTTCTATGCTTCAATTAATACTTTAGAATCAATATATTTTGATGAATAGCTTATAAAGTGTTACACCCTTATCTCATTTTAACATTTTTCAGAGTATTTGAGGAAAATGATATGCAGTTCGGTGGGCAATACAAAAGTAGCATAAATATACTGATAATATGTGCATGATTACAGAAAATCCCCATAAGGGTTCGTACATGATATTTACGATTAAGGTAGCCCACAAGGCTACTAAGGTGTCTAAACTCATCTCAGTGAAACAAATACTTCTTGCCGTCTTTGCTCCACTATTGCAACCCTCTCTCATGCAGTTCTCTTCTCTGATTTCCGCGTACCTTCTATATTCACCTGTCTAAATTATTAGTAGGGGAGGGTGAGATTTGAGAGAATTTTAGTAGGAAACAGATATCGTAATGCATGCATGATAAATGCTATATGTATGGCATGTTAGTTTTAACTAGATGTATGTCCCATAATGATATTTCTGCATGTTCAATGTTTCATGTAACAAAACTATGGCCATAACAAAATAGAAACAGAGCTTCATTTATTCAAATATGCTCTACACAATCAAGTAAAGCAATCACATACTTCACTACACAAGAAAAGATATCAAATACATGCAAGTAAGGTAAGTCCCCTACCTTGTGTCCCTTTTCTTATCTCAAAAAGTCTGCCTCATAAAACGTCCCAACCATAGGTGTCTAACTCGATCTTAAAATGTCAAATGTATAAGAATTAGGTTAAAACCTATTCATGTATCATTTTAGGCACTTCTATAGTGTTTATTGTGGTTATATTATGCTATGATGAAAATTTACCAAATTGCCTCGGGACCTCGGCCCGGCCCCGCCGTACCCAGTCCAATCAAACTTTTTACGAAATTTCGACATGGGCTATTCTCATATATTTTCACTCAAGGAATCCATTTTGAGACTCAAAATTATTAAATTCATTGTCAAATTACAAAAATGCCCTTAACAGCCCTTATTTCAGGGTTTTAGGGGCCTTTTTGTAATTATGATTTTTTCAGGGTTTTCTGAAAAAGTGAACAATTGTAACCCTACCTAATTTTCCCTCCTGAACTCAATGAAATCATCAAATTACTGAAAATCCAACTCTAACCCCTCCAAACTATCCTTGGCCGAAATTCTCAGTTCCTTAAGAAAAATTAGGGTTTTTTGATTTTAACTCCCCAGACATGTTCCTTTCTACTCCTAACCAATTTATTAACCATTACATTAGGTTAGAACTACCATTTAGTACCAATTTTCGCAGCATAACACTTAGGCAACCCAATTTCCAAAATTTAAAACCAATGGCAATTCGACGACATTTAACCGATTAAATTGCCTACAGCAACCAAAATAGTCAATATACGTTGGTTTGGAAGTTACCTCAAGCTCCTACTAGCTTTTCCTCTTCTTGGCTGAACCCTAGCTCACTTCAACACAAGAAATTGAGCTTCCAAACCTTAAATTACATAGAAGAGTAGCTTAGGAATGGAGTTATACGCGTTAGGAGCCAATTTACCGAGGAAATTGACTTACCGTACAAGATCTCTTCCTCCTTCTCTCTCTAAGCTCTCTCAACTTTCTCTCACTAGTTTCAGCTTGTTCATGTCAGTTTTGGGTTGCAGATAGGAGAAAGATGCTGTTTATATTATAATATCATATGGTATTTAATTATTAATTTAATTTCCAACAATTTCAGATTTTACAAAATTTTGGCAAATTTCTGCTCAAACTTTGGAAAATCATAACTAATTCTAGAAAAATAAAATTGAAGTGATTCCAAAGGCTATAGAACCCTTCTTGAGTCTACTTTCATGGAAAAATATATACTTTTGTTAGTTGGAAGTACAAAACTCCTAGAATTTTAATCTTTTCCTGCTGTTCTAGACACTTTCCCGTTTTTCTTGGCTAAATTCAAAAATTCATAACTTTTTGTATATAGCTCTAATTGAGTCATATGACCTATCAAATTAAAGCTTAGTATGTCTATTTTCACCTTGTGAAATTGCATAATTGTTTCTCATCATTTGGTCTTAAAAAACCTCATGACAAGTTCATTGCCTTACAAGAAATTTCACTGGAAGCAAAATCACTTTTTTCAAAATTCACCATTTTATTTTCTTTAATGCCCCAAAGATATAAGAAATGTTAGGGAATAAGTTCAAGATACCTGCTAAACCTAGGCTTAGTAGTCTACTTAATTTAGGCTTATTCCCAAGCCTCCAATCTTAAAATTCGGGGTATTACATTTCTCCCCCCATTCAATAAATTTCGTCCTCGAAATTTGAACGTCTAAAACTTAGGGATTAATCCTATCTCGTTGTGTCACTCATCCCTAGGTTGTGCATACTTATAAAGCGTGCACCACAATTTACCTGATATGTGTGGATGAATCGCTTATCAACATTTATGTACTCAACTTATTTTGTTCTCATGGGTTATCCAACTCATTATTGTACTGATTGTCCATCAAGACGTCCAATATATTATTCTAGGTCTCATTATCTTGTTGGAAAACTGCCCCAATATACTTAGTCTCATAACGTATATCATTCTACTATCACGTGCAGGCTCACAAGCCATGCAACACCATAGTCATATTCCCATCACTAATCTCAGCTAGTATTTAGCATTCGTCATCTATTCTGTATGCAGTATGCAGCATGCAATCAAGTACAGGACCCACTGGTCATTTCCCACAGCAATTGGTTCTGTAGGCCTCACAGGCTCTTTGAGACTTCATCCGAATTCACACAATCACCTTTTTATTGTCACACCCCAGTCTAGCCCTCCGGGTAATCGAGGCACTCATATCCTAGTCCAGCCTATTGGGTAATCGGGCTTGTGACTCATCGCACTCCTAGTCTGGCCTACTCCGGGGTAGTCAGGAGCCCAAAGGATATCCGCTTTTTTTATGTAACGGCCCAATCCTCACCCTACCTAATGAGGTCTGTTGGGCTAGTGTGCCGACCATGGTTCACTTAGTTAGGTTCCTCCTATGGTTAGAATCATTGGACACCAAACACTCAGTCACACTGGTATTACTGCCTTTGCTACAACCTGGCACAGTTTGAATATTCTGTCAACCTCAAAACATTACCTTGGACACACTAGTCCAATGTCATCATACTAGGCATCAACCACAATGCTAGACACACAGGTCTTACAGCCAAGAGACACCGCCTTATGCAACCTTGCACGTCGGGTCTTACCACCTCGAGCCTCGGTTTGTCACAATTTTTAGACACATCACATTCTGCCGACCTAAGGACTTACTAGTCTATCAGGTTTTATGGCTTAAGCACATACAATTCATATCTATGTTGAATACATATTGAGACTAACAACCTCAAACAAATCATTGGTGCCTAAAGATTAAGCATAAATTTACCACGCTTCTACTTTCCACTTTGATGTTTCACACTATCTAATACATTATAGGTGGGACTACATTATCCGCCCACACTTATCTTACTTCCTCAGTTGGATCCCACTGGACCTCCATAGTAACCCTTGTTCCGTAATTTAGCTTGGTTGGAAACATTCAGGGCCAACCACTGTTGCAACCCCTACTTGTTTCGTAATATGGTCCAGTCAGAAATATTGAAGGCTAACCTTTGTTCCAACCCTTACTTGTTCCGTAATTCAGGTCAATGTACCTGTCTGTACCCGAAGGCACTATGTTCGATGTACCTGTAGGCACTATTCAACAGTTTCAATAAGTCCACCTGCTGCCATTAAGCCCAATCTAAGCCCAAGGGACATGGTTCTGGATTTATCAGTTTCGATAAGTCCACCCCTTGTTAGTAAGCCCAATCCAAGCCCAAGGGATATGGTTCAGGATTTATCAGTTTCAGTAAGTCCACCCCTATTAGTAAGCCCAATCCAGGCCCAAGGGACATGGTTCCGGATTCATCAGTTTCGCATTTTTATTGTCACAGTCACACCATATCGCACCAGTATCACACACTTCTGGGGTAAACTGGGTAACTGGGTACCTGGACTCAATCAAATATCATCGCTCACCTTTTTATTGTCACAGTTGCACCAGCATCGCACCCTTCCGGGGTAAATTGGATAATTGGGTACTTGGACTCAATTGAATATCCTTGTTGCCCTAGCGAGTTTCTTTCGCCTCCGCAAATATCGAACACTTGACCTGGGGGTAAGTATGAGTGCTTGGTGATACCTATTACCATTAGGGTAATGTCATCAATTTTAGTTTTATTTTAGTTTCAGTTCGGTTTAATGTATCTGACATGTAGGATTTTATAGCCTAGGTTCTCTAACCCATCTTTTTGGTTCATCATGAAATCTTGAACCTTAACATCACATACATTAGAAATCATTTTCCTCAATTATACCTAATAGGTTTTGTTAAGAATCAAGATCAATAGCGCCTATTCTAACTTTCACGGCATTTGGGTAATAACCTCAAAACATTACTGAATGTTCAACAATATTCATCAGGTTCACATGGTTTAAGCTTTTGTCATGCATCAGAACCGTAGTGCAACTAATTCACATTTCAACCTAAGCACTGTTTCAGCTTAGATCTAATTTAGGCCTATCATCAACCTTCAGTATCATCAGATTGAATCCTCTAAGATCAGTATACGGTATGATCACCACTCATCATATAGCACCGTATATCGTATCTACATGCTTTTAACCCTATAGTGTTACTAAGGATCATTACTTAGCATGGAGAAACCTTAAAATATTTACTATGCCTCAAATTTCCATAACCCCATCAAATGGATCTTTCTGGCAGTATTCACCATAATAGAAATGTTCCTATTTAAAATCAATACTTATATCATCATTATCTCCTTGTATCTAAGCACCCTTTAAATAATCTAACTTAAATGATCATTAGTCATGAGAAACCTTAAGACAATTATTATTTCTCAAGTCTCCATGACCTTGCTAACTCAACTTCCCAGGGGTTCACCCATCCTAAGATTTCCCTGGGTCGAGCACGCTTAACTTTCGTTTACCCGTGCCAAAATACAGATACCAACTGTATCTGTTCCCATCCACTGGTACTCCGAGACTACCCATATCTCAAAAGTCATGTCGACTATCTCCGACTGATTAGATATAGTGCCTGTACCTTGGCCTTAGTCGTACCTGCTTCCTCGGGTTTCACAGTCTCTTTTGACCATTCTCAATCCGATATTGCACCACTTGTTGTCCTTTAGATATTCATTGATCTCTTGGGGCTAACTCACAGTTTAGGAGGATACACTCCTTTGGTACCCTTGTTTGTGCATATTTCCTATTACTATATAATCACGATCATATCAGTATATTATCCTATTGTCAGAACCGCCACTTTGCTAGAACCGCTTTATGCACCTCTAAAACCTCTTTTGGGCTCTTTCAGAACCGCTTGAAGCTCTGATACCAAAATATTACACCCTTATCTCATTTTAACCTTTTTTAAAGTACTTGTGGAAAATGATATGCAGTTCGGTGGGCAACACAGGAGTAGCATAAATATACTGATAATATATGCATGATTATAGAAAATCCCCATAAGGGTTCGTACATGATATTTACGATTAAGGTAGCCCATAAGGCTACTAAGGAGTCTAAACTCATCCTAGTGAAATAAAGATTTCTTGCCGTCTTCGCTCTAACACTGCAACCCTCTCTCATGCAGTTCTCTTCTCTGATTTCTGCGTACCTTCTATATTCACCTGTCTAAATTGTTGGTAGGGGATGGTGAGATTCAAGAGAATCTCAGTAGGAAACAGATACCATATTGCATGCATGATAGATGCTATGTGTATAGCATGATAGTTTTAAATAGATGTATGTCCCATAATAACATTTCTGCATGCTCAATGTTACATGTAACAAAACTATAGCCACAGTAAAAAAGAAACAGAGCTTCATTTATTCAAATATGCTCTACACAATCAAGTAAAGCAATCACATACATTACTTGTTCGCCGTTTAGCTTCCGCAAGCGCACAGGTCGCAAGTAATAATTTACTGAGTAAATGAGTGTCGATCCACAAGGACTATGATGAAAATGAGTTAATTATTGTAAGTATGTTCTTAACTAGGTTGAATGAAATCATTTGAAATTGAGTATGTCAATTAAGGAAATTTTCTAAAAACAATAAGGTAAAACAAAGGTGATTGTAAAATTGATTCTACTTCAAGGTTTAAAGGCTTAGGATTACTTCTTCCTCATTGTATTTCATGAAACTATGCAATTGATTCACTTATGCTAATTGTGTGAGTCCATATGCTAGTCAAAGATTCTAAGATCATCAATTAAGCTCTCTCAAGTCAAGATTGATTTTTAATCTTCATTAACAATATTCAATCTCTTGTCTATCATTAATGAAAATCATCTTTCCTAAAGCAATTCTTTATTAGACTATACTAGGTTGTTAGATATATTTATATTCTAACAACAAACCATCCATTTAATCCTTAAACTTCAAGTCTAGCATGATTTTTCTCAAGTTCTACAACCAAAATAGCTCTCAAGCATCATTCAATTGAATCAAACTAATCATGTGGTGATCAAGCACAAGATAGTAATTAAGCATGGAGAAAAATCAGCATATATTCTCAACAACTAGCAAAAGCAAGAAAATATAGTAGTTTTAATCTATACAATGAGTCGAAGTAATCCTAAATGAGAGTTTTAGCCACTCATAATCAATACAAACCAACAACTCAACACAAAACTCATAACCATATCAACAAATGGGAAGAGAAGAAAGGAAAAACCAGAAAAAGGGAAGAAAATCTTGAATTTCTCCAAGAATCTCCTCCAAGAAGCACCAAAATCCTCCTCAAGCTCTCCAAGAAGCCTCCTTGTGGTTCTTGAGCTCTTCCTTGTGCAGAATGTATGAATTTCGGCACCCCCATTAGGTTAAAAAGCAAGCTGCAGCTTCAGTTTTTCAAAACGCATAGTTGCAGTAGTGTAACTTTGCTTTCGCTTCGCTATAGCGAACCCACAGCGTACGTGGTTAGAAGGGCCTATTTTTTATGTGTTTTCGCTTTTGCTTCTCTATAGCAAACCCACAACGTATGCAGTCAGAAAGGGCTTATTTTTTTTATTGTTTTCGCTTTTGCTTAGCTGTGGCGTAGCAAAAGCGACCAGGGGCACCTTCAAGCTACTTTGATCTTCCTTTTTGGCTTTTGTTCTTCTTTTCTCCACCTCCAAGGATCCATGTAAGCTTCCATTTCTTATCCTCATCCTCCTACAAAAAGAATGATTTTATGAGCTTTCCAATTTTCTTCAATTTAATCTAAAACCCTATACATTTAGCAAAACATTTTCACTTTTCAAAGTATTTTTATCACATCACATTTTCCTTCATATGTATATGCACAATTTTAGTTTAAAACCACAAATATATAAGAAAAGTGTGATGAAATACAAGAATTTCTAGAGAATAACATTACTACACAAGAAAAGATATCAAATACATGCAAGTAAGGTAAGTCCCCTACCTTGTGTCCCTTTTCTCGTCTCAAAAAGTTCGCCTCGTAAAACATGCCAACCACAGACGTCAAACTCGGTCCTAAAATGTCAAATGTATAGGAATTAGGTTAAAACTTATTCACGTATCATTTTAGGCACTTCCATAGTGTTTATTGTGGTTATATTATGCTATGATGAAAATTTACCAAATTGCCCTGGGACCCTGGCCCGCCCCCGTCGTACCCGGTCCGACCATACTTTTTACGAAATTTCGACATGGGCTATTATCATATATTTTCACCCAAGGAATCTACTTTTGGACTCAAAATTATCAAATTCATTGTCAAATTACAAAAATACCCTTAAAGCCCTTATTTTAGGGTTTCAGGGGTGTTTTTGTAATTATGCTTTTTTCGGGCTTTTTCCGAAAACGTGACAACTGTAACCCCACCTAATTTTCCCTCATGAACTCAATGAAATCATCAAATTACTAAAAATCCAACTCTAACCCCTCCAAACTATCCTTGGCCGAAATTCTCAGTTCCTCGAGAAAAGTTGGGGATTTTCGATTTTAACTTCGCAGACGTGTTCCTTTCTACTCCTAACCACTTTATTAACCATTACATTACGTTAGAACTACCATTTAGTACCAATTTTCGCAGAATAACACTTAGGCAACTCAATTTCCAAAATTTAAAACCAATGGCAATTCAACGACATTTAACGGATTAAATTGCCCACAACAGCTAGAATAGTCAATATACGATGGTTTGGAAGTTACCTCAAGCTCCTACTAGCTTTTCCTCTTCTTGGCTGAACCCTAGCTCACTTCAACACAAGAAATTGAGCTTCCAAACCTTAAATTACATAGAAGAGTAGCTTAGGAACGGAGTTATACGCGTTAGGAGCCAATTTACCGAGGAAATTGACTTACTGAACAAGATCTCTTCCTCCTTCTTTACATAAGCTCTCTCAACTTTCTCTCACTAGTTTCAGCTTGTTCACATCATTTTTGGGCTGAAGATAGGAGGAAGATGATGTTTATATTATAATGTCATATGGTATTTAATTATTAATTTAATTTCCAACAATTTCGGATTTTTACAAAATTTTGGCAGATTTCTGCTCAAACTTTGGAAAATCATAACTAATTCTAAAAAAATCGAATTGGAGTGATTCCAAAGGCTATAAAACCCTTATTGAGTCTAATTTTATGAAAAAATATATACTTTTGCTATTTGGAAGCACAAGATTCCAAGAATTTTAATCTTTGCTTGCTGTTCTAGAAACTTTCCCATTTTTCTGGGCTAAATTCAAAAATTCATAAATTTTTGTATATAATTCTAATTGAGTCATATGACCCATCAAATTACATCTTAGGATGTCTACTTTCACCCTGTAAAATTTCATAATTTGTTCTTATCATTTGTTCTTCCAAAACCTCATGACAAGCTCATTGCCTCACAAAAAATTTCACTGGAAGCATAATCATTTTCTTCAAAATTCACCATTTTATTTCTTTTAATGCCCGAAAAATATAAGAAATGTTAGGGAATAAGTTCAAGACACCTGCTAAACTGGGACTTAGCAGTCTACTTAATTTAAACTTGTTCCCAATCCTCCAATCCTAAAATTCGGGATATTACATAAAGCTTGCTTGTGCTCATAGTAATGGATTAACACTACAAAAAAACAGCATATTACCCTCAGAATTCCTTCACTAAAATCATTGCAGACGAAAATTAGCAACAGATTAGGTACGAAACCGCAATTACCGATGGAATAAGTTTCATCTCTAAAAAGTATGTGGCAAATTGATTTACCAGTGGAATTTTTATTTCGTCAGAAATTACCGAGAGATTACCCATGGAAAAATTCCGTCAGTAATTACAAATGGATTTCTGATGGAACAATTCCAGCAGTAATTATTGACAGAATTTTTCCATGGGTAATCTGTCGGTAATTCAATATTATTTTTTTAAAAAAAAAATCCACGTGGCTACCTTAAAAGAGGCCACGTGGACATCACGTGAGGCCCCCCACCACCCGCCTTAGCATTTGGCCCCAACGGCCCCCCTGAGCAGAGGCCACGTGTCCTTGTGTCCCTTTAACCTTGTGCCACGTGTCTGTGTTAAGTAATTGTTGTGTTTTGTGACAAAGGTGGGATTCGAACCTTGGACTTCTAATATGTGTTCTGATGCCTTTGCCAGTTGAGTTACTTTAACCTTGTGTTATTTATTCACGTAATAATATATATAATGTAATAATTAAAAAAAATATAATATTAAGATAAATATATATAATATTAAATATATATTTATATATAATTATATATTTCATTTTTTATAATATAAAATTTAAATTTTTTTAATTTCTTATTCCTTTTAAATATTTAATATTAATATAAATATATATAATATTACACATATAAATATATATATATATATATATATAATTATATATCTCGTTTTTTATAATATAAAATTTAAAAATTTTTAATTTCTTATTTTATTTAAATATTTAATATTAATATAAATATATAATATTAAATATATATTTATACATAATTATATATTTTGTTTTTATGATATAAAGTTTAAAATTTTTAATTTCTTATTTCATTTAAAATTTTTATTATTAATATTATCTATATTTAATATATTATATTAAATATTAATTTTATGATATTTAAATTTTTATTTGTTATAGATTATTTTTATTTTTATTATTTTATATAAACTATTAAAAGATAATAAAAAAATTATTAATTTTACCTATGGATTACCCATAGAATTCCGTCGGTAATTTCTCGTTAAAGTTACCCACGGAATTCTGTGGGTAAATTGTCGGTAATTAATGATAGAAAAAGTTCCATGGGTAATCCGTTAGTGTTTACTGACGGAAATTTTTCCGTCGGTAGCTAGCTATGGATTGCCCACGAAATTCTGTCGATAATTTCTCATTTAAATTATCCACGGAATTCCATGGATATGGCATCGGTAATTACCGACAGGAAAAATTATGTGGCTAATCTGTCAATATTTATCAACGGAATTTTTTTCTGTCAGTAATTTCGTTGGAAAATTTATTTTCTAACAAAATTTACAGAAAGAATTTTTTCGTCGAAAATCCGTTGGTAATTTTTCCGAAGGAAAATCCATCAATAATCCGTTGGAAATTACCAACAAAAATAATTATGTGTGTAATTCCGTCAATAGTAGCATGTTTTTTTTGTAGTGTAAGCAGTAAAGGTTCACCTCTAACTTTCCTATTATGGTTGCCGGTGTTGTGTTTTTTGATCTTTTTCTTCTCAATATCTTTTTTTCCTTTTGTTTTGTCCCAAGTCCTTCCCTCTCTCTCCCTTGGCCTTAAAGATTTTGGGTACGGTCCCTTCAGATATTTATTTTATTTGGAAGATCTATATTATGATTCCAAAATATTGCCTGGTTAGATCTGTATTTTTTCCTTTTCTTCTTCATTGGTTTAGTGGAAGCTCAAAAAGGCACAATTTTGTGATTTCTAAAAGCTCATGGATCATTTATCTGTTGAAGGTCTTTAGTGATTATTTCCTTCTAATCTTCCTAGGATGTTCTCTTTTGAAAGCTGGAGCCATATTCACCATGTTTGGATCAAAGAATCAGAGGTTACGGGGCGTTTTTAGGGGGCATTTTGGTATTGTTAGAACTATAGTGTGGGCTTCACCCCAAAAACTAAGGTTGTAAGGTAAAATTTAATAGTCCCATGACATTTGCTTTAATTTTCAAAGTTTATAGTTATATTTGTACCTCCAAAAAGCATTTGATGTTATGCGCATTTTGAGTATTTTTGTACTTTAACTTAACGCATTAAAAAAACTTTCTCTTTCTTCCCCCACCCTCTTCCTCCTCAGTGATAATCAGAGAAGAAATACTGCAAAAATTGAGGTTGTTGGTGATAGGTTCAAAGATGATAAATCTAGAACTTGCAGATTTTCAAGCATAGAGTCAAAGGAAACAGCGGTTTCATCTGATGTACAAAAGAATGTGGGCGGAGAGAAGGTTTCATCTCTTCATCTTCTCTTTTGAGCTTTCAATAGTGAAATCATTTTCCCTTGCTAATTGCTATTATATTTTTATTCTACTTTTGATTATTTCTCGTTATACCTTTTCTTGTTTTGTGGAAAAACCTTGAAAGTTGAAAGTGTATCCTGCTTAATTGTTGTATTACTTGCTGTTTCAACTTGAACTGAAGTCTCTGGTGTATTTCAATTTCTGAAGTGAGCACCTGCCAGTGGAGATGGATCCGCTAAGGAGAATCCTGCTGAACCAAAAAAAAAAGAAAAAAAAGAAACCCCAGACACTGCAAGTGCACCGGAAGCTCAGTCTACATCTCAATCAAATGCAGGAAGTGCCTGGGCACCATTGAAATTTCCACAGAAAAAGGAGGCTCTTCTCGAACCCCAAACAAGTGCTCAAGGTTTTTTTTATTAAAATTAAATAATCATTAAAAAAAAATATTCCCTTTAGTCCTATTTATAAGAGGTTGATAACATAATTGCTCGGTTTAAAAAAGCAGTTAAAACTAGTTAAAAATTATAAGTATATCTTAAATAAACTGTCCTTTTCAAGTATGCCCTTATTTATTAATGTTAAGAGAGAGAAAAAGAGTAAATATAAGTATTGTCAACCTTTTAATTAATGTAATATATATAATTAGTGAGGGGGAAAAAGTGAAAAAACCTTATTAAATGTTTAAACAACTTTTGTTGGGCTCTTATTAAAATGATGAAGGCAATTCAAATTTTGGACTCTTATAAAAAGGACAGGAGGGAATAATAGAGCTGGTAATATGAGTTGGACCACCGAGCTTGGGCTAAGTCACTACGGGTTAAGACCATATGGGTTCAAATAAATAAATAAAATCACATCAATATGGGTCGACATTTAGCCGACGCAACCCATATATTATTTTTCCTTTTTTTTTAAACTTTTTTATATTACGTTTGTCAAACTTTGTTTTAAAAACAATATACTGAATTTTTTTTTCTTCAAACCTAAATGATACAAAAATTAAAAATACATTACAAAATCATAAAGTGATAATAAAACATCAAATTCAAAGTTTTAAACATTACAAATTAAGCATTCATCACAAGTCCACACATTACAAAATAAGCATAAATCCAAAAGCCATCATTAACATTTAATACAATTAATAATTAGTTGATATTAATGGTGTTAGATTACATAATACACTTAGAGAAGTCACAGATTTTATTTTTAAAAAAATAAAATAAATAAAAATGGTCCAACTCCCTGCAAGTTGGGGCCATATGGGTTTGGACAAAAAAGAACTGCATCAAAGTGGTGCCACTTTTGTAAAACTCAAACCGCCCATTTTTTGGGATTGGGCGGGTTCAACTTACAGTTAAAACTCATTTACCAGCTCTAGAGAGTAATAATATGGGTCCCAAGAAAATGAAAATTTGTACTTAGTCAATAGTGTGGGCATTTTTGCACCCATTTTAAGAAAGTTCATACACACTTTTGCAGCAAAGAAAAATTTATGGTGTCGGATGCACTTTTAGGAAAAGTTTATAGGTATTTTTGTATTTTAACCCTTATTTAAATTAGTTATTATAATAAATGTGTTTAGTTTTCCTTAAATATCCTCTTTGATCCTATGTATTGAAACAATTTAGTAAAACCTAACTTAATATAAGCAATCAATAGGAATATTTTGAAAAACAATTAAAAATTTAAAAGATAAGACCAATGTCCAATTGGTTTAGTAGGATGAGGCGCTAGGTCCCTTAAGCAATGTCAAGGATTTGATTCCTGGCTTATACATGGAGCTACTGGCTTGGGAGGGTCACTCCCGTTATTGGCCTATTCAGTCCTGAAACCAGATTAGTCTATGCCCGTTGAATTCCCTGTGATATAAGGGCTGGCTTGGGATACCATATGCGCAAGCAAAAAAAAAAAAACAAAGAGAGAGAGAGAGAGATAAGGTAAATTGAGATCTTCTATTAATAATTAAAATAAACCCCTTATCTAGCTCCTATATTTAGTAGTTGTTTGAGTGTATTTGAATGGATGGCATCAACAAACTTGGCACTCAGAAATTGCAAATAAGGAATTTTAAATCTGTCATTTAATTTTTCTCAATGCCATTTCACTCAAAATGGGTGAAGGGTTAGTCTTAGCATAAAAGAACAATCAGTTCAACTGGCAACAAAAGAACAATGCGTTTCATATACTGACAAATTGCGCAAGCCTATACAACCAGAAACATTACCGAAATTCAAAGGAAAGACATAAAATAAAATAAACTCATACATGGATTCACTTTCACCATTACAGAAAAATGTCTTTTATGTCAATTATTATCTATCATATATGACAGTTTTGAATAGTCATATTTGTGGGCGTTATATATGCTCCGCGCAAATATATAATAGTTCCAAGCCGCAGTGTATTTAAGATATGCATAACTGTTTTTTATCAATAATCATAATGTGTTAGCTTTATTTTTTAATTTTTGTAGTTAGTTTTTAATATTTTTTATTTAGTTTTATTGTTAATATTTATTACATTAGGCATAACATAGTCATTGATAATAACAAGATAACAATATTTTTTGTATTCAAAATTCAATACATTATAGATAAATATCATACAATTTAAGAAAAATTAATCACTAAACACTCTCACAATAGAACCTATTTTATAATTTTTTTTTGAATTCTAAAAGACAATTTATTAACAAAAATTTCTACAATATTCTCTAATACCTTTGTTGTAGATTGTCTATAGATTATGTATACTTCTAGAGTTCGCATCATATATCCTTTAACTGCAAAAATATAATATAAATAGGAAAATAAGAATATATGTAATAAAAATAAGCAAATATAAAAGGGAAAATTGTACCTAGGTTCCAAACAAGAGTAAATACGACCAAATAATCCCTTGAAATCTCAAATTTACAATAAAATCCCATAGGGCATTTTTGCAATATATTCCAATTATCAAAAGTCACAAATACCCCCATTAAATAAATAGAGGGAGGGTTCCCAAACCCAATTCGTCTTTTCTCCCCCCACCCACAACTTCTTCTATGTGCCATATCCTTAGGTATTGGTTAGGAACTCAAGCACGATGGACAAATCCGATGATGCATGGTCCTTGGCTAGTTACTGGAATGGGGACGAGAGGGACATGAAAATGGTAGTAAGGCATAAGGACTTAAAGGAGATTGTGGAAGCCATCAAAGAGAACTTCAAGAAGGCAGTGATGGCAAGAGATCATATATCAGAGTTTCTCGATATATGCAAAGCACAGCTCGATCTAAGTTTCAAGCAATTGAGGAAACTTTCAAATGTTGCTAGAAACTTTAAAATCTAGACTATTTAGAGTGCTTCCTTCACTTTGAATTCAAGTATTTTTTACACAAATTTTGCCTCAATTTTCTGGCATTTGCTTGGTTGTTTGAATTTTTACACAAATCTGTTGGATTGATATTATGTAGTTATTATTCATTCCAATTTTAATGAATGAGGGTTCTGATTTACAGAAACGGTGTGTCATTCAAGCAAAATTTTGAGCTTTTTTTATGCTGCATTTTTGGGTATATTGTTCTCTATTTATGCATTAAAAGTGGAAATTATTGAATATGGTGTGAAAGTTGTGCTTGTAACTCTTGGTGTACGAAATAAGAATGTGTTGTTAATAAGGATAATAATAGTTGTTAATATGGGTGGTAAAGTTGGTAATGACTACTATATTGTGCAGGTTGATAGTGATGATAGCTAGTAAATTTGAGAAAAATCACCTACATTTATTTCATATAGGGGGATGATTTGTAATTAGTGGAGCTGCTGATATAACATATGTTGGGGATTGCCTACAAGTGCATGAGACTTGGTTTTATGCATTGCCTTTGTTCATTATCATAATAATTTTTCCCATTTCAATCACACCCAAATATGCATTAAACTCAAGTCAATGACCTTTCATTTGAAAAGCTTAAGCTATATAAAATCAAACAATAAGCTTAGTGCATTCAATCAAATTGAAATGAAACAATGTTGCTGGTGTGGAGAAAGAATTGTAAAAACTGTATTTAAAACAATGGTAATCAAATGTGTAAAATCAATTCTGATATGGAAACGAGGATTATTTATCCCCTTTGTATTTCAAACAAAAAACTTGATTAGGTTCCTCTCTTTTAATGTCTTTAATGATTATATGTGTTAGTGTAAATTCAAAGGTATCTAGTTCAGCTTTCTTAAGTCAAAACCAAGCTCATATACTCAATTAATATGCACAATCTCTTGCTACAATCAAATGAGAATATACATTCAGCATCAATCTACATTGACAATACTAGTTCAATGACTATATCTCTATATCACTAACAATCTATCCATTTATCAAGTAAACTTCAAGTCAAGTATGATTTCAACCAAGTTCTTTACTCAGATCTTGCTTTCTCAAGTCAAAAATAGAGTAAACAAGACAATCTAATTGCTGGCCAAACATTCAAAAGCTTTATGCATAGGATGAAATCAACACATACATATATCATTCATACATAAAAGAAAGGAAGATCCTAGAATCAAGGATTTAGCTAGTCATACAGAGGTTCAAAAATAATCCTAGAATAAAGGATTTAGCTAGTCATGTTCAGAAAATGAATACAAATAAATAGAATAAATACAGCCATATCAGCAAAATGGAGAAGAAAGGGAAATAAATTGGCAAAATCAAGGAAAATCAGCTTGAATCTCTTGATATCTTCAATATCCACTTGATTTCCCTTGATTCCTAAGCTTAGAGAGATGTCCCAGCCGCCTCCTAGGTTTTTTTTATCTGGAAGATGCAGTTCTAATCCATGGATCCCAAATTTATAGGCCCTAAAAATCAAAACGCGTAGCAGCTACCACGGGCCTTGGCTGTGACCAAAAAGTTTCTGTTAGGTGCTTGGGCGTAGCTAGTGAAATGGCTTGGCTGCGGCCAAGCTTCTGGAATAGCCTTGGCCACAGCCAGTGGAAATGGCCAGGCTTCTTGATGAGGTCTTGGCCGCGGCCAGTGGAAAGCCTTAGTCTCAACCAAGCTTCTTGAGTTTCAGCTTCACTCCCACCAGGTCTATTTTGATCCCTTTCTTGTTTTCCATGGCATGGTTGATTACTTAAACTCCCTTTCACCTTCATTTTATTGAATTGTGCTTTCTCTGGTTCTAACTGTGACTGAAATGTGGTCCTATCAACACAAAGAACTCCTTAAAAGCCAACAGTTGATAAACATAAAAAAATATGCATTCATAATCACAGTATTTATTCTCTTTTTATGCCAAATATGCATCAGGCACATTTCCTTCACTTTTGTACTCCCATATATCCATTATTTCACCAAAATGTGTGAGAATTTAAGGGAAATATGCAAGTTTGACAATAATTTCATTAGGTTAATAATTATGCTCTGCACTTACCTCTTTTGAGGACCCTATGTAACAAAATGAATTTGACATGATCTTCCAATATATCTCTTCAAGAAACGACCATTGGGGAGGTTCTCTCTCATACATCTAAGACCCAGTCCAAATTATTTGTAGGCCTTACCGTGTTAAGGTCACTTCTCAGCCATATAGACCACATTAAGACCTCATCCCACAAATATCTAGATGAACTACATCACTATAATCGAGATCTTTATCCCTGGGATCAAGTCAAATTCTTTCTAAGTTTCTATTACATAGGATCCTTAAAAGAGACAAGTGTAGAGCATAATAGAGTCTCTGGGAGAGATATATTAAAAGATCAAGTTTTTAGAAGGATAGAGAAGTTTAGAATGAAATCATACTGGAAAATACTCTTGTGTTCATGGAAGAGAGAATACAATTTTCGATGATCTTTCAAAAGACTAAGAGCACCATTTTATAGAGGCTCAAAGTTACAATACGACAAACTAGAACTATTATAAGCCAGCTGGAAAGTAAGACAGCTAAACACACTCATGATTGATACTACAATAATACAAAAGAAACCAAAAGCACTTTGATAAAGTAAAGGAACATAAATACAAGATAAGAGTGTAGCATATGGATTGACAACACATCTTATGGGTCGAGTCATCTATGGGGTAACATTTGTAGATAGGGTTATTATCTAACCCTAGTTGTAGTAGTCATTATCATATCCAGCTAGAAAGTAAGATAGTGAAGCACACTCATGACTGATAGTACAATAATTCTAAAGCAAAAGCACTATGATAATTGTACATAAAAACAAGATAAGCATGTAGCACATGGATTACCGACATAGCTTATAGGCCAAGTAATCTATGGGGTTTACCATTTGTAGATGGGCTTGTGATTTGACCCTAGTTGTAGTAGTCACTATCATATCTTAGAGAAGAGGGCTAGTAGTCTATCTTGTCATCTTCTATAGGATTAAAGGAATCGCAAGGGTCTTGGGAAAAATGGGCCTCCCTGTGGGTCTTGCGAATCTTGGTAGGCTGAGCCATGATATGGATTTGCAAAGGCTGAAAAAAGGACCAAGCAAATTGGGTATCTATAGACTAGAATGAAACACGAACTCGAGTTGAAACACGAACTTGAGTTGAAACACATATATGTCATGGAAGCATAATCTGCACATCATTTTGAACCTTCTATATCAATGAAAAAGGAACAAGGCTCGTTGTTGTTCTATTCTTAGTTGAAGAATTTAATCCAGTTTTGTTTGTTATGGAATTGATTTTGCTCATATTTCTTGTAACAGTGGAGGCTTTAGTTCACAAGTGACACAGGATCACTTTGACAAGGGACTCATATACCCGCCATTCAAAGACAGTAGAAAGATTTCAATTCATATTGCTGCCAAAGTAGCAATGTAGAAGAAAATTTTATGATGAAGTGATATGGGCGAAAGTACATGTTTAACGTGATATGGTTATAGTGTAAATGTTCCACTTCTATGCCATGATAATTTGAGTAGTGGAAATAGTGGGTCAAATGCTTCTTCAGAATTGCTTGTAGTGTCTTGTGACTCATCCGAACAACATACATGGTGACAAAGTGATTATGTATTTAGTGCAAGGATGGAGTCAAGGGAGGAGAACAAAACAAACAAATAAGTCCAATTGTAACTAGGATTTGTAGGAATCATTCATGAAATGTATTTTGTAACTTAAATTACTTGATATTGGTGTCTTGTTGTATTAACTTGATATTAAGGTTAATTAAGCTTATCCAAAATTTTTGTACATGATTCTGTATTGTTATCAAAGCATTTGTAAACTTAGGGTTATCATTGCATGTCCAGATTATGTTAACTTGAAGATACATAAACAAGTGCAGAGGCACCTATTGATAAGTTCATGGGCCTACATTGACAAGTTAGACATCTAATAGTGACAACTTTTTTATTTGTTCAAATAATATTTCCACATAATTAATATGAAATTATAACAACAAAGGTAGTTTATAAATTGAATTCTGCTATACAAACAAGTGTATAGGATTGCACTAACAAGTTGATGGGTGTCTATTGATAAGTCTATGTGCCTACATTGATAAGTGAGGCAGCTGGTAGTTGTAACTCTTTTGTTTGTCCAAATAATATTTCCACATAATTAATATAAAATTATAATAACAGTGGTAGTTGATCAACTGAATTCTGCTATATAAACAAGTATATGAGATTGCACTAACAAATCAATGAGCATCCATTGACAAATCTATGTGCCTACATTGACAAGTGAGGCAACTAGCAGTAGCAACTCTTTTGTTTGTCCACATAATTAATATGAAATTAAATAACAAAGGTAGTCTATAAACTGAATTATGCTTTATGAACAAGTCCATGGTATTGCACTAACAAGTTGATGGGGATCCATTGACAAGTCTATGTTCCTATATTAACAAGTGAGGTAGCTGGCAGTGGCAACTCTTTTGTTTGTTCAAATAATATGTCCACATAATTAATATGAAATTATAATAACAAAGGTAGTTTATAATATGTCACTCTAATATTAAATTATAACTTGTTCCTAACCCCATAGCAGTTTTACCACATCATGTAAACATATCTAAATATATACTAACAACTGTAGGGATTACACTAATAAGTCTATAGGTGTCTGATAACAAGTCCATGTGCCTGTTTTGACAAGTTCTTGCCTATCCTTTAACTACTGCATTTACATCAATACAAATTTATATCCATCATTCATTTATATCTTCAACTGCATCTATAAGGTACTTCATCATCTAGGAGATCCACAAATATAGTTGTATCAAATGTCAGCGTGAACTTCATAACAACTTTGTTACTCTCTTTTCCCATAATTGATAATATCATTGTTTTGAATTCTTCATAACTTCTATATTTCTTAATGGTTTTTTATCTCACTGTATCCCCAACATATGTTATATCAGTAGCTCCATTAATTACAAATCATCCCCTTATATGAAATAAATGTAGGCAATTTTTCCTAGAAATACTAGCCATCACCACTGTCAACCTGCAAAATACGGTTGTCATTACCAACTTTACTATCCATATTAGCAACTATCGTTATCCCTATTAATAACGCATTCTGACTTCATGTACCAAGAGTTACAAGCACAAAACTTTCACACCATATTCGTTAATTTCCACTTTTAATGCATAAACAAAGCACGATATACCCAAAAACATAGCATAAACAGAACTCAAAATATTGCTTGAATGATGCACAGTTTGTGTAAATTAGAGCCCTCATTTGTTAAAATTAGGATGAATAATAACAACGTAATATCAATCTAACAGAATTGTGTAAAAATTCGAGCAACCAAGCAAATCCTAGAAAATTGAGGTAAAATTTGTGTAAAAAAAATACTTGAATTCAAAGTGAAGGAAATATACTAAATAACCCAGATTTGAAATTTCTAGCAACATTTGAAAATCTCCTCAATTGCTTGAAACTTCAATCAAGCTGTACTTTGCTTATATCAAGAAACTCCAATATCTGATCTCTTGCCATCATTGCCTTCTCGAAGTTCACTTTGATGGCTTCGACAATCTCCTTTAAGTCCTTATGCCTTACCACCATTTTCATGTCTATCTCATCCCTAGTCCGGTAACCAACTAAGGACCTTGCATCATCGGATTTGTCCATCTTGCTTGAGGTCCTAACCAATACCTAGGGCTATAGCACAGAGATAAAGAAGTTGTAGGAGGAGATAAAAGACGAATTGGGTTTAGGAACCCTCTCTCTATTTATTCAAAGGGGATATTTGTGACTTTTGACAATTGGAATATATTACAAAAATGTCCCACAGTACTTCACTACAATTTAAGATTTTAAGGGATTATTTAGTCATATTTTCTCTTGCTCAGGACCTAGTTGCAATTTTCCCAATATAAAAAATTGAGCAAATCATATGAAAATAAGAATACATAGAGTAAAAGCTTGATTCAACAAACCTGATTTGGTTGCTGAAGTTTAGAAACATGAGATACTCAAAATTAAGGAATTAACCAATATTCAAATAGAGTATGATTTAACTGCTAAAAATTATGAGAAGCATTTGTTATTGATTTTTAGTTCAGATAAATAGTGTAATCAAAATTATTTTCACTACAATAAAAAAACAATAAATTTTTTTTAGCAATTTACCTCATCGTCTTTTCCATACTTTCTACTTTTCTCTAATGGCTATCATTAGAAATTAGATATTGTTTTTGGTTGGCGATTCTTCTTCTTAGATAATCTCAACCAGAGACCTTAAGCCTCAACTAGCGAGCTCTCGTTATATAAAAGAATAAAATAAAACTAAAAATGTTAATTGGAAAAAAATGAAAGCTTACACAAGGAAGGATCATGAAAGGACAGAGCTGCATAGTGAAGAACCATGGCAGTGGTAGAGGGTGAGACCTACAGCGGTAGAGCAAAACCCATGAAAAAATGAGTATGAGACGCAAGGGAAGCTCAAATTTTTTTTCTCTCCTTATGTTTGATATATTTCAAAATCCCACATTCTTATATATGATGGTTATAATTTTTAATTGTTAAGTTTCTTAAAGAATAATAACAGTTCTTTAAGAAGAATTGTTAAGTATTGTCAAATAAAATTTTTCATTATCCCCTATTTTTATGTTAGATATTTTTCAAAGTCCCACATTCTTATATATGACAGTTATCATTTTTAACCGTTAAGTATTTTTAAAGCATAAATAACTATTCTTTTGGAGAACAATCTATATTTTTGTTTTTGATGATGTAAGGTTGGAAGACAAATCATTTAAAAGTATTACATCATGTTCATTTCGAAACAACAATTATTTTTGTCAGTAAATATATGTTGGTTAATAATTACAACCTTTATATATATATATATATATATATATATATATATATATATATATATATATATATATATATATATATATATATATATATATATATATATATATATATATATATATATATATATATTTGTGAATTCTGCCTCTAGAAGGTGTGCATATTTAACCGTTATATTTTAGTATTATATATTCTTATGCGACCTCTACCTTGAAGTACATTATAGTTATTCATTGTAACCATTATTTATTAAGTGTTATATATGTGAGATTCTATAATAGTGTTTGTTCAATCAACTTGCACTATTACAGAATCGCATATGATGGTTATTATCAACCATATATGACGATTCCAAACTGTCATATATGAAAGTGCTATATATATGCCCATTGTAGATATATAATGATTCCAAATCATAATATATTGAGGGCTTACATAATGGTTCTTTGTTAATAACCGTAATGTAATAGCTTTATGTTTTTATTTTATATATATATATATATATATTTATTTAATTAATTAATTAATTTTATTTAGTTTTACTATTAATATTTATTATAATCATTGATAATAACAAGATTTTAATATTAAATAAAAAATATATTTATAATATTTAAAAGTCAATACATTATAGATAAACATCATATAATTTAAAATAAATTAATCACTTAAACACTCTCACAATAGAGCATTATGTTATACTTTTTTTTTGAATTCGAAAAGAATATAATTAATAAAAATTCCATAATATTCTACAATGCCTTTATTGTAGGTTGTCCTTAGATTACGTACCAGTGCTCTAAGAGTTCTTGTCACATATCCTTTAACTATGAAAGTATAATATAAATATGAAAATAAGACAATATATAATAAAAATAAAAAAATATAAAAACCTAAACAAATCTTGAAATATAACTATAAAGATCATAATATAGTAAAAATTGGCAAATATTAAAACTTGAGCAAATCTTAGAACCTGATTTTAACATTTAGGTTGGGTTGCTAAAGTTTTGGAACATAAGATGCTCAACAATAAAAAAAATTCGACATTTTACTTCATCATGTTTTTCGCGTTCTATACTTTTCTCTTGCGGCTTTTCTCTATTTTAATCTTCAAACGAATGGCCATCATTAGATTACATATTGTAATCCCAATCAAGGACCTTGAGTATCAACTAGTGAGCTCATGTTATATAAAAAAATAAATTGAAACTAATTTGAAAAAAGAATGAAAGCTTATGCGAGGAAGAATCACAAGAGAAATGAGCTTCAGAATGAAGATCTATAGTAATGGTGGAGGACAAGACCTGCAGCGGCAAAACAAATACCTATGGAAAAGAGAGTACGAGATCTACCAGAGAAGCTCAAAAAATGTTTGAGAATGAGTTTGAAGACCTACGTTAAATAATTTTTTTTATAATCCCGCCTCTTTATATTTGATATTTTTCAGAATCCTACATTTTTATATTAAAGAATACTTAATGGTTCTTAGTGATGAACCATAATGTATTGTCAAACATTTTTTTTCCAGAATCCCATCTTATATTTAATATCTTTCAGAATCTCACCTTTGTTTATATTAAAGAATACTTAACGGTTCTTCAATGTATTGTCAATTTTTTTAGGATCCCGCCTTCTTATGTATGATATCTCTTAGAATCTCACATTAATTTATATTAAATAATACTTAACGATTTTTTGTGAGGAACCGTAATGTATCATCAAATAATTTTTTCGGAATCTCACCTTCTTATATTTGATATTTTTCATAATCCCGTCTTCTTATATATAATAGTTATCTTTTATTACTATTAAGTATTCTTAAATAATATATAATGGTTCTTTGTGAAGAATTGTCAAATATTATCAAATAAATTTTTTTTTCATAATCTTGATTTCTTATATATGACAGTTATCTTTTTTTTTTTTTATGAAGACGGTTATTAGTTTTAACCATTAAGTATTCTTTAAAAAAACAAGTATTTAGGACTTTAGAAATGTATTTGTTTTTAGTGATATAAAGTTATGGGGATAAATTGTTTGAAAGTGTTACATAATAGTTGTTTTGTAAGAACCATCACTTTTGTCAGTAAATACATGACAATTAATAATTACAACCGTTATGTTTTTGTTTTCGCGAATTCCACCACTCAATATATGACGGTGCGTTTACTTAACTATTAAATTTTAGCATTATATATTCTTGCATGAACTCCACCTCAATATATATGATAGTAATTCAATGTAAATATTATTTATTAAGTGTTATGTACGTAAGATTTTATAGTGGTGTTTGTAACATCCCGAATTTTGGTCACAAAAAAAAATCCTTATACCTTTGGGGTATTAAAAAGGAATAAAATGGTGAATATTCATGATCATCAGAATTAAATAGAGGAAATTGAAAGGTAAACAATGCTTCAAATGAAATCGCCTGTAAGAGAGTGAGTTTGATGTTACTTGTGTAGATGATTAATTAAATAGTGTAAGTGTACACTGTCGTAATCAAGTAATACAGAAGTGAGTAGAGTATCGTTCCCACGATGATTGATCACTAAGTACCAAAATGATTAATTTTAATTCTATTTAGTCGATCAATTAGTTGGTGATGGAAAGTACAAAATAGAAAATGATTAAATATGAGTACAAATAATATGGAAACAACTACAAGAAAAAGTTATAGGGGTCATATTTCACTTAACAAATTTCAGATTGAATCACTTATATATTCTAACCCAATTTCTTCCACATAATTGATAGTTGAGTTTCCCTCATTTAATTGCTAGCTTCTTCCAAGGTCAAGCAATTTTATAATTAATTGCTAATCCAACATATTCCTATATGAATTTAAGCAATTAGTTATACATTAAGATTTATGGAACTCAGTAAGACTACATAACTCATATGAATATATTCCTATTTCATATGCAAATTATGGTTTTAATTATAGGGTATACACACATGCATCTCCTTCTGGTCTCAACATGTATATTGAAATCATTTAAAAGATGGCAAATCAATCGAAAGCATTAAGCACAATAATTAAAACTTGAATATTAAATTCTCAAACATAAATATACAACCAAAAGATACATGAAAAATGGAGAAATCTAGCCGTCTATTTAGGAGGTAAAACCATCCATGTAGGCGGCATGCAAAAAGTAATATAATACTAAGCCTTCCATGTAGGAGGCATGCAGAAAGTAATACAATACTAAGCCTTCTATGTAGGAGGCATCCAGAAAGTAATACAATGCATGAAATTAACAATAAAAATAACACAATTTATTCATAACTGTTAGAGAAAAGATCTCTCCCTGTCAGAGAATCAAGCTACTACATTTCTTCCCTCCTCCTTCTCTTCCTTCCTTTCTTTTTTTTTTTTTTTTTTTTGCTAGGCATTCATATCTATTTATAGGGGGAAAAACGCGTTGCTACAGTAATAGAAACCGTGTTGCTACAGTGAAAAACACATCTAGAATAGTGATTTCAAACAGTGAATCGCGTCTGGAATAGTGGAAAGCGTGTTTGCTACAGTGCTTTCCATTCGCTATAGTAGTCACTTCCGTCTTGAATGGTGATTTCTGTCGTGAATAGTGCTGTCATGAATAGTGACCCTAGTGAATTGTATCCGACACTACAATTCTGACCTTTTTTCACATTTTTATTTATTTTTTTTAAATACTATTTATTTTACCCCCAAATATATTATATAAAGCTCAAATATCATCCATAAAATCATCATATAAGGAAAAATAAATATGCAAATATTTTACTTATCAAATTCCCCTACACTTAGCTCTTGAACGTCCTCGGACAAGGAATGACTAATAAGTGCTTCCAACAAAATCAGATGTGTCAAGTTATAAGCAAGAACACAATTGAAAAGTAAAGAGATCATAGTATTCATGAATCAACAAAAGTTTAAATTGGTAATTATAATTGAAAATGAATAAACCGAGTTCGTAAGTATAACTCATTCTCTTAATCTCTCGAGTGTTTAAGGATAAGTGTTTCACTCAAATTCAACTGAAAAAATTGCATTATTATAGAATTGCTAAAAATCTCAATCTCCACGACCTAATTCACATGCATAATTCAAATCAAAAGGATTTATTAAAGGTTGTAATGTGGTTAAGGTAAAAGAAATGTAAAACATGATATGAAAGGCTATATTTAAGAAATTTAACAATTGAAAAATGGGCTACTTATAAATTTATCTCATCACAACAACCCACAATTCAAATACTTAATATATTTGTTTTTCTTTTTTTTCCTCTCTTTTTTTTTATTTTTTCTTTCTTTTTTTTTCATAAAACTCTGTAACTCTAAAGTTGATGTTATATACACCCCCACATTTGTCAAAAGCCCATTCACAAGAATTTCAAATGCAGTGCTAATATTTCGAATTAGGTAAAAGCACTTGATATACATTAAAGCACATATTAATGAGTTTAGAATAAAATAGTCAATTAGGCTCAAAGGGGCTTAACAACGATATAATTACAAGGTTGGCTATTTGGCTCTGGCTAAAGAAAATGAATGCCTTTATCATTTTTGAATGTGTATGTGAGATGTAATTTCAACCAAATTTAAAGCAAGTTCTAGAGTGACAACTTAATAGGTGAATATCACACATAAGAGAAATAATCATTATAGGCTCTAAAGCTCACAATTAGGGGCTTTCAAACTCAGTTCATTCAATCTCAAAATTCATCACTAATTATAACAATCAGTTGTTCATTCATGCTATAAAATCTCTAAATTCAATTGATCCATACTTAAAACTTATATACTTCTTAAAATCATTATAACGCATTTGAACAGGATGATTTTTTTTTTCTTTTACTCTTTTTTTTTTGAAAGAAGGGACAAAAAATTGCAACTGATAAAATGCATCTCAGGAGTTAAGAATAACTCCTTACTCTGCCATTTTTTTCCACACTCCATACATCTAATAGTTTTATTAACTAACTAAATATAAAAAAATTTCTCTCCCCCCAACCTAAATCAGACAATGTCCCCAATGTCTTCTAGAGCTTAGAGAAAGCTTTTTTTTATACATAAACACACAATAAAGTAAAACCAAAATGCTAAAAGTAAAACCAAGAGATTAAGGAAAGTTACAACCGAAGAGTGGTATTTAGATTCTGCTTCTTATTGCTTTCTGAATATTGCCCACCTATTTGTTTGACTAATAGATCTGAGTGACGTTCATAGGTTTGTGTTGATCGAGCAGCTGATCAGCAATTGATGCAGAAATTATGGAGTGACGAGTCGCTTGGGGTATGAATCCTGTTTTCACAAAATGATTAAAAAAAGACAACAGATCATCATAAAAACCATTAACATGTAACAATCCTAATGGCTTTTTGTGAAAGTTTAACTTAGCCCAATATGCAACGCTAGAAATGCCATCCAACGTCTCCAAACCACCGGGTAGAGCAATGAAAGCTTGAGCATAGTAGAAGTAGAGCAATGAAAGCTTGAGCCCAATATGTGTGTGATGATCAATTAAATAGTGCAAGTGTACACTGTCGTAATCAAGTAATACAGAAGTAAGTAGAGTATCATTACTAAGTACCAAAATGATTAATTTTAATTCTATTTAGCCAATTGATTAGTTGGTGATGGAAAGTACAAAATAGAAAATGATTAAATATGAGTACAAATAATATGAAAACAACTACAAGAAAAAATTATAGGGGTCAGATTTCACTTAACAAATTTCAGATTGAGTCACTTATCTATTCTAGCCCAATTTATTCCACATAATTGATAGTCGAGTTTCCCTCATTTAATTACTAGCCTCTTCCAAGGTCAAGCAATTTTATAATTAATTGCTAATCTAATATATTCCTATATGAATTTAAGCAATTAATTATGCATTAAGATTTATGGAACTCAGTAAGACTACACAACTCATATGAATATATTCCTATTTCATATGCAAATTATGGTTTTAATCATAGAATCTACACACATGCATCTCCTTCGGGTCTCAACATGCATATTGAAATCATTCAAAAGATGACAAATCAATCGAAAGCATTCAGCACAATAATTAAAACTCAATCAAGGAGGAAGAATTAAAACTAGATTTAATAAGTTAATATTCAATCCGTTATTAGTAAGCTACGTCATCACCCTAGGAAAGTAGAAATTTAGCTCATGATGAAATTAAAAAGAATTAAAAATAAATTAGTATTACATAAAACTAGAATGAAATCTTCATAAATACTGCATAAAACATGAATATTAAATTCTCAAACATAAATATACAACCAAAAGATACATGAAAAATGGAGAAATCTAGCTGTTCATGTAGGAGGTAAAACCTTCCATGTAGGCGGCATGCAGAAAGTAATACAATACTAAGCCTTCCATGTAGGAGGCATGCAGAAAGTAATACAATGCATGAAATTAACAATAAAAATAACACAATTTATTCATAACTGTCAAAGAAAAGATCTCTCCCTGTCAGAGAATCAAGCCACTACATCTCTTCCCTCCTCCTTCTCTTCCTTTCTTTCCTTCTTTTGCTAGGCCTTCATCTCTATTTATAGGAAAAAAATGTGTTGCTACAGTAACAGAAACCGCGTTGCTACAGTGCTCAAAAGCGCGTTGCTACAGTGAAAAACGCGTTTGGAACAGTGATTTCAAATAGTGAACCGCGTCTAGAGTAGTGGAAAGTGTGCTTACTACAGTGCTTTCCATCCACTACAATAGTCACTTCCGTCTTGAAAAGTAATTTCTGTCGTGAATAGTGCCGTCATGAATAGTGACCCCCTAGTAAATAGTATCTGAAGCTACAGTACTGACCTTTTTTCACATTTTTATTTATTTATTTTTAAATACTATTTATTTTACACCCAAATATATTATATTAAGCTCAAATATCGTCCATAAAATCATCATATAAGCATCATATAAGAGAAAATAAATATGCAAATATTTTATTTATTATTTTTCATGTGGTTTTGGATGACCAAATGATGACAAAAATTTATCATATTTTTTAGAATGAAAGTAGATATCCTAAGCTTTATTTTAATATGTCATATGAATCATTTAAAGCTATATATAAAAAGATATCAATTTTTGAATTTAGCCTAAATTTTTTTAATCTTTTGGAATAGCTTTCAAAAACTAAAAATCCGGGAATGATGTCCTTCCAATTGACAAAAGCCTATATTTTTCCTTTAAACTAAACTCAATGAGGGTTTTATAGCCTTTAGAATCGCATTGATCCAATGTCTACAAATTTAATAATGATTTTTCAAAATTTGGGCAGAAAATTAACCAGAATTTCCATTAAATCCAAAAATTGAACAAAAATGTGACGACAATTTTTAAAATTATGAGATACATGAAAATTTCATTTAGGTTGGTTGAAGGACCCTTAGACATGAGTATGGATGGACCAAGAGGGAAGGATTAGTTGGTTTTTAATTAGGCTTTATAACCCATTTATATGTGAATAAAACTAAAGTTTAGGTAAATTAGGCTTTATAACCCATTTATATGTGAATAAAACTAAAGTTTAGGTATTTTTGGGAAATTAGGAATTATGACATAAGCAAGCATATTATAAACCATTTTTTCTTCCTTCTTTAGCCATCTCCGCCATTTCTGATGCCATTAAGACCATAGAGAGAAGGAGGAAAAAACTTGCAAGGTAAGCTTGATTTTTTCGGTGAATTAGCTCCTAACATGTATAATCCTTTTCCTAAGCTTCTCTTCTATGAGAATTAAGGTTTTGAAGCAAGAATTTCATTGTTGGAAGGGGCTAGGGTTCGGCCACATCAGAGAAAAGCCAAAGGAAGCAAAAGGTAACTTCCAAAACTTTGAATATTAATTGTTCTGGCTGCTATGAGTAGTTTAATAAGTGGATTTCTGATTAATTTGCTCTGAATGTAAATTTGAGAAATGTGGTGTCCTAAATGTTATGCTACCCACATTTAGTCTAAATGCTAGTTATAACGTAATTAAATAATTAATAAAGTTGTTAGGAGTAGAAAGGAGCAAGTCTGTGGAGTCAAAATCGAAAAACCCTAACTTTTCCTGGAGAACTTATACATTTTGGCTAAGGTATTTAGAGGGGATAGGAGTTGGATTTTCATGAAATTGATGATACCATTGTGTTTAGGAGGGAAAATTAGGTGGGGTTACAGTTGAACACTTTTTCAGAAAAGCCCTAAAAGTATAATGACCAAAACGTCCCTGAAACCCTAAATTAAGGGCTCCCAAGGGAATTCTTGTCTTTTTCCAATGAATTTGGTAATTCTGAGGCTGAAAATAGATTCCTTAGGTAAAAATATATTAGAATAGCCCATGTCAAAATTTCAAGAAAAGTATGGTAAGACCGGGTACAATGGGGTCGGGTTGGGTCCCATGAGTATTTTGGTAAAATTTCACAATAAACTCATAACCACTAGAAACACTATGGAAGTGCCTGAAATAGTACATAAATGAGTTTTAACCTAATTCTTATACATTTGACATTTCAGGACCGAGTTGAGAGCTAGTCGGTGGCACACAAATCGAGGTACATGTTTCTAGGCGAAAAAGGGTTAAGGTAGGGAACTTACCTCTCATGTGTGTATTTGATATTTGTGCTTGTGTATTTATGCATGTTATTGTTTTGCTTGATTATGTGAAACATATATGAATGATTGAAGCTATGTTTCTATTTATGCTATGGCCATAAGTATGTTGTTTGAAACATTAAGCACGCAGATATGTCATTGTATTAACATGTGTTTATATAATGCAAGCATGTCATGCATTAAGCACTTATCCTGCATGCATATTGGTACTATTTCCTACTGAGATTTTCCCGAATCTCACCCTCCCATACCAACAATTTAGACAGGTGAAGACAGAAGGTATGTAGAGAACAAAGAAGAGAACCATACGAGGGAAAGGCAGTGGTGGAACAAAGGCGGGAAGGTGTCTGCGTTTCACTGGGACTGGCTTAGACACCCTGGTAGTACTGTGTGGCTACAATGGTTATAATTCTCATGTATGAACCCCTATAGGGGAATTTCTATAATCATGCACTTATTATCAGTATATTCATGCTATTCTTGTGATACCCACCGAATTGAGTATCATTTTCCATAAAGACTCTAAAAAAACTGAAAATAAGGTAAGGGTGTTCCAACATTTTAATCAAATTGAAAATATTTATCCATACTTCAACATGATAGTTGTTTTAAGCTAACCAAAACAAATAAGAAATCTATTAATCACATTTGTCGATTAAATAGGTCACTGGAAACCCGTCCAGAAAATAATGCATGTAAAAGTGTACATTGTTTGAGCTCTGTTTGTTGTCTTGCGGAGCTAAACTTCCCAGCAATGTAACGGATGCTTCCCCTTGAGAGCAATATAAACTAAGTGCTGAGTTGATTTTCTGAGAAGGGTTTCCGCGTTACCTTGATGGTGATAATGTCATTCAAGTTTGTAGATAATCCATATGACTTGTATTCCTCAACATTTGTTGTCTTGTATCACTAGTACAAAAATAAATTTTAAGACCGGTTCAAAATGACTTTTTAGACCAGTTCAAGATGAGGTCTTGATATAGCTAGTCTTAAAAGTCTGATACTTTTTAGACCGGTTAAGCAACTGATACGTAAAATATTTGCATATTTATTTTCCCTTATATGATGATTTTATGGACGATATTTGCGTTTAATATAATAAATTTGGGTGTGATTAATAAATAAATATTTTTTTTGGAATAAACATCATTTAAAAAAAATAAAATAAAAAAAATAAAAGTATTGTAGCAGCCACCGGACACTGTAGCAGCCGCCAGCATTGTAGCATGTCGACGACACTGTATCAGCCGCCAGAGGTACAGTAGCAGGTCAACGGTACTGTAGCAGCCACTAGGGAACTGTAGCACCCGCCAGATCACTGTAGCAGTACTGTAGCACACGTTTTTTTCCCTATAAATAGAGATCAATGCCAAGCTCAGAGGAGGAGGAGAGGAAGAGAAGCAGAGGTCCTTCTCTGACCGGGAGAGATCTTTCTCTAACATTTCTGATTTCTTTGTGTTGTTTTCTTAGATTTAATTTCATGCATTGCATGCCTCCATCTTGGAAGGCTTAGGATTTTATTACTTTTTGCATGTCTCCATCTTGGAAGGCTTAGGATTGTATTGCATTTTGCATGCCGCCTACATGGAAGGTTTTACCTCCTAAATGGACGGCTTGATTTCTTCATCTTTCATTCATCTTTTGGTTGTATATTTATGTTTGAGAATTTAATATTCAAGTTTATGCAGTATTTCTGAGGCTTTTATTCTAGCTTTATATAATGTCAATTTATTTTGGTTTTGTTTTTAATTTCATCATGTGCTAAACTTTCATTTTCCTAGGGTGATGATGTAGCTTACTAATGACGGATTGAATCTTAACTTATTAAATCTAGTTTGAATTTCTCCTTCATGATTTAGTTTTAATTGTTATTCTTAATGCTTTTGATTGACTGGCCATCTTTTGAATGATTTCAATATGCATGTTGAGACCGGAAGGAGATACATGTGCGTAGACCCTATGATTAAAACCATGACTTGCATATGAAATAGGAATATATTCATATGAGTTGTGTAGTCTTACTGAGTTCCACAAATCTTAATGCATAATTAATTGCTTAAATTCATATAGGAATATATTGGATTAGCAATTGATTATAGAATTGCTTGACCTTGGAAGAGGCTAGTAATTAAATTAGGGAAACTTGACTATTAATCATATGGAATAAATTGGGCTAGAATAGATAAGTGATTCAATCTGGAATTTGTTAAGTGAAATCTAATCCCTAGGGCTTTTTTCTCATATTTGCTTTCATATCATCTGCATTCATATTTAATTGTCTTTCTTTTATTTTGTACTCTCAATCACCAACTAATCGATCGACTAAATAGAGTTAAATTGCTCATTTTGGTACTTAGTGAACAATCCTCGTGGGAACGATACTCTACTCACTTCTATATTACTTGATTACGACAGTGTACACTTGCACTATTTAATTGATCATCTGAACACGTATCAGCAACCAGTCTTAAATAAAACGTTTTAAGATTCGTTGTAATATAAATCGGTCTTAAAAATATATTATTTTAAGATCAGTTGTCATAACCAATAGTCTTAAAATACCTTATCTTAAGAGCTACATTAATACTTTTAAGACCGGTTGTTTTGACAACCCATCTTAAAATAAAACTTTTAAGATCTTTAAGACCCGTTGTCAGACAACCGGTCTTAAAATAAAAATTTTAAGACGGGTAGAATATAAAACCGGTCTTAAAAATATATTTAAGACCGGTTATTTATACAAGTGGTCTTAAAAGTTTGCTTTATGATTTTTTTCCTGTTGTCTTTGATTATGTTTGTATACCAGAACACATATCCTGAAGTTGGTTCCAAGACCATACTTATTAAGTGCAAAGTTGAGATTTAAGTGACAAGTCCCCATATTCAATTTATACATGGCATATATATATATGGAATTTGTTATGCAATCAACAACTAACTTGTAACAAAATAAATGTTGCCATAAGGTGTGTTCATTTTCCTTCCACTTACCAATTCCTTTTTCTTTAGCTTTCTCATTGGGAACTTGTAACATAACATAGGTTACTAGATGTCTCAACCAAGTTCATATGGATAAATGCATGATGCCACATAATCACAAAATGTAACATAACATAGGCTAATGGATGTCTCAACCAAATTCACATGGAAAAATGCATGATGTCATATAATCACAAAAACAACAAACATGTCAATTCATGCAACCAACAAGTTTTGTAGAAAAGCCGAGGGAAGAAAAATTTCTTTATATACAGAAAATTCCTCAGTTTTACAAAAACTCACTATTGTTGTAAAAGCTTATAAATGAATTCCGCACAACAATTATGGATGAAATCAATATCTTCATTCAAAAAGGGGTTAGCAAGATCAAACATCGGTAACACTAGAGCCAGAAAAAATATTAACTTGCTAACTTAAAATAGAATAAAAGTAATACAAAATTTTTGAAATATATATTTACCTCTTGAGTAAATTCTGTCATGCCTAGAGTGATAATGTTATAAATGTGGCTCAAAACATACAACCCATATAAGTTGGACCCCGATGGTTAACTACAGCTCTAAAAAATAACATGATATCATTAAAACAAGTATAAAAGCATGCTTTATTGAATACATTCTTAAAACAAACTACTATGTACTAACCTTTGGCATGATACCTGTAAGGTCTTTTAAGTCACAAAAATGCTTACAACGACCAGCATGTAGGAATGTCCTCATAGCCCTATCATCATTAAAATCACAAAGGTTACTTATTTTACACAAATTCCATGAATTGACAACAATAGGCAATGCAAGAAAACTTATGAGTTCATAGTCTTCTTCAATTTATTCTCTGGTTTGAGGTGGAGGGAGCACAAAAGGATGACTGTATAACTCTTCTTGCATAGAAGAACCAATTGCCAATGATCCCTGAAAAAAAAAAGGATGACTATATATTAAGCAAATATAAAATATTATATATATTATGAAATATATATTTGTTTCTTACCCATACACATATGGAACCAAGAAACACTCAATTGGAGTTTCACCAAGCCTCTCCGATAAGTATGTATGTCTAATAGCAGCAGTGGTTCCTTTGTCGTGGAGTTGAACTGGGCATAGGAATCCAAATTTATTGCTTTTGCAAGAGGAAATCAACCTACGATTCATGTACCTACAATAATGCAAGCACAAAAATCAAAGTTTAATTCATGGTGTAATTTGTAAAATATTTACTTCCAATTGAAGAAGATACTTACATTAAAAATAGTTGGACAATCGAAACCGTAAGCTGTTTTTTAGGAGCTACCAGGGACATTAAATCATCCCTCTCAAGATAGCATTGCACCCTTGACTTGCCAATAACTGAATCAGTAGGCCAATCTCTTGTGTGAAAGGACGTATCATATGCCATCAGAATCACTTGTTGCATGACATTTTAATGGAGGCTGTGAAGCTTCTTAAGTGGAGGGAGGTGCAGGTGGCGGGGCTATGATCAGGGCTTGCTCAGCTTGATCAGAAACAAGGCTCTTTGGCCACAAGATGAAAGAGCTGAGGACATCGCTCACAATCTTGAAGTCATCAGCGGGGATAGGGAGAAGTGCATCTACAACGTAGACCTCTTCAACTGCCACTCTGACTTGATCATCTTTTATTTGTTGGTAGTGGATAGTTGATCCCAAGTTGTGCACGCTCCCCCATGCAACTATTTGTCTCAAAGGATCCTCCACAAACAGGTCACAAGGCTCACCAATTTCTTTTCCAGGACCCTCTGATGACTGACCAATACAACTCTCTTTAGTGCTCTGTTTAGGGTTTAAGGAATGTGCTTGGGGAGCACTGGTATCTTGTCTTGTGGTCTCTATGATAATTCATTCCTCCTTTATCTTGCTGAACCTTTCTTCAAATTATACATCAAATGATGCTTCTGCCTCAGCCCTTGCTTCCGCCCTTACAATGGCTAACATATGCTCCATCTCCTCCTTAGTCATTGTACTTGAGGAATGGCGGGGGGCTGTTCCAAAGTAATTTCTTATGCCTACCCCTCCTCCAAACCCCCTGACACGGCCGGGATGCACATGTTGTCCTGTAGCTATGGTCAAGATGTCATTCCCCCCATCCGACCTAAACGATCCCTCAACTTGTTTTTTTTAAGCTCTTCCTGTAAGACACAGATGAAAAACATTGGTAATGAAGTTCGTTTACTAAATAATTAATAACAACAACAATACTTACAATTTTTTCATGAACTATACGAGACTGTTCACTCGTATAAGACCCGCTCCTCTTTTAGTGAGTGAACAACCAATTCTCTTCATAACGTATCAGAGATGGTAGAGAAAGAAGAATAAAAAGATCAAATTGAGCTGCTTCTGATAATCTCTTCCGTTTGGCCACCAACAAGTCTTTTTCGCCCTTTGTATAACCCACATGAGACATTGTTTAGGAGCAATCATTCTTTCTACCACTCTCTTGGGCCTTTTACCTTTTTTCCTGTGAATAAGAAAAAGGTTACAATCAATAAAGATAATTTACAATTCATAAGTAAATCAAATGCAAAATAAGTCAACTAATAAATTTTTTTGGAGTAGTCTAAAGCCGTCTAAATTCTTGCCAAGTGTGTTCGCCAATATAAGAATACTTGTCGCATGGATTAGGATGAGGCTAACATTATTTCACCTCGATATGCATGTAATAGTTGGCTAGCCTTGTTTTAAACTTCCTCCAGCGTTCATCACAATACGCCAGTGTCTTCTTATACAGGATTTCACTCTCAGGAATTTCGTAAGTGAGCTGGATAGTTTCCTAAATATGTTGCTTCACATGTTTATCCACATTTCTTCACTCCTTTATCAAGATGTTAGGCTTGTTACGTGCTAGGAGGCTGACAAAACTCCTATTCCGACTTGCATTAAGCCTGATTAGTTCCCATATCTATCAAACTCAATCAAAATCTTTTCCCCAGTATTCTGATTGAGGGGAATGTCTCTCAATTGAGTTCCTCTTCTACCCCTTCGTATGGGCTTGTTACGTGGCTCACTTTGTTCCTAGATCGAAGCATTGCTAGGCTCGCTCTAATTAACATTAGTTGGATCCAGAGTACCCTCACTAGGATGCCTCATTATCCTCATTTTAAGGACATTATTTAAGGATAGTGATGGTTTAAGCAAAATTTGCAGAGGCTGTGATGGTTTAAGGACAGTAAATAATTGGAATCCTCATGCTATCCCAATAAGACTCTACAACACTTAATAGCATAACAAGGCACACTCTTCAAAGGCATCGTTCGAAAGCAATTCCCAAGTTATGCAGACATGAACAAATAATTAATTGCAATGCATAAGTTAATAATCAATATACAACACTTCCTTTTTCAAACATACAGCACTTGAGCAATAAAAAACTACTATTAAAGTGACAATTCATAGACAAGTTGATAATTAATTGCAATGTACAAGTTGATAATCAATATACAACACTTCTTTTTTCAAACATACAGCACTTCCAATTGTATACTTTAGCAATGACAGAACTCTATGTGAATCTCCGAAGTAGAGATCATGGTATTTCAATCCACCAGCAATAACAAAACCAAGTGGAACTTAAATTTAAATTAGAGATCATGGCAATTTAGTCCACTAGCAATTCAATCCCCTAATTGCATGTGAAGGAAACAAGCCAACAATAATAATGCAACTCTTAATTAATCAAAAGAAATTGATTACAAATCTTGTCTGATTGAGTCATAAATACCTGGAGTTTGAGCTTGAGGAACAAAACCAGGAACAAGGGAATGCAATCCACAATAACCCTACGTCAACTAGCGGCATTGGTAAAGAACAAAAGAGAGACATGGGAAGGAGGAGTTTAACGAAGAAACCCAAGGGAGGTAAGAAAACGAGGTTGAGAAAGAAACCAATCGGAGGGAACAAACGCCAAGCCTTATGGTAATGTATTCAACTGTACATCTACGTCAACGACGGAAAAGGTTAAGGACGGAGGAGAGAAGTAGAAAGGAGGATCTGCCGCAATCGAGGGAGGGGTTTACAAAATGTGCTTGAGTATCATATTTCAGAATTGAAATTAGGCGCAAGTGGAAATTTAGGTCAATTTTAAGACCGGTTGTTCTACAAAACCGGTCTTAAAAGTAATATTTTAGACTGGTTTTTACAAAATAACCTATCTTAAAAAATGAAACTTTTTAAGACCGATTCTTATTAACAACCGGTCTTAATGTTTTAATATTTGAGACCAATTTTTCTTTACAACTAGTCTTAAAAATAATAAACATATTATTTTTTTAATTGCCTTTGATTCAGATAATATATTAGATCTGTTATATTTAGAACCGATCTAGAAAATATATTACATATATTCATATTTTTTAATTATTTATATTTTAAGACCGGTTGTTTTTTAAACCGGTCTAAAAAGTATTTTTTAGACCTTATTTCAATATAATAGGTCTTAAAAGTTGATTATAATGAAAAAAAATGCCACCGGTCATATTTTTAAGACCTTATCCAATATAACCGATCTAAATGTGCTAGTCTAAGAGGCCTTTTCTGTAGTAGTGTGTAACTGAATTTCCCAACAATGTAAAGGTCATTTCCCTCCTCCTGGGACTCTCCATAAAATCCTGAGTGAGAGACTTCCTTCATTCCCAGGAATTTCATGTTAGAAAGTGTCTCCTTGGCCAATAAGAATTGGTTCAGTTGGTAAGGAGTTAGCTTACAACCTAAAAGGTTGTAAGTTCACATCTAGGCTGCTTATGTGAGAACCTTATTGGTAAGTGATTGTGGAGGCATGCCATGACTTTGGTGAGTCTGGAGACCCAACTTACCAAAGCATTTTTACAAAAAAAAAAAAAACAAACAAACAAAGTGTCTTACATTTCCATCACATTGGAGACAAATAGACGTTTTTTCATAAAATAGACCGGTGTAGCTAGACTTTGAAAATTATGCATCTAATTAACTTGTATGTGCCCACAATTGTTGAACTCAATTATATCCCTGAAAGAACTTACCTGAAAACTTGACTAACATTCATGGAAGCTTTGGCGATAAATATTGGAATCTTACAAGTAGAGAGAGCAACACTATGTATTTTGAAGAGTTGCGTTAAATAAAACTTTTTTATAATTCAGCCCTTATATTTGATATTTTTTAAAATTCCATCTTTTTATACTAAAGAATACTTAACAGTTCTTAGTGAAAAACCGTAATATATTGTCAAATAATTTTTTTTTTCCAGAATTCCATATTCTTATATTTGATATCTTTTGAATCCCGCATTTATTTATATTAAAGAATACTTAACGGTTCTTCAAAGTATTGTAAATTTTGTTAGGATCCCATCTTCTTATATATATATATATATATATATATATATGATATCTTTTAGAATTCTATATTAATTTCTATTAAATAATACTTAACGATTCTTTGTAAAGAACCGTAATGTGTTGTGAAATAATTTTTTTGGAATCCCACCTTATATTTGCTATTTTTCATATTCTCGTCTTCTTATAATGGTTATCATTTTTAATCATTAAGCATTTTTAAAGAATATATAACGGTTCTTTGTGAAGATCTGTCAAATATTATCAAATAATTTTTTTTTTCATAATCATGTTTTCTTATATATGATGGGTCATATTTTTTATGAAGATGATTATTATTTTTAATCGTTAAGTATTCTTTAAAAAACAAGTATTTAGGACTTTATGGTATGTATTTGTTTTTGCTGATATGAGGTTATGAGGACAAAATCATTTCAAAGTGTTACATAACAGTTGTTTTGTAAGAACTATCATTTTTGATAGTAAATACAAGACAATAAATAATTACAACCATTATATTTTTGTTTTTGTGAATTCTACCTTTTAATACATAACAGTGCTTCTGTCACTGAAGCAATCAATTAAACTAGGTCGCAATTAATTATGTAGTTTAAATATGTCTCCAATCTAAAACTATATTGTTCTCAATAAACAACTCAAAATTATCTAAAACTAAATAATGTCATATCTTGAAACAAATTGATAAAAGGAAAGACATTTTCTTATAGTATTCAAGGGCAAGCCTAGGTTCTAACTTCCTACATGCTATTCCCAAATTACCTCCCTAACATACTCAGGCTGCCATGAAAATTTCTCCTCTTCCTCCAAGCTCCAACCGCGTTACAGCCATCAAAAGAACTTGTGCAGTATTGGTTGATGGTTGAGTAATGGCTGTGAGACCCGTAAATGGAGAAATAATGGTATTTGAATGAAGCAAGTCTCCAACAAGGTGGTGTGGGGTCAGTGAGCGAATAAGAGTGTGGAAAGTTATTGATGATGGTGGAATCCAAGCAATAGCCTTGGTCTCTCTCTGTAAATTCCCAAGATAAAACTGAAACTTCCAGGACTAGAGAATGAGTGTGATTATGCGAGAGGAGAGTTATCCCTCATGGTTGGTGGCGGGGTTTTTTTTTTTTTTTTTAGTAAAATAGCAGAGTATCCCCCACCCAAATAGTAGGAGACTAATCTCTCAGGATTTGCAGAGGCTCATGTACGAGGGCTACCCTCCCAAACACGCCAGCTCCATTCCCATCCTCCAACAGAATCGAACCTGGGAGAGATGGTCAAGGGACACAGACGCTCGTCCATCTGCGCCAATGTGCATTGGTAGTGGCAAGGTAAATTTTAAGGAAGAGGGGAGAGCTTGTGTACTATATTTGAGCTCATTAGAATAAAGTGACTCAATGAAATTCATCTATTAGATCCTATTTTAGCTTCCAAAAAAATTTTTACACCATAGGATTTTCTAATATATTTTTTCTTAGCTTGCAAGAATTCAATAAAATCGTGATATATCATATATTTAAAAATATTATTCAATCACAAGACAGACAATCAAAATATTAACAATTTAAACTTAATCATCTCATAATTAATTCAGATATATATTAGTTCCTAAAATTGGCAAACAATCCAAATATTATCTAATAAATTTAAATTAATCCAAAATCATCCTCAAAATAAATGAATAAGGTGGGATAAAAAAATAAAATTTGGGATTTATCAAGTGCGCTTATTTAACCGTTAAATTTTAACATTATATATTCTTACACAAACTATCTAATTCGATGTAAATGTTATTTATTAAAGGTCATGTATGTAAGATTTTGTAGTAGTGTTTTAATCAAATTGATTACTTTTTATCCATACTTAACATGATAGCTGTCTTCAGCTAACCAAATTAAATAAGAAACCTATTAATCAAATTTGTCGATAAAATAGACCAGTGGAGGCCCGTTCAGAAAATAATACATGTAAAGTGTACATTGTATATTTGGCAAAAAAAAAAAAAAAAAAAGTAAAGTGTACATTGTATGAGCCTCGTTTGTCGTCTTGCGGAGCTGAACTTCCCAGCAACGAAACGGATGCTTCCTCTTGAGAGCAATATGAACTAAGTGCTGAGTTTTTTATTTTTTTTTTTGGGTCAAAAGTGCTGAGTTGATTTTCTGAGAAGGGTTTCCGCGCTACCTTGATAGTAATAGTGTCATTCAAGTTTGTAAATAATCCATATGACTTGTATGCCTCCACATTTGTGGACTTGTGTAACTGAATTTCCCAGCAATTTAAAGGTCATTTCCTTCCTCCTGAGACTCCCCAGAAAATCCTGAGTGAGAGACTTCCTTCATTTCTAGGAATTTCATGTTAGAAAGTGTCTCCCTAACTAATAGAAATTGGTTCAGCTGGTAAGGAGTTGGCTCACAACCTAAAAGGTCATGAGTTCACACCCGCTTATGTGAGAACCTTCAACTTACTGAAACATTTTTGTATTGGAAAAAAGGATAAAGAAAGTGTCTTACCTTTACATCATATTGGAGACAAATAGACGTGTCTTCATAAAATAGACCAGCGTAGCAGGACTATGAAAATTATGCATCTAACTAACTTGTATGTCCCCACAATTGTTGAAGTCTATTATATTTCTGAATGAACTTACCTGAAAACTTTACTAATATTCATGGAAGCTTCGGCGATAAGCATTGAAATCTTACAAGTAGAGAGAGCAACACTGTTTTCCGTTGCATATGAATTCGATTACTCCTGAATTTGCCAGTAGCGAGTCCACCTGATGGGTAGATCCATAGCAACAAGCCCATGGGATCCGAAGATAGAGAGTTTGAAATCTCGAGAGAGACAAATCAGAATTGAATCGAAGGAAGATTTCAAGGCATCAAACCTAATGTCACCAGAGTTATACATGGCTGTTCGTAGTGGAAGCGAGTCTGGCTTCCTTTCAGTGTTAGAGAAACTATGTGAGTCAGTTCATGTGTCAGACATTGTGGAGCAAGTCACCCGTGGAGGAAATACTATACTTCACCTCGCAATTCTAGAAGGAAGGCCACATATTTTAAGCCTAATGGCTAAACACTTCCCTCAACTAATCATAAGGACAAACATCACAGGAGATACGGCTCTTCATTTTGCTGCTAGAGATAAGGAACATGAAGTTTTCACTACAATTCTCAACCGTTATGCAACTCAATTTCGTAACGATATTGAAGAGATGATAAACCTGCCGAGGATAAAGAATGAGTTTGGGAACACGGCGTTGCATGAGGCCGTGATAGCACACAATAATGGGGTGGTTCCTTACTTGTTCGGAGCAGATAAAGAAGTGGCGAATTATCTGAATAAAGAAGGTAAATCGCCATTGTACTTGGCTGTTGAGACTAAACAGAATGATATTGTTGGTCTTTTACTGGAAGCAGCATTTTTACAGAATAGGGAGAGGCACCAAGGAACCTCCCCACTCCATGCTGCTATTATGGTTATGAGTTCAGGTACAGCAGTTTAGGGTCTGTTTTCACTTTTCCTGTTGTTTTCAACGCAGTTTCCTCCCCTTCTTAAAATTTCTGCACAACATTTCCTGCAGGTGGAAAGATAAAACATAAGCATAAATCCTTGCTGGAGGATTGGGTGATAGACTTTCGGAGCACAAGTCACGAGTCACCACCATCAGTGATAACTGATGATTCCAGTGCAAGTTAATACCAGTTTCCTTTAATTTTGACGTCTGCTTTGCTGTTTTCGATTTATGGTCTGGCAATTATTTGGGACAAAAAATTCTATATTTTTGTTTTTTTGTTTTTTTTTTTTTTTGTTTTTGCCAACCAATTCTATATTTTTGTAATTAGACCATAAATGATTAATTAACTTGATTTCAAAATTGCATAATGTTCCAATAAATAATCGCTAGGCCTGCGACTTTGCATTCAGTTTTTCTTTTTTTCAAAAGAAAATTCTTTCCTTTCCCTCCTGTTAATTCAAATATAATGCAAGAGTTCTCTGATTGTTTCAAAATCATGCATTTCCCAGAAGACATGCTTGGAAATATCTCTAAACTTGGATGCCTGAAAGACCAGAAAGGTCGCACGGCCCTACATTTCGCAGCATCCATGGGAAATCTTGAAGGTGTGCGTATGATTTTAAAGGCATGTCCTCAAATTGCCCTGGAGTGGGATCTGAAAGGGAATCTTCCCATCCACATTGCTTGCAAGAAAGGCCATGTTAATGTGGTCAAGGAATTTCTTCTGAAACAGGAGCCATGGTTCAATCCTCTGGATTTGTTGAATCAGAAAGGTCAAAACCTGTTGCACATTGCAGCAAAGAATGGACAAGAAACAGTGGTGAGGTATGTATTAAACGAAGATAAGCTTGAGCAGCTATTAAACGACAGAGACAAGAATAGGAATACTCCGTTGCATTTGGCATCCAAATACATGCACCCCAAGATATTGCATTTGCTAACGCAAAATAAGAGACTCAATGTCAACCTTGTGAATAACAAAGGCATGACAGCCCGTGATATCGTTGTGCTTAAAAGAAGTACACCATCAACTCTTCGAGAGGTATGATCATATAAATCTCTGCCCGTATTTTAATGATGATTAATTACTCCTAGTAGAAAGCCATTAGAAGAAAAATAGAACAGAAACGAAAAGTTATTTTTTTTCTTTTTGTTTCTGTTTCTGTAATGCTCTGTATGGAGGGTCAGCACCTACTCCAACAACTATGACAAGGTTATGTATAAAACATACTCCTAATATACCATATCTTCTACAATAAATTGATAAAGACTAAGCAACTGATATCAGCACAAAGTATTGACTTGTTTCCCGCCTTGATGACAGTAGTTTCATTAGGTTCCATTTATAAGTCACTTTAGCATTTTTCTAAGCCAAATAGCTTGGTTTGCTGCACTTGCTGCAGCAATATATTCTATTTCAGCAGAGAATTGTGCCACCACTTCTTATTTGTTGGAGTTCCATGAAAATACATCTGACCCAAAAAGAAACCATAACCAGATGTGCTTTTCATGCATCAATACTACCAGCCTAGTCACTATCTAAATAGCCCACAAATTTCCACTTTCAACCGATGAAAACCATATTCCGTACTCTACAGTCCTTGTCACATATCTAACCACCTTTTTTGCAACTCCCAAATGAACTTGAATTGGAGAATGCATGGACTTTGATGCCAAACTTGCTGAAAACATCAAAATTAGGACTAATAGCAGTTAAATATTGTAGACTTCCAATTAAACTTTAGTATATCGTGGCATCAGCTTTTTCACCGCATTCTTCTTTTGAAAGTTCTCATTGTACACCAATTGAGGAGTGTCAACAGCTTTGCATCTTTCAATTTTAAACCCTTTCAGCATATCAAGAGCATATTCTTTGAAAGAAATGAAAATTCCCTTAGTTTGGGAAATTTTCTGTCCCAAAACATACTTCTTCTCCACCAAATCACTCATTTCAAACATCCCTTCCTTTTCCATGTTAAAATTCTTAATTTGCTCTTGATCGATTATTTCCTGTCACTAACAAGTCATCAACATTGAGTGACACTAGCGGCAATTTTCCATGTTCGTCCTTTCTCAAAGATAAAGTAGCTTCATTTTCTCTCCTCTTGAAACAAAAATGATCAAGATAACATCAATTTTGTGTACCAAGCTCTAGGGGGTTGTTTTGAACCATAAAGAGCTTTGTGAAGCTTATAAACTCTCTCCATACCATAAACTTGATGACCATCTGATTGCTCAACAAAGATCTCTTCTCGTAACTCTCCCGTTTAGAAAGTTGAATTTACATCTAAATAGAATCTTTTCCACTTCATTTGTGGTGAAAAAGGCACTAAATACCTAGTATCATGCCCATCAACTGGTGCAAATCCATCACCACAATCCACTCATGCTTGCCGTGAATATCCCTTAACAACCAATCGGGCCTTATGTTTATTTATTGAGCCATTTGGATTCAGCTGAGTTATGAGAATCCACTCAACTCCAATAAGTATTGTTTTCTAGTCTCTCTACCAGTTCCCAGGTCTTAATCTTTTCTATCATGTTCATCTCCTTCATTGCATTCCTTCATTCACTATACCTTACTGCTTTTTCAAAGGAACTAGGTTCCACTATAGCATAATTGCAATTTTCATATATCTCAGACTATAATTTTTTTCTTATGAACTAGAGAATAAGGTTGGGATTATTCATTATCGCCTTCATCTTCATTAATCTTTGGAGAATCATTGATAGTCTTCATGAGTGTTTGGAATAGCTTATTTTTGGGAAATAAGCACTTATTACATAAGTCGAGACAAAACTCTTCTCACATACTTACCTCGTATACCGTAAATCACGAATTATAAGCACTTATTGCTAAAAAAATAAGCTATCCCAAACAAGCACTTCAACTATGCCAGAGAAGCTGACTGTTCCCATACTTCATCTCGTTCCACACGTCCCTTTAACAAATAAATAGCCTCAGCCCACAACTTCCTTTGAAATCCCATTTTGCTGATGCGAATAACTGTCAGTAAGCTGATGATCAATCCCCATATCAGTATGGAAACCATCAAATTGATTGGAGGTATACTCCTTTCCATTGTAAGATCTGAGACATTTCAAAGAATGTCCATTTTTGAATCTCCACCATAGCTTTATAGGTTTTAAACACTGAAAACACTTAGCCTCATTGGTTAAATAATATACCCATGCCATCCTTGTAGAGCCATCAATGAAAAGCACAAAGTACTTGATGTTGCTTAAAGACTCGGTTGTAGGGCCTCATAGATCCGTGTCGACTAATATCAATTTCTCCTTATCTCTCCAAGTTGCTTTCGCTGGAAGTGACACCCAATGCATTTTGTAACACCTTACATTTATGCCCCTTATTATTCTTTCGAAAGCGTTATCGTTCTTGTTATGGCTTAAGAAAAATGTTAATTAAAACTTCCAACCAAAAACTTGCACAACTCTTTTTGGGGCATTGCTCACTTATTAAAAACTTTACCTTCAATTCTCAACCTTATCTTATAATTATCAGAATATTTCTTTCTTACTAATCATTCTGCTTACCTAACTAATGGGCTCATACCGTGCGATTACCCATTTCGTTTTCAATTACTGGGCTTAGGAAATTCAATTCATCCATCATGTAGTGATATATAATTAATCACTCAAACGTCAATTATACAACAGTACAACACGTAAATAATTCTTTTCTTCTTCATTGCAACTTCTTCTCCTACTATAGCGTCTTGTTGCTTATGTAGTTAGTTGAGGGAAGATGAGATTTAGGGGAATCTCAATAGCAAACAATATCACTATGCATGCAAGATATATGCTCGATGTATGACATGCATGCCTTACATGGATTTATGCTAATATAATGACATTTTTACATGCTTGATGTTTCACACAACATACTCATGGCCATAGCATAAATAAAAACAGAGTTTCAATCTTTCATACATACTTCACATAATCAAGCAAAGCAATTATACATATCAATATACAAGCATACATATCAAGTACATATAAGTTAGGTAAGTTCACTACCTCTTGTCTTTGAGTCCTCCTCTTGTTTCCTGTTCTACCAACCACTGAAGTTGCTTGAAGAATCCTTCCATTGCCTCCTTCTTGACATCTCATAGCCCTAAATATGCAATCATGTCATTAGAGCCATGACAAATGAATGTCCAATGTGGCTACAATAGCCTTTAGGACATGTCCCTTATCTTTGGACCTATATTTGTCCCAAATTACCTCAAATGCTACAAATTCGTCGGTCAACCTAATTTGCCAGACTTTTCACCCAGCTTTGAAAAATCATAATTAAATCTTTAGGACTCCAAATAAAGTGGTTCAAAGTCCTAGGTGACCCTTATTAAGTCTATTTTGAAGAAAAAAATACCCCCTTTAGCCAATACACGACTGTTCCAGAAACTCCAATCAATCCTCACTACCACAGAAAATGTTCCAGATTCAATACCTAACTCAAAAATTCATAACTCTTATTATACTGACCCAAATGGCATATATCACATATCAAATTAAAGCTTGACATGTCTACTATTATTCTGGAAAGTTTTACAATAATTGGACAACATTTGGTCAATTAAAAACTTGTCACAAGAAGATTGCCTTCCAGAAAACGCAATCTGGTAGCAACACTACTTTAACTGCAATCTTTGGGTTTTCAATCCAACCCTTCTAAAATTATCATCACAACCTATTCCCACACAATTTCATGTGTAGAATCCATTTCTAACCTCAAAAACACCAAAATCACACTCCTTCCCTAAGATCCAGGTTTGGCCAAAAATCATCTTAAGCCAAACAAGGTGATTTTGTTAATTTAATCATAAGATATCATGCTCAAATCAAAGCTTGAGCTTACCTTTATCTGGTGCCATAAGATATCGGCAGTACTCCGGCCAGGTAGACGGCATGAAACACCTTTGATCAAGAAGCTGAAATCGTAGAAATGTTGCTCTCACCGAGATGGACAACATTCATGAAGGCTCTCTTGGCCAGAAACGTCAATTCAGACTTGAATCGGGGCAAGAACACTTTGTGTTCTTACTATTTATCTTCCTTCTATCCTCTTTCATTTCTCATAAATGTTTCTATTTTTCCTCTTCTTTTTGGCCCTTGGCTGAAATCTTATACAAGGATGGAAGGTTGAGATTTGATCTTGCATTTGATAGCCTCTTAGTGTGACATGTGTCCAATGATTAAACCATAGAGTGACAAGTGTCCCTTTTTATCATCATCCTCTCTCTTTTCTCTCTCTTAGGCGTCCTTTGTGTGTCAGGGGAAGGGAAGCCTGATGAATTCCCCTGACCCCCGGGTTCAATGTTCAAGAAAGTCAACTACATCACTGGGCCGGAGACTGGAGGATTCCCCTGACTTAGATGTTAGGTGACACCTTTTTAGGATGCTAACTCAAAAGTCAAAAAGCAAGTGCAATCATGAGGGACACTTGGCACTTTCTTATCAAGCCAACACAAAAGCTAATTAGTATACCTCATGGTGAAAGGACAAGTGTCATCTTCTTATTTGTCTAACATAAAAGTAAATGCCATTATTATGCATCATTACTTACTTTATTAAAACTACTTTAATAAAATTACTTTTATCGATGTAGGGCTCAGACCATGCCACAAGGGTTTGTGTCTTCCAAAATGCACCATATGTGCTACCTCAGGGGATTACATATGGGACCCACATGACCTATATCTTTTCTTCCTTTTCAAAAACGTAGGATATATGTACCTGCCCTAAAAATACCATGTGCATAACTCTATCGACATATTTTATCCATCTAATCGCACCCATTGAGCCCCCATATAATCCGGGGACTTGTTCTCTACCATGAAGAGTCGAATCACATAGTCTAGGGCCTCGCATGGCCCCCAAATACTTGTGTTTGCCATTTAAAATGGCGCCAAGTGGCTTTCTGCCCCCTAAGGGCACCACATGTACTTAAGTACATGCGTCGACCTATTTCTTTGATTAACTACAACCTTTGAGCCCTCAAATCATTGGGAGAACCATTCTCTTCTCAGAAAGCTAAATCATACAGTCCCCGAGAGTCTTTCTATCTCTCGACATTCTTGGGACTCTTTCCAAATTGGTCTTAGTAGTCTGCCTAATATAGGTTTATTCTCAAATTCCTAGGCCCAAAATTTGGCATATTATACATTTTCCCATTTTGACAAGAAGCACATAAATCAATAACAATAGATATTTCAAGTAAGTTGTTAGTGAGGCCCTCTATAGATATATTCTTCAAAGCTACAAAGTTAAAATGACCACATCTTATGTGTCAAAGCGAGGACTCATCATTCAAAACATAATTAGCACTATCAAATGACTTATTTCAATCTAAGGTAAATCTTTAATAACAACAAGTATCCATTTGTGTTCATTTGCGCAACACCTAGAAAATTGAGTTAAACAAGGTAGAAAGAGGATATTATATTGATGTGTTTGATATGCTCTGTGGCTTAGCCTTTTTCATCAGCTTGAACAACCTTTCGATTCGCAACTTAATTTTGGACTTTACTGATCTGCCAAGAAGAAGAACAAGCTTTCACCTTTAGGCCTGTGATTAGTGCAACCACTGTCAACAAACTAGATTTTATCACTATGTACATGAAATGATTATGAAGCCATAAAAAATATGTCATCCACCACATTTTGTTCGCTTGTGAAATTTACTTGCTGTTGAGGTTGATCTTGTTGTCGATCACTAGATTTTGGCTTACCCTACTAGAAGTCTTCTTAAATGTGACCTATCTTCTTGCAATATCTGCATTGAATAGGCCCTTATACTATCAACCTTTTTCTAGTTGGCTATTTCTCATACATGCCTTACAAGGTGGAAATTTCCCTCCCTTCCTTGGTTCTTTTGAATTTCTAGCGGCCTTTCCCTTCCCTGAATTATCACCTCCAGACTTCTTTCCTTTTTTTACAGGCAATTTACTTTTAGTCTTCATTTGAAATGCTGGAGAATCTCCTGTTGTAGCACCATCAACCCTCATACTAGCCCTTTGTTTTTGAGTTTGCAGTTTGCTAATAAGCACCTGAGAGTGATTGCAAGTCACATGACTCTTCAATTCCAGACATTTTATCTTCAAATTGTGTTGGTAGATTAACAAGCATCTTTTCCACCACCTTCATCATGTCACTAAAATTTTTTTCAAGAAGAGTATCAAAGAGTTTGAGGAATACTCTAACTGTTTATCTTTACTTCATTCTCAATATCTCAAACTCTCTTTTCAAAATTAAAACTTTTACCTTTTCTTGCTCTTTCATTGCCCTCAAACTCATCCTTCAACTTATCCCTAGCCTCCTTTGGTGTCTCACATACCACTAACCAAGTCAATATAACTTCAGACAAAGCTCAATGCAGACAGGTAAACAAGAAAAAGGAAAAAAGAGCCTTTGGATTCTTTGCCACAGCTTCCTCATGTTTCTTCATCTAAGCCAGAGTTGGATTGGATCTAAGTGTAGGTGGATTGATGTCATTTTCCACATCTCATTAACTCTAAGACTTCAAAGAATCCTTCCTCTTGATTTCCCAAATGTGATGATTTTACCACCCAGTGAATACTGGAAGTCCCATCCCTACAGAGTTGCAGGTGACCATCTTTCACTTTCACATGTTTCATCTTGATATCCCTCAACTGATAGGTCCCTTAAGAATGAAGATTTGATACCATTTCTTAGTAGAAAGCCATTACAAGAAAAATAGAAGCACATAAGTTTTTTTTTCCTGAAATGGTCTATTTTACATTTCTTAGTGTTTTTTCTGAAATGCTCTATACAACCACAACAACAACGAACATAAGGTTTTTCCTGAAATGCTCTATTTTACATAGAACGACAACAACAACCACCTTATCCCCCTAGGTGAGGCACATAAAAAGATAAAGTTTCATAAAAGTATGGAGAGTCAATACCTACTCCAAATTACTATGACATGGCTAGCTACATAACATACTACTAGTTTCCAGAATACACCACAACTTGTACAATAAATTGATAAAAACTAAGCAACTGATATCAGCATCAATTATTGACTAAATATTTGGAAAAATCTCATTCAGTTAACTTTTACCCAAATAAGAAATTTTTAAGGAAGATGCAATCCATTTTTGCTCTTTTTTCTAATCAACAAAGAAGAACAACTATTTGATAATATAGATGGATCACAGAGTGCCTCTTTGTTATCTGCAGTTTCTATCATTTGCAGTCTTGAAATCTACAGGAACACCATTGAGTGAAAAAGGAAGAAGAATCAGGCATTTACATGCTGAACCACCTCAGATTAAATGGATTAAAGAACGTGTCAGCATTTTGTTATTAGTAGCGATATTAATTGCCACTATAACTTTTGCTGCTGGTTTTACTGTGCCTGGTGGTGTTAATAGCTCTGAAGACAAAGACACAGAGAAAATAGGCATGGCCACTTTGCTCAACAGAAAAATGTTCCAGCTGTTCACAATTTGTGATGCAATAGCCATGTATTGCTCTACCATGGGGTCTTCCATTCTGTTATGGGCTCACCTGGGAGACTTTCATCTAGCATCCAGTGCCACATACTTTGCTTCATATTTAGTGGGTTTTGCTCTAATTACAATGTCAGTTGCATTCATGGCTGCACTGCATTTAGCAGTGAAAAATGTTTCATGGCTTGCTGACACTGTGATTGCTATTGGAGTCATCTTCCTTTTGATGTTTCTGGGTGTATTTACTCTTCTAGTGTTCCCTTTAGGAGAACGATCTCTTTTCTTGGGTCGCATCTCTGACTTTATTTTCAAGATGGTCATCCATTTTTCAGGAAGTTATGGAAAGTTAAGGAGAGTTAAAGTTAAGGAGCTGAAGGAGTTCGAAGGGAAAAAAACAAAGGAAGACAAAGGTGAATCCCAACAAATAAGGACGGAGAAGCTTGTAAAACAACGTACTTTTTAGCTACTTTTCAAATAAAAACAGCAACCAAAGGGGAGGAAGGATTGCACAAGTTTGGCTCTGGGACGACTATTTGAGATTTTATGTTTGTTTGATCATGATTTGACTAAGTCAGGTTGACCATTGTGATAATTATCGGATCCTTCATTATTAGAAGAAAGCAACATTTCATCAAAACAATTAAATCGTACATTCTGATTACCTGGTTCAAAATAATACTCCGGTCCTAATTATAGGACATATTTATCTAACTTTGAAGAAATTAAGAATAGTAGTTAAATTAGTTAATTTTATTTATTTTTCTAAAATGCCCTTATTTAATAAGGGTGATTTAGAAATACTACATGAGTCTACCATGATCCTGTAAGTGTCCTTCTCAAGCACATGTGACAAGAAATTGACAATGGGGGGTATTTTTCTATAACTCACTTTATAGAATTATTATAAAATTATTATTGTGTTTCATTATTGTTGAAAAAGTATTAATAGAGGGTATTTTGGAAAGAAATTGACAAAAATTAAAACTTTGTTCTAATTTAATTAGGACCAAGATTAACTCTCAAATATTGTTCTATAATTAGGACCGGAGGGAATATGTCGTTTATTTTTTCTTTGTAACAAACATCCTCAAGAGTTTGAAGCCAAAGAAGAATGCAAATGGATGTGTTCGTGTCTAAAGATAATTTCAAAATTAATTTATAATACATGAATAAATCCAAAAGGACATTGAAATAAATCCGTGAATTGTGTCAAGCAATCAGAAATAAGAACGCGTATAAAGGGGAAATGAAATGCATGTACCTGTGCGGGAGATACTTTACTTGGATATTGAAGCTAAGCATGGGAGTGGAAGCATTTTAGAGCTGATTGCCGATCGCTTCCCTCAACTGATCACAAGGAGATGCAGCTCTTCATGTTGCTGCCAGAAATCACAGGCCTTCCATAATCTTTAATTTTTGCGCTCCTCTTATGCGAGCGAACAATGCCTGCAGAGAGAATGAGGACTGAACAGGGCATATAGGTAAATAATGAAGTTGTCCGACTTTCAATTTAATATTTTCAAAAATTATTATTATAGTTTTTTATAATTTAATTTTTAAAATTTTGTTTGTGTTACAATTATAAATTATGTAAATCAGATTTTAAGAATTGAAATTCATTTTTTATGTTTAAAATAATAGATCTATAAAATATGAAATTTGAATTATCTATGGTTTTAATCTAAAAATCAAGATAGGATTCTGAGAATAAAATGAGATAGGAGTTTTAGAGAACCCAAACCTATTTTTCATGTGCCCAAAATTTAATTCCCTAATGTGTCGTTAACTCCCTTACCTATACTTATTAATTTAATATTGTTGTTTTTCACTAGTGAAATTTTGGGATATAGAAAATAGGAATTGTTAATTTCATAATTGTTTTTGTTAATTTCCTTGCCTCCATTTGATAATTTACTAATTGTTGTTGTTCTTCACTGGTGAAATTTTGACCACCTTATTCGCCAAAAAGCCTATAGTAGCATGACAAGCGTTGAAGCTCTTGTTACAATTGACCTTTTTTTTTTTAAAAAAAAATAAGGGTACCAATGTCTTTTCACTCACAAAATCTAATTTCATTTTAGTTTAAGGGACTATAGTGAGGTTTCAAAATTTATAGGGCTATTGGACATCAAGGGCCTATTTGTTTCTATTTTTTTATATTTTTTTTAAAAACAGTTTTATAAACTTGTTTTTAAAAACAAGTTTTGAAAATAAAAAATAAGAAAATCTATCCTTCGTTCAAATATTGCCCCCAACAATTACACTCAGATTCTACTGTGCTCAAATGTGATTTGATAAAAATAAGGATAAATGATAACTAGATTCCAAGTAACAGAAATGATCACAACCAAATATCTTAAAATTATCAAATTGCATTGAAGTTCTATGGAACATAAGTGATATTAATTCTAAATGTGAAAACAGCATTTTGCCCATTTTTTAATTTGAAACAAAATCCAAGGGTAATTAGGGGCTCATTCATTGGAAATCTTTCGACCTCTTCTCCTTAACCAGGACTTGGCTTCTTTTCGCTACCACCAAATCCACTGCCCATCCTTTTCTTAAAATGACATCGTTTTAAGAAGGAAATTTGATCTAGACTGTCAGTTTATAACAAGTACATGAACAGTGATAAAAGACAATTAATTTAAACGACGTCATTTCATATAGTTGATCTCATCTGCCAAATATCTCTCAATCTCAGCTGTTTGTTTTACTTCCCATTAGGTTTCTCCTTTTTGGCCCGGCAACCGAACGTTTTCTTTCAAAGAGATCATATTCCACACCCGTCTTCTCCTTCCTCCAACAACGTAGGAAAATTAGAGGACATGTTGGGATGCTGTATCAGGGAAGACAAACAATAATTGAGGATTTGTAAGTACGGGATATTAAATATTGATGAGTAAAATAACAATCTTTCATCAAAGTCCCACATTTTTCTTGATAGTTCATATCTAGTTTTTATATTTATGATTTATAAACTAACTTGGTAATCTATAAGATTGTTGATACTATATACATATATTCCTAATGTAGGTATAATATATTTTTTATTAGTTTGGTTAATATAACTTTATTTTATATATTGGATATCATTTAGTTAATATATTCAGAAAATGTGAGTTTTGATTGATGCCCTGTTTGTATCTTTCTATTAAATAACTTTTGATTTGTATATAATCTTTCATATATGCCTCTCCAACTATTGACTTGCTGGTTAGAGTGATTGTTTTGACTTTCTAAGTCATGGGTTTCGACTATGCAGCATACATACTAAGAGAATCTATCACACACACACACACAGATATATGTGTGTGTGTGTGGGGCTAATATATTAAGATTTGTAAGTGTATATTTATGTTTATTTGCATGTGTATATTTGTTTTTATTTGTACATATAAATCTTTTTTATTTTATTGGGTTTATACTTTTTTAATTTTGCAGGAGGTTTATACAATGGATATGAATTTATCTCCCAGAGAATTAGTCAAGTTTGTTAATGGTATATCATATGATGTTGGACAACATAATCAACTATTTTGTTTATCTAGGAAATGTATATTGAGACATTCTTTTATATTTCTTTATTACAAGCACCACTTGACTGACATCACATCATTTGAAATACTGGATTTCGGCCAACCATATAATTCTGGTAATCATGAAAAATGATGATGGAAGAGCACAACTTAATCACTTTTATTGAAATCTGAATTTTTTTACATATTATTGTCTGATCTCAAGATAGTTGACAATTTTAATACTCTCACTTTTCAATAACAATACAAGTTTACATTGTGTTGCAAATATAGGTTCCTTTGTACAGTTTATGACTTCCTTTGGCCTTCTCTATTTTGGTCAAACAAGTTCATCATTGTGTTCCTTTGAGTTGCTCTCTATTTTGATCGAGTAAGCTCATCATTATCTTCCTTTATGCTGCTCTTTATTTTGGTCAAGCAAGCTTATCACTTTCTTCTCGTGTTGTTTTCTATTTCGGTCAAAGAAACTCATTGTTAATGTAATCTCTTATGAAACAAAGTAAAAAAAACAGTCATTTGTTTGTATATGGATAGAAATATATGGTCACAAAACAGTTCCGAACTATTCCATTTACCAATGTGAATGGAAGGATAGAAAAATTGTACATGGATACAATTGATGACAATCTATTACTTCTTGCAGCCACCATGATTCCGTTATACTTGTTTTCCAACAACAAGCTAGTACTTCCCGTGCGTTGCACGGAAAGATTTGCCTCTTGTCAAGTTTCCTTAAGTATGTATACACCCACCATTTGCATGACCATTCTTTTTATATTGTTGCACTCTACGTAACAACAATGAAGAAAATAAAGTTTAACATGACATTTTAATTTTTGTAGAAGAATGTCGGTTGTTCACTTTCTCACAGTACAAGTGGACCCTAAGAATTTATGTTTCTAAGCACTTCTTCATATACAATATTCTTTGTAGTGTTACTTGTGCCAGAATCATCAGCCCCTACAACAATCTTCAGCTCATCCATGATTTTCACTCTAGACAGTGCAACATATAATTGTCTATGAGTGAATACGGGTTTTGACATCCAATATGACGCAATGATTGTCCTTAACTTTTATTGACTGTCATCGTAAATAAAAGTGTAATTGGGAACTCTCATTTACATGCGAAAAGGCCATCTTAACTCAGAAAGATTCATATTCATTCATATAGTAAGGATATGAACTGTTGATTGATAGATAAATTTTGAGAATGAAATATTTTTCCATGGCACAGCATAATTGTTAGAAAGAATTTGCTGTCTTCATTTCACATGCCTCCATGATTGCGTGCAAGATAAAATGGGGGAATATGGGAAAAAACTCACGTTAATAAAAAAATGATTTTAATGCACAAAATTGTTCTCAAATGATAGATGTTATTTTCATCTCAAATGATATACTGGAATTGAAATATTATCAATTTTCATTTCTATTTTTCACAACTAACGAACAAAATATCAAAATAGGACAATAATATGAGGCTATCCACAAAACAACACAGAATAATACTTTTTAACAATGATGAGATTGAATGCAATAATAATATTGCTTCATAATATGAAGAAGTTCAGATTATCCACAACAATGTCATCGTTAAGCAAATTGACCTCTTACTTTTCTGTCTCGATCACTCCACATCATACTTCCCACACTAACAAATATAATAACAACACTCCCTACATTTGGAGTCATCTATCATCTTCTTCATCGCCAACGTTTTCTCTTCTACGAACTTCATTTTGGAGTACCTCTCCTAAAGTGTAGGGTCTGTGATAGTCCATTATTGTCCAGCGACAGAAAGAAGGCATCTTTTCTAAATATATAGGCAAGCATTCTATTGCAAATTGAACTTTCTTTGCTGGTTAAAAATCAGATTCTAAGTATTTTACTTCATGTTCTGCAAGATCTAGCCAAAACAAAAAAACCAATCTTGCAAAGGCAACTAACTTTTCAGAGTCCAGATCTCTAAGGGCTGTAATAATTTTGCAGCAGAAGAAAAATTAGAACTTAATGCAAATTATTAACAAATCTTCAAAAGGATGCAAGAAAACAAAGAGAGGTGACTCTTCCAGTTCTGCATGTGCAATAAGCTAAAGAAGGAATAAAAACATTATTGCTAAGAATTGCCAGAACAAAGATTCTTGTGAATGAGAATTATATTTCAGCTTTTTACGTGATAAGATGGATTAAGAGCATATCTTGTGAATGAGATTGTTTCCTGTCAATATGTACAATAAAAGGGTTTCAAGTAATGGAATCTCCACAGGCATAACGAAAATTTTGACCAAAATTCCAGTCATGCGAGGAGCTGTAAGTGAAAGGCCATCATAAGCTTTAAATTCATAAGCTTGAGAAAAATAATGACATCAGAAGCTTCTCTTTACCTTAGAACCAAAATTAATTTCATAGCTCACAATATTATTATTTTGAAGCAACACTCCCTACAAGTTTTTCCCCTACGCATTCCTTAATTTTGAAGTCCTCTTTTGGTCGACCAAACCTCAAGTGGGGTAAACAACTGCAATAACCCTTTCACAAGCCACCATGAATATAAGGCCACTATAGCTTAGGTTCAACCATCATGAAAAGAAAGAACGCGGTTAATCACACTATCAGCACTGTTCATTGGCCAAAAATAAATGACAACTGATGTTAAAAAAAGATATACTGTAACAGTTTATACCTACTACAACATGGAGCTACTACACCACCTACTTCCATAGCCATAATGTGAGGAGGTACACAAAAATGATAGATATTAGCTACTGCATCACCTACTTCCATAGCCATAATGCTGCGAAAGTACACTAAAATGATAGATATTATAGCTTCTGCTGCATTGGACACAAATCAAGGAAAAAATCTTGATCAGTACGCATAGAATGATAGGCATTAAAGATATGCTCAGTTAAACCATGAAGAATTACCTACTCCCACAAACTATGAGTAAAAACAATTTCCCTTCATTCAATCTACTTTATCCTTACTAATTGGTATTGGTCATGTTAAGATGAATAATTTCATGTAATATAAAGTCAATGAGTTAGACAGTGATTATGAAAAGGAGAAACTTTCAATATTTATATATTTTTTAAACACTTCTAGACTTATATTCACAATTGAATATCTTGTGCGGTCACGATAGAAATAAGAATAACTGTGATGCATCAATAAATGGGGCATATTGCAAACGCATATGAACTTAAAACAACTCCTTAAAAAAATCTTGTTCCTTCAAAAATTGCATCTCCATTTTAACTTACCATAAAATTTGATCTTCAGCATCAGTAAATTCATGTTTTTCTTCCTCAAGTTCCGTTAGCTCTTCCTCACTATCCCTACATATTAACGCTTCACTTCCAAACTAATATTATACTACTTAAAGAACTTAAACAACATATGTACAACAACACTTTTTTAGCTGACCTCATACCAAACATATAGTCATTTCAGACATAGAGGACATAGAGCATACTACAAGTCACAGTAACTAAGCTAGGTCTAATTGTCAATATAGCCACAGATTTTCAAAGTCCATGATGCAATGTTTAAGTACAATATACATTATACAAAAAGAAAAGAAAAGAGATTTTCCTACCAGACATTGGACTTCCTATTAAATCATTGAGAGTAAGATATAAGTCTACTTTCACAGACATCATTACCACTATTCAGTCTGTAATATGTAGAAGCTATTGAGGTAATAAAATCAATGAAATCTTTTAGTATGAAACATCTTTGCAACACATTTTAAAATATGTTAGTTCAATATTTTACCCAAGCCACTAACTGCTATAAAAAGAGATTATGCGTACACCTCATGCATACCTATTCAAAAACTGAGTTCAACATACAATTGTATAATTTATTTAATTGAAAAGGCAGAAATGTGTTAACTTTAAAGAACATACCTCATAAAAGAATTATAACCATAAGGTATTAGGCATTTGAAAAATGACAGCAGAGATTGGGAATTGTGCCATGGCAGGTAAGACCAAACTGATTTCACTTATATAGAAGACCAGGATTCAACATAGGGTTTCATTGTATGAGATGCATAGAAGTTTATTACTTTTTTAGGCAGTAGGCGTTAGGCATTAGGCATTTCAAAAATTGCAACAGTGGTCTGAACTGTTTACTGGTCAAAAATAAATGACTACTGATGTAAAAATATATATAATGACACTGTTGATACCTACTACAGCATGGAGCATATGCACCACCTACTTCCATAGCCTTAATGCTGAGAAGGTACACCAAAATGGTAGATATTATAGCTTATGCTGCATTGGACACAAATAAAGAAAAAAATCATGATCAGTACACATAGAATGATAGGCATTAAAGATCTGCTAAGTTAAACAATAAAGAATTACCTACTCCCCTGAACTTTCAGTAAAAATAACTGCCCTTCGTTCAATCCACTGTATCCTTGATAATTGGTATTGGTGATGTTAACATGAATCAAAAGAGCTGCCCCAGCTCAAATCTATGATAGCTGAGAGGAACTTAGGCTAATCACTTATCTTCATACTGTCAAAAAAGTATTAACATTTTTTTAGATGAGAACGCTGATCTATTTAAAAATGAGGTTTTGAAAGCTCAAAGTACTATACAATGTTACATAATAAGTGAAGTGAAAGACCACCTCCCCATTAATTAGAAGCATAGGAAGAAAACAATAGTCAGCAGTTGACCACCTCTACAATAGACAAAAAACATGGTTCAAACTTGGAAGAAGGGATTATACATAATTTTTTAAAATAAGGTAATGCAAGACTATTTATGTACTAAGGGAAAATAGGTGTAAAATTTTATCAAACATAAAACCCTACCAAACTGCCAGTTCATTAATTTTCCATTCTCAGTTAACATAGGGAGTTAAAATCACAAGTTGGTTGATATCAAACCAAAGAGGACTTTTAAAATACCTTCACCATTGTCACACCAACTGTAGCAAGAAGGCACATATCTGAAGCACCTCATCTTTCCCCAAAAATGAAGACAAAAGCATCTTTCTGAATATCAACAGTCACAGCTACTCAATGCAGAAAATATGTCAGATATACTTATAGGCAATTATAAATGAAAAGCTAAAAACTAATAATAGAAAAAGGGACAAAAATTAGATAAGAGATTGAGCTGCTTTGCTATACAAATGTTTGAATTTCTTGTGGTATTCTTTAGTTTTGGGTATCTTTTGGAGGAAGTCAATTCTCCAAAAGATACTCAAAAATAAAGAAGATTTTAAGTCTCTGGTATCCATTTGTAGAGCTTCTTTGTATATATTGAAAGCTGCCTCCATATTTCCCTAAGAATAGTGAAATAAGTAGCAGTCACTTTCCAATATCTGGGCATTGCATAGAGTCAAATTTTAAATATGGTAGTAAGAGCTAATCACATACCAGACGTTTTTCCATGTTAGCTTTTGACATGACAGTCTCCACAGAGTTAGAATCTGATTCTGCACCACCATGAATATACACGGCACGTGCAGCTGAAACATCTCTTATTTGTTCCTTAAACCTGGCATTGAAGAGATGAATTACTCGAACTCTCTGCATCAAACATATGATAGAGGAAAATAAACACTACCAAGTCATGCATAAAGCTATTAAACCAAAGTATTCTAGAGAAGAAAAGAACTTAGCTGTTTAAGTAAGACGAAACCTTGTCATGAAATCAAAAAGAAAAAATGGACAAGGGAAGAATTAAAATTGTCTCGTAAGGAAAAAATATTTATTCATATTTCCTAGCTTATGATTAGCAAAATTTCATTATATATTGCATAATACAGTAAAATCTCTCAAATTACAGCATATGTAAATTTATACATGACTAATGTAGAACTATAGTATTTGTTTAGCTTCATTCAGAGAAGGGAGAGGGAGCACAAAATTACTACAGCATTATTGTCTTATCATCTGGCATGGTGGTCTTGATTTAGCTTACAAATCAATTAAATTTCTTACCAGGTGAGAGTGTTTGATAAGATATTTACACATACCATCCTAAATCAGGGAGATCATAGAAGAAAACCATATGATTCTTGAACTTTTTCAGGGCTGTCAACCTTTTTAAGCCAATAGATGAATCCACCACATCTTTAATAATGCAATAAACAGCATCATCCTTGCATGATATGGAGATGTCGCCATCAAGCAATGCATCAGACTGTGACTCCTTTGTAGAGTAACCTTGGCTTGCCATATCCTCTTCCAAGAGGGTTACCAACTTTTTAAAACTGAATACATATAAAACCAATATCTAGTAAGTGTGCTATTCAACTGAATAATTAATACCAGTACAAGCATTCATATCACAAAGTTGGACTCATTCAAGAGAAAATATTAACTAAAACGTGAGGTTAGTTCAAGAAATGTAAGGTGTATCAAATAGAGATTAAAAAGAGATTAGGAAAGATCATGTTAATTATTTGTAAATTAGGAATTAGAGACAAATATGGAAAATGATTTTAAATAAGCTGAGAAAAAATTTCACTAAGAATAATGATCCTCACTAAGAATAATGATCCGCTGCTGCAAATTAGGAATTATAGACAAATATGGAAATTTAAAATCTTTTGCATCCCTCTGAGCAATACCTTCAGGACTCATCGGCATGTACAATACACTGTTAGAGAAGGCATAAATTCAAGCAATAAATTCAAGCATATGACAATTAATTAGTGTAACTCCTCTGCAAAGTTCCGGGGAATAAAAACTCCCTTCCAAAATATCCATGGGTAATAAATACAAGGTAAGAAAGAGCAGAGGACATGAAACTCTTGTCAAAACTATTTAACACATTAAGAGACACGCACCTGAGAATTCCCCAAAAATATATTGGGGTGAATTTGATAGCCCTGGCGAATTTCAGAATCAACTTCCCAATTGGTCTCCACCACTTATAGACATCTGACTATAGAATTTGCAAACCCAAAAGAAGAGACAGTTCACTTGAATAAGTAACAAAATTAAACACATTAATCAGAAAGATTAACCAATAAGCCATGAGATACCTGTCCAAAGCAGAAAACTGGAACCAAGGGTTGGCCCAACTCCATTGCTATGCGAACAAATCCTCTTCTAGCCTTAAGGAAGGCAATGTAAAAAGAAAATGGTTCTCATTACACTGTGCTGATGCATGCAGAACTTAATAAGCAAAGTTCCCTTCTAAGGACTCATTTTATGGAGAACCTCCCTCTTCCTCTCTTTAAAAACAGTTGGAACATATCCAACTTAATTAGTAAACTTTATCTTATTAAGTCAAGAAAGTCCTAAACTCCATGAGCCAATAATATATTTTAAACGAATAAGAATAAATAATGGCACCAAAAATATTTGTTTTGTTTGAGTGTTATTGCTACAATTTCATTTGACCAAATTCTTTGTTGCAACTGCTCTCCCTTGAATTTGAACGGATACATCATAACATTCTCCTCTCTTCTGAACATCTCTAGTTCCAGATATGCTAAATCCTCATGCCATCTAAGGAAAATTAGTTTAAACTTTTTAAGGAGACCATTTTAGTCCTATACTTTATGATGTCTCTAATGTATGGCAATCATTCACTTTCCCCCCAAAAATCTTCACATATTATAAGTTTTACACAAGGAATACTATATCAGTATCTCATTCTAATGTTTACATATATAACAGAGACACAGTCAAAATATATTTATGCCTACATACGCTAATCTCACCCCAGCCAGAAAGTTAATTTCCAAATGCATTCATTGAGCAACTTCAATCCAATAAGTTATTTGGAGACTAACTTCTCAACATAATGCAACCAAATTAGCATTTCCAGTAGATGTAACATCACATTCCTCTAAATCATTCTCTCCATGCACAGATATAGAATATAGATGAAAAAAATAAAGGAAAAAGTGAGCAAACCATATGCTTATCTGCACTAATTCCAGTACAATTGGAAAGGAAGAAATAAGAACCAAGCTCCCTAGAAATGGTGGGTTGGATCCTTGCAATGGGTTCGGCAACAGATCTAAATTCCAGAGTTCCAACACAGGTGGAAGCCAACAGAGGCGTGAAAACCATATGATTGCGAGGTGAGACACAAACAATGTCATAGATTTCAGGGTCCAACCCCTTCATGAGCCTACAACCAGCCCACCCAGAACCAAGAACAACCACTCTTAGCTTCTCATGTGGCTTCGTAGGTCCCAAACCAGAATACTGAACCAGAAATAAGCTTCAAGGTAGAAGAAACACCCGATCTTTAAAAAACTGCATACAAGTGAGAGCGACAACCGAAAATCAGAAGCAAAGACGCAGGCGATCGAGGAAAAGGGGAAATAGAGCCGATGACAAGTAAGAGAAGAAAGAGGGAGAGAAGCCAGAAGAAGAACACAAATTACATCCCATAGATATGGTGAAGGAATTTCCGTGAGAGAACAATGGTGAAACATAGGTAACCCACGCAAGGAAAATGAGTTCACCTTGAATAAATTAAATCTGCTGATAACTCACTGAGAGAGTACGCGGGGGCAGAAGAAAATCGATCCGGATGGAGAGAGGCCACTGAAAATCTGAAACCCTAAAGTATGAGAGAAATAGAGAAAGAAGGGAAGGAGTGGATGAATGGGCGTCGGGAGATTTTGAATTTCAAAGCGCGAGTGCCAAGCCCAAGACGGAGCCAACAACTGTGTATCAGCTAATCGGTTTAGGAACAGTGATTTCCGCTCTCTGAAAAAGGGGAGGGAAATTTATTATATATTGATGATATACAAAATGATCCAATAAAGTCAAAGTAAAAATAAAATAAGTAGTGACATAAGAAGTCTTAATAATCCAGGAATAAGACACTATCATCTTATTCAAATAATTTTTCCACTTGGACTTCTTCAGGTCGCCTACTGTACACACAAGAGAACTTGAAAGTGATTTCATTGAATTCAAGATCAAATATATTTCAGAGCATGATAAATTGTCACAGCGATCATGTCTTAAACGACATTTGACCCCCAATTTAAGCCCAAATGTAAGCTACATCACGGTAAATTCATCAATGGGACACAGCATCATATAAATCTAGAGTTTTGGCACGACACTCAGATTGGGAACCCAGATTAATTCCGTGCTGAAACAAAAGGAACAGGATCATGCCAACATCATATTAATCAAGATTTTAGGCACGAAACTTAAATTAGAAACTAAATACTAAGCAACAAAAGAGACAGAATCATACCAACATCATATTAATCATGACTTTTGGCACAAGACATAAATTAGAAACCAAGACAGCATCACATAAACTTTATGTTAATCAAGATTTTTAGCACAAAACTTAAATTAGAAAAAGAGATTAAGTTGTGCTAAAACAAAAGAGACAAACAGATATCAGCCCAGAGATTAAACACAACTCCAGCCAGGTCATTTACAAGATCATATCACAAATACCTTGAGAATTTTCTAAATTGGGATAATATAAAGATATTAATAAACAGAACACAAATACATAACAAATCCAAGATTGCAAAACAACACAATCCAGAGCATACTAGTCGCTACCAATCGAAATGAAGAGGGCAGAAGCATAACAGCCAATCTCACACCATTCAAGCAAACAAACTAGTTAAAAATAAAAAATAAAAAATCAAACTCATCAATCTGTAAATATTCCTAAATTCAAAAAAGTCAATATTAAAACAGTCACACGACACACTGAAATTAAAAATTAGACAAAGCTCTAGCGTTCGAAGCTTCTTCACTACTTGCCCGAGAACAACCACGCAGGGCTGACAACAGTTGACGGAGTCCGACGGAGGGTGGAATGCTTGTTTGCCGACGAAGAAAAATGAACCCGCTACTTAGATTAAGGCTTGGAGTTTTTGCTTTCTGCGTTCAACATTTATGCGATCTAATTAGAAAGTCTATGGTTCCCTTTCTAAAGATGCCCAAGATGCCTTCATCGTTCACTGAAAGTCGACGGGTTCCTAATGCAAAATGGGGCAAAAATCAACGGCTTGGATTAAAATAAATGGGAGGCTGATATTTAATCAAAAAGTCTTAATACGAGTCGTTTTAAGAAGAAGATGGCAGCGGATTTGGCGGCAGCGGAGAGAAGCCAGATCCCCTTGATCGTGTCGCGTCTCACTACATAGTCACCCTGTGGTTCGCTTATCGTTGCCGATATTTGTCTACTCCAGCTGTCTTTGTTAGACGTCCTCCACTAGGTTGTGGTTGCGAGTCATCATCTTCATCAGTCCGTGGATCAACTGCTCTCACGGTGGTAAGCTTGGGAACATTATTCTCTGACCCCATTTTTTGCGATTCGCTAAGCATTGCTGTGATTTGTAGAAAATAATACTATGAAATTAGGTTTTTGAATTTCGATTCCAATGCGTTCATTGCCACTGTCTTTTTACTGGGAAAGTATAATTTTGTTCTGACCAGAGGCTTTGGCTCCACCTTGCTTTTTCCCCCCTTCGCTTTTTCCCGTTTCTCATGGTCGATTATGATAGGGTTTTGTTTTGTTATCACGATCGTGAATTAAGTGATTGGGCATGGATCACATAGTTACATCTTTAAAGAAGCTTACTTGTAAGTCTCATGTCTATATTGATAGTATGTATACCTATTTGTTTGGAGCATTAGGGCACATTTTAATGAAATGTTTTGTTAGCCTAATTGAAAACTTTTGAGGGATTATGCCATTAGCACTTTGAGATTTTCGTATCAGTAAACAAAAATCTGGAGCGATAATTATGAAATATATATCTTACATTGGGAAAGCTCTACTTAGAGAAGTGAAACTCTTCCTTGAAAATTACCCAACCTTCATCACTATTTAACCCAAAAAGTGGGAAGAGGTTGATGGAGAATTGAGATTCGAAGGAGAGGGAAGCAAGCCTAGCTATTGTACTACTCTGTTTCTGATCTTTGTGATTCATTGTTTTCTTTCATGGGTGATAAAGGAAAAACTAGGAAAAGAAATTGGAGTATCTATGAAATTGAAATGTAGATGAGTGGCTTGAGAATTCATCTTAACCCACCCATTCCATTACATTACTTGTTATCTGCAATATTCAACAATAGATTGAGTTATTGTGTCCGTCCTCCCAAACTAGTCTTAAACTAGTTAGAACTCATTCAGCAAAATCAAAAAATGACTTGTTTTTTGCTTGGCTCTTGTTTTGTTATCCGTTCCATTGCATTACTTGTTCACAGAATTCTCGAGAGCTGAACCTGCGATCTACATAAAGCTAGAATCTGCATAAGATGATTGCACTATTGAGGATTTACATAGGAGACGTACCAACATGGAAGAACCCTCAAAATGCATGGAGGTCAGACTCAAGGTTCAATCTCACATCGGTACCAATGTTGATCCGGTGGGAGAATGACACAATCAAAGATCGTCAGGACGACAATGAAGCTCACATTGAAGACAAGATTGAAGCTCTTATTGCCTGAAATGATCGGTTCAGTATGTAAGAACCTTGAGGCCACAACCACTACGAGTGCCCGTGACGGCTGCGACAAGGAGGGATGTGGTGAGTTGGGAGACATAGCAAATTTTTTGTCCAACGTTTTTTTACTTGTGAGCGAACCTAACTTCTTTGTCATTGTGTTTCAAATACAAAAGGGCACAGAGGTAATTGCCTATGTGAAATTAATATCACTCAGTTTCCTTAGGATTTTATAGCAATTTGATTATTTTAAGGGACCTGATGTCATGAATTATGTTCCTTAGGTCCTAATTGCAATTTTCCCAAAAAATAATAATACATTCCTTTGTTAATATAAGAGCTACTTAATTAATTTGAGTAGATTAAAAAAATTAGTTAATTTAGTTTTTTATAACAAATATGAATTCATTTCTCTAAAATACCCTTTGGAATCAAACTACCATTAGATAGAAATTTCTTGACATGTGCAATTAATGAGGATATTTTAGAAAATTTTTTTATAAATTTAAGAGATAAAGTGGATTCAGACGACATCAACCCCAAACTAACTCTTATGTTAAAGATGGGAGGTAATAGATATAAAATAGTTAATCGTTGAGTACAATAATAAGGGTGTGTATTTATATAGACCAACAATGTGGCCATTAAAAGTCAACTTTCAACTTACTACCTACAGGTTTTAATATAAGATTGAGTTAATTTTTTTGGAGAGATTAAGGGAAGATAATTAAATTATTTTAGAGTATTTTTATTTATGCTTTTTTATATCAAACTAATTTATTTGATTTATAGATTGATATATAATCAAATGATGCACAACATATATTATAATTGACTAACTTATTTAGCTTCCTTAACCTCTCCAAAAAAAGTCAATTAAATCTTATATTAAGGACTGAAAGTTGTATTTTTTATTTGATTTCCCCTTTTAAGGCTTAGTTTGTAAAGAATTTTCATTTCTCCCAATAAATACGCTTGTGAAGATTTGAACTTATACTCTCCTCAAAAGAAAGTGGAGCCGTTTACCACTTTAATTAATTATTTGTTGGTAACTTTCAACTTTTTTATGGATAATCGGGTGATTCCCACGTGATTCTGAAAAATTATACTCCTCTGATCTTTAATATAAGATATATTTAGGAAGTTGATTTTGATCCTAAATATAAGTTAAAGTTTTTATATTTGTCAACAATTTTCTAATTTACCTCTATTAATACTTCCTCAATAATAATCAAGAAGGAGATAGAATGTGGGAATTGAAGAAGATAATGAGGGCATTTTAAAAAATATATTTCATATTAATTAACTAAACTAACTTCTTTAATCAAATTAAATTAGATAAATATATCTTATATTAATTTCATATTAAAGACCCGGGGGGGCTATTAAGTTGGAAGTCAATAGTTATTGTCTTCAAACTGGAGCTGTGGATATGGAGGACTGGTCAGGGATCGTGTGGAGAGATAGATTGTGCTGTAGGCTAACTATTGTCCCCTCCACTATTGCGAAGCTAGTACTTCTAAGTCATGTTTGGGATAGTTTTTTTTAATATAAATGTTTATTACGTAAATCGAGATAAAATTCCTATTACATACTTACCTCGTATATCATAAATCACGATTTATAAATATTTATAAATAAAAATAAGTTATCCCAAACTAACATAGTAATAACCATAAAAAGCATGAATGTGTGCTCGGCCAAGGATTATAGGAATCTGGCCCTTTACACTAATTCGTTAGTGACTATTAACTTGCTAATTAAGGGATGTGTTGGGCATCATCCTTTTAAGGACGTCATTGAAGGTGCAAGGCTGATCCTTCATAGGGACGAGAACATTTTGATATTCATATTCTCAGGGGTTGTTTAGTATAAGGGGTTTGGAGGGGAGGAGGGGGATACACTTTTTAGTCGGGTTTAAGAAAATTAGAAAAGTGAGATTAAGAGTTTATAATTAATTTTTTTACTATTTTATTACATCTTAATTTTATTAAAATTTTATAATATCACTTCTCCAATTTTTTAAAAGGAAAATTTTATATAAAGACCACTGTAACAAATTAATTTCCATTAGTTCCTAAAGAAATATGAAATTTCACTGCAATTTTATAAGACTGTAGTGAAATTAATTTGTAAAGTAAAAAGATAAAAATAACCCTTTCAAAATTAAAAGAGAAATAATTTGATTTGTAAGTGGCGAACACATCATAAACAAGTAGAATAGTCCTATGAATAAGTGAAATTAATTTTTTTAACAAGAACACATTAGAGCGTGATCAAGTCAAATTCCATTTGCGAGTAGCAAACACATCATGAACAAGTGAAATAGTCTTCTAAATAAGTGGGATTCCACTTTTCATCAAGCACCATCATGAAATCACTTATATGACTATTCCATTTGTTCATAGGACTATCATACTTTTTCATAAAGTGTTTGCTACTTGCAAATAAAATTGGGATAAAGGCCATTTTTGCTCCGAAAGTATACCGTTAGGGCCAATTCTATCCCGGAAGTTTCAAATTTGGAACAATTTTGCCCTTATGTTAGTTGACCGTTACCCAGGGTTGGTTGACCATTAGTAAGGGAAAATTTGCTCCAAATTTGAAACTTCAGAGGCAAATTTGCACCTTAACCCAATGATTGTTACTTGGACGCATCGAACACTACTCTTCTAGCTGCTGGATCCTACCTCCGGCTGAGCCAAGGTGTGCAGGCTGTTAAACAGAAAAGAGAACTCTTCCCAAGGCCCCTGTCAACGATGCCGGACTCACTAACGTTACTATCAGCTGCCACGTCCCGGTTTAAGAATTTTGACTCGATTCCCTTTAAAAGAACGGGCTTCCCCCGTTTCTTAGGATCGACTAACTAATGTGCAAGTACCGTTCACATGGAACATTTCCCCTCTTCAGCCTTCAAAGTTTTCATTTGAATATTTGCTACTACCACCAAGATCTGCATTGATGGCCACTCCGCCTGAGTACTAAAGTGTGCGACCTATACCCGATTGTCGGGGGAAGCCCGTCTGATAGTAGTCAAATATTCAAATGAGAACTTTGAAGGCCAAAGAGAGGAAATATTCCATGTGAACAATACTTACACATGAGTTAATCGATCCTAAGAGATAGGGGAAGCCTGTCTGATAGCGTGCAACATGCGTACTTCGAAAGAGAATTGGGTCAAAATTCCTTAATCGGGACGTGGCAACTGATAGTAATGTTAGTGAGTCCACGACGTAGGCAGGAGCTTCGGGAAGAGTTCTCTTTTCTGTTTAAAAGCCTGCACACCCTAGCTCAGTCGAAGGTAGGGTCCAGCAGTCGGAAGAGCAGTATTCGATGCGTCTGAGTAATGATCATTGGGTTAAGGTGCAATTTTGTCCATGAAGTTTCAGATTTGGAGCAAATTTGCCCCTATTAACGGTCAACCAACCCCGGCTAACGGTCAACTAACGTAAGGGCAAAATTATTCCAAATTTAAAACTTCCGGGGCAAAATTGACCCAAAAAATACTTCCGGAGCAAAAATGACCTTTATCCCAATAAAATTTGACTTCATCATGCTTCAATATGTTCTTCTTCGTAAGACTATTACACTTGTTTATAGAAGTATTTTACTTGTTCATAATGTGTTCGCCGCTTGTAAATCAAATTGTTTCTCCTTTGACTTTTGAAAGGGTTATTTTGTCTTTTTACTGGACAAATTAATTTCACCGCAGCCCCACCAGGCTGCCGTGAAAGTTTAGATTTTTTTGGGTTCTATTAAAAATTAATTTGCTATAGTGATCCTTATATGAAATTGTCCCTTTTTTAAATTTAAATGCCATAAAAATTTGTTTCCCCTCCAAAATCCCTCCTCCCAAACAGTGCTTGAGAGAAAAAAATTGTATCTATTGATTTAGTTAAGATATTACATAATTTAGGTAGGTACTACTGTATTTTTTTTCTTAACATCCACCTTATCAATATGTGGTGGAGCTTATGAAGGAAACGGATGTTTTGGATTTTGACTTTCTTTAGTCAATGAATGATTACAGAATTTATTTTTAAAAAATTATTTGATGGTAATCACGCACACGCAACTGATTTGAATGGAAATGTTTATATTAGAAGACAATTGTTTAAATAGACCAAATGACTTTTGGGTAAAAAATATGTGTATATGTTTCTACGCATTGTGAATTTTTTGTGAATTGTTATCACGATGTCTTGCGTGTTTCGTATAATACAATTAACTATTTAATTAAAATAAAAACTAAGTTAGTGCTTAAAACCGTGTTTATGAGTTGAGAACTAATTTGATAATATGATAAGTGACATTTGATGACTTTTTAATAAGTTATAATTATTAAAAAAGCTTTAGAAATATTTAAAAAAGAAACAAGATCTTTTAGTTGGAAAGAAAAAAATTGAGTAAATATTTTCAATACTCATTTTTTTTTCACACTACATTTAAATTTTTCAATACTTCTCTTTAATATTTTCTGCTCCCTTCTTGTAATTTTTTTCAATAATCAGTTTTATTTATTTTTTTCATATTTTTTAATGTTTCCAGCACTCATCTTTGATTTTAAGTTTTTATTAATAATAAACCCTCCCTCCAATCTTTGCTATAGGAGTTAGATAGATAAGTAATAATGCATAGATATTAATGAAATTAGTTAAATTAATTGTTTGTAAAAAAAGTGTATCAATTTTACCAAAATACCTTCTAATCATCATTTACATTGAAATTACCATTTGATGAAAACCCGCACTCAATGGGAATAGTTTGACAAAAATGTTATAAATATGGGAGAGAAAATAAAATGAGATTGTATTTAAGACTAAAGTAAAATATTTAACTAGCTCCTATATTTAGAGACTCGAGGGAGAATTAAAAAGATCAAAGTCAAATATTGAAAAGAAGATTGTTGGAAAAAAAAATTCAAAACGTACAGAATAGAATGAAATAAAAATATTAAAAAAATCAATTCAAGAAAAATTTTGATTCCAATAAAGATCCTGGTTTTTACCTTAAATTCTTAAAATTCATGTTTCTTACATGCAACCACCCCCCCTTTTTTTTTTCTGAAGTCCACAGATGTCATTCTCCCCTGATAATGATCTCTCACACATATGAAATACCTGACAAATGATCGATTCCCCAGTTAACAAAATGAAATTTCTCTTCTAATTAATTAGTTAGCTTCCCGATGTTAATGCACATCAGGGGGGAAAAAAAAAGGGAAAAAAGCTTCTCGATGTTAACCATCTCAGGATAACACAGGGTAATGCAGAAGAACAAAACTATATGAAGTTTCCCTTCTTTTGGTTGACCAAATGATTAATTTATATATGCAAGTATGGCATTCGGCACGCAAACATTTACACATTGATAATAGGAAAAACAGGAAATTTCACATTTAACTAGGCGCCAAGCCACGCATAGGTAAACATTTATAATACTTTTTCTCCCCTTAAAAATGAATAAACATCTATGCAATTTTATTATTTATAATACTTTCTTTGATGCATAACCTAAAAAAATGTCACCAATTTTTTAAAGATTTACAAACGGAAAGCAAAGCTTGAAGAAGAAAACAAAACGAAGAAGGAAGAGGCAAGAAAGGGGAAACCATCCCAACCTCCCACAATTGTACTCAGTCAAACATTCAAGGGGGACCGACTTGATGATAACCAATACATCTCCAGTATTGTCAGTATTGCTATCACCAAAAAAATTCAACTATATAGAAATTTAAAAAGTTTATTTTGTACTTTCCCCCCTCCTAACATACCTGGAACATGGGATCCGAGAATAGAGATTGAAATCTAGAGAGAGAGAGAGCTCTCTCAAGTTTGTCTCAGCCTGCAGCAACTTTAGAGTTCAACCAAAAGAAGGCAGAACTGGAAGCATCAAAGTTAATGGCACCTGAACTGATTTGGGCTATTCAAAGAAGAGACGTGTCTGATTTCCTCTCGGTGTTGGAGGAATTAGCTTTGGAGGATGGAGTGCGTGTATCAGACATTGTGGAGAAAGTCACACGTGGAGGAAATACTATGCTTCACGCAGCAGCTCAAAATGGAAGCCCAGAGATTTTGCGTCTAATGGCCAACCACTTCCCTCAACTGATCACAAGAACAAACATCACAGGAGATACGATTCTCCACGTTGCAGCAAGAAAACAGTACTCTGACTTAATAGATATAATTCAAACCTGTTACGCAGATCAAAGGCGTTCTCCTGGAAGCCTATTTGAAAATGAAGCAGAGATGAGTCCATCGAGAATCAGGAATGAGTATGGAAACACGGCACTACACGAGGCTGTGATGACAAGTAACTTTGACACAGCTTATCTCTTGTTTAAAGCAGATGAAAATGTGGCAAATTATCTGAATAGAGAAGGTAAATCACCATTGTACCTGGCTGTTGAGATTGGAGACAATAGAATTATTTGTCTTTTGTTGAAAGCACCATTACATAATCAAGAGAGGCACCATGGAAGCTCCCCACTCCATGCAGCTGTTATGGCAGTGAGTTCAGGTAAGAGAAAATGGTTTAGCTTAAAATTGAACAGGAATAATAACAACGGAGAATGGACTAAAATAATTGCTTACCCTCTTTGTGTCCACCTTTTAATTGAATTTTCTTCTCTAACTAAAGTTCATATGCTCTATGTTCTGCGGGTCAAATAAGCAAACATAAATTTCAATCCTTGGTTGTGGGTGGGGTGATCAGAAGCAAGGAAACAGAACGCATGTTCGAGCCAGCAAATGAAAAATTTTACGAGGGTATAATTAATTACTCGTTTCACTGAACGATATTAGTTTCAAAAATTCTAATATCTAAAGTTGGTAAAATTGCATCTCCTGTTATAGGGATGATGCTCTATGAATAATTTCTAGACTTAAGCTCATGATTGAAGAGAAAAAAAGGGGGGGGGGGGGATACAGCATAAGGGAAGTGAAAGAAAGATTTTGATTCAAACATTTACCTTATTTGCATTTAAAATATTTCCTTCCTTTCATTTTCTCAACTCAGATATACTCTAATTGTTTTAACTTCATGCATTTTCCAACATCAGGTATGCTGAAGAAAATGCAGAAAAAAATACCAGAAGTAGTATACTTGAAAGACGAAAAAGGTTGGACACCCCTACATTTTGCAGCATCCACTGGAAATCACGAAGTTGTACATATAATTAGAAAATCATGCCCTTTAAGTGCACTAGAATGGGATCTAAAAGGGTATCTTCCTATCCATATTGCTTGCAAAAAGGGACATGTTAGTGTGGTTAAGGAATTTGTCCAGAATCCAGAACCATGGTTTGATCCTATGGATTTGATTAACCAAAAAGGTCAAAATATTCTTCATATTGCAGCAAAGAATGGAAAAGATAATGTGGTAAAGTATATATTGAGCACAAGAAAGCTTGATAACCTGTTGAACCAGAGAGATAAGAATGGGAATACTCCATTGCATTTGGCTTCCAAATACTTGCACCCAAAGGTATTGCTATTGCTGACACAAGTGAAGAGCCTGAACATCAACCTAACAAACAATGAAGGTTTCACAGCCCGTGATATTGTTTTGCTCCGACAAAAAACACCACCAACCTTTCGGGAGGTATGATATGATTCATCTCTGCCATCATTTTTTCAAGATAAATTATCCAAACAAGAGATTTTTCATAGATGTACAATCCATCTTTGTACTTATAATACCAATCAGGATGAAAAACCAAATAGAGATGACGGTCCTCTCACTGTTATTTGCAGTTTATATCGTTCGCTATCTTGAAATCTATTGACGCACCGTTAAGTGAAAAGGTAAGAAGAATCAGGCGTTCACATACTGAAACACCTCAGATTGAATGGATTAAAGATCGTGTCAATGCTATCTTACTAGTAGCAATATTGGTTGCAACCGTAACCTTTGCTGCTGGTTTTACCGTGCCTGGTGGTATCTATAGCTCAGATGATAAGAACACAAACAAAAGAAGCATGGCCACTTTGGTTAATAGAAAAATGTTCCAGCTGTTCACAATCTGCGATGTGATAGCTATGTATATATAGCTCTACCATGGGGTCTTTCATTCGCCTAGGAGCTCAGCTGGGCGACTTTCATATAGGATTCAGGGCAGCAAACTTTGCTTTATATTTGGTGGTTCTATCTCTAATTACAATGTCAGTTGCATTCATGGCTGCAGTACATCTAGGAGAGAGCAATGTTTATTGGCTCGCTAACACTGTGATGATTTTTGGAATAATCTTCCTTTTGATGTTTTTGGGTGTATTTATTCTTCTAATATTCCCTTTAGGAGAACGGGCTCTTTTCTTTCATCACATCTCTGATTTTATTTTTAAGGTGATCATCTCATTTTCAAAAAGCTATGGAAAGTTAACAGGGAATGATAAGGTTAAGAAGATGAGATCACTGGAAGAGAAAGAAAAGGATAAAGATGAATAGGAGCCTCCAACAAAGAAGGACAAAGCTACTCGCAAGATTAGCTACTTCTCAAATAAAGCTAACAGCCAAAAGGAGGGGAGGCCTGAACAAGTTTGGTCCTCATCTTAGACATCATGTCTTGGCCTATTTGCTATTTTATCTTCGTATTGTTTGATCAAAAACTAATTTTGGATGGCCCATGTAATAAACTATCTACCACTTCCATAGCTAATTGGATAAAATGTCTTAGAAGTTTTGTTTGATTTCACATTGAAGTTCAGGAAGAATTATTTCCAATTACTCATTTAAAAATAAATATCATATCATAAAATTAGGTCCAATGGTACATGCGGATCTATGTTAAAGTGATAAATATATATTTTATAATTAAATATGTATAGATTTTGAGACATAATTGATTAAATCTATTGATATTGTATACTATTTAATTATTTTTTATATATTTTCTATCATTTAATTAAGTAGATGATAAAAAAAAAAATTTTAACATAAAATGTACTCATATTTTATTTTAATTTATTGTGCAGGAGGTGTTATATGAGATAAGAAAGTATGAAATAAAAACATAAATAAATAAAAATGGCAAGGAAGGAGCTGAAGCAAATTATCACAATATTGTGACGTGTAGGCAATAAAAAGCAGAACACAAGGCATGAGCTGGCAGCAAGTAATTATATATTATATCTTAATAAAAGGCTATTATATATCCCAGGGCGTGAGCTATCAGAAAACATAAGGTATTGTTTTGGGTGGATTAGAGATGCGGGGTCCACGCAAGGAAAAGCCTAAAATCAATTGTTGCCAAGATTCGCATATGGAGTGGCAAAAGGATATGATATATCTGTTGAAAGGGGAAAAAAAGGGATATAAGATTTGGATAAAAAATGGGCACCTGCACTTATACCCAAGCCTGAAGATCTATTAAAAGGGGGAGAGAGCAGCGTACCAGGACACACCACAACGGCAGAAAAAAAAAGAGTCAGAGAACGGAGTAGCACCGAAGTCGAAGAAGCAGAGGAGGCAGCAATGAAGTTCTCCTTCTTAGATGATCTTTGTTGCAGAAATTTCAACATATTTGATTTCTTCTCTTCTTTCTCTTTATTCTTTGAATTTGAATTTTTTTGTTTTATTATGGATGGATTTTGTTTTAGCCGTGCGTGCCTAATTTCTTCTTAAATATAGAGAAACTATGAATTCGTTAGTACACTAAATCTTATTTTCATTTTTTAGTTATGATTTACGTTAATTTTGATTACTTAATCTTGTTTTGATATGTCCGTTTAATGATAGGCCAACATTGAATGTAAATTAGAGAATTAGGATTTCTCTTGACGAAAGGAATTTTAATTAGACTCAGAGATTAAGTAATATGTGATTAGATTAGAATCTAATTTTACTATTAGGATAGACATATAACTAATGGACGCATATGATTAATGACGAGTGTGTTGGAATTGTGTTGTCTCTCGAGTAGTTAAGTTAGACATAACAATTTATATTTAAGAGAGGGTTGTGAGTGGACCAACATGCACTTAAAGCTATAAATACTCGAGAGTAACAAAATTAACATTTTAGACTAACTAATTAAGTGGAAATAAGATTTGGGAGCTAGTATTAGTGACTCTAGGTTGTGTTTAACATTAGTAGTTTTCGTTATTTAATTTCCTTTGAATTTACTTATAACTAAATTCGTTTAACTTAAAAGAGATTGAGATTTTAATATCTAAAAATTAATTGATTGATTTCTCGTGGGACGATACTCTACTTATCACTTTATTATTTGACATGACCCATATACTTGCGGAGCATATCAAGTTTTTAGCTTCGTTGCCATGGAATCAAGGCAATTATTTCTAGTATTAGAGGACCTTTAGTATTTTAAGCTTAAGCATTTTCTTTCTTTCTTTCTTTCTTTTGTTTTTTAGTTTGATGCTCGATCTTTGTCTCTTTGTCTTTGCAGGGCTTTGCATTATACGTCAGGCAGAGTGAAGAAAACATCTAAGAAGATAAAGAAGGTTAGCAAACTTTTAGAGACAACAACACCTCAGCATTCAGATCACAAGGAAGAAGAAACCATAAGCAAAGAGATAGCTGGGGATGAAAATGATCATTTGGTTGTCAATGATTTTCTAGGAAGACAATCTCGAAGTTATCAGTCCAAAATTAGAGTACATGAGAATCAAGCCAACAATTTTGAAATCAAGCAGGCTATGCTTAATATGCTTGAACTACAGGGTCAGTATGTAGGAAACAATACAAAAGATCCAAATAGGCATCTGATACAATTTCTTGATGTTTGTGATTGTTTCAAACAAAATGGAGTTCCCAATGATGTGATCTGCTTTTGGCTTTTTCCTTATTCTTTACAAGGAAAAGCCAAAGAATGACTCAATGGTTTAGAAGAGAGTACCATAACCTCTTGGGAGGCATTGGAAGAAAAGTTCAAATCCAAGATTCTTTCCACACAACAAGATGGTGGATGCAAGAGCCACTCTTACTAACCTCTATCAATAGTTTGGCGAACATTTGTATGAAGCTTGGGAGTGGTTTAAGTTGCTTATCAGGAAGAGTCCAGGTCATAATGTAGAAAAATGGGTATTGCTTCAAATCTTCTGTACTGTTTGACTCCTGAATCTAAATCTGAATTGAACAACGCCACTAATGAGGGAATTGCAAAGCAACCAGTAAACCATGTCTGGAAATGTTTAGATGATTTATTAGCTAACTTTATCCAGAATAACAATAAAAGAAGGTCAGTGAAGAAAGTTATTGAGGACCATTTTTCATAGTTATGGCAATGCTACATACTATTAACAAGAGGTTTGACCACCTAGAAGCTCGAGTAAACCGATATAATGATAGACATATGGGAGTAAACACTATTTATGCGCTTTATGATTATTGCGGAGATAGTCATGCTAATGGACAATGCCTCATATCTTAATAGATAGAGTCAGTGAACTATACAGGAAATTACCATGGTAATAATCAGAGTGATTCATACTCAAATAACTACAATTCTGGGTGGCGTAAAAATCCTAACTTCTCTTGGAAACATAGTATAGCTCTTAATGAAGTATCAACTTCTAGTATAAGGCAAGTTTCACCTCTTGGGTTCTATCAATTGGAAAAGGAATCAATTCCTACTCAAGAGCCCAAAACTAATCTAGAGGTAATGATATCTAAGCTCGTGAGTTTTCAATTAAAGCATACTCAAGATCAAGTTGCTACTAATACAAGTTTAGAATCGTCCATCAAGAATCTTGAGGTGCGAATGGGACAACTTACAACTACTGTGAATACACTACAACAAAGAGAAATGCCAAGTAATACTGTGCCTAATCTTCGTAGAGATAAGAAAGTGGAGTATAAAGTCATTGCCCTTAAAAGTGGTAAAGAATTACCTGAGATACAGGGGCCAACAATGAAGCCTTCAGGTTCTAACAGCGAAGAAACTCCTGAGGGTTTGGTAGGAAATGAAAAGAGTCTGTATAAAAGGTTAAGAGAGTAGATGAGGATAGTGAATCCCAAAAGGAGGTAAAGAAAAGGGAAGCAGTTACTGAGAATCATAAATGGAGACCGCCTTTACCATCCCCTCAAAGATTCCAAAAGAAGGCATTTGATGAGTAATATAAAAAATTCTTGGATATTTTCAAGCAATTACACATTAACATCTCATTGATGTAAGCTTTGGAGGAAATACCTAAGTATGCTAAGTACAAAGAGATGTTGAGTAAGAAGAAGCATTTTACTGAGTTTGCAACTGTAGCACTAACTAAGGAGATCACTAGTGTCATTAAGCCAAATGTTCCTTTAAAGTGTAAAGATCCTGTTTCTTTCACTATTCCATACGTAATTGGTGACAAATTTGAAGGTCGTGCGCTGTGTGATTTGGGGCTTGCTATGAATCTTATACCTCAATCTCTTTTTAAGAAGCTTCATCTGGGAGTGGCTAATCCTACAAATGTTACACTCAAGTTAGCTAATCAAAGTTTCTCTTATCCATATGATATCATTAAGGATGTACTGGTGAAAGTTGGCTCTTTTATCTATCTTGTGGACTTCATTGTTCTTGACATGGAAGAGGATCAAGAGATTCCACTAATTGTTGGGAGACCATTCCTTGCTACTGCAAAGGTATTGGTAGATGTTGAACAAGGAAAGATAATTCTAGGACTTGGTGATGAGCAAGTCAAGTTTACGAGGGATTAAACAATAGAGTATCAAAATGACTTTAAATAATGAACAAGGGTTGTTGTGATAGATGACCTCAATCAAGCTGAATTGGATTCAATTTCCATTAAAGAGCCCCTTAAAACTATTTTCATTGAGCAAAATAGTGTGGAGAATGCTTATAGGCATAGTGAGAAAATTTCGAATACTTCCACATCCTTTCCAGGGAAACATTTGCACTGCTTGTCTCAACTACCTTGACATAGTCGGGCTGAAGACTATAAACCAAGAGCTTCTTGGAAGGCAACCCAATGATTTTGCTTGCATTTATTATTATTATTATTATTATTATTATTATTATTTTCTTTCTTTCATTTTTATTCAGGTTTAAAGATGATCGCTCCTCTTGTGGCTACAAATACTTGCTTGTGCACTCTTTCCTCCCTCAAAATTTGAAACATCATGGATGGTACTAGATGAAGAACTCCACATCAGAATCAGAGACCTAAACCAGGGGAGTACTAGTTCCTTTCCCTTTATAGAATTTTGCAACATTGAGGACAATATTTGATTTAAATGTGGGGGAGGGATATGATTTTTTTGTAGTGCTTGTCCCTATGCAATTGAAAAGAATTTTTTTCCTCCTTGCAATATTTTCAAAATTTGAAATTTTGTATTGCTTAGGATTGACCTTAATTTTAAGCCTTCCCCATCTTAGAGAATATTATCAAGTCAAAATGTTTCAATTAAGCTGCTAAGCCTTGATTTTTGTTTAAATCTTGAGATAGACTATGAAAATAGGGTTAGTTTGTAATATGACCAACAAATTATTTGTTTATGAATATTTTGCCACCTAATTTCTTTAAAAAGTTTGATGATGGCCTTTGTTGGCCAAGTAAAGCTTTTGTTTAGGGAAATGACTCAGGTGGAAAAAAGAAAAGAAAAAAGAGAGCAAAACACAAAAAAACAAAAAAAAAACAAAAACAAAAAGAGAATAAAAAACGCAACTCTAATGGCTTCTCTAGACTTAACTTAGTAACCAAGGGCACTTCATCACTAATGTTGGCACTCTAGTCAAATGGTAAAATCAAAGAAAGCAAGGAGTTAGGCTAAAAGCCTATTGAGGTATCTATTGGAGTAACTGAGTAACCGGTGCTACATTACCCATATGCAGGATCGCATCAAAAGGGGACTTACAATAGCTCAAGATATAAAAAAGCAAAAAAATGAATCAATTTGTTACCCGAGGATCCTTATTAAATTAAATGAAAAGCTTGGTCAAGTGGAGGCATTTGAATTTTTTTGGAGGAATTTAGTAGTGTAATATTCCTTTATTTATCTTAATGTTGCACTTATTACTTGTCGATGCTTTGATCATGGGACGTTAAGAGATTATTACAATTATTTAAGGCTATTGGCTTAGAGACTTATTCTTATAAGACATTAAATTGAATAAAATTTGATAATATGATCTAAGTGTGGTGGTGTGATGCTCTCTATTTATAAATTTCATAAGCAATGTTCTTTTTGTTTAGATACTGAATTTTCTTTCTTTTGCTTGAGGACAAGCATAAAGCTTACATTATTAAGTTTTATATGCCTTGCTAACTCCTAATGCTTGTGCAAAAACAAAGAAACAGGTTGTTAACACATGCATAAAAATGACATATGTCAAAAGATAGTAAAAACCATCAATATAAATTATAAAAAGTATAGGGAGCCAGTGTAACCCCTTCTCATTCAAGGCCGAGATTAAATTCATAAATAAGTGATTATGTGGAATTAGAGACCGTAAGATGATTTAGGACTTGTTAACATTTCTTTTTCCCAAAACATGGCTTTCAAAAAGTTTTCTAAAACCTCTTCAACAACGGTCTCATATTCACATTTCAATACACAAATGGCCTGTATAGTACGATTTCATTAATAAATATCAGAGTATAATGCAAATTTTTGACACACTCGAGTTCTATTAATTAGTAAAGGGTTTACAAGGCACAAATGCCCATAATTAGTTTCCCAATCTAGGGAATTACACAATTACTATTCTATGATCCAAAACATACATGTAATTCCCAACAAAATATCCAAATAATTTATACATCATAACCAATTATCTAAAATGAAACTCCTACTCCAGAGCTCTATCTGCCCTTCGTCACCTGCTTCTCTTTAGAACCACCAGCCCTGTCTGAAATTTGTTTAGGAGAGTGAGATTCTAAGGAATCCCCATAGTAACAAATCAGTCTTAGTATGCACAACCATAAAGTATGTAAGCAAATCATCACACAACACATAGCAACTGCAACGGCAGTTACAACGGCAAAGGCAGGTATGACGTGTGTAATGCCCTAACTTGGGCTTAGGGGCTAATGACTTCGAAAGTGAATGTAATTATTATTAAATAAACACTTTTAGAGGATATGATGTGAGATTCAATCTGAATGTGATCTAATCAGTGCCCAAACCCTGCATTTTAAACTTAGGTGTGTGATAAAGCTTAAAATGAATCCTAATAGTAGGGGAGGGTGCATGAATGGTGATATGAATGATATAAATGTGCTCTATGGTGATTCAAGTGGAATTGCCATCATCAGGGGAAAAATGGGAAAACGTAAAGTTACTGACTGATTTGGTTAGTTACTAAAGATGAAGTCCTTTGGTAATTCAAAGATCAATGGTTGAGGTTTGTTGTCAAGAGAGAAAAATCAAGTGTGTGTGAACTCATCTGTGATCATGGAAGTGAAGCAAGATCATGACAAATGGCATATTATGGACCATGGATTAAGTCAAAAGTTCAAACCACTCATTCCTCTCTTCTCTCTCCCTCCAAGTTGATTGGTGAGCTTGGGAATAAGGGAAAATCTGGTTCCTCATCATCATCTCACCTTCTCTCACTTGCCTCCATTTTCGTGTGAGCTTAAGAGGAAAGAGAAAGAAGAAATCTTGAGGTAGGTGTCCTATGTGGCCTTGAATGCTACTCTCATCTTCTTTAATGTTGTTCATGGCATTGAGGGCTTCATGGCTATGGTTTCAGATTTTTGAAATGTGGTGTTTGAGTACCTGAAGAAATTTGGAAGTGTTGGAATCAAGGATCTAATCTTGGGAAGAGGAAGAGGTAAGTATTTGAATCATTTTGATATGTTTATTGTGACCATTGATTAAGTATTGAGGTTTATGAACTTTGCCCTGATTTTGGTGTCATGTTGTGTCATTGGTACCATAGAAGTTATTTGGAACCTTAGAAGGAAAATTGGCGTCATTGGTTAATGTATAAGGATGTGATGACCAAAACCCAAAACTTGTTGATAGAGTGAGAATTTGGTTGTCTTGGTGTTTCCAATGGATTCCTTATGAAAATTTGGATGGGAAAAGGTTGTTTGGGAAGTTTGGGGACTATTGGATATTTTGGTAGGGGATTTGCAAACTCTGTCAGTTGTTGCGGTTTTGGCTTCTGATAAGCCTCACTCGAGTGCACCAAGGTGTCACTTGAGTGTCGCATTCTATTTTCCCATTTCCTTCAGTTCTAGTCACACTTCCTCGCCAGTGATATGGGTTATCACTCGAGTGCATCGGGTCTCACTTGAGTGGGTATGTATTTATACCTTCAGGTTGCGTCTCGGGGAAACACTCGCTGTCAAATTGTCAAGAGTCTGTTTTGGCACTCGCAAGTGTTAGGTAATCACTCGAGTGCCAAAGTTAGTGCTTGAGTGTAAGTTGCTCTATCACTAGAGTGAGGTCTTCTTTACTTGAGTGTCTGAGTTAAAAATCAGTGTGTTCACTTTTGAAACGAGATCTTCACGGTAGTTTCTTCCAACTCTTTAGGCATATGTCTAGGTTTTTAGTAGCCACCTAAAAGGTTCAATTGATAACCAACCTTAAGTGTTATGAAGATAAGAATTTGGAATAGAGAATAACCTATTGTCCTTGATTTTAGTCTATAGACTTTGACATTTGCCTTGATCGCAAGCAACCGGTGCCAGTGCTCACAAGGAAAGAACAAGGTAGTGACTCTTTTCCTTATACTATATGTGATACATGGTATGCTTGATTGATCATTGTTTGTGGGTTTATCACTTGCGGCCTAACGGTGTTGATGGTGGGAATCCGGGGGATGAGACTATGTGGAAGCCGTAAGGCTATATGTTAAAGCCAAAAGGCTAATTGCAAAACCTTCACCCGCGGCCCATCAATGTAGACGGTGGAAGGACCGTGCCTTCGGCGCGGTGGAATATGGGGGATGGGACTATGTGATTATGTGCATATGTGGCAGCCTGCGTGCTGTGTTATGCTATGATGTTACTTGATGATGTTATTGCATGCTTTGTGATTACAAGTTGTATGAGTGATTTATTACTACTGGGATTCTTTTGAATCTCATTCTTTCCATTGACTAATCTTCAGATAGGGCAAGTGGCTCCAAGAGGAAAGAGACGACCAAGGGCAGATGGACTCCTTAAGGAGATTTATATTTTGGTTTTGGTTATCATATTTTGATTGAGGATCACTGTATATCTGGTAAATATTATTTTGGAGACAATTGTGCAATCCCCTAATGGGAATTTATAAACCTTTAGTTTATAGATGAAACTTGAGGGTTGCTAGGATTTTTGTTGTACACTCTAATATATAAATGTGAATTAACTACACCAGTAATTATATTTGGAATATGGAATTTGAGACCAGGGAAGGCAGAAATTTCAAAAGAAACTGTAAAAATCCTACCGTAAGGAAGGAATAGTAAATGAGTTTGATTATTATTGGTCTCTATTTCATTTTAATTACGTATTTTGAATCATAATTACGAAGGGGGTTACATTTTTGATATCAAAGCTGTAGTTCCTGGCAAGGGTAGAAGTTGCTAGGATAATTCCCTTAATCTTGGCTATAGGGATAGAAGATGATTTGTGAATGATTATTGTATCCACATGTCTGTTTTGCTAATGTGGATATATATGAGCTCTATGGACATATGTGTATACTTTACTTGTGAGATTAATGGGATGAATTATTTGTAAAATGAAGAAAATGAAAGTTCGCCCCAGAGTTCCGCAGGTAGACCTTGAGGTGGAAGAAGTTAATAACAATCCACCAGATCCTATGTAAGAGCTGATAGGTCTAATAAGAGATCAAAGGGATATGATTACTGAGCTGAGAGAAGAGCTAAGAGTAGAGAGAGCAAAGAATAAAGAAGGCCGGGATCAGTCTACTCCGAAGGAGACCTAAGAAGAAACTCGTCACAAAGAAACTGTAAAAAGGTCAGCACGACCGTTAGAATTGTAACCCCTTCCGTAATTATATCCGAAACATGTGATTAAAAATGAAATAGAGACCAATAATAATCAAAATTCATTTACATTCCCATCCTTAAGATAGGATTTTCACAAATACATTTCACAAACACTTTAACCTGGTCTCACATGCATATTTTGAATACAATTACTTCGTTAAGATAAATCACATTTATATAAATATCAAAGTGCACAATAATAATACCGGCAAACCCGGATTCATACCTTTACTAAGGATTCATAGGGCACATACGCCCTTTACAACTCGTCAACGGGGATTACACAAATCCATCTCCAATACATAACCAAATAACCCAATAGACACCCAAGCACATATACATCCAATATCCAATTATACATTCTAATCTATCATCCGAACATATACAATTATCCCAGCATATAACAATAACCAACTTCCAAATCCAAATGCTCATAAGGGATTCTCACCGCCCCTAGTCGCTTGCTCTTTCCTCGAGCCACTTGTCCTGTCTAAAATGTTGGTAGGGGAGGGTGAGATTCTAGAGAATCCCAGTAGGAAACATATACCAATATGCATGCAAGATAAGTGTTTAATGCATGATATGCTTGCATCACAATAACTTGTGCTCACATAATGATATCTCTGCATGCTCAGTGTTTCAACAACATACTCATGGTCATAGCATAAATAGAAATAGGGCTTCAATCATTCATATATGTTTCACAAAATCAAGCAAAGCAATAACATGCATCAATACACAAACACAAAATATCAATACATGCAAGAGAGGTAAGTTCCCTACCCTTTTTCTTTCCACGTTTGCTCCAGTATCGGCTACTCTGATCCGAGTGGATATCAAACCATGATCAGGGTGAATACCCAACCCTATAACCAAATCAAGGACATATGATCATTCTCTTTTCCAAATTCTTATTTTCATAACACTTAAAGTTGGTTACCATTCATAACCTTTAGGTGGCAATAATAAGGTCAATGAAAGCCTAAAGGATTGGGAAGTACTAGGTTGGAAATCACCTTTAAAAATCCCAAAATTTTGAAAATGGGGGTTGGTTGTAGCCAAGAATCCTCTGGCTACAGCCAAAATGTGCACAAAAGGTTTTTGGCTGCAGCCAAGAATTTCTGGCTGCGGCCAAAACATGCACAGAAACTTTTGCGCTGCAGCCAAGACAACTTCGAAAATTCATAATTAATTATAGAAAAATCGAAATGAGGTGATTCCAAAGCATAATGAAAGGTATTTAAGTCCTATTTCTAAGAAAAATATGTCTCACTACTTCAAATCATCACACAAATACAGAATCACCCAAAACTTAACACTACTTCAAAACAGAGTTCTGTTTCCATCCCAAACTTTGGACAATCATAACTCTCAGTTCACAAAACGAAATGACACAAAATATATGTCCATTTTGAAGCTTGAAATGTGAAATCTAAGACTGGAAAGTTTCATAATTTTCCAATACCATTTACTATTTTAAAACGTCCATGCAAATCTACTGCCAAAACAGAGCTTTTCACTAACCAAATCTTGCCTCTTTTAAAACTAAGTTCCCAATGGTTCAAAATTCATATTCCACACTTCTCCCACACAATTTTCCATAAGGAACACAATGGCAATCTCAAAATGACCAAAATCCTACTCCTTATCATACTTTGATTTTGGGCAATACAAACATCAAAATTCCAATCTCATCTAAACATCAAATTCCAATCATCAATCAATCTATCTATCCTAAACTCATTCCAAAATACCATTCTCATGCCAAAACATACCAAATGAACAGTGGTACTCATTTTTGGATTCAAGGCCAAATTTCTAGAAATTACAAACTAATCCATTTGACACAAAACATAGATATATAGATAAGTTTCACTCACCTTATCAACTTTCTTAAAGGGAGTTCTTGATTCTCCAACCTCGAAAATTCCTTGGGATGACAAACCAATACCAATGGACACACTACAACCATCAATATGAAGCTCTTTATTCAAGGAACAACTTTAATGAATGAAGTTTGAGCATTAGAGATCATTTGCCCTTACCTTTTCAAGCTTTTCTTCCTTCCCTTTTTGGCAACAATGGCGTTGGAATTTAGAGAGAGAAGGAGAGAGGTGAGTGAAGGAGATGAAGGAGGAAAATGATGACACTTCCTTCCCCTCCCATACCATGTCCAGCGTACAAAGAGGGAAGAGAGGAGAGAGAAACACTAAAATATTCATTTGACTTTTCTCCCTTCACACACACCCACAATCTTGCCACATGTCACCTTTCTATTGGTTCCCACACACTTAGTCACCAATTAGCTTCTCTAACCCATCCATTAGTCATTTAATCACACTTCCCATTTTGCTCTTAGTTAGTAATTAATTTCCCCATTAATCACCAACTTAAAGCTAATAATTCCATTCTTTAAATTTTCCATCAATTATGACATATAAATTAATATTGTCACCAATATACATTAATTCCACTTTAATCCGATAATTATCCTCAATAATTATCATTAGCCCTTAAGCAAAAATTGGGGCGTTACAAGAATCACCTCCTTATGCTGGACCAAATCAAGAATCACATAGGGTTCCAATTAGAGAAGAAAGAGATTTGTAATATTGGGTCTCCAAGTTCTGCAAGCACTTACCTCCGATATTCAGAGGGAGATTCAATCCCCAAGCAGCCAAAGATTGATTGAACAGGCTGAAAAAGATCTTTGAAGCGCTTGAGTGCCCAGATGAGGTGAAGGCACAATTGGTAGTATACAAGCTCGAAGGTGATACAGATCATTGGTGGCAGAATATCGCCCTAACATTGAAGAGTCGAAATATGCCATTGACCTGGGAGCTGTTTCAACAACAATTCAATGAGAAATATTTTCCCAAGTCAATGCAGCTGGAGAAGGAAACAAAATTCATGTCTATCAAGCAAGGGGACACAGAAACTTTTGATGATTATCTATCTCATTTCATCCGTTTGTCCTGATATTCCTCTTATCTATGAAAAATGGATGATGAGGAATGGAGTTCAGATATGTTCATCCGTAGGTTAAGGCGAGAATTGAGGAAGAGATTAGCCACCCACTGATTCATCGAGTTTAACAAGGCGGTTGAGGAATGCAGGATTACTGAAAATAACTTGAGAGATCTGTATCCGGCCAAGGGTACTGGTAGTTGCAGTGAACCCAGTAAGGGTACTACTTCCCAGAAGCGAAAGGGTTAGGGATCCTCATCGTTGAGGGGTAGTGGTAAAAAGCCCTACCAGCCTGGAAACCGTGAGTCTCAGAAATCCTCAAAAGAGTGGGTATGCCCCTAGTGTAATAAATTGTATTATGGAAGAACTTGTCAGGGTCTAATAATTTGTTTTAATTGCAAACGACTGAGGCGCGTTTCTAGAGATTGTCGATTGCTACAGGCAGAGCAGAGGCCGAGAACTCAGGGTCGAGTATTTGCTATGACTCACAAAAAAGCTCAGAAGTCCCCAGACTTTATACAAGGTAAAGTTCTTCTTCATGGTTATTTGTTACAAGCGTTATTCGACTCAAATGCAAGTCACTCCTTTATTGCTTATGATTCTGTGAAGCGCCTGGGATTGCATGTACATAAGCTACCATTCGATTTGGTTGTGTCGACACCCATGGGTGTCAAAGCTGTGACTGCTGAAGCCTGCTTAAATTGTGTTATAACCATGTAAGGGCTTGAGTCCATTGTGGATTTGATTTGTCTGCTGCTATATCAATTAGAAGTTATTTTAGGTTTTGATTAGTTGGCGGCAAATAATGTACTTTTAGATTGTGGTAATAAGAGGATAGTGTATCCTACTTTGCAAAATGTGAATGATGTGAATGCGAATCTGAACTTCCTCTCAACAGCCAAGCTGAGAAATATCTACAGAAGGGTTGCCAGGGGTATATGGTGTTCTTTTCCGTGCAAGAAAAGACATAAGAAACGTTGAATAGTATACTCGTGATAAGAGAATTCCCTGAGGTATTTCCGGATGATCTTAACGGATTGCCTCTTGAAAGGAAAGTTCAGTTCCCAATAAAGATTGTTCTAGGAGTTGGTTCAATAACAAAGGCCTCATGTTGTATGGCCCTAAATGAAATGGCAAAGTTGAAAAAGCAGATTGAAGACTTGCTCAAAAAAGGGTTTATTAGACCTAGTGTGTCGCCTTAGGGAGCTCCAGTGTTGTTTATGAAAAAGAAAGACGGGAGTCTACGTTTGTGTGTTGACTATAGGGAATTGAACAAGATTACCGTCAAGAACAAGTACTCTCTCCCAAGAATCGATGACCTTCTAGATCAACTGTCTGGTTCGTGCGTGTTTTTGAAGATTGATCTAAGGTCGAGTTATCATCAGCTGCGTGTAAATGTAGAAGATGTTCCGAAGACTATTTTTAGGATTAGGTATAGGCACTATGACTAGTAATGCCCTTCGGCCTCACCAATACACCTACGGTATTCATGGATTACATGAACCGTGTCTTTCGACAATATTTGAATCAATTTGATGTTGTGTTTATCAATGACATACTGATATACTCCAAGAGTAAGGAGGAGCATGAGCATTATTTGAGGATTGTGTTGAATATATTATGTGAGAAGCAGCTCTATGCCAAATTGAGTAAGTGTGAGTTTTGGCTACCATAAGTAAAATTCCTAGGCCATGTGATCTCGCGAGAAGGGGTCTTTATGGATCCCAGTAAAGTGGAAGCAATACTTGTAACCCCCTCCGTAATTATATCCAAAATACGCGATTAAGGCCGAGATTTATGTTTATAAACACGTGATTAAGGTAGAATTAGAGACCATAAACGATTAGGGACTTAAACAAAATCAAACTTCCCTAAAATCAAGGTTTACAAAAACCTTTTTTTTAAACCTGTTCACAATGGTTTCATATTCACATTTCAATACAAAATGGCCTGTACATGTTGATTTCATTCATACATATCAGAGTACAGTATAAATTTCCAACACACTCGGGTTCTATTAACTAATTAAGGGTCTACAAGGCTATAGAGTTTCCTATAATAAGGGGATTACACAAAACCTATCCAATATGTACATGTAATTCCCAACCAAAAATATCCAAATGATTTACATGATAACCAAATAATCATAACACTTCCAATCCGGAGCTCTACCCGTTCTTCCTCATCCGCTTTCCTTTGGATCCTTTAGCCCTGTCTAAAATTTTTGTTTTTGGGAGAGTGAGATTCTGAAGAATCCTCGTAGTAACAAATCACTCATAGTATGCACAACAATAAGGCATGAAAGCAAATCATCACACACACATAGCAACTATAACGGCAGTTATAGCAGCAAGGGTAGGTATGACTCATGTCACCCTTATGTTTGCTCACGCTGTATTGCACCACAACAGTTCATATAATATATTTCACCATAGTTGGGATTCATATAAAGCATTTCATATGCAAGCCATACAAGCAAGATATTTAACACACAGCCCACGGTTGGATTCACTACACACCGCCCCACGGGTCGGATTCACAAAGATCCATGTCGATTACAATGACAGTTCAATGGCCAAGCTAGAGATGACCACTGTCACTCCCTAAACGGCTCACGCTGAAGTGCTCACGCTGTAATGAACCATGGCACATACAGTTCACAAAGCTCAATGACAAGTCATGAATACCAAAACATTATACACAACATGAGAGAAGAGTCAATACCTTAGTCCTTCTGTGCACGCTTTGGCACTGGTCGCTCCCGAGCAGGGCAAATATCGTATCCTATAATTATAATTAGTGATAAAGAGTTATTTCTTTATTTCAATTCTCAATAATTTCTTAACACTTAATTTGGTTATCATTATTGCTCTTTAAGCACCCATAAACATATCTAACACAAGCCCTAAAAGGTTGGAAGACTATCCCCAAAGATCCCCTTTTGGAAGCTCAAAATTGATATTTTCCACTGAGACACTCGAGTGAAGTTGGCCTCACTCGAGTGATGTTGTACGAATACTCAAGTGAAGAAGACCTCACTCGAGTGATGGTATAATCTGCACTCAGGTACTAGAGAGTGAAGGATAACGAGTGAACACCTGAGAACATAAGGACTCTTCAAAGACTACAACACTCTAGCACACTGGACCTCACCTGAGTGATAGCCAAATGCCTCACTTGATCACTAGAGAGTGAAGTCTAGAAAGTGAGGACCCGAGAGCACAAGAGATTTCAAGGATCAGGAGGACTCGAGCACAGCCCATTGCACTCGAGTGCATACCCGCGAGTGAGAAGGCACACACTTGCACCATAGTCGTGAGTGACAACCCGAGAGGCAAGTCCTTGGTGTCAAATACACCTGCACTCGAGGGATAGGAAGCTCACTCGAGTGATGTCCCACCATACTCGCAAGTGAGGGAACACTTGCCTTTGACCATGGAAGTACAACAAGAACACTGAGAGAAGAAAGGAAGTTTGCACTACCGCACTCGAGTGGAACTCATCACCACTAGAGTGCTATTCATCCTACACTCGAGTGAACCCAGATCACTCGAGTGATTCTATCAAAAACTAGAAAATGCAGCAAAACTGACCATATTTTCTAACACTTATCTAATTGATCCCAATGGACCCAAAACTTCTACCAAAGCTACTCCCACACAAAAACATCCAAAGAATTCAATGGAATCGTCAAAATTATCCAAATCCTATTCCATTATCATACTTTGGTTTTGGGCAACATTAAACACCAATTTCTCAAAATCACTTAACTTGTCATCCAATTTCCCAATCAATCCTATCTATCCATATATATTCCCAATATACCATTACTATGCCTAAAACATACCAAAAGCCCAATGGTCATCATTTTCGGATTAAAGGACAAATTTCCAAAAATTTCAAACTAAACCATTTGGTATAAAACTTTGATAGATAGATTAGTCTCACATACCTCTTTCACTTTGCAAAAGAGATTTCTTGATTCACCAACCTTAAAAATTTTGTATGGGCACAAATCAACACCAATAGGCACACTATAAACATTAAAATAAAGCTCTCACTCCAAGAATCAACATTAATGAAGAGAACTTGAGCAATTGAGGCCATTTACTTACTCAAATCACAAGCTTTATCTTTCTCTTTCTTGGCCAACAATGGAGGACGAATTGGAGAGAGAAAATGAGAGAGAAGAGGGCTTGAGGATGGTGAAATGATGATTTTTCCCTCATGCCCATGTTGCCAGCCGAAATGGAGGGAAGAGAGGAGAGGGAAAATGATATTTTATCGCAATTTAACTTTTCCAACTCTTCTCACTCTTCACGAACTTGCCACATGTCAGATTGCTATTGGCTCACCCAAAATAAGTCACCAATTAGCTACTGTAATTCCTCCATTAGCCATTTTGTTACACTTCTTATTTTTCTCTTAGCTAGTAATTAATTCCTCCATTAATCACTAACTTATGGCCAATAATTTCATTCTTTCCATTTTTCAATAATTATGGCATATTAATTAAAATTGCCACAAAACACATGAAAATTCCCTTTTTAAATTCACAATTATCCATAATAATTGTCATTAGTTCTTAATCAAAATTTGGAATATTACATAATGCATGACATGCTTGCATCACAAAACTCTTGCTACTACAATGAAAAATTTGTAAGCTCAATACTTCAAACAACATACTGATAGCCATAACATAAATTGAAACATAGCTTCAAATTACACATAATCATGCATGTTAGAACTGGTTGACACCCAAGAGAGGGGTGAATTGGGTGTAAGATAAAAACTTAAGAACTTTGAAAATCTTTTCGCATCTTAGTAAAAGCAATAAGTATGAAATCAACAGTTAGATTAAATAATATATGCTGGAAATATAAGAGCTTAGGGCAGAGAATATGCAAACTGTGATTTATCCTGGTTCGGTCCAATCTATGATGGCTTACTTCCAGTCCCCAGGCTCCTCCTGAGATTTTCAAATACACTATCTTCTTGTTTAATCCAGGCACAAGAAAAGCCTTTACAATCCCGCAAGTTTAGTCAGGTACTTGTGAAACCTTTTACGAATCTCTTACTGAAATACTCCCCTTTACGACAAGTCTTACGAGCAGAGTAATCCCAAAGATCTTCATCTCCTGCTTACTCATGCAAGTCTTAGGAGTAGCAACGTTCTCTCCTGCGTACACCCCTGTAAGTCTTATGAGCAACAACGTTCTCTACTGCTTGCACCTTGTAAGTCTTACGAGCAGAATGTCTTACTGGCAATTCTCTCTACAGCTTCCCCCATAAGGAAATCAACCCTCTCAAGGTCCCTCTACCTCGAGATCAATTCAGAAATATAGATGAAAGTGATTACAGACTCTCTCACTGAGTGGATATAATGCTCACTGAAGTACAATACAAATAATCAATCTCTTAATGATAAGTAATATAGAAGCTGCAGAACAGAGAGTGTTTGGGTAGAAGCAGAGGATTCATGTTTCCATCATTTTTCTCGTAGTTTCTCGTTGTCTCAGTTACCGATCAACTTTGAATGCTCTCTTATTTATTGTTGATGAAGATGATGACCGTTGTGAGCATTCGTCTGTTGGAGTCCCATTACTTCATTTTGACCGTTGAGCGCATTTGAATATCTACCCACTATGAAATATCCATTGCATATTGGAGCGTCCCATTGAAAAGCAGGATGTTTCATTATGAGTTGTACATCAAACTATGGAGCGTTTGTGTTTCAGACATTCGTTCATGGTGGGTCAATCTTCTGTCATGGTAGGTAGCCGATACTTGGTGTGTAATGATGTCGCCCGCCATAATTGACTCTTTCATTTGAATATGTAATCTCAATGTTAAATTTCCTGTTTCACACTGCAAAATGCTTAATCACTAATATGATGAAGTGTTAGTCATGGGTATATTGGATCATTGGTCAAAAGCTGAATTTATGGCTTCTAGGACTCATCACGTTGAGTAACAATATTTGCCATAAATGACCTCCGTTCTTGAAGATGCAATCCAAATGTTTAATCTCCTATTTTACACTTGAAATATATGTTAGTTAACATTTAGGAACAATAACAAGTGAAAACGTAATGAATGTGTAACATTTAACCACGTTTGGATTGATGGCTATGAGAGTCTGAACTTTCTGCGTTTTGGTTCTGTCAGGCCTTCACTCGAGTTCAGTATGGCTCACTCGAGTGCATTTCATATTTTCACGTTCTGACTTCCTCTCGGGCAAACACTTACTGCTCTTCACTCGCAGGACTCGAGTGCAATTTTGGACATCACTCGAGTGCACTTCTTATTTTCACGTACATGCTTCTTCTCGGGTTAACACTTTCATGTCAACACTTGCATGACTTGAGTGCAATTCTAATCCTCACTCAAGTGTGTTGTTCAATGCTCGAGTGTTGCTAAATTTTTTCATACTTCAGCCGCTTCTGAACAACACTCGCATGACATTTTTCAAGAGTGCGTTTTTGCACTCGTGAGTGATGTGGGGCCATGTAAGACTTAATTTATTTATTTGATTCTAAATATGGAAAATGATGCTTTAAAAGAAAGCTCTTGTCATATGCATTCGAATGCAAAAAGAATCAGCTCCAAACTCCTTGTATTCTGTAAGTTATGATCGAAAGAGTGTCTATCGCACTAGACAACACAAGTGTCAACTTCCAGAAGGCATAGCTCCTAGAATATAACTTCCAATTGGGCAAATTACCTATCCATGGAAAGATCTTTGAGTCTAGTTTCATATGGCACTAGTTTCGTCTTAATATGATATGTCATTTGTGAGTTATGTCTAAAATACCGAACCTGTCTTTAAAAGTGACAGTGATTTCAGTGTCATCTTCCACGGATCATATCTCCTTCATCTTAGCTTCTTTTAATGTGATCTTAGTGTACATTTTTCGTGTTGTGAGTCGTCTTTCATATGCCACCTGTTTCAGGTCAATCCGACATATGGTTTAAGAGATATGGCCAAAATATCGGACCTCTATCTGGCGGAATGAAAAACCGAGCTGAACAGAGTAGCCCCGACACTCGAGTGTGTTCATCCTACACTCAAGTGTGTTCATCCTACACTCGAGTGCAACACCTCTGGCACTTGAGTGTTGAGCTCACACTCGAGTAAAACTCCTCTAGAAGTGTCATAACTCATATATAAGTCATCTTAGCTTCGTATTGACCTATTCCAACCATCATTTTGATCATAGAAGCCTCCGGTATCATCATAGAAACCTCCAGTATCACTTCTAACAGCTTGAACCTTGATATTCTCACTAGATCTTGTAATTTCTTCTTTCTTCAAAATCTTTCTTCTTGATTTACTTCTTGATGATCATTCTCCATAACCCAACAAGACAACTTCTTTATTTTCTTGATTATCTTCAATCTTTACTTGACTAATTTACAAGGTATGCAACATTAAACACAGTAATTAGTCAAAGTATTATATAAACATTTTGCTCTTATCATTTGACATTTATATTTGACATCAACAAAACTAATCATATCTAACAATGCAAAGCAAAAACATACACCAACACACTAATATAAATATCAAACACATGCAGGAGAGATATGTTCCCTACACTTATTCCACATAAGCTCCAGCTTCAGCTACTCACGATTAGGCAAACATCAAACCCTATAACCAAAACCAGGACATAGGGTTAATCCCTTTTCCAATTCCTTAACTTTCAAACACTTAAGTTGGTTATCATTCATCCTTGAAATTTTTCGCACCACTTAACCTATAAACTCATATGCTTCTTCATGACTACTACCGTTTCAAAAAAAGTTTCTCACATTAGGACGGTCCCTTCTATACCACCCACAACACAGTACTCCACTGATATGATTCTTGCAAGAATCTTGCACAAACTAATGTGCCGTGCTCAGTTTCCTTCGCAATTGTTCAGAATTCTCATAACATCGTACAATTCTGCTATCACTGGATCTAGGTAACACCGTCATTTCTTTATTCCAAGGGATATGGCGCTATTAATCACCACACAATTGCTAAACGAATGCAATCGCCACCATGTACGATTGCCATAAAACTTCGTCATCGCACAAACATAATTGTCGGAGACTCTAGATCATGAGCCATTTCATCTCGGCAGTTGGGCGACATAGGCTATCACTCTGCTCAACTCAATCTAGTTACCCCTTCCGGGAGTAATCCCAAAACACCACAAACTCAATACATCAAACAACAACCTCTACTATAAGCATAAGCACCTTAGCTCTAGCTATATCCACTTTTGCAGCATTACCCTCACCCGTACACCCACCAATGACTCCACTAGTGGTAACCGGGACTTTTAGGCATCCACAACATTTTCATATTGTCATATCAAATTTCACGGCATTACAACAGTATCCACATTGCAAGAGTACCTCGGCTCTCGCCGATTGCACATATATCACATTGCCTCTTTGGCAATCACATATCACATTGCCTCTCTAGCAATGCACAGTAACGATAGCTCTCACGGTGTGGTGCAATAACGATCGTAATCACCTTTGTATACACTATGCGTCAACTTTCACTGCGATCTCAATGTATTCACAATGCCAGCTTTCGCTAGAAACACCTCACATAGGTGCCTTTCTATTGTCACATTCCAGGAGGCTTCGCCGACAATGACCGCACAAAGGTTCTACCCCGAAGGGTGGGTAGGACTGCAACTCATAAAGAGTATCTACTTCCACAACACACACCGCAAACTCTAATTTTACATACCACCTTTCAGCCTTGGGTCAATACCGGTGCAACCAGCCTGGTGGTTAGCCATTCTAGCCATACCGGGGAAAGTGCCCTCAGAAGTGAGAATCCCCGATCATGTAGTCGAATTTGCCATCAGCTGAACTAGCTCTACTTTGTTACACAACCACACCCCAATCCCAGCTTATTCACCTAGCCATCTCGGCTTTCACATAGTCACATAGTTACATCCTGGGCCTATGCCAATCTGGCGCAGCCCACCAAACCAATCTGATCCAGCCCAACCCGGGAGATGGACTCACAATACACAATCACATCAAGCTGGAACCGAGCATATTCAGCACTGATGCCTTGTCATATCACAATTCACACTTACTGCAAGCTCAAGGCAGTTCTCAAATACATCATACACACACGCTCCCTCCGCACACTCCGAGGCCTTTCTCCTCATCTGTGCTTTCACAATATCATGGTGACTTAATAGGAGTCCCGTAGGAATCTCCCACTTACAATCTGTGCCAAATCTTGGCCGGATTCAACTCAAATCATTCAGAGCTATAACCAACACATCGTTAAGAGCCCATACTCCCAACATTCCCATAGCTCCATTCTACGATTCAACGTCACGGCGACTGCACTCTACGGTTTGTTATCATAGTAGCTGCACACTAGAGTTTATCATCATGGCGGCTTTCACATAGTCACATAGTCTTAACCCCTGTATACTACCGCCCCGAAGGCACGGTCCTCCCACCAGAACCACCGATGAGCCGCATGTAGTAGACTCATACACATCCCCCATATTCCACTGCCTCGAAGGAACGGTCCTCCCACCGTCAACACTGATGGGCCACAGGTGAAGAAATAGCCTTACAGCTCACATAGTTGCATCCCCCGTATTCCACCGCCCTAAAGGTACGATCCTCCCACCATCATCATCGAAGGGCCGCAGGTGATAGACACACAAATAGCCTCTCTGATCAGATGTCACCGTAGGTAGCCCTCTCCGATCATAACTCTCCATAAATAGCATTCTTCGATCCGAATTCTCCGTAGAAGAACTCTTTCTTTGTGCTAGATTGACAATTAGCAACCTCAGGATACCTGATACATAGGTCAATTCAAATCTAGTACCATACTCTAGTACCACAGACCATCTAGGTTGAATCAAATTCCTAAGGATCAGCTTAACAATTGAGTTTGATCCTTAGATCACAATTCATCTCTTAGACCTCAACATTAGTTGAACCGGGAAATCACTTCCCTCATTTCCATGGAGCATCATTCACTCCAACACAAGTCCAACTATCTCTGCTAGCCCAAGGCACCATAGTCCCCTAAGCCTTAAGGCCTCTAGACACACAAGTCTAGTATGACATGACCAATGATATCATACCACCTAGGATTTCTCACCTAACATCTAGGTTCAACTTGATACCTAGAACCTCGATATCAAATACAATGGAAATCATTTCCTCTATTCTCCAACCAAACCCATAATCCCAGACATGGAATCCGATGAATTATCATTCAGTACCTCCACCTCCTGGTCTACACATCAAATTCTTGGGTGAACCACACTGATTCACCACATCCACATTACAGATAATGTATACACACAACCCTTAAACTCAGTTATCCATAAATAGTAGAGACCTTAGTATGCATACCTCAACCAATCACAAATCATTGCCTCTTTCTTAGGCAATCACAACTTATCACCTATTCCTTAGTTTGACATAAGGGAAACATCCTAGCAAATTCCTACACTTGCCAGGAACTGCAGCTCTGATACCAAAAATGTAACCCCCTCCATAATTATATCCAAAATATGGGATTAAAATGAATTAGAGACCGTCAGATAAACAAAACTTAATTTCACTCTCATCCTTAAGATAGGGTTTTCAAAAATACCTATCAAAATACAATACCCTTAGATTCACATTCCCATTTCGAATACAATTACTTCACTGAAATAAATCACATTCATATAAATATCAGAGTACATACAATATCATCCCGGCAACTTCTGGGTTCATACCTTTACATAGAGTTCCTATGGTACATTTGCCCCTTACAATTTCTTAAACGGGGATTACACAAATCTGGTTCCAAATACCAAATCAAATACTGATCCACATATACATATCCAAATCCAAATACATAATAATTCCAACTATGATAACCAACAACCAGAATGATAACCCGAAGGAAGTCCTTGCTGCTGCTGATTGCTTGCTTCATCCTCGATCCATTACCCTATCTGAAAGATTAGTAGTGGAGGGTGAGATTCAAGAGAATCTCAGTAGGAAACAATACCAATATGCATGTATGATAAATGTCTAATGTATGACATGCTTGTATCACATAACTCATGCTAACACAATGACAAATTTATGATCTCAATGCTTCAAACAACATACTGATGGCTATAACATAAATTGAAACATAGCTTCAAATTACACATAATCATGCAAAGCAAAGACATGCACTAACACACTAATACAAATATCAAACACATGCAGGAGAGATATGTTCCCTACACTTATTCCATGTAAGCTCTAGCTCTAGTTGCTCATGATCAGGCAAACATCAAACCCTATAACAAAAACAATGGCATAGGGTTAATCCCTTTTCCAATTCCTTAACTTTCAAACATTTATGTTGGTTATCATTCACGACCTTTAGGTAGCTATTCAAAGCCTAAATACAAGCCTAAAGGGTTGGGAGAAACTTGACCAAACATCTCTTTTGAAACCTCACAATCCCATTTTTGGCTTCATCACTCGAGTGATAGATGACTTGTATCCGAGTGAGGACGGCTCACTCGTGCGAGTGCTTGCCCGAGAACTATTCCAGAAACAGAAAGTGATCACTTCTCTTGAGTACTGACTTAAGCACTCGAGTAATGGACTTATGCTCACCCGAGTCCCACCGAGTGAAGCCCAAAAAGTGACTACCCAAGAGCCATAGAAAACCCAGAGTCAGAAGTGCAGTCGAGCACTAGCTTTGGCACTCGAGTGAAGACACGAAACTCGCGAGTGCCAACACACACTCTCAACAAATGGATCGCGAGTGCTAACCCGGGAAGCGGTCTCATAGCACAAAACACAGAGGCACTCGAGTGAGAACCCTCCCACTCGAGTGAGGACTCACTTTACTCATAGGTGGGGAAACGCACTCGTGCTTTTCCACATGTAAGTGCACCCAAAACTGAAGGGAAAAGGGAAAACATAACGATGTACTCGAGTGAGACGCAAGTTCACTCGAGTGAGGCTCTATAGAAGCAAGAATGCAATAGATATCAGAATTTTTCTTAACTCAACCAATATGTTTTCAATGGTTCCAAAACTCTAACACAAAGTTACTCCCACATAATTCCACACAAGGAACCTATTGGAACCCTTAAAACAAACAAAATCACATCACTTTAACATTTTCCCTCATTGGTCACACTCATCACACACTTTACCCAATTCTCACCAATTTTCCTTCCAAAGCTCCAAACCAATCCTAATGGCATTAAATCACACTATGACACCATTTTAACCACAAAACTCATTCAAATCATTCATTTCACAATTACACCAAAATCGTGGCAAATACCACAATTCATATAACTTAACCAAATATTACAAAACTTAGATAAAAAAGGTACAAATACTTGCCTCTTCCTCTTTCCCAAGCTTGCTCTTTGATTTTCCATCTTTCAAATTCCTCTAGCTCTCAAACCACCTTCTTTCACATATCTAAAACCATAGCAATGAAGCTCTCATCACTATGAACAACTTTATAGAAGATGATTTAAGCTAAAGAGGACATTAACCAAGCTAAATCTCACCTTTTCCATTTCTCTTTCCTCCCTCAAGCTTAATGAAAATGGAGATAGAGATAGAAGATGAAAAAGGTCATATTTTTTGCCCCCCCAAAGGCACACCAACTGACTTAGAGAAGAGAGGAGAGAGGGAAAAGCTTTTTGAAACATTGACCAATCCAATGGTCCACATTGTGCCAAGTGTCAAGATCTTGTGCTATCTCACATGAGTTCACATAGGCATATACACATACATAATTCCACCCTTTGATCTCACAACAATCAATCACACCCATTGATCTTCAAGTTACCAATGAATTTCCTCTTCGGCAACTGACCAATTGGTCGGCAACTTTATCATTTTGCCCCTGACTATGGTAATTCTCTTGAATCACAACCAAACACATTTTCTCATTTTTTTAGCCACAATATGTGCCCTCCTTATATTTTAAGTCAATTTAGATGTTAATTCATAATTGAACTTAAATACAGGGTTTCGACACAGCTCACAACACATTCAAATCTCAAATCACATCATAATCTCTAAAAGGGTTATTTGTCACTAATCACATCCATTCTTGGAGTCATTAAACCCTTAATCGATAATTGGAATCCTGCTCAATTGGGGCTTAGTAGTCTACTTAACTCAGGCTTATTCTCTGGCCTCAAGTCCTAGAATTCGGGGTATTACAGTACTGGAGTGGAAGAAGCCAGAAATTGTTGCTGAGATACGCAATTTTCTGGGTCTTGCTGGTTACTACTGAAGATTCATTCAAAATTTCTCTCGTATTGCTTTGTCGATAACCATGCTCACAAGAAAGGATCAGCCGTTTGTGTGGGATGAGAAATGTGAAAATTGCTTTGTGGAGCTGAAGGAGAGATTGATTACGGCACCTGTGTTGATTATACCTGATCCCAGCTTGACTTATGTTGTGTACAGTGATGCGAGTAAGTAGGGATTGGGGTGTGTCCTGATGCAGCAGGGACGTGTAGTAGGCCTATGCCTCTCAACAGCTCAAACCTCATGAAATAAAGTATCTCACTTATGATCTGGAGCTTGCGGCAATTGTGTTTGCTTTGAAAATTTGGCGATATTATTTGTATGGTGTGACAATAGAACTGTACTGCGACCACAAGAGACTCAAGTATCTGTATGATAAAAAAGAATTGAATATGAGACAGCGTCGTTGAATGGAGTTGCTTAAGGACTATAACCTGAAAATCAAATATCATCTGGGTAAGGCAAATGTAGTCGCGGATGCTCTTAGTTGAAAGACGGTGCTAGTGGCAGCAATGATGATACAAGAAGGGAAATTGATAGACGATTTTCAGGATTTGAATTTGTCAAATTAGATCATCTGTGCCAATTATACTGTTTCCAAGGGGAAAGTGATTTGAGAGCTGAAATTGAAGAAGCTCAAAGGCAAGATGGTTGGATACAGCATAATCTGGATATAATTGAATGGGGAGAAGCTCATGGCTATGATTTGTCGCCTAGTGGACTGGTTCGTTACTGAAGAGAATTTGTGTTCCACTTAAGGCGGAGTTGAGGCAAAATATTCTTCATGAGGCACATAAGAGCTGGTATACTCTTCACCCTAGAATGACCAAAATGTACCATAATCTGAAATATGTGTATTAGTGGTCGAGATTGAAGAGTGATGTGACAAAATATGTGGCGCGGTGTCTTACTTACCGAAGGGTAAAAATGGAGCACTAGAGACCACCTAGTTTGTTGCAAAGTCCTGAGATTCCGGAATGGAAATGGGAAAGTGTGACTATGGACCTTGTTGGGGGATTACCCAAGATCAAGAACTATGATGCGATTTGGGTGATTGTTGACCAGTTAATGAAGGCAGCACACTTTATACCGATCAATGCTAACTATTCTCCAGATAAACTAGCAGAGATTTATATTCGAGAGATTGTGAAGCTCCATGGCGTATCGAAGAATATCATTTTCGACCGAGATCCCCGATTTACTTTGAGATCTTGAAGGGCTTTACATGAAGCCCTGGGTATTCAGTTGAGATTTAGTATGGCCTACCATCCTTAAATAGACGGATAGTCAGAGAAGACTATTTAGACGCTGGAGGATATGTTGCGAGCTTTTGTCTTCGACTACAAAGGGAATTGGCATTACTTCTTTCCACTTGTTGAGTTCGCCTAAAACAATAGATATCATGCGAGCATCTAGTGGCTCCGTATGAAGAGTTGCATGGGAGGAAGTGTCAATCACCCTTGTGTTGAAATGAATTATTTGAGGGGAAACTTTATGGGCCGGATCTTGTTGACCAAACCTCGACACAGATTCAAATTATTCGTAAGAGGCTCCTTACAGCGTAGAGTCGACAGAAAAGCTACGCTAATAAGAGGAGAAGACCTCTAGAGTTTGAGATTGGTGACCGTGTGTTTCTGAGAGTATCTCTAGTCACCAGCATTGGGTGAGCAATCAAGCGAAAGAAGCTGAGCCCAAGGTATATAGGTCTTTTTAAAATTCTTGAGAGAATTGGGCCTGTAGCTTATCGAATAGCTCTACCCCCAAACTTGAGCAGACTCCATGATGTGTTCCACGTTTCCCAACTAAAGAAGTACCAACCAGATCCATCTCATATTGTTGAATATGAAGATATCAAACTACAAGACAACTTCACATATGCGGTAGAGCTAGAATAAATTATTGATCGAGAGGAACGACGGCTCAGACACCAGAGCATTCCGAATGTGAAGGTGATCTGGAAGAGAATGACTTGAGGCAACTTGGGAAGCGGAGGATGACATGCGTTGGCGTTATCCAAAGTTTATGGCTCAAGTAATATAACAAATTTCGAGGACGAAATTTATTTTTTAGGGGGAGATTTGTAATGCCCCAACTTGGGCTTAGAGGCTAATAACTTTGAAAGTGAATGTAATTATTGTTAAATAAACATTTTTGGAGGATATGATGTGAGATTCGATCTGAATGTGTTTTAATCAATGCCCAAACCCTGCATTTAAGCTTAAGTGTGTGAAAAAGCTTAAAAAGAATCCTAATAGTAGAAGAAGAAATCCTTTGGTAATTCAAAGATCAATGGTTGAGGTTTATTGTCAAGAGAGAAAAATCAAGTGTGTGTAAACTCATGTGTGATCATGGAAGGTGAAGCAAGATTATGACAAGTGGCATATTATAGACCATGGATTAAGTCAAAAGTTCAAACAACTCATTCCTCTCTTTTCTCTCCTTTTAAGTAGTTTCTTCCAACTCTTTAAATATATGTCTAGGCTTTTAGTAGCCACCTAAAAAGTTCAAATGATAACCAACATTAAGTGTTATGAAGATAAGAATTTAGAATAGAGAATAACCTATCGTCCTTGATTTTGGTCTATAGGCTTTGGCATTTACCCTGATCGCGAGCAACCAGTGCCAATGCTCATCAGGAAAGAACAAGGTAGTGACTCTTTCCCTTATACTATATGTGATACATGGTATGTTTGATTGATCATTATTTGTAGGTCTATCACCTGTGGCCCATCGGTGTTAACGGTGAGAGGATCGTGCCTTCGGGGCGGTGGAATCCGGGGGATGAGACTATATGGAAGCCGTAAGGCTATATGTAAAAGTCGAAAGGCTAATTGCGAAACCTTCACCCGCGGCCTATCAATGTTGACAGTGGGAGGATCATATATTCGGGGCGGTGGAATACGGGGTATGAGACTATGTGATTATATGCATATGTGGCAACCAGCATGTTGTGTTATGCTATGATGCTACTTGATGATGGATGCTCTATGATTACATGCTGTATGAGTGATTTGTTACTACTGGGATTCTTTTGAATCTCATTCTTTCTATTGACTAATCTTCAGATAGGGCAAGTAGCTCCAAAGGGAAAGAGAAGACTAAGGCAGATAGGACTTCTTAGAGAGATTTATATTTTGGTATTGGTTATCATATTTTGATTGAGATCACTGTATATCTGGTAAATATTGTTTTGGAGACAGTTGTGCAATCCCCTAATGGGAATTTATAAACCTTTAGTTCATAGATGAAACCTAGGGGTTGCCGGGATTTTTGTTGTACACTCTGATATATAAATGTGAATTAACTGCACAGGTAATTATATTCAGAATATGGAATTTGAGACCAGGAAAGGCAGAAATTTTGAAAGAAACTGTAAAAATCCTATCGTAAGGATGGGATAGTAAATGAGTTTAATTATTATTGGTCACTATTTCATTTTAATTACGTATTTCGAATCATAATTACGAAGGGAGTTACAACGTGCGTCACCCTTATGTTTACTCATGTTGAAATATTCACGCTGTATTGAACCACAACATGGTTCACAACAATATAATTCAACACAGATGGGTTTCATATAAAGTATTTTACAACACAACCACATTGGCCAGGTACTCAAATAAGAATTCACAATTCCACTACATAGCCTCGGCAATTACAATGGTAGATACAATGGCAGGGGTAGGTGTGATAATCATCACCCCCTACGACTGCTCACGTTGAACTGCTCACGCTGTAATGCCCTACGGTAGATAACACATTTACAAGATCACAATGATAAGTCATGCATACCAAGCATCATACACAACATGAGAGAAAAGCCACTACCTTGGTCTTTCCGTGTGTGTTCAGGCACTGGTCTCTCCCGAGGGCAAATATCGAATCCTATAATTCATAATTAGAGACAAAGTGTTATTCTCTATTCCAATACTTAAATGACTTCACAATACTTAGATTGGTTGTCATTAATGTCCTTTAGGAAGCTACAAATGCCTCTAACAAAAGCCTAAAAGGGTTAGAAAAACTATCCCAAAGGTCCCCTTTTAGAAGTGAAAGTACAAATTTTTCACTGTTTCACTCGAATGAAGAAGACCTCACTAGAGTGATGATGGACTTGCACTCGAGTAATGGAAGCAACACTCGAGTGATAGCCAAATGCTCACTCGAGTCCTACAAAGTGAGGCACCAGAAGTAATCACCCAAGAGCAGAAAGGAATGACAGAAACCAGAAATGATTGCTGCACTTAAGCATAATTGTGATCACTCGAGTGATAGCCTAATGCTCACCCAAGTTCCACAGAGTGCGGTTCGGAAATTGCTCACCCGAAAGCAAAAGAAACTTTCAAAGGAGATGAGCACTTGAGCAGGGCTCTTGCACTCGAGTGATGGCTTAACACTTATAAGTGTTAAGACACTCTTGAAATTTGACCACGAGTGATAATCTGAAATGCGGGTTCATAGTGTCAAATATACTTTCACTCTAGTGAGACAAGGTTCACTCGAGTGATAACCGCAACACTCGCAAGTGAGACAAATACTCTTGCCTTTTGCATAGAAGTGCATCAAAAACACTGAAGGGAAAAGCGAATATGCAGCACTTCACTCGAGTAATGCATATCAGAAGCCAAAAAAAAACGCAGCAGAGTTGACAGTATTTCCCAAATTTTGCCCAAGTGTTTCCAATAATCCCAAATTCTCAACTAAGGCTATTCCCCCATAAAATTGCACAAGGAATCCAATGGAAACATCAAAACTACCAAATTCCGACTCCATTATCATGCTTTGTTGTTAGGTCACATTCAACACAAAATCCCAAAGTTTGCCAAACTCAATATTTCTACTTCAAACCAATTCTATCTATCCAAACACATACCAAAACATCATTTCCATAACCATAGCATAACAAACTCTCCATGACCATAATTTTTTGAAAATAAGGCCAAAATTCCCAGAAATTCAAAGCTTGACCAAATGCCATAAAAATCATATAGGAAGGTTCATTTCACTTACTTCAACAACTTTCTCAAAAAGGTTTCTTGATTCACCAATGCTTAGATTTCCTTGAGGGCACAAACCAACATCAATGAACAATCTATAACCATTAAAATGAAGCCTCAATCCAAGGAACAAGATTAATAAAGTGAGTTTTTGCATTTGAGGTCATTAGCTTACCTTAAAATCAAGCTTTTCCTTTCTCTCTCTTAAGCTCCTATGGCTGCTGAACAAGAGAGAGAATTGAGAGGGAAGAGTGTGAGGAAGATGAAGAAATGATGATTTCTTCCTTACCCATACTAGTTTATCGAAAAGGAGGGAGGGAAGAGAGAGAAAATGATTAGAATAATGGGGTATTTGACTTTTCTACTACACTCTCTCTTCATACCAAATTGCCATATGTTTCATTTTCATTGGCTCACATAAAGTAAGTAGCCAATTAGTTACTCTAACCACTTCATTAGTCATTTCATCACACATTTCATTTCTTCTTAGTTAGCAATTAATTTCCTCATTAATCACTGACCAATTAACCGACAATTTTCCATTCTTCCAATTTCTCCTTAATTTTGGCACATTTACCGAAATTGCCACAAAACACATAATAATTCAATCTTTAATTCACAAATTATTCTCAATAATTATCGTTAGCCCTTAATCAAAATTTGGGGCATTACAACCACACTATTTATAAGCCATAAAAAATGTCATTTACCTCAAATGGCACCAACTCTAGTTACATACATTCAATGACACAAATATATACTTAAAAGATTAACCATTTATTTTACACATGTTAGAATCAGCCCTTAAGTTTAGCTATCAATTATCTCCTGATTTTGTGCTTAATTTAATCTGTAATCTTTCCCATCTTATTTCTCATCATTGCCGATTGATTTGTGGTCATTTATAACTAATTATTATAATAGCTGATTTTGCACTCCTTGATTGAGCATCAGCCTCTATATATTGTACCCTCTTCTTCTCAATAATACATAAGAGAGAGTATGAAATACTCTGATTCTCTCAATACGTGAGATAGGTGTGAATGATTTAATAAGCTTCATGGCATTAGTCACAATTTATCAGATTTACACGAGTTCAATGAACTTAAATTAGATCCAAATGCCTAATCTTATTTGTGCTCCAGTGGTCTTGATGAATCCAAGTAGTAAAGTGAAAACAGACAGCAAGCTGAAAACAGACCAGGATAAGCCAGCGAACTAAACAGGCGCCGTACAGGGCATGCTATTTTTTTCTCATTTTTCAGAGCTTATTTAAGTAAAATAATAAAGCTCACTGTCTACATCTAAATAAATCTGATTGGGAACACAGGAAAACGAAAGAAAGAGTTGAAAATGTTAAGACTATGTAAATGGTGCAGAAACCTGAAATAGAGCATTTAACTTCTTTGACTGCATAACAACTTAACAAGCATATACAAGAAATATTTTACATTTGAATTGATAGCATCAGAAAAATTGGCACTCAGAGATAGCAAAAATCTGTCATTTAATTTTCTCAATGCCATTTCACTCGAAATGGCTTAAGGGCTAGTCTAAACTTCAGTATAAAAGAATAATCAATTCAAGAGGTAAGAAAACACCAACCTTTCGAGAGGTATGATATAATTCATCTCTGCAATCATTTTTTCATGATAAATTATCCAAACGAGATTTTTCATAGATGTACCATCCATCTTTGTACTTGTTATATCAATCAGGATGAAAAACCAAATAGAGATGAGAGTCCTCTCACTGTTATTTGCAGTTTATATCATTCGCTATCTTGAAATCTATTGACGCACCGTTAAGTGAAAAGGTAAGAGAAATCAGGCGTTCACATACTGAAACACCTCAGATGGAATGGATTAAAGATCGTGCCAATGCTATCTTACTAGTAGCAATATTGGTTGCCGCTGTAACCTTTGCTGCTGGTATTACCGTGCCTGTTGGTATCTATAGCTGTGATGATAAGGACACAAACAAAAGTTTCTAGCAAGATTAGCTGCTTCTCAAATAAAGCTATCAGCCAAAAGGAGGGGAAGCTTGAACAAGTTTGGTCCTTATCTTAGACACATGTCTTGGCCTATTTGCTATTTTATCTTCTTGTTGTTTGATCAAAACTAGATTTGGGTGGCCAATGTAGTAAACTATCTTCCATTTCAATAGCTAATTTGATAAAACGTTTTAGAAGTTTTGTTTGATTTCACATTGAAGTTTAGGAAGAATTATTTCCAATTACTCATCGCAAAATAAATATCATGTCTCTTTTCTTTTAACAAGCATCTGTAAATAACCAAATTATCAATTTGCAGTATAAAATCTACAGCAAATTGCATTAATTACAAGCCATGGACAAGGTGATTCATTCCTCAAATACTGTGCAATTCATGGGATCCAATGAGTCCATAGCTTGCCATGCCGCGCAGGGCTTATTTTTTTCCCTTCTATTTCAGTGCTTAATTAAGTAAAATAATAAATCCATCTACATCTAAAGAAATTTGATTGGTAACACGAAAATAAAAACAGAAGTTAAAAAGTTAAAACTACATAAATGGTGTAGAAACACTGAATTGGAGCATTTAACTTCTTTTACTGCATAACAAGCATATACAAGAAATCTTTGATATTTGAATCGATAGCATCAGCAAACTTGGTACTCAAGGATTACAAATAAGTAAGGGCTGGACTAAACTTTAATATAAAGGAACAATCAGTTCAACAGGCAATAAAAGATCAACTATATGTATTTCATATACTGACGAATTACACAAGCCTATAGAACCATAAACATTGCCGAATCAGCACTACTTTAGAACAATTTGGGGATGACGACAACTGGAATTTCTCATAAAGGAGTTTCATCAAACAAATTGAAGGCATTACATGCAATCTAGCAATTCTAAGAGTAAAGCTTTTTTATGATGCATCCTGAACAACCACAAGAGCGGAGAATGTAAACAGATGAATGAAATTGAAACGAATAATAATGATAAGCTACCATGAGCAATCGAACAAGCAGGGAATGTGAAAGAGTGAGAGGGGAGAGAGAGTCAAAGGCAAACCTATTGCTGTAGCTAGTGGAAGGAAGCTCGTCGTTGCAGCAAGGGGTCTGAATTTCCGAAATGTGAAAGAGAAGCGGAGTCATGAGACTGAGGATCAAAGCCTTTTAAGTTTAATTGTGTGATTATATCTGCTTGGTCTCGTACTCTCGTTTCTGCGAATCGTTTTTTCATGGTGATCGGTTTCAATTTAGTGTTCATTTAGAATAGCTTATTTTTAGGTAATAAGTGTTTATATAAATTATGATTCACGGTATACGAGGTAAGTATATAAGAAGAGTTTTATCTTAGTTTACGTAATAAAAACTTATTTTTTAAGAAAACGCTGAACAAAACATACCTTTATAAAACCAGCTAGCTTGACTGTGGTTATTAGCCCAAACCAGCTAGCTTGACTGTGGTTATTAGCCCAAGTGACCGAGACACCTGTTTTGAGACTCTTTTCAGATTCTTCTGGAACATGAAGTTGTGGGGAGATTGAATTATGAAAAAAAAAAAAAAGTTAATATCATTAGTTGTTACAATTTAATCGATTTTGATTTTAGTTTCAACAAGCTATATCTCCCCATACGTAGCATAAGTAGTGTTACTAGATGCAAGACATAGTAGAATATTAGTTGTTTAAGGGTGTGTTCTTATGAGCTTTTGAAAAATATATTCTAGAGATAATAGCTATTGGAGAATAGATTATGGAAAAAAAGTGATTTTGATAAAATGAGAGTGTTTGGATAATTTGATCAGAATAGCTTTTTTCATAGTCAAATGACTAAAAAGGACATTAACTTTTATGATAATTACATATAAAGGATAAGATTATATTTTATGTATTATTTAAGGGGTTAAGGTCCAAATTTAACAGCCAAGTTTTTCCTGAGGGGTGTCTGATACAAATAAGTTTTGGAATATGAAAAATAATAATGAACAATTAAAAAAGATGTAAATTTAACAAAACTGTTAAATTTTATCTAACGACGTTAAATTATAAAAGAAGAAAATCACTAACGGCATTAAAAATGATGCATCTTAACCCATTATTTAACAGTAAATTTTATAATTAATACCAAAAATGAAATAAATTTGTTTATATGTAATGTTAATTAACTTTATTATTTTTTCTAATATAATTAAATTAGATAAATAGATCTTATATTAAAGATAAGAGGGAGTATTAAAATTTTAAAATCTTTTAAAAAAAACAAAGTAACAGAGAGGAAAACGGAAAAAAAAAAGGATGGAGAGAGTGTCTGTGCGTGGAACCCACAATGAAAATGAGCCAATAAGAAAGAGTCAATGGGGCCCACATAGCAAGAAAAAAAAAATAGAGAGTGTCAGTGGCGTGGGACCCACAGTCTAAATTTTCTGGCTCAAAAGTGGTTCGAAATATCTTATGGAGATAATAGCTTTTTTTACTCAAAAACTCAGTTTGGAAAAAAAACGGGATTGTCAATTTTTTTTGGGTGTTCGGTAGGCCAGAAGACAAAACCATGGTTTGGACTAATAATCACTTTTTTTGGGGTCTGCTGAACACACTCTAAGTTGGACTAATAATCAGGAGCGGGGCTTTTGCAACTGTGGAGTGGCATGCGCAAGTTTGAATATTCTTCATGCGGTAGGTACGAGCGTGTTTGTAATCATGTTGTCTGCCGTTGTTTGACTTTCCATCATGTCTGTTTATTTCAATGTTCATCCTCATGTATCACACTTATAATTCATTTAAAATGATGTTAGACAATGATAATAAGTAATGATGATATGCATTATTAACAATAAATCATAATCGGATCGAACATTGTCAGACATGGTATTTTGGTGATCTGGCAGAGCATCACTCGAGCATGAATGGCTCACTTCGAGTGATCTTCCTATTTTCCTCTTTGTGCTTCAGTTATCGGGTTGTGCTTGCATAGGATTTCAGAGAGTCAGAATTCTCACTCGCGAGTGATGTGGGGTCTCACTCGAGCACAACTCCTCCTGCTTGAGTGATCTTGCATTTTCCACTGGGAGTGTCTTCTCGGGTCATCACTCGCATATCATTTTAGCAAGAGTGAGATTTTGTACTCGCGGGTGATGTGGTCCCTCACTCGAGCACACACACTCCTGCTCGAGTGAGACGCATATTCTCAAGGAATATGCTCTCAATACCAACACTCGCATCAGGATTTCAGAGGGATAAATTTATCATTCGCAGGTGATGTGGGTCCTCACTCGAGCACACACACTCCTGCTCGAGTGAGAAGAATATTCTCAAGTAATATACCGTTTATACAAGCACTCGCATCAGATTTGGAGAGGGATAGATTTTTCACTCGTAAGTGCTGATGTGTCACTCGAGCATATGAGGATGTGCTCGAGCACACTTGCTCTTCTCTGAACTTCTTGACTCTCGGCCAAACACTCGCAGTCTCTTGCTCGAGTACTGAATTCTCATGCTCGAGCATTAATGTCTCTGCTCGAGTGCATCAAGGAAGAATTGATAATACTTGCTCTCGGCCAAGCACTCGCAGACCTTCACTCGCATGTGCTCGAGTGAGAATGGCTTCTCTGCTCGAGTGCAAACTCCAGTGCTCGAGTGAATCAGTGAACATAACAGTGGCATGCCTCTCGGGTGAACACTTTCTGACTTTCACTGGCACCTGCTCGAGCACAGAAGGGATCTATGCTCGAGTGTGAAGCTCATGCTCGAGCACTCCAGTTCAATTTGACATCAGATACCAGAAAACATTGCTATATGCATTTGGTAACTTTGTAAACTTTTCTCAAACTTATAAAAACATTATTTTCACACAATTGAATTTTTGTTATCATCAAAACTTGGGATCTAACATGTGCCTTCTCACTCACGGGTATAAGGTATTCACTCAAGTGAGCAGTGTTGTGCTCGAGTGCAGTGAGCCATCTGGGCTACTGTCATTTCTCTTGTACTCTCGGGTTCTCACTTTCTGGACTTCACTCTCAGGTGCTTGAGTGAGGCATTTGGCCTTTACTTGGGTGAGGTCTAATGTGCTCGAGTGTTGCAGTCTCTGGAAAGTCCTTGTGCTCTCGAGTGTCCACTCACTATCCTTCACTCTCTAGTGCCCAAGTGCAGACCGTACCATCACTTGAGTGAGGCCTTCTTCACTCGAACATCTGTACAATCTCACTCGAGTGAGGTCATCTTCACTCAAGTATCGTAGTGAAAAATGTCAGTTTTGTGCTTTCAAAAGGGGATCTTTAGGATAGTTCTTCCAACCCCTTAGGGCTATTGTTAGAGGTATTCTTGAGTACAAAAAGAGCAATAATGATAACCAATTAAGTGTTAAAAGTCATTGAGAATTGGAATAGATAATTGACTATTCGTCCCTAATTATGATTCTAGGATACGATATTTGCCCAACGCTGGAGAGACCGGTGCCAAGGAATGCTCGGGAAGGACTCAGGTAGTGACTCTTCTCTCATGTTGTGTATGATACTTGGTTTGCATTTTATCATTGTGAATGTGTTATCGCCATAGGGCATTACAGTGAAAGCAGTTCAGCGTGAGCCATCGTAGGGGGCAATGCTCATGATACCTGCCCTGGCCCTTGTATCTGCCACTGTAAGTGCCGAGGCTGGGTTATGGAATCGTGGATTCCTGTTTGAGTATCTAGCCTGTGGGGTTGTGCATTGTGAAATGTTTTATATGGATCTCAGCTGTGGTGATATATGTGATATGTTTATGTTGATGTGCAATGCAGCAAGTAGTTCACGTGAGTTGTCGTATGGGGCAATGCCCATGATACCTACCCCGGCCGTTGCAACTGTTGTTGGGATTGCTGTGTGTTGTATGGATGATTTACTTTTATGTTTTGATGTTGTGCATATTATGAGGGATTTGTTACTACGGGGATTCTTTAGAATCTCACTCTCCCAAAAATATAAATTTTTAGATAGGGCTAAAGGATCTAAGGGAAAGCGGGCGACGAAGAGTAGTTAAAGCTCCGGGCAAGGAGTTTATTTTGGTTATTTGGTTATCATGTATAAATCATTTGGATGGTTTTGTGTAATCCCAGAGAAAAGGGAAAATTATGGGCTTTGTGCCTTTGTAAACCCTTTATTAAGTAATGGAACCCAAGTGTGTCAGGAATTTATGCTACACACTGATATGTATGAATGAAATCAACCTATACAGGATATTTATGTATTGAAATGTGAATATGAGACCGTTGTGAACAGGTTTTGAAAAGTTTTTGCAAACCATGATTTTGGGAAGTTTAATTTCAATAAGTCCCAAATCATCGTACGGTCTCTAATTCAAACTTAATTACGTGTTTACGAACGTAAATCTCAGCCTAAGGTGGGAAGGGGGTTACACGCACCGCACAGCCCCCAGGCTGGTGCAGGCCAGTCACGGGCTGGCCTGTTTTACTAACTCTAAACCCTAGTGTTTGGACTAATATATTTTAAATGATTTTATACTGTATAAATAAATATGCATGGGATAAATTCTTGCTCGTAAAGTATTAAAAAAACATTTTTTTAGGCTTTTCCTAATAGACTCACTGGTCTAAAATTAGAGATAACATAATTTGGACTCAATATCTTAAATTAACCATTATTAAAAGTTAAAACTGGGTTTTAAGGACATAAGTATAACTCATGTTAATCCATTGATTAACTCGATCGTATGAGTTATCAAAATACTAGGACACTTAATATGTAATATAATAGTGCAACCTAGATCGATTCTCTTAAGAAGCTAGAAATCCTTGAATTATAGTCGATTGAGTGCTTTAACAAGTTAAGAATCTATGACAAGTATTGCTGAAATCGAATTCACTTATCATCATTTATCCTATTAGCTTATCTTTTTATAATTTCTTTTCAGAATAAAGCAGAGAGCAAAATGTTTTTAAGAAGAAAAATTTAGAGATGAGATTGACTTCCCTTAAGAGTCTCGCCTGACCTTCATTGTCTTCCTATGTAATTAAGTTAATCTAAAGAGAAGAATCTTATTTTACTTCCAGAGATTAACAAAACCAAATGCATTTAGAACTCCTAGATGAATATTCAACAATACTCATTGCAAATCAATCAATTCAGTTACAAAATCTAATTTAAACAAATCAAACATCAAAATAGAATCTACTCTAAATCAAAGAGCATTAAACACCTAAACACATTACAATCCATAATCCTGACTTATATCAAGATCCACAACTTCTGAATAGAGACAAGTTTAATCCTAATCTAAGACATTAATTGGACTTACTCCCTTCAAAAACAATGACTCAGGCATTGGCTCCTCTCTTAAGGAAGATTGAAGGTCTAGCTACTTATGGATTTGGAACCAGCTTCAACAAACTAGAAATATGCCTCGCTCATAGCTGCTTCGCTGGAATCCGAGAAGAATCGGTAATCCCAAACTAAAGGTGAGTGGTTGATAGATCTTCCTTCTGTCCGTCTCATATCCCAGCTATGTTCCAGAGAGTTCCCCCAAGTGATAGAGATACTGAAGCTACTCCCTTATTCGTTTTTTTCTTTCAAAATGCAGACTCAATGGCTGGGCTCACAAAGTTTTTTTCAAAGAGTTAGTATATCCCTCCTATTATTGTTTGCAAGTCTCCCATCCCTCCAGTAGCTTTCAGATTAATCTTTATAAAGTCTTCCCTTTTGCCATCTCCACTTGTCAGGTGAAAAGCTGCTCCTTTTATTAATGTGCTGCAGTTGTAAGCTTGGGTGCTTTTTATTCAATTAATTCAATCCTCTTTTCATCCCTTTATACCATTTCAACTCTGGATAGTTTCTCCATTTATCCCCTGCATTTAGTAAAATTACCATGCAGTATCACATGTTCTTATATTATGAAAAATACATATTTTTTAGCCATTGAAAATGTTCTAATAATCAACAATAAAATCCATAGAAAATGTATTAGTAAAATGAGCTTATCAAATTTCCCCACACTAGAGCATTTGCACTCCTGGGCAAATAAATCTCACTTCATAATCCAATTCTCTATAATTATTTTAGCAAGAAACTTTAACTAAAATATGAGTTCCTTAATCTTACCACCTTCATCTTTACAATCAATATAGAAACTTGCAATCATCCAAACAAAATAACCATTTTATTGCACAATCTTGTAACTAGTAATAGGCATCAAGGACTTACAGGTATTTAGTGTTTCTCTTCTCTCTCACATATAGGTTCTTTCTCTCCTCTCTCTTAGGCTAGCTTCTACCATAAGCTTGTCAAAGCTCTAATATCTCCACCACTCAATCATGGGAATTAATGTATCAAAGGGTCTTTCTCTAAGCTGTAATGTTGGAAAGGCAGTAATGAACATGGAAAGAGTAAGCATTGACCACTCAAGCAAAAATGCATATGTAGGAAGTATGTAGAACTATAGCCAACTACTTAGTTTTACATGTATATAATTCATCAATTAGAGCTAAAACTAACATGAATTCAATTCTAATTATCTCTACACACAGTTCATCAGCTGCTATATAAACATGATTGTGAATGCTTGACTAATTCTCTTGTTTTTTTTTTAAGTTCCTTTTTCTCTTTTTTTATTTATATTTTTTCATGCTTTGTTTTTTCTTATCATCATTTCTTTCTTTCTTTCTTTTCATTTTTTCCTTTCAACTTGCTCTTTTTTTTCTCTACTCTTTTTTTTTGTAGAGATCAAGTCTGCAAGCACAGAACTTTACAGCTAATTACTCTACATACTTTCATTGACATTGAATTCAACACCACTTACTAATTCCTTTCAAGCATGTCACTAAACTCTATGTCTACTTAAGAAACTAAATCATGTTCTACATACATAATCATGCATTCTACTCAATTGGTTAATGATGTAAAGATAACAAAAGGAAGGGCTTAAAGTGGTTTGCAAAGGGTCAATTGTTTAAAGTTTGTGTTTCAGTCTATATAAGGTTTAGAACAAATGCCTCTATCATTTACACCTCTTTCTATGCACAAATGTAGCCTCAACAAAGAGCTAGGACAAGTTCTAGAAAGAACTAACTCTAGGGAGTATGCTCTCAGTGTTTAGGAATGAAATAAGGCTAAAAAACTTTCCATCAAAGGTTAATTCCTCTAGCCCATTAGCAAAGACAAAATTATACAGTAAATTGATCTTAATGTCATAAATAACTACTCATTCCTATATTAATCATGCAGAATCATATAGCAAAATCAAAGTTCTCATATATCAATCAAGCTTACTTCTACAACAACCAATGAAAAACAAAATTTTCAATATTCAATTTCTCTACCCAGAATAGATAACGAATCTAATTGCAAAGAAGCTCCAATGTGCAGAAACTTAATTAACAACAATGAAATGTTCACAAAAACAACAGTAATGACACTTGTACAACATCAAATGACATCTAAACTTCCCATACACTTGAACATTGGATTGTCCTTAATGTAAATAGCCTCAAAATGAGCAAAGAGAGCACTAAACAGCAGCAATGGGCAGAAATAAAGGGCAAACTAAGAGCAATGTGACATTGCCTTAAAAAAAGTTTAGACTCATATTCCACTGAAATAGCCCCTCCCCCTACACTTATTCTCAAAATATAATAAGTAAGGCAATTAAACACTCATAGAAGTAATGAAAAGTATATGAGGGAAAGAGACAACCTAAATTCAAGGAGGCTCAAAATTCTCATGGTATAATTTGAGCAAGTGGCCATTAACCTTTGTGCTTTTGCCACTCTCGACATCCAACATCTCAACATACCAAAAGCATAGACTTTATCCACTGTATAACAGCCATACCACTTTATCTTCAACTTCCCATTACCAAATTTGAATAAGGTTTAAAAGAGCAACATTTTATCACTAATATTGAACTCTTTCTTAAGGATTCCCTTGTCATGAATAAGCTTTGCCTTGTCTTTGTAAATTCTAGAATTTTCATAAGCTTCAAGCCTAATTTCTTCCAACTCTTGCAAATGAAAATCCTCTTTTCAATAGCAGCTTCAAAATCCATGTTACAACTCTTGATAGCCCAATAAGCTTTATGTTCAATTTCAACCGATAAATAACAAGACTTTCCATAAATCATCCTATAAGGAGACATTCCTATAGGAGTCTTATAAGTTGTCATATAGGCCCACAATGTATCATTAAGCTTGGTGTTCTAATCCTTCCTTGATGGTTTCACTATTCGTTCTAAACTATGCTTCACCTCCCTATTAAACACTTTGGCTTGTCCATTAGTTTGAGGGTGATAGGGAGTAGACATCTTGTGAACTACCCCATACTTAGCTAACAACCTATCAATGACCCAATCGCATAAATGAAAGCCTTTATCACTACCAAAGCTTTAGGCACACCAAATCTTGCAAAAATGTGGGATTTAAGGAACTTTCAAACTATGGCTGCATCATCCTTCTTTGTTGGAATGGCCTCCACCCATCTTGAAAAGTAGTCCACAGCTAGAAAAATGTAGTTGAAGCCCACAGATATAGGGAATGATCCCATGAAATCAATGCCCCAGACTTCAAAAACTTCACAAAAAGCATAAGATAGAGGGGCATTTTATGTTATTTGCTCAAACCTCCAAACCTTTAACATATATCACACTTCTTGCAATAGGCAAAACAACCCTTGAAAAGAGTGGGCCAGTAAAAACTGGCCTCCATCACTTTCTTTGCTATCTTCTTCCCATTGAAATGGCCACTACAAGATAAAGTATGATAGCCTGAAACAATTGACTCAATTTCTGGCTCTATAACAGACCTCTAAATAATTTGGCCACTACATAGCCTCCACAAAATGGGAGGATCCCACACATAATATTTGGCTTCGCTCTTGATTTTTTGCACCTAAAAACGTGAAAGAGAAGGTGAAGTTAGTTCTGTAGCTAAATATCTATAGAAGCATACCATGGTTCTTTATCAACTAAAGCAAGCAAAACAAAATCTGAAAAATCATCACATAGCAAATCTGAATCAGAAACTCCCCTTGTTCCAAGTAGTAAGCGGCTCAAATGATCAGCCACCACATTCCCAACTCTACTTCTATCTTTGCTGTCAACTATAAACTCTTGTAGCAAGAGCATCCACCTGATTAACCTTGGTTTTGATTGTTGTTTCTTAAACAAAAATTTCACAACAGCATGATTAATGTATACAACCACATTAGAGTTAACAAGATAAGGCCTAAACTTTTCCAAGGCAAAAACAATAGCAAAGATCTCTATTTCAATAGTAGTATAATTCAGTTGAGCACTATCAAGAGTCTTTGAAGCATAAGAAATCACTCTGGACAGTTTATCAATTTTTTGACTCAATATTGCACCTACTGCACTATGGAGGCATCACAATTCAATTCAAAAGCATAATTCCAGTTTGGAGTAATCAAAATAGGTGGTGAAGTGAGTAGTGATTTTAGAGTGTCAAAAGCCTTTTTGCAATCATCATCAAACATAAATTCTATGTCTTTCTTCATAAGATTAAGGAGTGGTGATGTCACCTTGCTAAAGTATTTAACAAATCTTCTATAGAAACCATAACAACCAAGAAAAGACCTCAACTCCTTCAAATTAGTGGGATAAGAAAAAGATGAAATTACCTCCATTTTAGCTTGATCTACTTCTATTCCTTTCTTAGAGACTAGGTGTCCAAGTACTATGCCACTATCCACCATGAAATGGCACTTTTCAAAGTTAAGGATCAGGTTTTTTTCAACATACTTCCCTAGGACTTTGTCTAAACTTTCAAGGCATATATCAAAAGAATCACCATAGACTATGAAATCATCCATGAAAACCTCCATGGATGACCCCAAAAACTCGATAAAGATGGACATCATAGCCCTTTGGAAAGTCCTAGGTGTAACGCCCCAAATTTTGATTAAGGGCTAATGTTGATTATTGAGAATGTAATTCTGAATTAGAGTAGATTATTATGTGTTTTATGGCAATATTAATCAATATACCAAAAAAAAGGAGAAATTGAAAGAATGGAATTATTGGTCATAAGTTAATGATTAACGAAGGAAATTAATTACTAGCTAAGAGAAATATGAGATATGTAACTAAATGGCTAATGGAATGGTTAGAGTAACTAATTTGGTGACCAGCACCATTAGGTGCAGTAGTCACCCAAGTGGCCTTAGGCCACTCCCCCTCCCCCACTTTACGGGTTCGATCCCGTGCCTTATGTAATAAAAAAAAAGAGTAACTAATTTGGTTAATTTATGAGAGCCAATGAGAATGTGACAAGTGGCAAGCTCATAGGTAAGGAGAGTAGAGGAAAAGTCAAATAGGTTATTGTAATATTTCTTTCTCCTCTCTTTCCTTCTTTTTTGGCTGGACATGGAGGGAGTAGGATCATCATCATTTTTCATTCTCCTTCACACTCCATCTCCTACTCTCATCTCTCTCATTCTCTCTCTCCCTGGTTTGGTGCCATTGTTGTAGAAAAATAGAGAGATAAGGTAAGGAAAATGACTTTCATTGCTCAAACTTCAATCATTAAAATTGTTCCTTGAGTTGAGAGCTTTATTTTGATGGTTATATTTTGGCATTTGGTGTTGGTTTTGGACCCTAAAGAATTGTAGAGGTTGGAGAATCAAAAAGTCCCTTTAGAAAAGTTGAAGAGGTTAGTAAAATAAACTTTTCCATCTATATTTCATGCCATTCGATTAAACTTAAAAATTCTGGAATTTATTGCCTTGAATTTCGAAATTGAGAGTCAATGTGTTGATGGTATGTTGTTGTTATGAAAACGGTGCCTTGTTTAGTGTTTTGAATGGATAGTATTGAATTGAAGCTTAAATGTAAAGTTTGGCACTTTGTGTTGGTTGTGTTTTGGGCCAAAAATAGGGCACGTCAATGGGTTGTGATTTTGGTCATTTTGAGATTACCAATATGTTCCTTGTGGAAAATTTTATAGGAATAGGTTTGGTTAATGATTTTGGAGTCATTAGATACTTTGGTAGAAAAGTTGGAAATCTGTCTTGTGTGAACTCTGTTCTGGGCAGTCAGTTTGCACAAAATTTTTGGATGATCAAATGGTGTTGGAAAAATTCTGAAACTTTCCAATCTTAAATTTAACATTCCAAGCTTCAAAATGGAGAAATAATTCATTTCGTTTCGTTTTGTGAACTGAGAATTATGCTTTGTCAAAGTTTGGGACAAAAATTGGACTCTATTTTGGAGCAGTGTTGGGTTTTGTGTAATTCTGGAATTGTTTTGGTGATTTCTAGTTATGGTACATATTTTTCCAGTAAAGAGGACTTAAATAGCTTTCATTTGGCTTTGGAATCACATCATTTTGATTTTTCTAGAATTAGTTATGATATTTGGAAGTTTAGCAAAGAATCAGGGAATTTCTTGGCCGCGGCCCAAACTTTTCTGTCCTGATTCTGGTCGCGTCCCATGGTGGCTGGCCATGGCCAGTGACCTTCTGACCATATTTTGGCCACGGCCCAAGGGTGGGCGGGCCGTGGCCAACCCCTGTGTTCCAGCACTTTGAGTTTTTGAAAAGTGATCTTCAACCTATTGTTTCTCAACCCTTTTGGGCTTTTATTAGAGGCATTTGTAGCTTTTTAAAGGTCATTATTGATAACCAAATCTAAGTGTTGAGAAGTCAATTAAGTATTGGAATAGAGAATAACGCTTCGTCCTTAATTATGACTTTAGGATTTGATATTTTCCTAGAGCGTAGAAGGCCCGTGCCTACTAAAGAACGGAAAGACCAAGGTAGTAACACTTTATCTTATATCATGTATATTGCATTGCTTGTTTGCATTAGTCATTGAATACAGATACAGGGACGTGGCGAAAGCCCAGCCTTGAATACAGATACAGTGAGAGGATGTGGCGAAAGCCCGACCTTGTATACAGTAAAGGGGACATGGCAGTGTGCCCGGCCTCGAATATTGATTGCGGCATTACGACGTATGCTTACTTGCTTTGTTTAATTATGTATCATATACGTATACTGTTGCTACTGGGGTTCTTTGAATCTCACTCTTTCCAAATAACAGTTTTACATAGGGCAGGTGGATCAAGAGGCTGTAATATCCCAAAAAGTGATTTAGGGCTAATGACTTTAAAAGTGGATGTAATTATTGTTGAATAAACACTTTTAGAGAATGTGTAATGGGAATTTGGATATTTTAATAATTCCAATGGATTCTTTGTGAAAATTTATGTGGGAATGATGTTTGGTATGAAAATGGAACCAATGGAAGCAAAGATGCAAAATCTAAAATTCTGTCCAGTGAAATTCTATTCTGGGCAGTCCGTTTGTGTGAACGTTTTTAATGAACAAATGGTATCTAAAAATTCTGAAACTTTCCAGTCTTATAGTTCACATCTCAAGCTTCAAAATGGACATATAATTTGTTCCATTTCGTTTTGTGAACTAGGAGATATAACTGTCCAACGTTTGGGATGGAAACTGAACTCTGTTTTGGGGCAGTGATGAGTTTTATGTAATTCTGGAATTGTGTGGTGATTTTTAGTAATGGCCAATATTTTTCGTATGAATAGTACTTAAATATCTTTCATTTGGCTTTGGAATCACCTCATTTTGAGTTTTCTAGAATTAGTTATGAATTTTCAAAGTTTGGGCAGAAAATCTGCCAGAAAATCCGAAAATGGGAATTATGACATCATCTCAATAAAAGATGACATCGGCTTGGACTTAAATATGTTATCATCGTCCTCAGCTCATTTCTGTAGCACACAGCAGCTGAATGAGGAGTGATAATGTTGAGGTTTGTAGAGAGAGAAAGGAGAAGAAAAATCACAAGGTAAGCCGATTTCTCCGACGATTTAGCTCCTAACGCGTGTAACTCCGATCCTAAGCTACTCCTCTTTGTTCTTTAAGGTTTGGAAGCTCAAAATCTGTTGTTGAGCACTTAGGGTTTTCAGCAATATTTGGGAAAAACTTGTGGGAGCTTGAGGTAACTTCCAAACCTTCGTATATTGTCTATTCTGGCTGCTGTGGGCAATTTAATCGGTGAAATTTCGCCGGATTGCCATTGGTTTTAAAGTTTGGAAATGATGTGGCCTAGGGGTTATGCTGCCCAAATTGGGTCTTAATGTTAGTTGTAACCTAATGTAATGGTTAATAAAGTGATTAGGAGTAGAAAGGAACGCGTTTACGGAGCCGAAATCGTAAAACCCCGATTTTCCCCGGAAAACTCATAAATTTTGGCCAGCTCTAGAAATGGGTCTTAGAGTTGGATTTTCAATGATTTGATGGTTCCATTGAGTTCAGGGGCGAAAATTAGGTGGGGTTACAGTTGGCCACTTTTTCGGAAAAGGCCGAAAAAGCATAATTACGAAAACGCCCCTAAAACCCTTAAAGTGGGGCTGCCAAGGGTAAATTTGTAATTTAACATTGAATTTGATAATTCCGAGTACGGAAATGGATTCCTTGGGCGGAAATATGTTAGGATAGCCCAGATTAGAATTTCAGGAAAAGTGCAACCGGATCGGGTACGGCGGGCCCAGGCCGGGTCCCCATGGGCATTTTTGTAAATTTTCATTATAGACTCGTATGGAACCTATTCTAAGTGTTTGAAAGTAGGAATTGGGGGTAGGAAATTAATCCACCATTCTTGATTTTGTTTATAGGCTTTGATATTTGCCGCCCTCGTGAGCCAACTGCGCCGAAGGACGCCAGGAAAGGACAAGGTAGTGACTCTCTCTCTTATACTTTGTGTAATGCACTGTATGTGTGTTGTATCACTGTTTTATGATGATTTCTAATGCTGCTGCGGTTACAGCTGGTGATAGTTGTCGTTTACAGCGCAAGCTGTCGTTTACAGCGCAAGCTGTTGTTTACAGCGCAAGCTGTCGTTATTGTGATTACAGCGTAAGCTGTCGTGATGTTGATTACAGCAAGAGCTGTCGTATTGTATATACAGCCGTGAGTGCTGTTGTTTGTGGTGAAAACCATGTATCTGTGAATTGCTGCTGCTGTTGCTGTTTGTGATTTATGTACATGCTTTGTGTTTATGCATTGTGTGAGTGGTTTGTTACTACTGAGATTCTCTCGAATCTCATTCTTTCCTATGACTAACATTTCAGACAGGGCGTGTGGCTCAAAGGAGAAGCGGCCAACCCGGAGCACTTAGGATCTTTAGTTATACTAAGGATTTTTGAGATGTTGGTTATCTATTTTAAACTCGGGATTACTGTATATTTTGAAACATGAAGATCATAATCAAGTTTGGATGTGTAATCCCCTAGTAAATACTTATAAACCCTCAGGTTATATATATGTATAGAACCCGGGAGTTACCGGGGATTTAGCTATCCACTCTGATATGTGAATGTAAATCAACTGCACAGGTAATTATATTCGAATGTTTAAAATGAGACCAGGATAGGGGAAAGATTTTGAAAGATTTTTGTGAAAACCCTACGGTATAGTAGGAAGTTTGAAATGAATTTAAACTATCCCACGGTCTTTAAACTGACTTAATTATGCATTATCGGAATATCATTACGTTTTAAAAGTCAGGGGGATTACAGAGGCAAGCAAGTGGTTAAGGGCGATTAGGACTGTCGACAATAGTCTTAGTTAGATATTTTGGTTTTATACCAAACTGGTTATCATTTTGGAGAAATGTATGTATTAAATAGATCATAGTATTATAGTTTTGTGTAATCCCCGGTATGGATATTGAGATGGGCATTGATGCCCTGTATAAACTTTTGGATTAATGTAATTATCCCGAGTGAACGTCGGGAATTGTGCTTATGCTTTAATATTATGATGTGACAAACCGAATAGACCTATTGATTTTATGAATGCATAAATGGAGATCTATTTGTACAGGTTTTGGTAAAAAGTTTTTAATTGTCCCGAATCTCTTATTCAATTATAAAATGTGTTGAAATACTAATCTCGGCTTTGATCGTGGCGAGGGTTACACCAGGAGCGTTACATAACCCAAATGGCATGCACCTATAGGCAAAGGTATCAAACGGGCATGTAAAAGTTGTCTTCTCTTGGTCTTCAAGTGCTATAGGAATTTGAAAATATCCTTAAAAACTATTAAGAAAGCAGTAATTTGTTTTTCCAGCCAACCGTTGCAATATTTGATCAACAAATGGTAAGGGAAAATGATCTTTTCTAGTGGAGTCATTCAATTTTCTAAAATCTATACATACGCTCCACGAATTTTGAATCCTAGTTGATATGAGCTCATTTTTTTTTTCATTCTTAATTACTGTTATTCAACTTTTCTTGGGTACAACATGAACAGGGCTGACCCATTCACTGTCTAAAATAGGAAAAATAATGCTAGCTCCTAACAGCTTTTGGACCTCTTTCTTAACTACATCTAGTATCAAAGGATTTAGCCTTCTTTGGGGTTGTCTAATGGGCTTAGCATCATCATTTAACAAAACTCTATGTGTACAAATAGAGGACTAATTCTAGGCATATCAGCCAATGTCCAACCAATAGCATGTTTATGTTTCTTTAAAATAGCAATTAACTTCTCATCTTCAATTTCAGACAGTGAATTAGATATTATAGCAAGCAATTTATTATTTTCAACCAAATAAATATATTTCAAAGTAGAACGTAAGGGTTTGAATTCCAAATTTGGAGTTTGTATGACTGAAGGAATCAGCTTCTTCAACTCTAATATGCCCAAGAGTGGTGCTTCCTAAAGTAAGTCTACATTTGTCTTGCCAGGAAAAGAATCAGCTAGTAAATTATATAGAACAAAAATTTAATCATTGAAGTGAGTTAAATCATAACTAAACAGCCACTAAGCATGTTTTGCCAAGCTAGATGCTTCACTTCCTTGATTTCTAGACTGATTCTCTAAATAAACTTGCTCCAATTTTTTCCTAAATTGCTCAGTATCTAAAACAACCTCAGAAAAAAGATTATACAGATTCTGAATGGTTTTAAATGAGCCACAATTATTCTTTTGTTTATCAAAATAGTAAGGTGGTGGTAACTTTAGCTTAAATTCCTCTGCCACATCATTGCTAAAAATTAGATTCCCTTGTTTAATTGTGTTACTTTCAGCAGTTACATTTCTTAAAACATAGAAATCCTTATCTGAGAGTTTATCTACATCAAATTTTGTACTAGAGTCTCTAAATTCCTTTCATTCAGCTTGTACTAGAGCTTTTGCCTCTGCAAATTTAGATAGAAATTCCCTGCCACAACTAGCACTTGACAAAACAGAACTAGTATCATCAAAAGAGAGTGAACTATCCCAAGAAAAAGACTCAAGTGTGGGAAATGAGCTATCAACCAAAAATTGATTAACACTACCCAAATCATCACTATTGTCAGAAAAAGTGAAAATAGAATAGGAAGAAAAAGAAGAATTTAGTTCTGGAAAATATGAGTCAGCTAGCATGTCATCTATTTTAGCATCATATAAAGACAACTCATATTTAATAATAGATTCATCAATAAGAGCTTCATTCCTTCATATACATTAAAACTAATAACATGCTCATATACTTCTAGAGTAATGCACCCAACTTTCAAGCTTATGACTATTTTAGCTGCTCTAAGGAATGACCTTCCTAAAATTAATGGTCCTTCTAAACATGAATCATGTGACATGTCAAGAACATAAAAATCCACAGGAAATACCAAATCCTTAGCCTTTACCAAAATATCTTCTAACAGCCCATAAGGTTCTTGCTTCTAGTTAAATAATCATGCTAGTTGGCTTTAAAGAATCAATAAATAGAGTAGTATAAATGGACATAGGCATCACATTGATTGCTGCACCAAAATCAAGAAGTGCACTAGTAATATTCAACTTATCAATTGTACAAGGTACTATAAATGATCTAGGATCAGCACACTTGAGTGGTAAATGAGGGTTAAAAAGAGCTGAAATATTAGAGCACATTTGTACCAATTCATTAGGCTTACATTTTCTCTTGTTAGTGCATAAATCCTTCAAAAATTTCATGTGTTTAGGCATGCATTTTAGAAAATCTAACAAAGGTATATTAATATTCAGCTTGCCAAATAGTTGTAAAGCCTTTTTTTCCCATTCTTCATTAGAAGCTTTTTTACTAAGCAAAAATGAGTGAGGAAAAGGTAAATCAAAAATTTTTACCTCCCTTTTTTTTGGACAATATGCTTAGCTCTATATTGCTTCCCTTGCTCTTCTTATTCATTTTCTACTATAGGTTCTGCTGTAATTAAGCCTTCTCGATCAGGAGCAACATCAAGGCATGCTCTACCATTTTCTTCTTCTCGAGTTACCTTCCCATTATGTTTTTCCAACAACTTTCTTTCCATTTGACTCTCATATTTTTTTGCAACAACAACTTCCTCACAATCTGCATTACTTCCTTTATCATCAAGATGTTTAAAAAATCTTACTAGAACAACTTTCTTTATCTTTTCTAGCAAATCTAACTCACTTCCCAACTTGTTTCCCACTCCTTAGAGTAATTGCATTAAGTAGTTTTGGGTTAATCACTGTATTTGATAGTAAAGTACCCCCCATCTTTGCTTGAACATCTTTTAGAGTGCCAGCAATCTTAGTGACAAAGCTATTGAGGTTTGCTATCTTAGTTTCCCACTACTCAGACTTACTTTCAATAGCAATAAATTTAGAAGTGTTTGTTGCAATGGTGTGATCCATCTTTAGACTCATGTCCTCAATCACCTAAAGAAGCTTAGAGATGTTATCATCATGTTTTGAAGAGAAAACTTCTTGAATGGGAACTACAGCCCTAGATGACTCAGCTATATACATCCTTCCATCAAACCGGTTCTGATTTTGATAATTATTACACCTATTTCCTCCTTCCCTCCACTTAACGTTAGGATACTCCCACAATCCTTCATGATATGCATTAAAGAAAATGTTTTTTTGTTGAACTGATTTAGCCTATTTTGATACATAGCAGCCACTTCTTCATAATGTGTAGGGCATGTGTCACTAGTACGTATAGGGGAAGCACAAAATTCACAAGACGGTCCCACCAAGGCTTGAAAAGTGCCTAAAGGATGACAAGCCTGTTGGAAATTGTGCTCTAAGGGCCAATCATTGTACTTTGAACATTATTATTTTAATGAAATTTCTCCATTCTGTTATCATATTATTTGCATGTTAACTGTGATAATTGTATCCTTGGATAATTCATAAAGATTGTCCTAAAATGTCCCTGGTCGGTCATCTATGCGGGAGCAGAGATGAAACAAGATCAGTATGACTTTGATAAGATATGGAGATACGAATCAAATTCTTAGGCACTTGTAAGAGTACAAGGCGCTGGACCGACCCACTATGAGAAAGCTACATGGATCAAGTTATAAGCTTTTCTCATGTATAACCACATCACAATGCCCTTAGACCTAAGGTCATCATGGATTCCTACATGAGAGTTGTTAAGCTTTGAACTAGTCAAAAGTCACTTTTGACCGAGTGATGATAAAGGCTACGATCGGCCTTAGTGGTTTTTCATGCAGAGGAATATGAATGATCAAGATAGAATTTGTCCCTCACATTAGTAGAGAGATATTACTGGGCCCCTCGATGAGTGAGTCTGAGAAATGTATGGCCATACTATGATGAAAGGAGTTTCTGTCTCTGTTATTAGGCTACTCAGGAATGGAGAAAGTAATGGTCAAGAACAAGAGGATGACATTATCCATGCCTTATCCTTGATCGATATATCGTGTGACAAAAGGGACGTGACATGATTGTATGACAAGTTGCATCATGATAACAATCCTCATATGAATTGGGTAGTCGTAATGTCTTGCTAGAGGCCGCTTGCGACTTTTGGGTTAGTATAGTTATTGGCCCACTGCCAACTTCATATGGGCCTACAGGGTCGCACACAAGAATGGCCCAACACGAGATAATTTTTAATTTAGGGTGGACGAATTTTATATTTATATATATATATAATATAAAATTCATTAATAATATTATATAGATATATATATTTTCGAAATATATATCTTATATATATATATGTATGTATATATATATTATATGATATTATTTTATTTAATAATATTATATAGATATATATATTTTCGAAATATATATCTTATATATATATATATATATATATATATATATATATATATATATATATATATATATATATATATATGTATTATATGATATTATTATATTGTGTTAGTTTTAAATTTAATTTATTAAGATATATTAAATTTAATAACTAACATGATAGAGATATAGTATCTCAGATTTAATTTATGAAGATAAGTTAGATCTAATGGCTCTTTATTTGAATTAAATAAATATGTTAAATTAAAACTATTGGACAGATTTAATTTAAACTGATTTTATTTAATTAGCTCATCAAGATAATTAATTGTTAATTAATTTTGAAATTAATGATGATTAATTTTGAAATTTGAAAATAGCCCTCATAGGTTATAAACTTGATAGAGCAGATATATTCAGTTGCACATGAGAATTGAGAGCCGTAAGTGAAACCCTAGGAGACATTAGAGGCGCTAGCACGCAGTCTCGGTTGGAGAGCATTCGTGTGGATACCGGTAGAGGGAGCGGACCTGACGTGTTGGCTCCTAGAGATCGTGAAAACTCTGAATCATCAAAAAGGTATGAATCCTTCCAACTTGGTTTAAATGCCGTTGATAGATCCTCGATTAGGATCGGTGAAAATTTTAAAATTCTTCCGTTGTGCCTACCAATTCTAATAAAGCCTTGGAATTCCATTCAGCTCCTAACCTTTCAAGCCTCTTATCCATTTTAGTCATCAACTAAACCAGCATGTCTTGTGAATTATTATTTGCAAAAACCTCACGTACACTAGAGGAATCACTTGTATAAAATTGTCGGTTGTTGTTAGCCATAGTCTCCAGCAACTCCCAACCTCTATTAGGCGTCAAAGCAAAGATAGACCCATTTGCAGCAGCATCTATACTAATCTTATAAGAAGGCAATAAGCCTTTATAGAAGTACTGTACCATATTGGTTTTGTAGTATTGATGATTAGGACAATGATTAAGGAGAGTGACATATCTTGTCCAATACTCATAAAGATTCTTGGTCCCTTTGAGCAATTCCATATATAGCTTTCTTGAGCTTTGAAGTTTGTGAAGTAGGAAAGTACCTTAAACATAGGAATTTGAGTTTCCACCAAAAGTGCCGTCCACTCAAGTTCTTTCCAAGGACAGTAAAAATATTGGACAAGTTTGCCCTTTAAAAGCGAGATAAAAAAGGGAGGTGGGACAAGCTGAATGCTTCAGTGAAGGCTGACGAGGTTGTGAGGAAAAGTATCAGGAGGATGAAAGATCATAGCACCAGTGGAGTAAAGGTGAAGAAGAGGTAATGGGCAGTGGGTTTTTAAGCGAGCTACTGTACTTGTTTAATTTATATAGTGGTTTGTTGATTGTTGGGTTGGTGTGCGCATTGTGATAAACACATAATGGCATTGCAAGTAGTGTTCTTTGTTATGAAAATGAAAGTATGCCCTATTTTTGTGTTTTCATTTTTATGCGGGTATTAGATTATGGATTGAACACACATGAAAGAGTAAGTTTGTTTTTTCAAAAAAACATGATACAATGCTTTGTTTCTTGTACGAGAAGGGACATTTGATTTTAAATAGTTCCAATTTGAATGACAAATGTTGTTTAAATAAAAGTAAGCCATGTTTCTGTGTTTTAATTACGTTGTTGGTATTGCCAACCGAACACACATGAAAGACTAACGGAGTTCGCCTATTTTGGATGAGATGGGGTGTGCTCTGTTTGTTGTATGAGCAGTGGCATGTTTTTTGAATTAGTTCCCATTAAAATGAGAAAACTTTTGTAAAGGAAATGGGTGTGGGAAAACTTTTAAAAGTATGGATGAAAAATTGGATGATACGTTGTTTGGAATGACAGTTGGGTGCTTAGCTTTTGCTTCTAGCAATAAGGAGGCTGACTGTGACTATTATTTTTGCCGTGGGAGGAGGTAGACAGAGGCACATTCAATATAGGTCATTTACATTAGATTTTCATACTAAGAGAGCAAACTTGAGGGCTACGATATACAGTAGCAATGCCAATTGCTTTGACCAAATTAGGATGTATCGGGTAACATTTAATAGATTATGTCATATGTTAGACATAGTTGGTAGATTGAGACCCATAAAACATATGTTGGTTGACGAACAAGTGGTAAGGTCTAGAGAAACAGTAAGTAGATACTTTAAACTTATGTTGAATGCGACAATTAAACTGCAATCAAGGCTTTTAAAAACACCAGAGCCAATACCAAAGGACTCAAATGATCACTAGTGGAAATGGTTCAAGTTAAATAAAATCTGAACTTATTTATAACAGTTCAATTATGTGGGATGATTGTATCACTATTAGAGATGAAACTAAAATTTATTTTCTTGTTGTTAGGGTTGTCTAGCTATATTATATGGTACTCACGTGTTCAAGTTCTTGCACAACACAAGGCCTGGTACTGCAATAAAAAAGGAGATATAACAACCATTATGTTAGGTGTATGCTTACCTGATGCCCAATTCATATTTGTGTTTCCTGGGTGGGAAGGGTCAGTAGCATATGGAAGGGTTTTGAGAGATGCTATAAGGAAACCATATGGTCTCTAAGTACTAATTGTTATGTGTGAGTTTTGTAAAAAAATTAGTTATTTGTTTGTCTTCATTTAATCAGTTATGACATTGGTGTGTGATTGGTAAATTGGGTTTATTCAAGAAATTATTACTTGGTTGATGTGGGCTACATGAATTGCCAAGGATTTTTGGCTTCTTATAGATGGCAGAGGTACCACTTTATGAATGGAGACAAGTACAGTAACCACAAGCTCCTTAAGGGTGATTTAATATACGTCATTCTGCAACCCGTAATGTAATAGAAAGGTACTTTGGCAAACTTAAGTTACATTGGGCCATCCTTAGGAGTCCCTCATTCTACTCAGTCAAGATTCAAAACAGATACATCATAACATATTGTTTGATTCATAATCTAATTCGTCGGGAGAATATTCAAGATACTCTAGATGCACTAATTAAGACCTTTAAAGATGCATCTGCAACAAATGAAAACACCCCCATGTGTGGACTAATTTTAGGGACCAAGTGGCGAATGGTATGTTTGCTGCCTATTTGGCTAATTGAGAATTTTGTTAACTATTTTTTAACATTTTGCATGTTATGTTGATGTGTGGGGAACTAGTTTGCCTTATGTCCACTTCATGTAATTCATGTTGCAATTATAATGTGATTAAATTATGTATGACATTATTAAATGTTAAAGTTTTTTTAACATAACAAGTTGTTTGGGATTGTGAGTTTATTTTATATGGAGTAGAGTCAAAATGGAAATAAGACAAAGTTGAAAATGTGGTCTTCAGAGGAGGATAATGTTCTAGTTGACTGCCTTATCACACTAAGGATGGAGCAAAAGTTCATGGCAAAAAATGGTTTCAAGATTGGATATGCTAATTCTTTGTAGGTGATAATGGAAGAAAAAATCCCTGGATGTCAGACTAAAGCATGTCCTCATATAACCTCCTGCATCAAGAGTTTGAAAGGTTAGTGGCAAGCAACATATGACATGGTTTATGGCACTAACACCTCTGGCTTCGGTTGGGATCCTGACATAAGATGTGTCACTGTAGAGAAAGAGGTTTGAGATGAATATGTAAAGGTATATGAAGGAGTTCATGATTTTATCTAAGTTAAAATGTGGTTTAGGAATGTTTTCGTAACTTGTAAATTTGTAAAATGGTTGACATGCATGTGAATCCTAAGGCAAGGGATAGGGTTATGGGTGATGAAGGCATATCCCTTGGCATGATGGAAGATGAAGTGAATCTAGAACAAGAAGACCTTCCGGATTCTCCACATAATGTTGCTACTGATGTGAAATTGTCACAAAGTTTCATGGAGCAGGACCAGCTCTTAAATCACAAGTCTGATGTCTCATCCTCATCAAGGAAGGAGCGTCGCCTGAATAACTCTAAGGTGTTTGCTGAGGTTCTGTGTGAAACTGTTACATCTCTAGACAAAACCATTGTCAATGTGTTCAAAACCTGGGAATTCAAATGTCATTGCAAGGAAGGAAAGATGCACTTGATGTCAAGGGAGCTAACATGTACTATACACTTTTGGGCATTGGTGACTTAACACTGAATGAGCTCAATGTAGCTCATATAAAAATTGTTACATTTGAGCAACTCCTTAACGCGTTTGAGAGGATTCCTTAAAAATTGTTGCATTTAAGCAACTCCTTAACTCCTTAAAAATTGTTCCAAGGGAGCTGACTTGTACTATGCACTTTTAGGCGTTGGTGGCCTAACACTAAATGAGCTCAATGTAGCTCATATAAAAATTGTTGCATTTAAGCAACTCCTTGACGCATTTGAGCGGATTCCTAAGCAATTTAAAGTCTCTTGTATACATACCCTATTGCAGTAGTAGGTATATGGTGAATGATTAGTACATGGTTTTTAGGTCACTGAAGTGCGACATATGTCATTTACGATGGACAACCTTTTGTAGTAGACTTTATGTCTTATCAGTGACAGTAGTATATCAGTACCTTTGGATTAGTGGTGCAAACTTTTATACATTTTTAGTAAATGATGACAAAATTGAACATTGGATAATGCTTGTATCCATGCCAAGTACTACTTACATATTTTGGTAGATATGATGTAAATCAGTACCTTGTGTATAAGGACGTCATTAATACTGGTGCATTGACTATAACGTGTTTTTTTTTTGTGAAGACCATCTCTATAATGACGTTTGAATGTAAAATTTGCTTATATTGAAATGAAGTATTCAAGTTTGAGCATGTACATTTGTGATTACAGGTTTTGTGATTAAAATTGTTGATGATTGTTACTAGCTGATTTTGTTAGTATAGATGTTGTCAAGATGGTTTCAATAAAGGAACACATCTACATTAAGAACACTAGAGTCCATAAAACATAAAATCCATCTCAAGTGGAGATGCCATCACTCAAGTGCAGTAAGAAATCACTTAAGTGATTTTCTGCTTCACTCTAGTGATATGAGAATTCACTCAAGTGATTTGAGGAATCACTCGAGTAGAGGGAGAATTGTGCAATGATTCCTCACTTCACTCGAGTGACTTCTCACATCACTCGAGTGATATGAGAAAACCAAATTGAATTCTCACATCAGTCTGAGCCTTGCCAGAATTCACTTTGAATGCTTACATCACTTAAGTGATATAAGCAGTCACTCAGGTGAATTGTCAGTTCACTCAAGTGAAAAGAGATATCACTCGAGTCATATCTCACATCACACAAGTAATGAGAGAAATCACTTGAGTGATTTCTCTTTGTTAACAAATCACTCGAGTGATTTGTTGTGGCTGCCATAACTCTTTAGTTCCTTTTAAGAAACCTCTCCTATTCAACTTCCCATCAATACGTCTTGCTCCCTTATACTGCATTTTCTTCCTCTTTCTCTCAAAAAGCTGTGTTCATCTCTTTCTCTCTTGCACGATTTTCATTAAAGCCATGGCCAAACCTCACATACCCACAGTTTCCCCTAATTGACGGTGTCCTCCAGGAGACAAACCAACCTTGCTCCGATAGCTGTATTCTCAAATCACTGTTGCTTGCTTCATCCTTCAATCGTTTGATAAAGCCCTCTGCTCCCCGTGATGGCTAGAACCAAAAGGCCAAACATGGAGAAGGAATCATTTCCTCTAACTATACCTCCAAAAAAGAAAGCAAAGACAACCAAGACTCCTAAATTAAAGCCAGAGGTCTAACACACTAAACCAACGGTTGCACCACTTAGAGCTAAATGAATCATCATTCAATAACCTAGAGAGACTAGGTCTATGGCAAAAACTACTCTAAAGGGTAAAGGAAAAGGAAGATGGTTCCAGAGCTAGAGGCAAATACACAAGTCGCTGCCTACACCGCCAGACTAGTATCAGCGCGATTAAGTGGGGCACAAAGTTCTGAACCAAAGGAATCACAATATAGATCTCCTTCATATGAAGCCACTCATACCCAAACTACACATGGTGCCTCTGCTTCTGCCCTACATTCTGAGAGTGAGACAAAGCAAGCACAAATTCTGACTCATCCTCCAAACTTCAACACAAGTGAACTCAAGGTGGTGAGCAAAGCAGCCTTTGATTCTGATTTCAGTAAAAGACAATCATGTCTGTTGTATATATGGATTTAGTTTACTTGAAGAATGATTATCAGTTAGATTTATACCCATATTTAGGACACTACGACTCTTGGTAAAGTCTGAGGATACCTTATAGCCCCATTGTCGTCAAGATTTTCTATAGTAATATGAAGATAGTTGATTAGTTGGATGATGAGGGCAAAATCAGTGAGGAGAGGTTAGGGGATATAAGGTTACTTTGTCTACAGACCTCATAAACTAATATCTGGGCATTGAGGAGGTCCCAAGTGGACCTTTTAGAGATTTTAGCCCACATGATCTATATGAAATCATTAGGTCGGAGGAGCCTATTGCACCTTTGCCACAGACACCAAGTGCTTTCATTGATCTTTAGAGGGTTATCTTCTATATCTATTTCCATAGTATGGTGAACAAAGCTAGGAATTTCTCTCATATTACGAGGAAAGATTATCAGATAATGGCTTTTATACTTTCTAAGGATCACCAGAACGTTGGTGATCTCATTTTTCAAGAGATCAAAAGATTTAGATTTCACTCCATGAGGACCATTACCATTCCCTTTCCTCAGCTAGTTTGCTTCTTTCTCTCCCTACATAACATTTGGTATTTGGTTCCTGATAAGGAGAGGGTAAAGATTCCCAGGTTTGGGAAGATTCATTTAGGGAAGATGGGTATTTTAGTGCCTCTTAGATCACCTAAGGCTCACAGTGAGCATTCTCCAACACAGAGTCAAAGCAAGACAATCGGATGGAGCCATCACCTAGCAGGCCAGATGAGGCATAGTCTTATAAAGCAGGGTCTCCAGGTCCCTCATTTAGAGGAGCCACCATGCATACTTATATCCAAGATGCCCTTCAGTCGGCAATCTTAGAGTTAAAGAAATCTAATACCTACTTGGTTGACAAAGTTGACTACCAAGTTTGAATATTAGTGGAGGCAGTCAACCACAATTTCAAACTGCTATTTGACCTCCATGCAGCTTAGGCTAATAGGATACAGATAATTAAGGAGATAATTCAGACACATCTTAGCATACAATTTCTTGAGACATCTACAGCCACCACCTCTGCTGATGCTCCTACACGTGTTCCTGACACCACTACTACACATCCTGATACGCCCACCACACTTCTCGATACCACTACCACCATCCACATACCTCCTCGTACAACTACCTCACTTTCTGATACATCAACGATCCTTTCTTATACCGCTCACACAATTGGTGATACCATTCATACACTTCCTATAGCCGCCGCCACCACTTCTAATACTACCACCATCATACTCATCTATGATTCCCTTCCAGCAAGGGATCTTCCTCAAGAAGATCCCTTTATCCAGTCTCCATCTCACTCCTTACCTACACATTCCCATCACTTTGACTCTAGTTCTCATATCAAATAGATTGAGATTCTTGATAAGAAAACAACTTTTAAGGTTCCTACATCTAATCCTAGTCCTACAACCAAGCCACAGGCTGCTTTACCTTCCTCTCCTACATTTACTCCACATTTACCACATTCCTCCTCTCCTGACCACACCTTTATCCCATTTGCTCCTATGACTGTCATAGTTCCTTCCACACTATATACTTCTCCGACCGATGATGATCCTATTCCACCACCTACTCCACTCCATGTCAATTTGCCATAATCCAATATCACCTTTCCATCCCCTTTCACCCTTTCCACATATGACAAAAAGGGGAACACTCCAGGGGATCCTTCTAGCTAAAGTGTATGACATCTTTAGTTGAATGTTTTCTTTATGTCTTCTTTCACTTATTATGTCATTTCTCGCATTGTATATGTCATTTGTCTTGTAAGATATGATTGTCCTATCATTTTGTACTAATTTGCTTATGTAATGATATGATGTTATGAAATTCTGCCTTATGGAATTGTGCCTTTCTGCCTATTGATTGTATTTGAAACTTTTTCCCCACCAATATTTCACTATCCTACTAAGGTTGATCACCTCATGAAATTATTTTCCAAAATCAATATCACTTGGATGATTATGTTCCAAAAGAATTGAGAGTTCATGGACTGGCATAATAGAATCATTGGTAAGGACTCCAATGATTTTCTAGACAAAGTGGAAGTGACACACATCACTCGAGTAAGAGATTAAGGATCACTCTGGATCACTCGAGTGAAGAAATTGATCACTCGAGTGAAATTAAGAATCACTCAAGCAATCTGCTAGAACACTTCATAGTGTTAACATATTGACCACTTGGGTATACGCCCACTAGCCAGTGTTGTTGATTATTGAAACAAAAATTCACCGCCTTTTTTACATTATTTAATTATAAGGGTATTATGGGTATTTCCCAATTTCTTCCAACTTCACTGACTCCATTTTCTTTCTACCAAACATCTTATTTTCCCTCAACCTGTGTTACCTCCCTACGTCTACCAAACAACATACCTTTTAATATTCCCTCCCAATTTTCCCTTCCTTTCCTTTCCCTCTCTCATTTTCCTTATACCAAAAACTGGCCCTTAATTTCAAAATTAACTGCATTAGCATAAAATCCTCTAGGAGCACAATGAACAAAAGCATCATTAATATCTCTCATACTCCTACTATCATCATCTATCATTATTCACATTATGAGTATCCAAAAATTCTTCTTCAACAGATTCAGATGCACTCAAATCAACAATAAATGCAAAAGTAGTAGTGTGTGCAGATTGTTCCAAATGTGCAACAATATTTGTCTCAATCTTCATAACTTTCTTTAGTTCTCTTATGGTCTTATTTAATCTAGATCATATAGTAGAACATCCCCTTTTTTGGTCATAAAACTTAGCAAAGTTCCAATTCAGATGCTCACAACAGCAAATCAGAGACTGGTTCTAGTCTTTTTAGATAGAATAATGAAATCCTAATGAAACAAAACCACTGAAAACACAAGGCTAAATCAAAAACAAATTAATTAGCGCCCAAACAATTGAAATCTAAGGAAATTAAGCTCCCCAACAACAGCACCAATTTGATTAACTCTATCGTATGACTTATCAAAATACTAGGACACTTAATATGTAATATGATAGTGCAACCTAGGTCGATTCTCTTGAGGAGCTACAAATCCTTGAATTACAGTCGACTGAGTGCTTTAACAAGTTAAGAATTTATGACAAGCATTGCTGAAATCGAATTCATTGATCATCATTTATCCTATTAGCTAATCTTTTTATAATTTCTTTTCAGAAAAAAGAAGAAAGCAAAATGTTTTTAAGAAGAAAAATTTAGAGATGAGATTGACTTCCCTAAGAGTCTCGCCTAGCCTTCATTGTCTTCCTATTTAATTAAGTTAATCCAAAGAGAAGAATCTAATTCTACTTCCAGAGATTGATTAACGGAACCAAATGCATTTAGAACTCCTAGAAGAATATTCAACAATACTCATTGCAAATCAATCAATTCAGTCACAAAATCTAATTTAAACAAATCAAACATCAAAACTGAATATACTCTTAATTAGAGAGCATTAAACACCTAAACACATGACAATCCATAATCATGACTTATTAGCCACGAAGAAATACAAAATCAAAAGAATCTTATATCAAGATCCACAAGTTATGAATAGAGACAAGTTTGATCCTAATCTAAGACATTAAATAGATTTACTCCCTTCAAGAACAATGACTCGGCGCTGGCTCCTCTCTTAGGGAAGATTGAAGGTCTAGCTGCTCATGGATTTGGAACCAGCTTCAACAAATTGGAAATATGCTTCGCTCATAGCTGCCTCGCTAGAATCCAAGAAGAATCGGCGATCCCGAATTGAAGGTGAGTGGTTGATAGATCTTCCTTCCGTCCGTCTCGCATCCCAGCTATGTTCCAGAGAGTTCCCCCACGTAACAAAGATACCAAAGCTACTCCCCCGTTCGTTTTTTTCTTTCCAAACGCAGACTCAATCGCCGGGTCCATAAAGTGTTTTTCAAAGAGTTAGTGTATCCCTCCTGTTATTGTCCGCAAGTCTCCCAACCCTCCTGCAGCTTTTAGATTAATCTTTGCAAAGTCTTCCCCTCTTGCCATCTCCACGTGTCAAGTGAAAAAGCTTCTCCTTTTATCAATGTGCTCTAGCTATAAGTTTGGATACTTTTTATTCAATTAATTCAGTCCTCTTGTTGTCCCTTTATGCCATTTCAACTCTAGATAGTTTCTTCATTTATCCCTTGCATTTAGTAAAATTACCATGCAGTATCACATGTTCTCATATTACAAAAAATACATATTTTTTAGCCATTGAAAATGTTCTAAACAACAATAAAATCCATAGAAAGTGTAGTAATAAAATGAGCTTATCATCCATATAGAAAATCCAACAAATTTAGTGTTCTAGAAGTGTGGCCATAATATGTCAATTTTGAGTTGACGTCAGAAATAATGGGTACATGATTTTTAATGGTCAATGTAATATCCTACGTTCCAAGTTTTTTAGTTTATTTTTTCCTTCAGGTCACTAGTTCGCAGTTAAAATGAGAGATATTTACGATTTATGATCATAAAACAATATAGTTCTGTATTTTTTCATACTTTAAAAAATAATAAAAGCACACAATTTTGAAGTAATTTTCCTTGGCTGATAACAATTCGATCAAACAAATTTGATTGGCTGAATCAGTTATTTGGAATGATTATCTTGTAAGCTAACTGAATCAAACGATAAGCAAATTAATCAATATTTTTGTCCAGAGAAAAAAAACCCAGTGGTATAGAAACCAAACTCAAATGTGTTTATACAAATTCTTGATGATTTACAATGAAAAACAACCCCCTATTTATACTAAAACTAAAACCTTATAAATTCTTAAAATAATACATAAGTCAGTTTTGGCAACCTTCACCAAACTTCTCAACGTCAGTGCTTACATCACTGTATGTCAACAATGGCTGCTTGTTCACATTATCTGTTTTCATCCTCTGTTCTGTTTCGTTCACATCCTCTGTTCTGTTTTTCCGTTTCTGTTTCATTCTCCCGGGGTTGGACAAGACTCGTCCTCGAGTCACAAACAACATCATCATCAATAAATGGAGATAAATCCGAAACCTTATGCTTAAGTAAAAAGGACTTGGACTTATTTTTGATTTTGATGTGTTTATCTGGTGGCAATGGTTCGAGCTGAATCTTCACATCATCCTTCTGAAAGGAATATGTGTTTGCATACCCGTCGTATAGAGCTCGTCGATCATATTGCCAAGGTCTTCCCAAAAGAAGATGACAAGCGTCCATCGGAACAACATCACACCAAATTTCATCGTGATACCTTTTTCCAATAGAAAAAGTAACAAGGCATCGTTTTGACACTTTGACTACGCTTCCTTTATTGAGCCATTGGAGCTTGTATGGGTACGGATGGTTGTGAGTTGGTAGTTGTAACTTTTCTATCATGAAGTTAGAGACTACATTTTCACAGCTTCCGTTGTCAATAATGACGTCACAAATTTTACCTTGAGCGGTGCAACGAGTATGAAAAATGTTGTGACGTAGCCAAGGCTCTTCTTTCACTGTGGCTGTATGCAAGCTTCGTCTAATCACAAGTGTTTCACCTTGATCAGGAGGAATGACTTCTTCATCAAAAATTGGCTCTTCGTCAAAGATAGGTTCTTTGTCGGGTATGAGCTCCTTTTCTTCTTCAAAAACTGCAGAAGTTTCCCCTTCAATAATAGTAACAACTCTGCGGGTAGGACATTCTGAAGCGATATGACCGAACCCTTGACATTTGAAGCACTTAGGTGCTTTGGAGCTAAATTCTTTGATAGCCTTTAGTGGAGGCTTGCTTGAAGAGTTAGACTGATATACTTGTGTAGGCTTGCTTGAAGAGTTATGCTGATGCATTTGTGGAGGCTGATGCATGTGTGCTTCATGTTCATCAAAAGGAATTTCGATAGAGGAAGACGGTTGAAACGGAAACCTTTTGGGCAACTGTTTCTCAATACGGATGGCTAGACGAATGACGTCGTCCAGAGTCCAGTATTGTTGGAGTTGTACCGGATGAGCAATGTTGATATTTAATCCTCCGATATAACGGGCTATTGTTTGCTCCTCCCTCTCTTGGATATCACACCTCATCATGAGTTTTTCAAATTCCCTCGTATATTCTTCTACAGACATAGCCTTTTGGCGAAGATGATGTAACTGAAGGAAATTATCTTGATAATAATTTTCTGGAAGAAACTTACGTGAGAGCTCGCGTCGCATCTTGTCCCACATTCGTATCTTGCTTTTTCCTTCTCTTTCACGCCTTCTTTTGAGATTCTCCCACCATATAGATGCATGTTTCTTTAATTTCATGGCGACAATTTTGACTTTCTGCTCATCGGGAATCTCTTTGTACTCAAAGACTCGTTCAACTGTTTGTAACCATTCGACAAATTCGTCTGGTTGGAGTCTTCCTTCGAATTCAGGAATATCTACCTTAATGTCATTAAGGCGGAATGACTGTTGTTGAGGACGATGGCGGTAGTCAGTGGAAGACGAACTATTGTTATCTGAATCATTCTCTGGATATTTACTACGAGATTCTAGCATGGCTTGCTGCGTTTGTACAGTAGTTTTCAGTTCTTGTATCCGGCGTCTCATCTCGTCCATCTCAATCTCGCGTGTGTTTCTGCGTCTTGGAGGCATTTTTGGAATTGTTCTTGTGAGGTTAGGTATAGGATGGAAAAGTATAAGGATAGGACCGGTTTTTATGGTAAGTAAATGATAAAACTGGAAATTTTATGGACAAATGGGGTAGAAAGGTAATTTCTTAACTTTCAGGGATAAAAATGTAATTTTGGCAAAAATCTGGGGTTAAAATGTAATTTTCAAAAGTTTTGGGGGTCCAAAATGTAATTTTGGCAGAAATTTGGGGCCAAAATGTAATTTCAGAAAGTTTTGGGGTCAAAAATGTAATTTCGGCAGAAATTTGGGGTCAAATGTAATTTCAGAAAGTTTTGGGGTCCAAAATATAATTTCGGCAGAAATTTGGGGCCAAAATGTAATTTCAGAAATTTTTGGGGTCAAAAATGTAATTTTGGCAGAAATTTGGGACGAAAATGTAATTTCTGAAAGTTGGGCTGACTGGGATTGATGACGTGGCAGTTATGACACGTGGCAGTCAGTGATTGGTCCACGTTGCGTTGACTGATGACGTGGCTGCTGATTAGACTGGGTGACGTGGCAATGCTGACGGTGCCGCTGGCGTGGCGCTATTGACACGTGGCGCAATATGATTGGACAGCGTGGCGTTGACTGGTCAACCGTGATGACGTGGCAGCTGACTGGGTCGTCTTCAACCTCTGGACTCCGGCGACCGTCTGAAATTCCGGCGACTTTTCCGGCGACGTCCGTGGAGGCGCGTGGAGGTGTTTTTCGGCGGTGACCGAGGCTATTCCTAGGTTTTTCGGCCTTCTGAACACGATGGTGAGGTCGGTTTCTTCAAAAAACGCTCCGAGAGTGGAAATCCGACACCCCCTTTTTCTCACGTTTTTTTTTTTTCTCACCCACTCCTCACTCTTTCGCTCTCTGGCTCTCTAGAACTCAGCTCTGGTACCAAAATGGTATAGAAACCAAACTCAAATGTGTTTATACAAATTCTTGATGATTTACAATGAAAAACAACCCCCTATTTATACTAAAACTAAAACCTTATAAATTCTTAAAATAATACATAAGTCAGTTTTGGCAACCTTCACCAAACTTCTCAACGTCAGTGCTTACATCACTGTATGTCAACAATGGCTGCTTGTTCACATTATCTGTTTTCATCCTCTGTTCTGTTTTGTTCACATCCTCTGTTCTGTTTTTCCGTTTCTGTTTCACCCAGTCTCATTCGAGTTTGTATATAAATGCATATGACTTGTATGCCTCCTCATTTGTGGTCTTGTGGAAGTGAATTTCCCAGCAATGTAACGGACATTTCCTTCCGCCTGAGGAAGCATAGCGACAAAGGGCAAGCCTGGGTTGGTCAAAACACTTTCCCCTTTCGTTAGGAGCACTTAATGCTGTTTTGACCTTTACACGGAAGTTTCATGGAAGCTTTGGTGCGAAACTTTGAAATCTTCCGAGTAGAGAGACCAATACTTATAATGTGATACAGAGATAGCAAATGTCATTTTCCCCTAGACTTTGCATGAAGCTTTCACTAAACATACCTGGAAACTTCGCTGCTACTGTCTTTAAAGGTAGTCCTCTTTCACCTTCAACTTCAACTTCAACTGCAGAGCAGTACTTTTTAACAGCATCTGATCATACAATAACAGTCGACATTAGAAGGTCCAATGGATCCTCCTACAACTCCAAGGTTACTGATGCTAGCTCAAAGAGAAGCATGGGAGAAGAGAATAGAGAGTATGAAAAATCGAGAGAGAAAACTTACTAGTTTGCATCCTCCTGCACCTTCTCAATCCAACCACTTGAAGGAAGAACTCGGAGCATCAAAATTAATGGCACCTGAGTTGTTTTGGGCTATTAAAAGAAGAGATGTGTCTGATAACGTGTCTAACTTACTTACGGTGTTAGAGGAGCTAGTTTCGGAGGATGTAATGCATGTATCAGACATCATGGAGCAAGTCACCCGTGGAGGAAACACCATACTTCACCTAGCAGTTCAAAATAGAAGCCAAGAGATTTTGCGGTTAATTGCTAGTCACTTCCCTCAACTGATCACAAAGACAAACATATCAGGAGATACGGCTCTTCATCTTGCTGCTAGAAATAAGGGCGATCGCTTAATCAAAATAATACAAACCTGTTATGCAGAACGTAGGTTTTCTTCTGGAAGCCCAATTTATGATGAAACAGAGATGAATCTGTTGAGGTTAAAGAACGAGATTGGAAACACGGCATTGCATGAGGCTGTGAGCGCACTCCATCTTGAGGGTGCTCGCCTCTTGTTTCAAACAGATAAAGATGTGGCGAATTATCTGAATAACGAAGGTAAATCACCATTGTACTTGGCTGTTGAGACTGGGCATGATGATATTATTGATCTTTTGCTGCAAGCTCCATTACAGAATCGGGAGAGGCACCATGGAACCTCCCCACTCCATGCTGCTATTATGGCTATGAGTTCAGGTAAAGTGAAATGGTATAGATGAAAATTTACAGAGCAATCTGAAAGAAAGTGCCACATATTTCATGCCTGATTAAACTTCTATACAATATTCTCTGCAGTTCAAATAAGCAAACATAAATTTCAACCCTTGGTCGATGGTTGGGTGGAAGACATAGCCACAAATTTTGAGGCTTCCCCAGCCAAAGGAAGAATGAATTACTGTGGTATGATGAATTACTCTGATTTCAGTTAAGTTATATCAGTTTCACAAATTTTAAAATCTTAAGCAAAATTGCATAATACCCAATTATAATTGCAAGACATAAGATCATGGCTCTAGAGAGGGAAGACGAAAGTAAAAGGAACCAAAGATTTTGAGGCATTTGATTGTTTGAATTTCCTTTAAAAAAATCCTTCATTTTTCTATTTTCAATTCAAATATATTAGGTTTTATTCATAGTTCTACTTTTATGCATTTTCAGAGAAAATACTGAGAAAAAATTGTGAACTAGTCCACTTGAAAGACCAAAAAGGTGGGACACCCCTACATTTAGCAGCATCCACGGGAAATCTTGAAGTTGTGCGTACAATCTTCAATTCATGTCCTGCCAGTGCCCTAGAGTGGGATCTAAAAGGACATCTCCCTATCCATATTGCTAGCAAAAAAGGTCATATTAATGTGGTTAAGGAATTTGTTCAAAAACCAGAACCATGGTTTGATCCAATGGACTCCCTGAATCAAAAAGGTCAAAATATCCTTCACATTGCAGCAAAAAATGGGAAAGACAAATTAGTAAAGTATATATTAAGAGAAAAGAAGCTTGAGAAGCTACTAAACATGAGAGACAAGAATGGGAATACCCCATTGCATTTGGCTTCAAAGTACTTGCACCCAAAGATATTGCTATTGCTGACTCAAGAGAAGAGACTCAACATCAACCTAGTGAATAAAGAAGGCCTCACGGCACGTGATATTGTTATGCTCAGAAGAAGAACACCACCAACTTTTAGAGAGGTATGATTAGATGCAGCCTGCATTTACTTTAATAACGAACTAGTAATTTTCCAACAAAGATACAATCCATCTTTGTTCTTATTTTTATCAATGCAGATGAAAAACTATTTAATAGGGATGATCAAAAGATTCCTCTCTGTGTTATCTACAGTTTCTATCATTCACAATCTTGAAATCTATTGGCGCCCCCTTGAGTGAAAATGGAAGAAGAATCAGGCGTTCACATGAACCACCTCAGATTAAATGGATCAAAGATCGTGTCAGCACCATCTTACTCGTAGCAATATTGGTTGCCACTGTAACCTTTGCTGCTGCTTTTACTGTGCCTGGTGGTATCTATGGCCCTGATGACAAGGACACGAAGAAAAGAGGCATGGCCACTTTTCTTAACAAAAACATGTTTCAGCTGTTCACAATCTGTGATGTGATAGCTATGTATAGCTCTACCATGGGATCTTTCATTCTTCTATGCGCTCAGCTTGGTGACTTCCATATAGCATTCAGTGTCACATACTTTGCTTTATATTTGGTGGGTTTGGCTCTGATTACAATGTCAGTTGCATTTATGGCCGCAGTACATCTAGTAGTAAGCAATGTTTATTGGCTCGCTAACACCGTGATGATTATTGGAATCATATTTCTTTTGATGTTTCTGGGTGTATTTTTTCTTCTAATATTCCCGTTAGGAGAACGTGCTCTTTTCTTTCATCACATCTCTAACTTTATTTTTAAGATGATCATCCCATTTTCAGGAAGTTACGGAAAGTTGAATGGGAATGTTAAGGTTAAGAAGATGAAAGCAATGGATGAATCAGAAAAGAGCAAAGACAAAGAGGACACCCAGTGAACGACAGAAATGCCTGTTAGACAATGTACTTTTTAGGCGCTTTACAAAAATAGCAATCAAAAGAAAGGGAGGATTGTACAAGTTTGGCTCTCATCTTAGAGATCAAGTCTTGGACTATTTGAAATTTTTATGTCATAGTTGTTTGATTATAACTAGATTAGGTTGATTATTATCATAAACTATTTGCCACTTCATTGCTTAATTTTTGTTTTGGGGGTGATACTTCATCAGTTAATTTGATAGAAGAATTTTCAAGTTTGGTTTTATTTTAACTTTAAAGATTAGAAGGATGATGTAAAACAGATTCAAAACACTCAGACTCACTCAGATTAGATCCAAACAGTGAAGATTTAGACGATAAAGGCAGATGTGTACAAAAGGGGTCCCCTGCCTCTTATTTCAAAATGATCAGAGATGTACAATTCTCCGTTTTTGAGTAATAACAATCCCAGAACATTCAGTTCTCTCTCTTCTCTCTTCTTCTTCTTCTTCTTCTACTTCTATTCTTCTAATACTACCCTAACACACACTCACTCAGATTAAATCCAAACAGTGAAAATTTAGATGATAAAGGAAGAAACAGGGGAAAGGAAAAGTGCAGAAACAGAGGAGGAGAGAAACTGATGAGGGGGGAAACAGAATGGTGGGGGAAGAATCAGAATCTGAGGGGGGGAGAAAGAGAGACGGTGAGGGAGAGAAAAGAGTTCACATAGGCATCATAACATCATTCATTCAAATCCATCGCAAAATACATAAGGGACAGACATGTATAGGCTGAGGTTTCCTTCTCATGAAGGATAGCTCACAACTTGCAAAGCTTTCTTTCCTACGAAGAAAGTCAGCCACTTGCAAAATACAACAAAACAAAAGGTTCAAAATTAATTTCAGCTTCCCTTCCTACTTGTGAAAACAGATAGTGATACAGAATTGTAATTTTGTATAGCAAGGAAGAGAGAAAGAGAGGGAAAGAACCAGAAATAGAGAGGTAGAAGAAGAAGGAGAGACAGAGGAGCAGAGAGAGAGGGAACGAGAGAAAGAGAGGAACAACAACTATTCATTAGCATCATCATAAGTCTGAATTACATCAGGGACTAGACTCCTATTTATAGGCAAATCTGACTTAATGATCAAGTTAAATCTAAACTAACTAACTAACTCTCCTAACTAATTCTAATAGCCAACTTTAACTAACTGAAATTAACCAACTTTTTTGTCTTTATTACATTTATATATCAATGCCCCCCTCCCAAAAACATCCTTGCCCTCAAGGATAATTGACAACAAAAGACAATTTCAAAGATCTACAAAAACTGAGCTAGCAAACTTTTGAAAACAGCTGCTAGCTAGTGAAAGTTTTGTGGCTTGGAATCTGGGAAGCAGAAGCTTTTTCCTTCAGATTGTGTTTAATTCTGCTGCACACTTCACCCTTTAGGCATTTTCTTGTCTTTTACTCTTAGAGAGCAAAACCTTCCATAGAACATTACAATCAACTTTCCCTTGAACCATAGTTCCAGCAGAGTTCTTGTACAAGAGAGTTTAACATGAAAATACCAATGAATAGACATGCATACAGGCTTGGCTGAATTCACCCACTGCTGCAATGAACTTGGGCCATTTTCTTGAAAGTTAAAGCCCATGTTCTGATCCGATAAGGCCAAACCAAAGGTGTCTCCAAAATACTCTTGACACAGATGAAATGTTATCCAGCTGTAATCCTCCAAAATACTTCTGCAGCTTAAAGAGAGTGGCATCCAGCTGTATGTTTGACTGTTGTAAATCATCTTTAGTCAGCCACGCACACTTCTGCACACTCCACAAACCTGGTTTCATACTTTTTGAAACATTTGCATAACTATTGCTAGAGAAAGTCCTTCGGCCAAACAACAGAAACAGGGCCAGAGAAGAAGAAAAAGAACTTAGAGGCAAGAAACAGACAAGAAGTGACCCGCTGACTCCAGATGCCATTTTTGCATTCTTCCACGTTTCTGGGGGTGCGAAAATTGCTTTCAAGTTCAGGCATTGAGAGCTCCCCCATACCAGAATTCATGTTCGAATCTTTGTTTCTTTTGTTGCATGCGAGAGGCCCATCGTTGACCCCAGAAAGGCTGAACACTTCTTCCTTCCATCATTTCTGCCTTCAAGCTCTATCACTTCTATTTCTTCTCTTATTCCGTTGCATTCTTGGGAGGAGTCCGAACAAGATTCTTTCTTTCCCAAAAAAGTGAAACAGAACAGAGACGGAAACAGAACAGAGACGCCAAAACAGAGAATGTGAACAAGCAGCCAATGTTGACAATGCAATGACGTATGCACTGACGTTAAGAAGTTTGGTAAATGGTTGCCAAAACTGACTATTGCATTATTTTAAGGGATTTATGAGGTTATGAATTTAGTATAAATAGGTGTGAGATTTTCATTGTAATTCATTAGAGAATTGATGAAGAATTTGGATAAACATATTTGAGTTTGGTTCCTATACCATTTTGGCATCAGAGCCTTGTTCCAGAGGGAGAGAAAACGAGAGAGTGAGGAAGAGGATTGAGAGAAAAAAACGTTGAGAAAACAGGGTGTGCGAATTCCATCCTGCCGATCTTTTCTCGAAATTCTGACCACACCATCGTGTTCAGGAGGTCCCAAAACCTAGAACAGGAGTCGGCCACCACCGTGAAACGCTGTCACGCGCTCTCACGCGCCTCACCAAAAACCCACGCGCCGTCAACGGAGCTCACGCGCCGGCCACGCGCTACAGAAGGTTGAAGACGACTGCCACGTCATCAGTCCACGTCATCTGACACGTCAGCTTAGTTGACCCAGTCAACGACACTCTGTCCAATACGATATCGACACGTGTCCAAGTCGCCACGCCAGCAGCACCGTCAGCCGTGCCACGTCATCGTGTCCAGTCATCACCCACGTCATCGGTCAACGCCACGTGGACCAATCACAGACTGCCACGTGTCACTGTAGCCCAGTCAGCACACGGTCAGCTTGCATTTTGTTAAAATTACCATTTTGTGCCCTAAATGTTGCAATATTTACATTTTGACCCCTAGAAAATTGCTGAAATTACATTTAGGTCCCTGAACTTTAGGAAATTACATTTTGACCCCTAAACTTTGCCAAAATTACATTTAGGTCCCTGAACTTTTAGAAAACTACATTTTGACCCCCAGATTTTGCCAAAATTACATTTCCGCTCCCCAAACTTTCTGAAATTGCATTTTGACCCCCAGATTTGCCCAAAAATACATTATTGCCCTAATTACCCAAATTTCCTATTTTACCCCTGACTTTTCCATATACACAAATCCTTCCCCTACCTTGTACCTAATAAACTGCGTACTCTAAGTCATAACTTGTGAGACCAACTGCAAAATGCCTCCAAGACGCGGAAATAGACATGAAATTGAGATGGAGGAAATGAGACGCCGGATACAGGAATTGGAAGCCACTATAACAGAACAGCAAACCGTGCTCGAAACTCGTAGAAACCACTCAGAAGATGATTTGAATAGCCACAGTTCGTCATCCCCTGACTATCGTCAGCGTCCTCGACAACAACCATTCCGCCTTAATGACATTAAGGTAGATATTCCTGAATTCGAGGGAAGACTCCAACCTGATGAATTCATTGACTGGCTACAAACTGTTGAACGAGTCTTTGAGTATAAAGAGATTCCAGATGAGCAGAAAGTTAAAATTGTCGCCATCAAACTAAAGAAACACGCCTCCATATGGTGGGAGAATCTCAAAAGAAGACGTGAAAGAGAAGGAAAGAGCAAGATAAGAATGTGGGACAAGATGCGACGCGAGCTCTCACATAAGTTTCTTCCCGACAATTATTATCAAGACAATTTCCTTCAATTACATAATCTCCGCCAAAAGGTTATGTCTGTAGAGGAATATACCAGGGAATTTGAGAAGCTTATGATGAAATGTGATATACAAGAGAGGGAGGAGCAAACAATAGCTCGATATCTAGGAGGATTAAATACAAACATCGCCCATCCAGTACAACTCCAGCAATACTGGACTCTGGACGACGTCATTCGTTTAGCCATCCGTATCGAGAAGCAGTTGAACCGAAGACCTCCCTACCAGTCGTCTTCCTCAACTGAAATTCCTTTTGAGGGACATGAAGCACAGGTACATCAACCTACACAAATACATCAGCATAGCTCCTCAAGCAAGTCCACACAAGGATATCAACCTAGCTCTTCAAGTAAGCCTCCATTTAAGGTTGCCAAAGAATTTAGCTCTAAAGCACCTAAGTGTTTCAAATGCCAAGGGTTCGGTCATATCGCTTCAGAATGTCCTACCCGCAGAGTTGTTACTATTATTGAAGGGGAAACTTTTGCAATTTTTGAAGAAGAAAAGGATTCTATGCCTGATAAAGAGCTGGTCCTTGAAGAAGAGCCAATTTTTGATGAAGAAGTCATTCCTCCTGATTATGGTGAAACACTTGTGATTAGACGAAGCTTGCACACAGCCATAGAGGAAGAAGAGCCTTGGCTACGTCACGACATTTTTCATACTCGTTGCACTACTCAAGGTAAAGTTTGTGACGTCATTATCGACAACGGAAGCTGTGAAAATGTAGTCTCTAACTACATGGTAGAAAAGCTGCAACTACCAACTCACAACCATCCGTACCCGTACAAACTCCAATGGTTTAACAAAGGAACCGCGGTAAAAGTGTCCAAACGATGCCTTGTTACTTTCTCTATCGGTAAAAGGTATCACGATGAAGTTTGGTGTGATGTTGTTCCGATGGATGCTTGTCATCTTCTTCTGGGAAGACCTTGGCAATATGATCGACACGCCTTATACGACGGGTTTGCAAACACATATTCCTTCCAGAAGGATGATGTGAAGATTCAGCTTGAACCTTTGCCACCAGATAAACACGTCAAAATCAAAAATAAGCCCAAGTCATTTTTGCTGAAGCATAAAACTTCAGATCAATGTCCATTCATTGATGATGATGTTGTTTTTGACTCGAGGACGAGTCTTGTCCAACCCCGGGAGAATGAAATAGAACAGAGACGGAAACAGAACAGAGACGCCAAAACAGAGAATGTGAACAAGCAGCCAATGTTGACAATGCAATGACGTATGCACTGACGTTAAGAAGTTTGGTAAATGGTTGCCAAAACTAACTATTGCATTATTTTAAGGGATTTATGAGGTTATGAATTTAGTATAAATAGGTGTGAGATTTTCATTGTAATTCATTAGAGAATTGATGAAGAATTTGGATAAACATATTTGAGTTTGGTTCCTATACCAAAAAGCATAAACTTCTTGCGTGTCGTCCTTTGTTTCTTGAGCAATGGAAGGTTCTGGCATATCTGGGAGCACTTCTTGGGTCTCATTCTTGACGAACAGAGTCTTGCTTTGATATTCCAAATCTTTTCTTGCCTGCTCTGCTTTCAAGGATATCTCTTGCACTCTTGCCAAGGATCGAGCTTCACGCATAGTAAGGGGGTTGAACAACTTAACTGACTCTGCAACCTCTTCTTTCAAGCTAGAAACATATGCCTCAACTAGGTAATCCTCTGATACACCTAGATTGGCTGAGAGGGAATCGAACGCATAATTAAAATCTGCTACAGACCCCTCTTGTCGAAGGTGCCATAGCTGGAGTCGCCTCTCTATTTGTTGGAGACGTTCTTTGAAGCTTCTTGAAAGAAATCGAGATGCATATGCACAAGCCATGCTCGGCGGACTTTTTCTTCTTTTTTTTTCCAATATTGCAGTGGAAGGGCTAAGTATAGAAGGCTCTGATACCACTGATACAGAATTGTAATTTAGTATAGCAAGGAAGAGAGAAAGAGAGGGAAAGAACCAGAAATAGAGGGGTACAAGAAGAAGGAGAGACAGAGGAGCAGAGAGAGGGGGAACGAGAGAAAGAGAGGAACAACAACTATTCATTCACATCATCATAAGTCTGAATTACATTAGAGACTAGACTCTTATTTATAAATAAATCTGACTTAATGATCAAATTAAATCTAAACTAACTAGCTAACTCTCCTAACTAATTCTAACAGCCAACTCTAACCGACTGAAATTAACCAACTTTTTTGTCTTTATTACATTTATATATCAGATAGCTTTGCTAAATAAAGTAAAAACAGAAATAAAATATAAAAGATAGCTTGATTTCCTTCTATAGGAAGTTTCCTCAAAATATATTATTCTTAATTTCATCATAGGAATTATAGGAATCACAACTATTAAAATCAAGTGATTAAAGAGTAAATTATGTGTGTGTTTGGTTGGGCTTATTTTTGAATAATAAATCCTTATTACGTAAGCCGAGATAAAACTTCCCTCACATACCTATCTCGTATACCGTGAATCATGATTTATAAGCACTTATTACCTAAAAATAAGCGATTCCACATGAACACTATACCTTTTAACTTCCATCCATAAGAGCTCGAGGTTAAAGAGGAAAGAAAATGGATGCGCTTTTGTCTTTAGGTTGTTTTATTAATGTATTCCTCCAATCCTTAATATAAGACATATTTATCTAATTTGATTAGATTAAGGAAACTAGTTAAGTTAATTAATATGACGTGTCTTTTATAAAACACCCTAATCATCTTCCTTAATTCCCTCTCCTCCTTGATTATTGTTGAAGAAGCATCAATAGGAGTAAATTAGGAAAATATTGACAAATATAAAAACTATGTCTTATATTTAGAACCAAAATCAACTCCCAAAATATGTCTTATATTAAAGACCGGAGGAGTATAACACATAAAATTATCCTAAATGATAGTGAAACAAATAAATGTAAATAAATATAACTCTCAGAAAATTGTGGTATGTTGGATTGAGAAAAACGAGACCTCGTGGAGGTATTAATGGCTAATGAGCCTTGAAAGTGAAATGAATAATTTAACCTCAAGTAAGATACCATATTATTCTAAGACTACAAATTTTGAAAAAAGGTTTTCCAAAAATTCAACCTTAAATTTAAAATGAGACTTCAACGTGTGGTCTGCTTTATCTAGCATAGAATCTAAACTACAGATATAACTTTATAGGACAGCTTATCTCATAGCATTAGGGCTGCCGGCACAGGAAACTCTATGTTGCCTATATAGCTTTATATATGCTCTGCTAATTGCTAAGAGTACTTGCACATGAAACAAACTAACAGATCATTGAAATGTACCTAAAAAATGACACATTTCAAAATGTAGTTTCTAGTTACATACATACAACAATAGAATTATAGTTAGATCATTGAAATGTACCTAAATATGATATCAGGGTGCGGGTGGTCTAATAAGTCACTCACATAGCATCACACACAATTTAAAAGATTTACATGAATTTAAGTTGATCCTAATCCCTAATCTTATTCGTGCCCCATTGGTCTTGTTAAATCCAAGTGGTAAGGTCAAAAGTGGCCATGCATGACCAGCAGACTAAATAGGGCACTCAATAGGGGAATGTAATTTTTCCAATATTTCAGTAGTGCTCAAGTAAAAGCACAATAAAGTTCATTATCTACATTTAAAGAAATCCAAGTAGAAACCAACAAATGTTTAAAGTTAAGACGACTGTATAGATGTTGCAGAAATAGAGACGGATTCAACTTCTATAACCACATAGCAAGCAGATACAAGAAATCTTTCATAATTGAATTGCTAGTATCAGCAAACTTGGCACTCAAAGATTTCTAAACTTCAATACAAAAAGGGGGAAAAAATGTATAAGCTTCAAATATGATCGAATTAACACTACTTGAGATCCATAGAAGATAAAAAAAAAAAAAAAAAAAAAAAAAACGATACCAAATGCGCAAGAACATGAATGAAGATTACAATAACTTGAATTTCTCGTAGAGGAATTTCATCAAACAAGTAGATGGCATTCCCTGCAATCAAGCAATCACATAGCCGGGGGGGAAAAAACGAAACGTAAGCTTCTCTTATGATGCATATCAGACTAAACAAGCAAAAGTAGAAAATGCTGCTTTTGGAGACAAATTTATTTAGAGACATTTGGTCAAACAAATGATCGGCAATGAGAACAACAACAACTACTATCAATAATGATTATCAAACAAACACGGAATGCGACATATGGAAAGAGAAGAGACAGTGAAAGGCCAACCTGTTGGGGAAGCAACTGGTTGCTGCAAAACATCCGAACTAAGAGATGTGAGAGAGGCGGGAGTGGGATTGATGACTGTGAAAAAGACGAAGTTAAATCACTGTATGCTAGTTCGTGACCCAAACCACCCATTGCGGACCCGACCCTTCGAGTTGGTAAGCTAACGGATCGGCGGCTCTTGGTTTATACTGGAATGTGCTTCGCTGATTCATTGCTATTATTTGACCCATTACTTTCACTTTGCTTCCTATTCTTAATTCCTCATTCCTTGGGGCTACGATTCCTGGAGCTATTTTGTTCTTCGCCTCATCGCTGACGAACAGCGACGGTTATGATGCTTGGAAGATACGGTGAGAGCGACGGTGATGAGCTATGAACATGGATGTTGTTTATGTCACCGGCTAGGGGTACAAGGGTACTATGGGTATTTCATAGTTTGTATTCCGTGCCGTCGATTAGAGATTACCGAAGGGTGTCATGGGCATTTCATAGTTTGTATTCCGTGCCGTCGGTTAGAGATTACCGAAAGAGATCTGGCCTAGAAAATACTAACGAATCACTTGAGTAATGCGAAAGAGATGACAAATTGAATCATCACTCAAGTGTTCACAAGAATGATCTTATAAAAAATCCTGATCATTTTCATATCACTAAAATGATTATTACCAGTAGTAATAAACTCATTTTAACTCTAAACTTAGAAAATGACATATCTCCTTACCATTATTAATAAACTCATTTTAACTCTAAATTTAGAAAATGACATATCTCCAGAAAGCTCTTTAAATCTATTTGCCAATGGAACAAGAAGCAATACAAAATTCGTTGTATTTCAAAAGTTAAGATATGAAAAGTGACTGCTAGTCTAAACATTGTTTGAATTTTAAGCATTAACTTCCAAAATTCACATCTTTTTCATTTGAATATTTTTTTGCATGACCATGGCATATTTGAATTAAAGTTTCAGTCTATTTTGATATGTGCAGCAAGGTTCATCTCAACTAGAGCTGTGGTTTGGAAGATATGTCCAAAGTCCTGAACCTAGTATAGAATAACGCAAAAAGCTCCAGCATCAACTTTTGAAATTCATTTCTTTTTCATTTGAAACCTGTTGAGCTTTATCTTTGTGTCTTTGTGTTGCATTTGGAGTCTAATTTCATATAAAATAAGTCTCACCTCCATAAGAGTTGTGGTTTGGGAGATATGGTCAAAATACTAAACCTCTATCAGACTAGATGAAAACAGAGTAAAACACAGTGGTCATCACTCGAGTGGTCACTAGCACTGGGAAAGTGGGCCGGGTATTGTCTTCTAGGCTATATAAATGAGAAACATATTTCTAAACTCCATCAAGATGGATGTCTTAACTCATTTAATTTTGAATCATATGATACAAACGAATCTTACTTATTAAGAAAGATGACAAATGCACCTTTTACTAGGCATAGGAAAAGGCCACTAATTTATTGAGGGCCTCATACGTACAGATGTATGTGGACCATTAAATACAACTGCCAGAAGAGGTTATATATACTTCATTACATTTATAAATGACTTTAGTAGATATGGATATATCTATCTAATAAAACATAAATCTGAATCTTTTGAAATGTTCAAAATATTCCAAAATGAAGTACAAAACCAACTTGGTAAGACGATTAAGGTGCTTCGATATGATCGAGGTATAAATATTTGCGCCAAGAGTTCATTGACCATCTTAGAAGTTGTGGAATAATCTCACAATTGACTACGCCAGGAACACCATAGTAGAATGGCATTTCTAAACAGAGGAATCAAACACTATTAGATATAATTCAATCTATGATGAGTCAAAGAGATTTTCCATCGTCCTTTTAGGGACATGCCCTAGATACAGCTGCATTTATATTAAATCGTGTTCTATATATTAAATCGTGTTCTATCCAAGACAATTGAAAACACACCATATGAGATATGGACTGGAAAGAAACCAAGTTTATCTTTTCTCAATATCTGGTGATGTGAGGTATATGTTAAGCAACAATCCTCAGATAAATTAGCGCCCAGATCCTCAAAGTGCCTTTTCGTGGGGTATCCTAAGGAAATAAAGGGACACTATGTCTATAATTATACCGATAATAAAGTGTTTGTTATTCGAAATGGTATATTTCTAGAAAGAGAGTTTATCTCAAAAAGAACCGGTGGGAGCAAGGTACATCTTGAAGAAGTTTGAGAGTCACAAGACAACACAGAACCATAGATGGAAATCAAAGAATACTCACAACAAGTTGTTGAGCCTCCTCAAGTAACACAAGGTCCACCTAGATCTAATAGGACACGACATCAGCCTTAAAGATATGGATTTCTAATTACTGAAAGCTGTGATGTGTTGCTCATTGAGAAAAATGAGCCAACCACCCATCGAGAAGCCACAATAGGACCAAACTCTGAGAAATAACTGAATGTCATGAAGTCTGAAATGCAATTTATGTATGACAATTAGGTATTGACCTTAGTCGATCCACCTGAAGGTGTAAAAACCATTGGGTGTAAATAGGTTTTCAAAGAGAAAACTGATATGGATGGCAATATAAATGTCTTCAAGGCACGACTAGCTGTAAAAGGATTCACTCAAACTCATGGTGTAGACTATGATGAAACCTTTTCCCCAATTGCAATGGCCAAATCAATTAGAATCCTTCTTGTCATTGCAGCATATTATGACTATGAAATATGGCAGATGGACGTCAAAACAACCTTCCTTAATGGAAAGCTCCTTGAGGATGTATACATGACACAACCTGAAGGTTTTATGCGTCCAGAAGACTCTAGTAAAGTTTGCAAGCTTCAAAGATCCATTTATGGATTGAAGCAAGCATCCCAAAGCTGGAATCATTATTTTGATGAAGTAGTCAAAGAGTTTGGATTCATTCAAAACATTGATGAACCTTGTGTTTACAAGAAGGTTAGTGGGAGCACAGTTGTATTTCTTGTTCTTTATGTAGATGACATCCTACCATTAGGAACAATATTTTTACCTTGCAGAGTTTTAAGTCCTGGTTAAGAAAGTCTTTCTCAATGAAAGACTTAGGTGAAGCCGCCTACATCTTAGGGATTAGGATCTATAGAGATAAATCCAAGAGACTAATAGGCCTAAGTCAGAACACATATATAAACAAGATACTGCATAGGTTTAGTATGCAAGATTCGAAAAGGGGTTACATGCCCATGTCTCATGGCATCCATCTTAGCAAGGATCTGTGTCCTCGTACACCTGATCAGCGAGATCACATGAGTAAGGTTCCATATGCCTCGACCATTAGATCCATCATGCATGCCATGTTATGTACTCGACCAGATGTCTCATGTGCCTTAAGTATGACTAGCAGATATCAACAAGATCCTGGTGAGGGTCATTGGACGGTTATTAAGAATATCCTAAAGTACTTAAGAAGGACTAAGGACTTGTTTTTTGTATATGGTGGATTGGATGATGAGCTTTGTGCAACTGGTTATATAGATGTAAGTTTCCAAACCCACCAAGATGACCTTAAATCACAATCTAGATATGTATTCCTTCTGAATGGTGGAGCAGTAAGTTGGAAGAGCTCCAAGCATAACACTGTAGCAGATTCTACAATAGAAGCTGAGTATATAGCAGCATCGGATGCAGTTAAGGAAGCCGTTTGGATCAAAAAGTTCATTTCTGAATTAGGGGTGGTGTCCACCATCTCAAATCCAATAGATTTTTTATGTGACAATAGCGGTGCTATTGCACAGGTCAAGGAGCTTAAGTCACATCAAAGGACTAGGCATATACTTCGACGATTTGATCTCATTAGAGAAATCAATGGTGAAGGTGACATAAAAATATGCAAAGTAGCAAGAGAAGACAATGTTGCTAATTCTTTTACCAAGCCGCTTGCACAGGTAAAGCATGAGCGTCATGTTAGGACAATAGGAATTAGGTAAATTAATGATTGGTCCTAAGGCAAGTAGGAGGATGTTGGAAATTGTGCCATAAGGGCCAATCATTGTACTTTAAACATTATTATTTAATGAATGTTTCCATTATATTATCATATTATTTGCATGTTAACTATGATAATTGTATCCTTGAATAACTCATAAAAATTGTCCTAAATGTCCCTGGTCGGTCTTCTATATGGGAGCAAAGATGAAATAAGACCAGTATGACTTTGATAAGATATAGTGATACGAATCAAACTCTTAGGCACTTGTAGGAGTATAAGGTGCTGGACCGACCACTATGAGAAAGCTGTATGGATCAATTCATAAGCTTATCTCATGTATAACCACGTCACAATCTCATGTATAACCACGTCACAATGCTCTTCGACTTGAGGTCATCATGAATTCTCTTACATGAGAGTTGCTAAGCTTTGAACTAATCAAAAGTTACCTTTGACCGGGTGATGATAAAAGCTACAATCGAGCTTGATGGTTTTTCATGCAGAGGAATATGAATGGTCAAGATGGAGTTTGTCCCTCATACTAGTAGAGAGATATCACTGGGCCCCTCAATAAGTGAGTCTGAGAAATGTATGGCCATACTATGATAAAAGGAGTTTCCATTTCTATTATCTGACTACTCAGGAATCAGGAAAGTAATAGTCAGGAACATAAGGATGACATTATCCATGCCTCATCCTTGACCGAAATATCGTCTGACAAAAGGAACATGACATGGTTGTATGACATGTTGCGTCATGCTAACGATCATCATATGAATTGGGTAGTTATAATGTCTTGCTAGAAGCTACTTGTGACTTGTGGGTTAGTACAATTATTAGCTCACTGCCAACTTCATATGGGCCTACAGGATCGCATACAAGAATAGCCCAATACGAGATAATGTTTAATCTATGGTGAATGAAATTTATATTTATATATATAATATAAAATTTGTGAAAAAAAATTAATAATATTATATATATGTATTTTCGAAATACATATTTATATATATGTGTGATAATATTATTACATTAGTTTTAAATTTAGTTTTATTAAGATAAATTAAATTTAATAACTAATATGATAGAGATATAGTATCTCAGATTTAATTTATGAAGATAAAGTAAATCTATTGACTCTTTATTCAGATTAAATAAATAAGTTAAATTAAAACTGTTAGACATATTTAATTAAACCGAATTTATTTAATTAGCCCTCATGGGTTATAAAATTGATAGAGCAGAAAAACTCATGTACAAATAAGAGTTCAGAGCTGCCAAGAAAAACCCTAGGACACATTAGAGGCACTAGCACACAGTCTGTGTTGGAGACGCTTTCGTGTGGATATCGGTAGAGAGAGCGAATATGAGGTGTTGACTCCTAGAGATCAAAAATCCTAAATTTGAAAATGTACTATTCTTACTAACTCAATATAAATGCCTTTGATAGATTCTCTATTAGGATTGGTAAAATTTTAAATTCTTCCGCTGTGCTAGCCAATTCCAACAGTAGGTCCTTGCATCAATGAGATGGTCAAGAAAGTGTTTGAATCTCTAGAGATTGTAAGAGAGATTAACCAGACTAATATTATATTGATTCCCATGGTAGACCACCCATATCGCTCAAGGACTTTAGACTAGTTTCCCTATACAATGTGATCTTCAAGATAATCACCACGGTTATAGCAAATTGTCTAAAAGATGTCATGAACTACCTTATTGCAGAGAAACAGTGTAGCTTTATCAGTGATAAAAAAGTTTCGATAACATTATTATTGCCCAGGAAGCTATCTACTTAATGAGAATAAAGACAGGGCAAAAGGGATATGTTGCTACCAAGGTGGATATATGGAAAAGGCCTATGATAGACTAGATTGGTCCTTTTGGAATCAATGCTGCAGTGCTTGGGATTAAATAATGGTTTTGTTAACTTGATTATGAAGTGCATCACTACCACAGAAATGACAATAATTTGTAATGAGACAACCTCATATAACTTTCAACCTATTCGTCACGGTGACCTACTTAGCCCGTATTTGTTTGTGCTATGTATGGAGCGTTTAGGTCACCTTATTCATCATGAAGTAGAGGTGGGGAATTGGAAACCGATCTAACTAGGGGGCAGAGGACCTAGGGTTTCACACTTGTTCTTTGTCAATGATCTAGTTCTATTCAGTGAGGCTTCCTCTGACCAAATGCGAGAGATTAGAGAAGTCATTCATCAATTTTGCCAGGTTTCGAGACATATGATTAATTTGTACAAGTCTAAAATCTTTGTTTCTAACTATGTTCACTTTAACCTAGCATATGAGCTTAATCAGATACTGGGGATTAGACTCACACCAAATTTAGGCAAGTATCTTACGGTACCACTTTTTCACAGAAGAGCAGTGAGTATGACATTTGCACCCTTCTTTAGAAGGTAGGTAGAAAGATGTCAACTTGGAAGGATAACTTTCTTAGCATGGTAGAGAAAACAGTCCTCATCTAAAGTTTGTATTATTAGCCATTCCCTTCTACTAAATGCAAATTGTTTTACTCCCTAAAGGTATTCTCTTGGCGAATGAGAAATTGAGCAAAGATTTCTTCTAGAACCAAGGAAGTGATTCGAAGAAAATGCAGTTGATTGTATGAGATGTGAAAAAAAGGTGCAAGGCCAACGAAGGAATGAGAGTTAAAGACCTCCAATGCCATAATCAAGCTTTCATTATGAAGCTTTATTAGGGATGATTGCAAAACTTGAAGCTCTTTGGGTCAAATGTCTGCGAAGTAAGTACCATTGTGGGAATGACAGAATTCCAAAGGTACATAAAAAGAGAAAACAGTATGAGGTCTAAAGAAACATAACATCATTATAGAAGATATTTTGTGAAGGGGTAGGACACATATTGAGAAGTGGGTGTAATACAAAGGCTTGGCATGATTATTGGTCTCCCCTTGAAAAAACCCTAATTCACTATGTGAATAGAATTGAACAGATGATAGACCAAGAAGTTAGGGTCATATCCTTCGTGACTCTGAGTGGACACTGGGATAGGAGTAAATAGGAGAACTTTTTGCCAAGATGGGTGGTGGACAAGATTATGATTGTCAATCCTCCAAGGGGTACACATGAGGATGGTTTATGTTGGAGGAAGGCTTCAGATGGCAACTTCAATGTGAAATCAGCACACAACATGATTTATCAGCAGCAAGAACAGCCTAATGGATGTTAATAGCAGTTTTATGGCCCTGGGGAATTTTAGAAAGAGAAAAATACTTCATGTGGAAAGTTCTTCATGAGAGAATACCTACAAACACACTCAAAGCTAAACACAATATAAATGCCCCAAATCAATGTCATTTTGAGTACGATAATGAGGAATCTATTTTACATATACTGAGAGACTGTGAGGAAGCAAAAAGAGTATGGTCTTTTTTAACTAAACCCTTTTATTATCCTACTTTTTTCTCTGGCAATTTATAGGAATGGATGAAATGGAACATGGTGAACTCCCTAAGTAATAGGAAGGCCTCTCATTGCCCTTGGCAAATGATGTTTGGTATAATGTACTGGCTGATATAGAAGAATTGATATAAGAAAGTAGTTGAAGGAGTTAGCGAGCAACCGAAAGCAATCGCCCATGAAGCTGTTTATCATCTCATGGATAGAGTGGAAAAAGGAAGGTTTCGAAACCAAGTTTTCTAGATTCCTAATCAATCCGAGGTTCATTGGCACCCCCTTTCTCAAGCATTTTGCCATGTGGATGTAGATAGGGCACGCAACAACCAAGGAGAAGCTACATGTGGTGGTGTTATACGAGATCATAAGGGTAATTGGATATGAGGATTTCAACAGAAATGAGGATATATGATATCTACTACTGTGGAAATCCACGCTATCCATAGAGCACTACAGTTTTGTTATCGGCTAGGACTTGACAAGATTAAAGTAAGCCCTACACTTATTATTAGTGGACTATGGGTTAGGTCACCCACTCCATGGGGACATTCAAGACCTGAGATCTCTCATTTTGTCAAATTGGGATGTAGAGATTGATTATTCTTATAGGGAAAGGCTTTGATATGCTGATTATTTGGCTAGATCGGCTCAGGGGTTAGGTCAAGACTTTGTTATTTTCCTGACGCCTCCTTTGAGTGCTTGGACTTGTTTATGATAGAATGTGGTAATTTTTCATGGGAAGGTGGTGTCATTGTCGAAGTAGTGGACAGATTTAGTAACTACAAGCTTTACGCTTGCCTTTGCAAACCAAAAAAAAATTGAAAGGAATACTGTGCAGATGCTAAACTCTTAGTTCTAGTTTTGACTTTTGTTTCTGTGTGAAATTGTATTTTTCTACTTATTTAAAAAAAAAAAAAGAAAATGACCTAAAATGTATAAAAGGGAGAAAGGAGCTGATGTTCAAAAATTATATTTTATTTTTTTAAAAGTTGATCAATTAATTATGAGAATGTCATGCTTTAAGCATTAAAATTCGATTGCATTACTAGAGTAGTAATAGTAATATTATAGGGGAAAAAAGGCTAAACCATGCATACAAAATAACCCTACAGCCATTGGCTTGTGTGGCAAGTAAACTGCTATTAGAATATAAAACATGATAACAAAAGTCCCATAAATTTTTAAATGGCTAATGTAATATTCCAAAATTCAATCACCAAAGATTCAATGTATATTTATTCAATAAATAGAATCGATGGTGAATTTTGGAGAATTTGATTATGCTGCCAGTGAAAATTTCCTATGAGGCAGTGAGATTGTCACGTGATTTTAGATGATCATATAATGTTCAAAATTTGTGCAATTTTTCATAATGAAAGTAGACATTCTAAGATTTAATTTGATTAGTCATATGAATTATTTTGACATGTACACTAAGATTTATGAATTTCTGAAGTTTACCCAGTGAAATTGGCTACTTTCTGGGACAGTGTCCAAAAATTAAAATTCTGGAAATGTTGAGCTTTTGGTTGTTTAAAAACTATATTTTTTATTGAAATTAGACTCAATAAGGGTTTCATAGCCTTTAAAATCACTCCAATTCAATATCTACAAATAAAGATATGCATTTTTAAAGTTTGAAGAAAATTTTGCCAGATTTTCAGCAAAGTGTAAAAATCACAAAATGCAAGGGCAATTTTGGAAATTTGAAAAATTTATCTTTCCTCTATACATTAAAACTTCCAGAAGCTAATAAAATCAAGTAAAATCTGTAGAAAAATCAAAAAAAAAATTGAAAGAGGAAAGAAGGTGATGAATAGTAAAAACTCTAGGGAAAATTCACCGATTTCACTACCCAATCGCAGCTTTCGTCCGAAGAGTCCTTCACAAATTTTCTTCTCCTCATCATTAGCTTCAATTATATAGTTTTAGTTTTTTATATGTGGAGTTTGGTGTCATCTACTCAGGGTAGGTACTGCCGAAATCAAAAATTGGTTGCAGAATTGTGTTTAGGTAAGCGTAAGCTTCGTTTTGAGCTGAATATTGTGATGTTTGAGTAATTATTCATGGAGTTATATTACTGTCTTGATTTTCTAACACCATGAAAATAAATCTTAATGGTCTTGTAATCATGAGAAATGGGTTAAAGAAGGTTTAATGATGTTACATTAAAAATCTTGAAGCTTAATTTGCAAAATTGGATTCTTTAGGAAAGGGTTCTGTTCAGTTTTGTATAAAATCTGGGGAAGGAGTTGGATTTTGATGTTTTTAAGTATCCCATTGGATTCTACATTAAAAAATATTTAGAATCATAAGTGGTTGTGATTTTTGGATGATTATACATAATTCTAGAATTTTTAGAAGATTGGAGTTGTTGTTGTCCAGATTCGTTTCTGGAAACCAGTATTGTTGTGGCGTATTTTTCTGTGGTCAAACCTCATTCAAATTGACTAATATTTTACAAAGTGAAAGTAGACATCTTGGGCTTCTATTTTGATATGTAATATAAGCCATTTTTCCTAATAGATTGAAAATTATGATTTTTCAAAGTTTGACCATGTTTCTGGAGTATAATCTAGAACATCAGAGCTTTGGCGAATTGCTGGGAATATTATGGTTGTAATGGCTAGACTTGGATATTTTTCTATGAAACTACACTTAAAGAGCTTCATTTAGGCTTTGGAATCATTCAATTTAGAATTTTCTAAAATTAATTACGATTTTTCAAAGTTGTCCAAAAATCTATCAGTTTTCTAGAAAACTGTGAAACTGCATTGAGCAGAGTTGTATTGAGCAGAAAATGTTGAAATTGTGATAGATACTATGATTTAAAGGCAATAATGGTATAAGTAATAACTATTTACTTGTAACCTAAAATTTTGATAGAAATTGGAAATTTTCCTAGCCAAAATCAAAATTACAACGACTGAAAAGTGAGAAAAGAGATTGGTGGTAACTCTATCTTTCATAAATTATATGAATGTTTATATGTTTGTGGATGCCATCTTCCATGATATAATTGATGAACATTGTTTTGCCTAGTAGGGCAATTTGTACGAGTAAGCACTTTTACTTAGTTGTTGAGTAAGAATCCAAGCGAGGTGTACGGATAGTGGGGGATTGAGCTCCTGACTCATGTATACATGCCGTGATGATTGTTTGTGTTGTTAATATGTTGCATAACATGAACCATGACATATTTAATTTTCACATATTGTATGATTGATTGTATGTTACTACTAAAATTCTTTTGAATCTCATCCTTTTTCAAAAATTAAAATATTCCAGCTAAAGACAACAACTCGAAAAACAAATCCGTAGCTACCGACAAGTAGAGTTTCGGTACACGTGGAGACTGTTGTTGGTTATTTAGCTTGTAATTTAGTTCCTTTTGAACACTTTGTACATGATATGTATATATTTCAAACCCTATAGGGAATTTCCTGTATTGTAAACAAGTACTTAATGTCAGTATGTTTCCGCTATTTCTGTATACCTTACGGAACTATGAGCTTATTACTCTGTGTATATCGAAAGTTAAGGGGTTTGACAACTAAAATATATTTTTAGTCATTTAAATTTATATGAAGTATACTTTTGACCTCTTAACTTTATAAAGTATAAATGTTGCTAACAAAAAAAGTTGATGCAATAAACTCCAGTAAGGATCGTATAAATTTAAGTAATGACTATATAATTAAATGTTATTAATCTTAATTTCAAAATACGAGTAAATTGAAAAATATCTAAAAACCTAATGAAATAGTCAATATTAAAAACTTGATTGTATTAAAAAAATTAGTTTAATTATCTAAATATATTAGTTTAATAATCTAAATATCAAAATCTCAATCTAATTTGCAGCAATTTGTCTGTTATTTTAGTTTAATAATATAAATATATTATATTATAAAATTAAAACTTAAATATACTTTGTCAGCTGCATAGTCATCACTTGAAATATATGATCAAAAATATATTTTATAAAGTTAAAGAAGTAAAAGTATATCTCATGTAAAATTAAAAGGATAAAAAATATATTTTAGCCTTTTTAAATTTATGTAATTTGTTTTTGAAAGAATGCCAGTTTCATCTTAAAATATCAATTTAATGATAGTTAGGTTATAAAAAATTTAAAAAAAAATGATTTGTAAAATACCATTTAATCAGTTACAAATGAGAATTTCAGTTGTATAGGCGAGTCTCCAAAATTTAGAATAATAAAAAATGATATTTGTAATTCATTTTTCAAAAAGATTTGTCAAAAACCTAACTATCATTGAATTGATATTTTTGAACCTAATTGTCATTCTTCTTTAATTATTTTATCCTACATCTATGCTTACTTCACTAATAAATCATAACATTGACAAAACTTTATTAAATGCATATGATTTTACTTTAAAGAAATTTTTTATGCATAATTCAAAACTTAAAGAGGTATTTCTATAGAATAATAAAATTTAGAAAATTTATAGTCAATTATATATTATATTTCATTAATAAAATAATAGACTAATTGTATACCAAAAAAATTAATAGACTAATTGAGAGTAGAAAAGTCATAGACACATCATGTGTTGTTTTTAACGGTTAGAAAAGCCTTTTTTTTTTTTCAGGGAGAAAACAATAAGGGAAAATCCCATTAAAACCTATTTAAAATATTAAAATTTAAAATCAGGCCTGTAGTTTTAACAAATTCCTAATAAGGTCTATAGGTCTAATTAGGGATTTACGAATTCGTTAATTTCACCAATATGTCCTTTTGTTATTTTCTCTTTGTCTCATTCCTTTTTAATGAAATCTCCACATCTATCTCGTCGATTTCTCGCATCTCCTCTACCCATCATGAGATTTATCCGGTTGATTTACCATTTAACATACTATTCAGGTCTTAGTTCCTTCTTTGAGTCCCTCTCCAATCATACATGGCCACGAAAATAGTTCTCTGATCGAAGATAATTTATAATTACCTTGAAATTTGGACTGATTTTATTTCTAGGTAAATGGAAGTTTTTTATGAATATATAGTTGTGAAAACACACTATAAGTATTTATTCCTTCAATCATCCCTTATAAACACCATGTAAATTGTGTGACATTAGGGTTAAAAAAATTTGAAAGGGCTTACCCTTCAATATTATTTATTCAACTAAAAGTCGAGATTCTGATGCTTAAGAAAGGAGTGGGTTTTGGGGTTAAGATTAAAAGTTAATAGAAATTTGAAATTAAAAATCTTCAATTCTTTTAATTATAAAGGGGCATTATGACCTTTTAACAACATTCATAGATCCATAATCATGCTTGTAGGCCTTATTAGGGATTTGTTAAAGGTATAGGCCTGATTTTAAACTTAAGTATTTCAAATGGATTTAAATAGGATTCTCCAAACAATAATACAAATCACTAAAAATTAAAAGGAATTTATAGAATTAAGTGATAATATAATAAGTAATAATAAGAGTAATATACTCAAGAACGAATAATATTAATACTCTGATTCATCAATGCTTTTCCTGTTTTGCATGGGGAGTTGAATAATCAAAAGCCGAAACTGGTTCAAAAGGGATTCATGAATTTGTTAATTTTATCGGTATATCCTTTTGTTATTTTCTATTTGTCTCATTCTTTTTTTCAATAAAATCCCCACCTTTATCTCGTCGATTCCTTGATCTTCTCTCCTTATCTTGAGATTTTTTCGGTTGATTTACTATTTGACATGTTATTCAGGTTTTATTTCTTTCTTTGAGTCCCTCTCCAATCACACATGACCATGAAAATAGTTTTTTTTATTTGGAATTATGGTTAGGACTCCCAAAAATACATATTCATATAAATCGAAAATTTTTTTTTTTTACATACTTATCTCATATATTGTAAATCATGATTAAAAAATTATTTTTAAATGTTTCAATTGTTATTCCCAAAAAAACATATTGCATGCTATTATTAAAAAAAAGAGGTCATAGCTTGCGCGCTTTTCCAAAGTTTGAATCTTATCTTCCTCTCCTGCGAAAATCAGTTCTCAATCATATTCAAAATTACAAAAAAAAAAAAAAAAAAACCAAAGTTCTTCAACGTTTGAAAATCCACATCACAGAGTTGAAGAGGACAACATTTATGATACTCTGTCCATGTTTTTTTTTTCTATAAGAGCACAAAATTTGAATACCCTTTACCCTTTTTATAAAAGACTAATAAAATGTGTTTGAATGTTTAATGAGTTTTTTTCTTTCATTTTTATCCTTCATTAATTATATATATTGCATTAATTAAAATATTGATAATGCATATATTTACTCTATTTTTCTCTCTTAGTTACTCTTAATAATAAGGGTATATTTGAAAAAAAAGATTTATTTTAGACATACTTATTATTTTAAATTTGTCATGAATAGTATATTAAAATATACTAATATGAATATCTATCTACCTATTATTTCTCCCATCCTTCTATTATCTCTCCCCATTCTTTTCTTACGATGATGTAATCTCATTTATTCTAGGTTATAGAGTTATGTCTATAAATAGGAGGTATATATTATGTATTATATAGATCTTGAATAGTGAATAAAAATTACTCTCTTCTCTTCCTCTCATATTCTCTCTTATATTTTTCTTTATTTATAGCACGTTATCAACACGAGACTCTACCGAATTAGTCTATGGCAACTCATCCATGGCATCTTGTTTGTAATTCTTGATTATTGATTTTCTTGTTTATAGATTTTATTACATCTTGTTTATACTTATTGATTTTCTTGTTTCTACCAGGGTTTTTAAACCCGGACCGGACCGGCCGGTCCGGCCCGGGACCCGGCGAACCGGCCGGGAAACCGGTCCGGTCCGGGTTGGGTTTTTTTAAAAAAAAAAAATTTTTATTTTTCCTTTAGAATTTCATACTATAAGTCAAAAATTTTCAATTTCTCACCGGTTTGGTCCCGGTTTAGCTCCGGTTTGGTCCCGGTTTGACCCACTGACCCTTAACCCAGTACCCCGACCGGTTCAATGACCGGTCCGAGTTTTAATACCTTGGTTTCTACTTATGATTTTTTTTTTGCCCCCCGTGGCATGGACGTGGTTTAATCCTATGGTGAGGGTTTTATAATCAAAAGGAATGTCTCTATTCATGGCAAAACTTGGGAGCTGAACCAATATACCATGGCTTCTATCTACGCTGAACAAGGAATTCATCATCTCATCTAAGGGGTTTCTTCAATTTTTCCGTGTATCAGGTTATGATATTTTTTTATACCTCTTTGTTTCTATTTTGATATTATATGGTTAGAAGTCATATAATTTTAAGTTTAAATTTTGAGTTATTTGGCTAGAAGTCATATAACTTACATCATCTAATTTTTTTTTTAATGGCCAAAAGTCATAGTATTTTTATTTTTTATTTTAATATTATGTGGCTAGAAACTATATAACTTTTATTTCTTTTATCTTATTCAATAGTCTGAAGCCATATTATTTTTATTTCTTATTTTGATGTTATATTGCCAGAGATCATATAACTTTTATTTCTTTTATCTTATTTAATGGCCAGAAGCTATATTATTTTTATTTCTTATTTTGATATTATATTGTCAGAAGCCATTACTCTTATTTATCCAGAAGATAAAAGGCCAAAAGCCATATAATGTTATTCATCTTGAAGATAAAAGGCCAAAAACCATCTAATTTTATTTATCCTGAAGATAGAAGGCCAGAAGTCATACAACTTTTATCCTCTATATTATTAAATGGTTAGAAGCCATATAATTTTTATTTCCTATTTTGAGAATATAACCAGAAGTTATATAATTTTTATCTTATTAAAAAGCTAGGACCTATAATTTTGATTTTTAGATTAAATGGCCCGAAGCCATAATTTAAAATTTTTTAGATTAAATTGACATAAGTCATATAACTTTAATTTCTATCAATGAGATTAATTGGTCTGAATCTATGAGTACTAAATGGCCCGGAGCTATAAAGTTTTAATTTTGTTGTAAAATTTTACTTTATCAATTATTTCTTGTCTTTACAAATTTTTTGTTATTATCGTTTATATTATTATATTATGTTTTTACATTTCATATTTTAAGAAGTTTCTTTTATTGTATTTGTCTGAACTATGTTAAATCTTATAAAATTTGAATTCATGGCTCTTGTCATTACTAAAAAGAGCTATTTATCTTGCTTGATGTATGATTTTTCTACGCTACCATTTGCATGAAGGTCTCAAAACTAAGTATATAACCATAAAGACCCATTTATTCTTTGTAATAATTTTAAAGAAAGGTATAACCACCTAAAGATGGTTATCCTTACCGACACTCATTATGAATAAATGCATCTACTTTACTCCTACAGTAGCAATACCATAAATGAAGTTTAAGAAATATGTTAAATTAATTTTTTTTTGCCTCCAATGGCCAAACAAAACAATAAGCTTTGTTGAAAAATCATAAATTCTGTCCAGCAGACTTGACGACATTACCCAAAGTGAATATAGTGATGAATAAATTTAATTGTGGCCATGTATATAGACGTGGCTACAACTGTGTGCATAACCGTGGTCATAATTGTAACGCCCCAAATTTTGATTAAGGGCTAATGAAAATTATTAAGAATATAATTGTGAATTAGAGTGGATTATTATGTATTTTCTGGCAATTCTAATTAATGTGCCAAAATAAAGGGAAAATTAAAATAATGGAATTATTGGCTTTAAGTTGGTGATCAATGGGGAAATTAATTATTAACTAAGAGAAAATGAGATGTGTGATTAAATGGCTAATGGATGGATTAAATAAGTTAATTGGTGACTTATTTGTGTGAGAACCAATGGGAAGAAGACATGTGGCAAGTTGGTGTAGGGTGAGAAGTTGAGGAAAAGTTAAAAGAAGATTTTAAAAATCATTTCTCTCACCTCTTTTCCCTCTCTTCACGCTGAACAAGTATGGTGGGAAGGAGTATGATTATTTTTCATCCCTTCACTCTTCCTCACTCTCATCTCTCTCATTATCTCTCTTCTCTTCTCATCCAGCGCCATTGAAGACCAAAAGGGAAGGAAGAAAAGCTTGAAAAGGTAAGGGAAAATTATCTCAAATGCTCAAACTCATTTCTCTAAAATTGTTCCTTGAATAAAGAGCTTTATTTTGATGGTTATAATTTGCTATTTGGTGTTGGTTTTGGACTTCAAAGAATTGTGAAAGTTGGAGGATCAAGAAATCCTTTTGGAAAAGTTGAAGAGGTAAGTGAAACCAACTTATCTATCTAAGTTTTGTGCCAAAGGGATTAACTGTGGATTTCTGAAAATTATTGCCTATTTTTGAAAATGAAGGTTAATGGGAAGTTTGGTATGTTATTGGTTTGGAAATGGTATATTGGGAAGGTATATGGATAGATAGGATTGATTGGGGATTGAATGTTTGAGTTTAGTGATTTTGGAAATTTAGTGTTTAATGTTGCCCAAGACCAAAGCATGATAATGGAGTAGGAATTTGGTTGTTTTAATGGTTTTATTGGATTCCTTAAGTGATTTTGTGTGGGAATAACTTTGGTTGAGGTTTTGGGTTGATGAACCCATGTTGTTTGAGTTCTCAAAATAAAACTAGGTTTGAAAATGTAGTATAGTAGTTCAACCTAGGTCGTTCTTGTGAGAAAATTAATTTCCAAGTTTCTAAGTAGTAAAGTGATAAATACATTAAAGTTGTGAGAAATCATTTTGAGAAATTGCATTTTTAAACTAATGAAGTAATCTACACTAAACAATATTTTTGTATTTTTCGGTTTTTAAAACAACGAAGCAAATGGAATTGAAATTAACACTAACAACAAGTTAAATTCAATTAACTAGTATAATGATAAAATGAGATTCCCTTGAGTTAAGGTTTTAGTCTTCCTTGCTTGCTAATAATTTGAATTCCATAATGAGCCAAGAGGATGGAACTAAGCTACCACTAGCACCACACTTGCAATAATCATTTAATTCATTCTACCGAAGCAATTAAATGAATACAACCAAATAATTTAGACTCAAGGAGATGAATAATCAACTTCCAATTCTAGCTTGTAATTACCATTACAAATGTTCAACACATTCAGTTTAGTCATTTACAATCCACTTAACCAAGTTGAAATAAACAACTCAACCTACTTCTATTTTGAATCATACAAAGCTTAATTAATCAACTCCTAGCTCAACCACCAAGTTTAATCACTTGGCATAGAACAATCTAGATCACAATTACATACTTAACCAAGCTACATAATTATGAACTAGAAAGAGAGCTTAAAGGAATTCTATTGAAGTTTATAAGCTCAAACCATTACCCAACTCAAGAAAATCACCAACACTTAGCCATTCATGGAGGTGGAGGATGAAGCTTGATGAAGGAATAAGGATTTGGCCATGGAGATAAGATGCAGCTTGCTTTCTTTTTTTCATGCTCCATCCGCCTCCTCTCATGCTCTTCTCCAAGTCCAGCGCCTCCTCCATTCTTTTCTTTTATTCCACGTTGCCTCTTCTTTCCTTCACAGCCTTCCTTTTGTCCAATCGGCAAACCCTTTTTTTACATTTGGTTCACTCATGTTCCTTCCTTTATTCCCTCACGGTCCGGCTCTTTATTTCGGTTCCCTTTTCTCTATTCTCAAAGCCACACGGTCAACTATTTCGGCCCTTCTCCTTTCTTGTTCCTTTAATTATTCCCTTTTGGTTAAGCGGTTCCCTTCCTTTGCCTTTCCTCCAATCAGTTCACTCCTTTCCATTGAATTCCCATTCAACTCATCTTCGGTCAACCTCCTTTTCCCAGTTATTCCCAACGGTTCAGCCATGCTTTAATTGGTCCAGCTCTCATAATTAATTCGGTCAACTCCTCCCTTTTTGATTCAACCATTTCAGCTGCCTCTCATTCCCAAATCGGTCCAACTGTTTCTTTTATGCATTTTTACTTCAATTCTCCATCTCAACTCGGTCCATTCTCTCCTTGTCTTCAATTTCGGTTCAACTCTTCACAACAACCGCCTCCTTCATTTGCAATGGTCCCCACTTACTTTTCTTCCTTACCTTTCTTCCTTCAATTCTCTCTAGGTTAAAAGTAAGTTGTGCAATGTTTGGATAAGAGATAAAAATCTATTTTGGCATTAAGCACAAAATTGCAATCACCAAACAAGACCTTTACTCATTTAACTTCCTCTTAAAAAAAATATGAAAATAAATTCTGCACTTGTGATGTTCCACTTTTGTCCTTCATTAAGCTCCAAAATAACATCTTTAACCTTAACCAATCAAATTGTGTCATATCATCACCTACAAAATTATATTCACAAAGGTAATATCTTTTGCTCACAATTAAAGAATAATGGGAATAACAAATATTAATTAAAAATATAACAATTTAACAAATATAATTCTGAAATTATTCTTTCACTAAAATCTCACATTAACACTTGAGCCTAAGATTAATTAATAAAAATATATAAATATTGAGCTCTATCATGGGTCTATTGGGAACTCTTGGAGAAATCTTGGAAATTGCTGACAGTGTTTCTGCATTTTCTGAGTTCTGATATGGTCACTCGAGTGAGGGATGAATATCACTCGGGTGAGGTTGGGTTCCACTCGAGTGAGTCAGTGAAATTCTTCGTTTCCCTTCAATTTCTATATTGCACTTCTGTGAAATGGGCAAGAGTGATACCTCACCTGTGAGTGTGGTGAGTTCTCACTCGAGTGAGCTTTCTCTCACTCAAGTGCGTCTCAGGTTGTCACTCGCGGTTGAATGCTAGAGTGTGTCTCAACACTTGTGAAAATTCAGTCTCCACCCAAGTGAGAAGTTTCATGCTCGAGTGCTTCTTTCTTATGAAAACTCCTATTGCTCTCGGGTTCTCACTTCCTGGACTTCATTCTCTAGTGCTCGAATGAAGCATTTGGCTATCACTCGAGTGAGGTCTTGTGTGCTCGAGTGTCCCTGTCTTTGAAAAATTTCTTGTGCTCTTGGGTGCTCACTCGCTCTCCTTTACTCTCTAATACCCGAGTGTAGACCGTACCATCACTCAAGTGAGGCCATCTTCACTCGAGTAAAGTAGTGAAAAATATCAGTGTTGTGCTTCCAAAATGGGATCCCTGGGGAGTTCTTCCAACCCTTTAGAGCTTTTATTAGAGGCATATATGAGTACTTAAGAGTCAATAATGATAACTAATTTAAGTATTGTGAAGGTATTGAGTATTAGACTAAGTGATAACGCATCGTCCTTAATTATGACTTTAGGATTCGATATTTTCCCGGAGCGTAGAAGGCCCGTGCCTGCTCAAGAACGGAAAGACCAAAGTAGTAACACTTTATCCTATATCATGTGTAATGCATTGCTTGTTAGTATTAATCATTGAATACATATACGGTAAGGGAATGTGGCGTAAGCCCGATCTCGAATACAGATACAGTAAGGGGACGTGGCGTAAGCCCGCTCTCGAATACAGATATAGTTGAAAGGACGTGGCATAAGCCCGACCTTGTATACAGTGAAAGGGACGTGGCAGCGTGCCCAGCCTCAAATATTGATTGCTGCATTGTGACGTATGCTTACTTACTTTGTTTATTATGCATCATATACATAAACTATTGCTACTAGGATTCTTTAGAATCTCATTCTTTTCAAATAATATTTTTAGACAGAGAAAGTGAATCAAGAAACAAACAAGTGAGCAAGGGCGGCTAGGATTGCTAGCGGTAGTCTTAGATAGATACTTTTGGTTTTTGATTGGTTATCATTTTGGATGAATGTATGTATTGAATATATTATAGAATTATAGTTTTGTGTAATCCTCCGGTATGGATACTGAGATGGGCAATGATGCCCTGTATAAACTTTTGGATTAATGTTATTATCCCGAGTGAACGTCGGGAATTTGCTTATACTTTGATATTATACATGTGACAAACCGAACAGGCCTATTGATTTTATAAATTAATGAATGGAGATCTATTTGTACAAGTGTTGTAAAAATTTTTTTAATTATTCCGGATCTCTTGTTCAATTATGAAACGCATTTAAACACTAATTCCGTCCTTGATCGTAACGGGGGTTACAATAATCATGGCAGTTCAAATTCCCACCCGAATAGGGGGAAAGATTGAAACAAATTATGTTGATAAAGTTAATAATTTTGAGTAAGGTGATATGAAAACTACCCATTTATGAGTTGATGATTTCTTAGCATAAATTATCTTCATCTATTTGAACTATTATAATTTAGTGTGTTTAAAGTTTCTACTTTAATGTGCAGTTTCCTTTTTAATTATATTTTCTTTTATTTTCATATTTCTTTAAATGAAGAATGAGTTTTGTTGACGAAAATCTTGAAGATTTATGTCTCATTAATAATGCAACATCTCATACCATACTTAAAAATGATAAATATTTTTCTTCCGTGATAATATGAGAAGCAAATATTCAGACTATTTCTGGAAGTATAAATATGATTGAAAGCTTTAGAAGAGCTAATATTTTGTTACCTGAAGGAATAAAATTATGCATTGATAATGTATTTCATTCTACTAAGTCTAAAAGAACTTGTTGAGTTTCAAAGATATTTGAAAAAATGGATATTATATAAAAACAACAACTAAAAATAATTAAGAATGTCTTGCTATCATAAATATAGTTTTTGATAGAAAATGCGTATTAGAAAGTTTTCCTACCTTTTCTTCTGGCTTGTATTATACATTTATAAACATAATTGAAGCACATGCTATTGAAAACCATAAATTCACCAATGCATACCAGAAAATGTAAGCCAAAATTTTAATAATGAATTTAATGTTTAGCATGACTGGTTAGACTATTTCATTTCAATCATGATGCAAAAAATTAATTGAGAATTAATGTAGATATACCCTGAAGCGTAAAACAAATACCACAATCTCATAATTTCTCATGTGCTGCATGTTCCAAGGAAAATTTAATTATTCGACCCTCACCAAGAAAAATAGAGAGTCTCTCACTTTTTTAGAATAGATACAAGGAGATACTTATGGGCCAACACACTCACCATGTAGACTATTTAGTTACCATATGGTTTTAATTGATACATAAACTAAATAGTCACAAATTTACTTATTATCTTCTCGCAACATGGCATTTGCGAGATTACTTACTCAATTGATTAGATTAAAAACACATTAGCCTGATTACTTTATCAAGAAAATACCTTTTTTATAATGTTGGTGAATTTACTTTACAAGCTTTGAATGAATATTATATTGTATGTCTCTTGAAATTGATGTTAAACATCCTATAACTTATGTTTATATGTAAAATGGATTTACAAAATCATTGGTTAAATGGTTGCAACTAATTGCAAGACATTTACTTTTGAGATCTAATATCCCAATTTTTGCTTGGGGCCATGTTATTTTGCATGCAGCAATGTTAATTCGCATTAGGTTAACAAGTTACCTAAAGATTTCCTTTACAAATGGTTTTTTGTCAGGAACCTAATATTTCCTATATAAGGATTTTTTAATGTGCTGTATATACTCTAATTACTCCACCATAATGTACCAAGATGGGTCCTAGAAGAAAGATGAAAATATATGTTGGGTATGAATCTCCTTCAATGATAAAATAACTAGAACCATCTACCGAAGATCTATTTATGACTTGATTTACTGATTTTCATTTTGACAAATTACTTTTCCAATATTAAGGGGAGAAAATAAGTAGTTGGGAAAAGAAATTCATTGGAATGAGTTATCATTATCTCACCTTGATTGTCGTACAAAAAAATGTAAACTAAAAGTTCAAAAGATAGTTCATTTACAAAGTTTGGCTAATCAATTGCTATAGTTATTGACCCAAAGAAAGTAACAAAATCACATATCCTAACTACTAATGCTCCTATTAAAATAGATGTCCATGTTAGACAACCTATTGTAAATGAATCTAAAGCATACATGAAGCGTGACAGGCCTATCAGTTTCAAATATAAAAATCCTCGAAAGAAAAAAGGGCCTAAAAGTATAGATGGTCAAGTTGAGGATAATTAAGAAAGATTAGTTGCTCCAAAAGAGCCATTGGACAACGCCAATGTCTTAATTCCAAAATACACTTAGGTACCTAAAATATGTGAAAATAATGAGATATTAATAAATTATGTTACAAATGGAATATGGTATGACTAAAATGAAGTCCATGTTAATGATATTTTTGCCTACAATGTAACACTTGATGTAATAAATGATAATAATGATCACGAGTCAAAGTCAATTAGCAAGTGCAAACAAAGAAAATATTGGCCAACATGGAAAGACACAGTTAAGGCAGAGTTAAAATCATTGGAAAAACAAAAAAGCTTTTAGACCCGTTGTTCTTATACATGAAGATGTAAAACCAGTTGGATATAAATGAGTTTTTGTGAGAAAGAGAAATGAAAATGTGAAATCACAATATATAAGGCACGTCCTATTATCCAATGGTTTATACAAAGATCTGGTATTGATTTTGAAGAAACATACTCATCAGTAATAGATGCAACTATATTTAGATATTTGATTAGCCCAGCAATAAGTGAAGGGCTTAATATGCATATAGTGGATGTCGTTACAACCTATTTGTATGGCTCACTTGACAATGACATTTATATGAAACTCCCTGAAGGACTTAAGTTGCTAGATGCATACAATTCAAGTTCTTGATAAAGATACTCAATAAAGTTAAATAAGTCCTTGTATGAATTGAAGCGAGTTGAGAATGTGTATGTATGGTTTATATCAATAATACGTCAAATAAAAACCACTTGTGGTTTATCTCCTAGTAAAATGACCTCAACAATATATATGAGGATAATACTGCATGTGTTGCTCAACCAAAGGAAGAGTACATCAAGGGAGATAAAATAAAACATATTTCATCAAAATTCTTCTTCACTCGAGACCTTCAAAAGGGTGGTGAAATTGATATCCAACAAATTCATTTCAGTGAAAATCTAGTAGATTTATTTACCAAGTCACTTCCTGGTACAACCTTTGAAAAACTTGTTCGTGACATCGGACTTTGTAGACTTAGAGATATTAACTGATGTTGTTAAGAGAGGGAGTTAATACACGCTATACTCTTTTTCCCATGTCTATGGTTTTTCCTACTGGGTTTTCCTAACAAGGTTTATAATGAGGCAAAACTATTAAGTGTATCATTAAACAATGTATTCTTTTTATTCTACTAAGTTTTTGTCTTACTGAGTTTTTCTTAATTGAAGTTTTTTTAGGCACATGTATAGTCATGGACATTCAAAGAGGAGTGTTATGAATAATATATTAAAATATATTAATATGAATATACATCTCTCTATTATTTCTCCCATCTTCCTATTATCTCTCTCCATTATTTTCCTACAATTATGTAATCTATGTTATGTATTGTATGGACCTTAAATAGTGGATAAGAATTACTCCCCCCCTCCTCTCATATTCTCTCTTATCTTTCTCTTTATTTATAACAAATTAATTTTAATAATTTTTTTAAACCACATAATTAAATTATTGAACAACGGCTACATAACTATAGTATCTCCTTACCAACACGCCATTCTCCACCAAACTCACACAGAGCCTCCAGACTCCAGTTCTTACAGAGAGCCTCCAGACTCCATTCAAGAACTTGTCTTTCTTTTCTTCGATTTTTCTTCCTTTTGAAGTGATTATTATTTTATAATTTACACCAAGGCACTCTGAATTCTCATGCAGGCAAAAGTATTCACAAACGCACAAAGAAATAATCATGCTTTCCTTAAGGGCCTGTTTGGTTGTAGGTGAGGGATGGAAGGGGAGGAAAATTAAACCCCTTCCATTGTTTGGTTTAAAATTTTAGAGGGTAGAAGAACCAAAATATGTCACTAAATCTCCTTCTCTCCCCTTATTTTGGTTTCCCTTAAATTGGGGTGTTTTGCAGGGAGGTTAAAAATCTTGACTAATCTGTCGCCTTCAACTTTATTATATTCCCATTGATGCCCTTCGGGAAAAAATAAACGCAGACAGCGATTTCAGTCTTCCCTTCGCCTTCTTCTCTCTTCTCCTCTGGGCCGTCAGCCCCATCGGTTATACCACTCTCTTGCTTCTCCTACTCATTCTTTTTATCGTCTGGGCATGCATTGCTGATTTCTCTGTGACAGTTTCAATAAGTGCTTCATCTGCAATTTCTAGTTCTGGCTCTGGGTTGCTGTAACTTTGCTGCTTGTGATGTGGGTTTCGGTCTAAATTAATTAAAATCCACAAACACGCACAGGCCGACGCACAAGACTCGTGAGAATCATGTTACTGAATAAGTGGTATTTGATTGATTGGGGTTTATGATTTATTTGCATATTGTTGTTGACAAGTATTTGCTTTTGCTGCTTGTGTCTGACGGTTTTAGTGGAGCTTGCGATATTCATCGAATCCCAGTATTACAATAAGAAAATCCCATTGTAATCCTATGAATTTTTATGTCTACTGTGCCGCAACTGTGTCTGATTCGTTGTTTATTTTCTTGGGAAAATTGTGAAAAAATCTCTTCTTAGCAGCTTATTTGCTAAATGGGGCTACGTGTGTAGAAATCTTCTCTTCATGTGTAAATATCTTCCCCCCATGTATAAGATATCTTTCCAGATCTCATTTAAAAAAAAAAGTTGTCAATAACGTCTTTTTTAGCAATTCTCCCTTTTTTCTTCAGCTTCACATTCCTTCATAGTCTATAGATATTGGGTTAAGTAGTAAATTTGTCTCAAAAGTATGAGTCCATGAGTAATTTTGCCCTGAAAATTTTTTGGGATTAATTTTGCCCTGAAAGTTTCAAAACGTAGTAATGTTGCCATTTTTTATTAAATAACAAACGTTAACTGTTAAAATATTGACGTTGACTGTTAATTTTTTAACGCAAAAAGGTAATATTACTACGTTTTGAAACTTTCAGAACGAAATTGATCCCCAAAAAATTTCTAGACCAAAATTGCTGCTGGACCTATACTTCTAAAGTAAATTTGCTACTTAATCCATAGATATTTGTTGTTTAATTTTTTTCAAATATATTATATATTACTACTGGAGGAGAAGCCAGAAGAGAATAATAATTTTATTTTTATTATATTTTTTAAAAACAAAATTATTGTTCGTTTAAATTAATTAAAAAATTATATTTAAAAAAAAAACAAAATTATTGTTCTCTTCCATCTAAATATATTAATTAAAAAAATCCCTATTCTAGAGGTCGAAGAGAACAAAAAGTTTGTTTTAACATAAAATTTGTTAATTTATTTTTTAAAATATATTATATTAATTAAAAAATCTTTCTTATACACATGTTGACCAGATAAATAAGACTTAAATTTCATAAAATAATTTAATTAAGATATAAATCAATTTATATAATCTAATGTATAAAGTAAAATGATAAATTAATTATTATCATTCATTCCCCCTACTCTTGATTCAAATAAGAGATCGTTAAAAATTACTCCTCTTCCCCCTCCCTGATCAAACCAAACGGAAAACCTTCCAGTCCCCTCCAACCCCGCCCCTAGCCCCCCCTTCCCCGTCCCTCCCTTCAAATCAAACACGCCCTAAAGCTACTGCGATTTCTGCTTCTTTCTTGCTTCTTCTTCTCCGCCGTTAAAGTGCTTAGTATCTCACCAGGTTCTACCCTTTTTGCTTCTGATACAAACCAAACTTGGCCTTCTCCCAGCAACGCTTTCTCTCTCCGCTTTCTTCCTTCTCAAACCCAGACCACTTCTTCTCCCTCCTTCGGTGCCGCCGTCGTCTTCTCCGGCGGCACACCCGTTGTTTGGTCCGCCGTAACGGCGTCGCCGTGGATTCCCGTGGCTCGCTTCAGTTTCTCTCCTCTGGCGTTCTTCGTCTCATTAACGGCTCCGGCGTCGCCGTTTGGGACTCCGGTACTTCCAATTTGGGCGTCTCTTCTGCCTCTCTGAACGACGACGGAAACCTTATTCTCTCCAATCCAACCGGCGTCGTTTGGTCGAGCTTCGACCATCCACTGACACCTTCCTGCCTTCTCAGAATTTCACAACCCGTATGGTTTTGCGATCTGGTGAGTATTCATTTGTAGTTACTAACTCAGGTAACGTCACACTTAGGTGGAGTGATAGTGTACCGTACTGGGATCGTGGTCCAAATTCAGCTGTAAATGTCAATTTAACTTCGCCGGTTTTAGGATTACAATCTATAGGGATTTTGAAACTTTCCGATCCGAAATTGGTCACTCCTTTGGATATTGCTTATAGCAGTGATTATGCTGAAGCGAATGGCACTCTGAGAATTCTAAAGTTGGATAGTGATGTGAACTTGAGAATGTACAGTACCTCTAGAGGTGGTGGAATTTCTACTGTAAGATGGGTAGCTGTTGAAGATCAATGTAAGGTTTTTGGGTATTGAGGGAACTATGGGGTATGTAGTTACAAGGATTCAAACCCAATTTGTGGATGCCCATCTGAGAATTTTGAGATGATTGATTCTAATGATAGTAGAAAAGGATGTAGGAGGAAGGTGAGGCTTGAGGATTGTCCAGGCAGTGCTGCTATGTTACAATTAAACCATGCTCTGGTATTGACTTATCCTCCTATAGTCATGGTTAACCTAGAGGTAGTTTTCGTTGGAATGTCAGCTTGCAGTGGAAATTGCCTTGCAGCTACTTCTTGCTTTGCTTCTACTTCATTATCAGATGGCACAGGTCTCTGTTACATAAAGACATCTAGTTTCATCAGCTCCTACCACAATCCATCTCTACCCAGCACTTCATATGTTAAGGTTTGAGGACCAGTGGTGCCAAACCCACCACCGAGTTTGGAGGAAGCCAGGAAGGGAAAGGATTGGGAGATACATGCTTGGGTAGTAGTGGTAGTCGTTCTTGGTACCCTTTTCGCTTTGATTGTCTTTGAGGGTGGAATATTATTGTGGTGTTGTAAACATGATTCGATGTTTCATGGATTCTCTACTCATTATGCTCTTCTTCAGTATGCTTATGGGCACCAGTTCAGTTCTCATACAAGGAGCTTCATAGCTCAACAAAAGGGTTCAAAGAGAAGCTTGGTGATGGCGGATTTGGCACTGTTTACAGAGGAACTCTAGCGAGCAGAACCGTTGTTGCGGTGAAACAACTTGAGGGAATTGAGCAAGGTGAGAAACAGTTCAGAATGGAGGTTGCTGCTATAAGCACCACCCATCACCTGAACTTGGTGAGGCTGATTGGGTTTTGTTCTGAAGGCAAACATAGGCTTTTGGCTTATGAGTTCATGAAAAATGGGTCTCTTGACAATTTTCTTTATGTCAATGAACATAACCAGTCTGAGAAATTGTTGAATTGGGTGTATGGGTTCAGAATCGCTGTGGGAACTGCAAGGGGAATCACATGCCTCCATGAGGAGTGTAGAAACTGCATTGTCCACTGTGATATAAAACCCGAAAACATTCTCATAGATGAGAATTTCAATGCTGAAGTCTCAGATTTTGGCCTCGTGAAAATCACAAGTGGTACAGAACAAAGGTACAGAAGCTTGAAAAGTGTAGGAGGGACTAGAGGACATTTAGCTCCGGAATGGCTTGCGAATCTTCCTGGAACTTCTAAATCTGATGTGTATAGTTTTGATATGGTTTTGTTGGAGATAGTGAGTGGAAGAAGGAATTTCTATGTTTCGGAAGGAACAAAGCAGACAAAGTTCTCCATGTGGGCTTATGAAGAGTTCTTGAAGGGTAACCTGAAGGGAATTCTGGACAGAAGACTGGTTAACCATGAAGTTGATATGGAGGAAGTGAAAAGGGCTATAATGGTGAGTTTCTGGTGCATCCAAGAGCAGCCATATCAGAGGCCAAAAATGAGCAAAGTGGTGCAGATGTTAGAACGAATCACTGAGGTTGAGATGCCACCAGCCCCTAAATCTGTGGGAGAAGGATGTGTTATTGCACACTCCATTGTGGTTGAGGAAGCTCCAGTCTTGTCATCTTCCTCATCACAAATCATAAAATATAGGCTTCTCTTTTTTATTGCAGCCTCTGTTTTTGCTTGTTTCTCTTTGGCAATGTTTAAGGAACATGGAATGCAAACTACATGCTGGGTATGATTCGAGCAATTATGAAAGGCGAAAGAAATCTAAAGAATACCCAAATATATAAGAATTTCAAAATGGTCTTTTAAATGACTTAACTTTTATGAAGTCCATAGGGACTATTTTAAATTGAGTGTTTTTTTTTTTTTTTTGGGGTAAAAAAACATGATATAATTGCTCTTGTTGAAATTAGTCATTTAGTTGTCATTGTATGTTATGTAATTATGATATTGTATTTTTAAATGTTAGTTAGGTAGATGAACGGCACCTGCTGTTATAAGAGCGATTTTAGTCAAACATGACTTTAACCATATCTAATTAATTGACTAAGACATAGACGTCTTAACCTCTACTGAATTCTGTATATATGGCAGACCCCTGTTGTATTTTCTCAGTTTTGCATCTTAACGAAATCACAACAATATTATTCAGAATACTCCCCTTTATACTGTTCTTCTAACTCTTCTCTACTACTTCTTCAATCCTTTCTTCTCTTCTTCTACCTTAATTCCTAAATTTCTTAAAGATTCATCTTACATTCAACTATGAGTGGTATCAACAACAATTTCCTCTATCTGTTATTCAAAATCCTTGAGGGCAAAGATGTATTTTTGCAGTATGGTTATATAATTATAATAGTGTATTTTTAAATGTTAGTTAAGTTGATAAGCAACGTTAGGTATTAGTGGTGCTAGTTATTGTAAGAGCGGTCCTAGCTAAACATGACCTTAGCAGTATGTAGCTAATTGCCTAAGGCATAGACACTTCAACGCTTGACGCCTTCTTTATATATGGTAGACCCCTATTGTATTTTCTCAATTTTGCATCTTAATGAAATAACATTATTATTATTCAGAATACTGCTCTCTGTTGTTATTCTAACTCTTCTATACTTCTTCAATCCTCTTTTCTCTTATTGTACCCTAATTTTGAAACTTCTCAAAGATTCATTTTACATTCAACTATCATTATCTTAATTGTTGTTATCATTTAATAACTTAATATTGTTAATTTTTAAATTATTGTTATAATTAATATTCAATATTCAACCAGAAATTTTTTTTGAAATTAATTAACATTTCCTTATTGTTATAATTTGATAAGTTAAAATTGTTATATGTTAAACCATCCATGTCATTTCGTTTTTTTTTTATTTCAGATTTCAAATTATGGGCATGTAAATAATTTTGCTAAAAAATTTAGTCCCATACTAGTTTCTTGTGACTTCGTAATGATTAGAATTAGAATTAGAATTTACAAGTTTAGGGATATTTTCTTTTTATTTCTCCCCTAAAAAATGCTTCATTTTTTTAGGGTTAAGGTACTTAAATAACTTTCAACTTTTATGAAAAGTGCAAAAGTAATTATAAATTATTTTTTGGAGCAAAAGTAATCATAAGCATTATAAAATAGGGCAAAAGTTATCATAATATTAACGGACATTAACATCCGTTAATGTGGCCTTTTTAATGAAACGTTAAGATACTAAAATAACCATCAACTAATATCAAAAGTATAAAAGTAACCATAAACTTTTTTTTTTATGCAAAAGTAATTAAAAAGTGACTTCTTGAATATTAATTCATAAGTTTTTTTTTTTCACTTTTGAGTTATGAGTGTTTTATCAATTTTGGGATTAAAATGAAAAATGTTAAAGAAAAACTTATGAATTAATGTTCAAGAAGTCACCTATTTTTTAATCTGGCTAGAATGAATCAGCGGAAGGAACCTGCCACCCAAATTTCAAAAGCTAAAATTCTCAACATGAATCATTGGCCTTAAAATTATAATAACTAATGTTGAAGCAATCACATAATCAAAGATGAAGGAATTCAAAGGAAGGATATCTAAGAGAAAAACTAGGTGAATGGAAGATCTCATATGCATATGGTAGGATTGAGAAAATCCACGTCACCCCTGGTTATCTCACAATTAAAATCCACTTGTCATCCAACTCTACCATATGCATATGCGATCGTTGGGGATTTTAGTTTTCCTCTCAAATATCCTGCCTTAGAATCTTCTCATCGTTGGTTATGTGATTGCTTCAACATTAACAATGATGGTACTTTTGAAGCCAGTAATTCATGTCAGGGATTTTAGCTTTTGGAATTAAGTGACCAGTTTCTTTCGCTTCATCATTCTTGCCATAATAAAAAAAAAAAAAATTCTTGAATACTAATTCATAAGTTTTGTCATTTTAATGCCCAAATTGATAAAATGCTTATAATACAAAAATCAAAGAAAAACTTGTGAATTAACGTTCAAGAAGTCACTTTTTTTATTACTTTTGTATCCAAAAAAGGTTTATGATTACTTTTGCATTTTTGGTATAAGTTAATTGCTACTTTAACACCTTAATATTTCATTAAAAAACTCACATTAACGGATATAGTTTGTGTTTGGTATTACTTATATTTAGACAATAAGTCTTTATTACGTAAGCCGAGATAAAACTCATCTCACATACTTACCTCGTATACCGTGAATCACGATTTATAAGCACTTATTACCCAAAAATAAACTATTCCAAACAAGCACATAGTGTCCATTAGCATCATGATTACTTTTACCCTTTTTTTTATAATGTTTATGATTACTTTTGTACTTTTCAGAAAAATTGAAGGTTATTTAAGTATCTTAATTTTATTGTGCAAGAGAGCTACATCTTCGGGCTTCATTTCCTTTTATTATTATTATTATTATTTAAAATTATCTTCCTTGTTTCATTCAGAAATGCAGCAAAACGCTTGATTTTTTATAAGAAACTTCGGAATCTTACGTTTCTTTCTGATACTCACTCCGTTTCAATTTTCTAACTAAGCTCAACGGAGGAGATAGTACTTGGTCTATGTTCATGAATTATTAGTATGTTTTCGTGAAACTTCTTGTGTCATTTCATTAAGTTATTCGATAAAATTTAGTTTTTACCTTGTAATTATGGTTCAAGGTGAATCCATCCCCTAAAGCATTATTGTAATGATGCTTAATAAGGGAAGCGAGTTTTAGGTTGTTTAAATCGAAAAAGTGAACTACTTTATAGTGTGAACGAGTTCAAGGTCAAGAGTTTCGATTATAGAAAAAGTGCACTCGTTCGTACTGTGAATGAGTTTCATTTTATGATCGTTTGATATAATTTATTTTTAGGTAATAAGTGTTTATAAATTGTAATTTATAATATATGTGATAAGTATGTGAGAGGAGTTTTATCTCGATTTACTTAATAAATATTTATTCTTAAAAAATAAGCTAATCCAATCATATTTAAATATCTTTTACTGACATGCTCTCCCAAAAATTTTTGCAACTTTAGTATCACCTGACCTTTTTCCTTCCCCAAGAATTTCCCGCAGCCTGGTCAATCAAAAAAGAAACTACCTTTCCAAGATATTCCAATAAAGCAATGAATAGTAAAATACCCGAAATTCTCTTATTGGCTTGTCAAATCATGCTTTTGCATGTGAGTATTCAGGATTTCTTCATGTATATATCTAGATTTGCATGTGAGTATTCAGGATTTCTTCATGCATATATCTAGATGCAACATCCCTCTTTAGCATCCTTCTTCCGCCACTCTCAAATCCTTTTGGTTTCATCAGCTCCTCCATTCCATCTTCCTCCTTTTTAAGTTCTTTCTAAAGTCTACTCCTTCCATTCCATCTTCCTCCTGTTTTAAAGTCTGGAGTTTGTGGCCTTAACTAGCTGCATTGTTTATTTCAACTTAAAGCTATATTTTTAGCAGATTAAGGTACATTCTCTTGATTAATTATTATTTTTTAATTGTTATATTTCTTTTGTTGAATGATGCCAGTATGAGATATTTAGTCATCAAATTGTTTACATGTTTTTTTTATAAAAAAATTATAGAGGTAGACATGTAATTAATTTTCTTATAAAATAAATTGTAGTTTTCTTTTGATTAGAAGATTAAAGGAAAAATGATAGAAAAATATCATTTGAATTAAAAAACCCCAAAATGTTTACATAATTAGTAAAATGACAAATAGATGATCTGGTAGGATATGTGATTTTAAAGTTTGGGTGTTGATAACTTGAGTATAAGAAATGAAAACTTAAGAATAACAATTAGCAACTTAGGCATATACAGTTATAACTTGAGGAGCTCAAGTTGTTAATTTTTATACCCAAGTTGCTAATTTCTATACTCAAGTTGTCAACACCCAAACTTCATAATTCTAGATTCCTACCAAATTTTCTATTTGTCCTTTCACTAATTTAGTAGACATTTTGGGATTTTTTGTAATTCAAATGGCATCTTTTTGTCATTTTCCCAAGATTAAATAAGATTATATGGATATTCAAAAAAGATAATTTGTAACACCTTACTCTAGGAACATCTAATAAAGGTATTTTATCAATTCTGAATTGCTAACACTAATGCAGAAATCGCTTTCTAGACCTGGTGAAAATTGTTTTTTATACCGGTTCTGGATTAAGTCTTGATACAACCTATCTAAAAAATCTGTTACTTTTTAGACCGGTTGAGCAACAAATTTTAAAAAGTACTTTTTAGATCAGTTGCTCAAAGATCAGGTCTAAAAAGTCCCTAACTTGGCTTATATTACGTCTAAAAAGTCTGACTTTTTAGACCGGTTATTTTGAAATCACGACTAAAAAAATGTTTTTTTAGATTTGATCTTTCCCACAATAGGTCTTAAAAGTGACAATTTTTTTTTAAAAAAACAAATAGGGCTTTTTTTTGGGGACTGGAAGAATTTTAAAATCACCCAAATAAAAAAAAAAAGTGCCCTATTTTTTTACTATTACATAATTTTAAGTAAGCTGTGACAACCGTAAGTAAATGATGAAAAACAACAATTCACAAAATAAAAACTTGGCAATAATTAATAAAAAATATCTCAATCTTGTAATTAAAAGTGTGAACAAATTTAATTAAACAACTATTCATCATACAAAGGTTCATAAACTATATACATGAACTAACATGAGCCAAAATACATGTAAATGAAAATGAAATAAATAACATCATGTATCTTAACAACTAAACATTTTTTAAAATTGGTAGAATTTGTGAAAGAACACCTTTCAGAGAGTAAGTTCATCAAGTCACTTGTCACAAGTTTTTCATATTAAAAATACTTTCTTTTGTAAGTAGAGGGTGGCATGCAACAATACAAAAGGAAAATTTCATGAAGCCCCTAGCATCTTTAAGCCACTAACATATCATACTACTCACTGGCAAATCACAAGAGAATTTCTAGAAGTAACCTAATCAACACAGAAACACATCAAGGAAGCATTATCAATATTATTTTATAATTTACAATTGCGCATTTAATTTGATGACCTGAAAATTAAGTAATTTACTGTTTGGAAAGGCATGAGAAAATACTTTTAAACTACGCATCAAGAAGCCATAACAGAAGCATTATAAGCATCAGGACTATGTGCTTGCAACATGACAGATAAAATGAATTGTTGAAATTCAAACCAAATGGCCAAAATGGAAGCACATAAAATCACAAATCACACCTTTGCAAGCAAAGTCTTCCCTGTTCTAGCTTCTCCATATAATATGAACCCCCTTAGGAGGCTCGATACCAATGTCTTCGTATAGTTCAGGATGTGTCAGGGGAAGCTCAACTGCTTCCTTAATTTCCTGTATCTGAGCATCTAAACCACCAATGTCAGCATAAAGATTCCAAAGGAGCTTTCTCAACCTTCATAACGGAGACCATTGGATCAACTTCACCTTGAAGAAGCCCAACAACGGAAAGCACCTGGCAATAAACCATAAATGATAAGTTCCTATATGTTCTGCATAAATACATCTGGAAATATGAATAACATCAAGAATAGACTACTAAAGCAAATAATTTAGGCAATTTCCAGGTTACACATGAGTTAAAAAATTTCATATTGAGTTAAAAAGTTTATCTTACACTGTGCACGTTGCATCTTCAATACAGCAGTCTGAGGCCGATAATTATCTCAACAAGTAAGCAACTTTGAAGGTATGATTAGAATCTGAAAGGAGAGAGGAAAGAAAAGAAAGAATGTCACATGAAAGAAAAAGAATTTCGTTCCAGGAAGATTTTATGAAACATTTTTTGAAGCAAACGATACAATAGCAGAGCAGTTAAACATATCGCAATCGGCGCCGAAACTCTCGATCCTAACCCTTGACGGCAAGTAACCCTAATAAACTTAAATACAGATATAATCAAAAGCTAAAGTTTACGATCAAGCAACGAAAAGAGGACACACATACCTTATTGTGCATCAAAATTGATGCGCTTCGCTGGGCCACCGTAATCATCTGGTCAATCTATAATTCTCACCTTCCAAATCAATAATGGAAGCCAACCTGTTTGGTTCAACAAAGATAAGATTATATGAAGTTTATTAAAGTTAGGTTAGGAAAGGTTATAACTTTGTTTGGTTCAAGAAGAGGGGAGGGAATGTTTGATATCTTGTTTGGTTCAGAAAGCAAAGTGAGGGAGCTAATTATAGGTGGACAAATATATCCTTCTACATATTTTCCTTCTTCTTTTACAATATATTTTTTAATTCTTTGTCCATTTCAAAAACTAATCATAGTAGAGCTCCAAAGCCATCACTTAACCAAGCATCAATGCCAAAACTAAATTGGACTTAGTATAATACTTGATCTAAAAGCAACATATACAGTACAAAACTGGATGGACTGCGATTATAAAGGAATAGTTCTGCAGAATTCACATACTATCGTTTAGTTGCACTCTATAAGTTTAGAAGAATGGAAGAACTAATAAATACACCTGCACAGCAGCAAAGGTAAATATTGACCAATCTCATCAATTAACTTGTAGCGATCACATTTACAAAACTTTAGATTGTAATTGATATTATTATGGTAATCTTGAGTCTCTAACCAAAACACCAGATTAGGTAAATACAAGAAACAAACCATCGGCTCTATATTCCACATTCATTCCACTCAATTTCTTATCTATATGATGCCAGAAATAGGCCAAAGACATAATTATAAGAAGTAAAGAGAAACATCCCAGATATTATACCCAATATCATATCAGGATGAGGTACCTTGTAGCATTTCCAACAGTAACACTGAGCAGTCAGAGAAAAAGATACATTTCAACAGTAGAAGAAATCTCGTATGCTCCACAAAGCACAAAAAAAAAACACACACACACACACAAACACCTCGTAATCAATTAATTGGGAACGTAACAGTATGAGCAAAGACTCGTATTTGAGTTATGATAAAAATAAAAAATAAAACATATTGTAGATCAAGATAATGCTATCATGCAAAAACAATTTTTAACAAAAAAGTCGGAAAAAATCACTGTGTTTGGTGCAACGGAGGTTAGGTTAAGTGAGGTTTATTTAAGTTAGGCTGGAGAAGGTTATAATTTTGTTTGGTTCAAAATGAGGGGAGGGGAGATTTGATATTTTGTTTGATTCAGAAGGGGAGGTGAGGGAGTTAATTATAAGTGGATAAAAATACCTTTCTACATATTTTCCTTCTTCTTTTAAAATGTATTTATTAATAATTATTATTTGTAAAATTATTATTTATAAAATAATTATTCTAACAATTCTAGACACTTGTTTCACTCACTTGTCATCATGTGTTTCTGAAAAGAGAAGCAACAACCTTTACAAACAATACATATAAAAGTACAAAAAAAAAAAAAAGACAAACATAATGGAAAATCATGTGAAAGAACTTGGCTTTACTCTTTCTCATACATGCCTCAAAGTAAATTGCTCCAAGTTCAATTCATTTTTATAAAATCTACCCCAACACTCATCATTCTCTTCATCACTTTCCCTCTTTTTTGACAGATACAAAGTGAAAAAAAAAAACATTTTTTTCAGTGCTCATGGAATATATATAAACCAACACTTGTACATTGAAGAAATAATTATATATGTTGCACATCAACTTACATCATTACATAAAAATCAAAAGTTTCCATATGGTTAGCAAGCTACACAAGTCCTATATTGCTAATTCTTTTAAAATATCCATATGGTTAACAAGTGATTATAAAAAATCATTGCTCAATGAAGATGATATATAATTGTAAATCTGATTTGCTCCAAACAATGAATTCAACGAAGTATTAAACAAAACAAAAAATAAAATTGAATTCTTGCCAATAACATAATTTCAAAACTGCAAACTTTCTTTCTTTTCCTTATCTTTACAGCATATTAAAACAGGAGAGACGAGTGGCAACAATAGTGCCCATACTTGGTTGAATTCAAATTATGCACAATAACTTCAAAACACAGTAAAAACCACAACAGAATCCATAAAAGCTATAAGGAAATAGGGAAGTGCAAAATCGACAAAGAAAGAAAGTACCTTTTTTTTCCAGAAAAATCATGACAGAAAATAACCTTACCTGAACGAAGGAGCAATTGATGGAGCAGGCCTTGGACGAGCAACCGACAGAGAAGGCGGTGGAGGCGGTTAGAGAAGGGGCCTAAGACGATATTAGAGGAGCATAATTGCGAAAGAGTCGATGCGATCTACAGGACAAACGGACTAGCAGCAACCTTTGATGACTAACCAATGATGGCTGTAGAGGCAGGCAGTGGCAACGACGGCTGGGGGAGTGGCAGGATAAAGCAGATGAGGGAAAAAGGGATTTCGAACAGGAGAAGTTGATGAAAAAATGGAATGTAGAGGGAAAATGGTTTTTCACAAGTGAGGCCAGCGGTGGAATATTGAAAAATTATTATTGGTAATTTAGTCATAATTGAACATAAATATTCTTTCCCTTAGAAAAAATCCCAAATCTGGAGGTTTTATGAAAGACGGGAGGTGCCCACTAAAAGACAAAAAATCCTCCCACCCCTCATCTCATTCCAACCAAACACCTATTTTTAATCTTCAATCCTCCCAATCTCACCTAACCTAATAAAACCTCCGGCCAAACACACCCATACTCAATTATTTTGGCAAAAGATACCTTGTCAAATTGACAAATTTTAATCTTAAGTGGCCGATAGACTTCGCATCTAAAAAGCTGAGACGAGAAGACTGCAACGAGCATCGACGTCTTTTGAGAGAGGCAAAGAGTAGAGACGACAGACTAGGGATTTCAGAGTCAAAGATGATCGATCGTAGGGCGAGACGAGGGATTTCCATTGAGAGGCAGAGAGTAGAGACGTCAGGTGATGGATTAGACTCTGAAATCGCATGGCGGGCCGAGGGATTTCCGTCGAGAGGTAGAGAGCAGAGACAATAGGTGAGCTAGGGATTTTGGACTCACAGACGGTCGAAATCTCGTCGAGGGTAGGGAATACATTTTAAGATCTTTTGGATATTAGGTCCAAAAAAATATTTTTTTATGATTTTTTTAAGAGTAAAGGTATAATTTTAACAATAATGTTTTATGTCAGGGGCATTTAACACTATTAAATTTTTAAGGGTGCTAAAATATACACAAACTTTACAAAATAGAGCAATTTTACCATAGCAGCTAACTTGAGGGATACAGACGTTACTTTATTTGTGTGGGTCCCACACAATTTTACCATATTGCTGGAACTATTCTGCTCTTGAGCTTCCACCTTCGAATCCTCCTTCTACAGCCACATTGCCTCCAGTTGGTGGTCGAACTCGTTGTCGTTGGGTTGGAGCATGATAGTCTGGTGGTGGCAAGCGGTGGCTAGGAATTTTTTTGATGATGAGAACTCATAATTAAGTGCTTCATTTTTTAATAGAAGAGATGAAGGGGAAGATAATTGGCAGAGGTACAATGGAGGACGATGGAGGAGCTGAGCAGGAGGAGGGTCTTCAAATGGTCAAAAACGCATGGGACCCACATACAATAAAGTAACGTCCGTTCCCCTCAAGTTAAATGCTATGGTGAAATTGCCCCATTTTGTAAAGTTTGTGTATATTTTAGCATCTTTAAAAACTTAATGGTGTCAGATGCTCTTGACATAAAATATTGTTGTTAAAATTACACATTCACCCTTTTTTTAATTCTCTTCTTTCTTTTAAGATCATTCTAAAAATTTTTATTGAATTTATAAAAATGCCATCGGTCACATTTTTTACACCTTATTCTCTATATTAAATCTAAAAAGGATGGTTTAAAAAACTGATTTTGTACTAGTGATATTTCTTAACAATCAACGTGGAGTTATGTTTGTTTATTGAGCCATTTGGATTCAGCTGAGTTATGAGAATCTACATGACTTCAATAACAGTCTTGTTTTCTAGTCTCTCTACCAGTTCCCAGGGCTTATTCTTTACTATTGATATATCCCAATTTTATCATAATACTTAATATCATATTTAGGGATTTTATCATTAATTTTTGGGCTAAATAACATTTATTATAATTAAATTAAATTAAAGATGATTATGTGAAAATAAATCTTAAAAAGGTATATTTATTATAATCTTCTGATTGCTCTTTAAAATTTGAATTTTGAATGAAGATATTATAAGATATTGATTTGAATTGTAGGTTACATTAGAAAAGTTGGATATGAAGGACCAAAAAGTAAAGATTTACAAGGACTGAAATGGAAAATAAAATTCTGCATGTGTCTCCAAGGCAATTCTGACAGGAAAAATGGTTCTTTTCTGTAATATTAGTTGTCACTTTCAGGAGGGAAGATATCAGAAACAATTACAGAAAATTACCCCGAATTACAAAAATGACAATGGGTCCCAAAATCCAAAGATAACCGCTGGAACGATTGATTTGGCTATCAGCGGAAATTACAGAAATGGACCCCCGATTCCCAAATTGCTAGTTTGGTCCAAACATGGGAAGTCACCGTATTCACCTCTGGAACTCATTTTTTTTCTCATGCCTCTTATACAGAATCTCGGAGAATTTGATTGGAATAAAATCTTGGAGAGATCTTTCCGAAACTCTGAGGAGATTTAACCTAGATTTCAAATTGAAAAAAAAAGAATAAGAGGGCTTTTCTTGCGGCAGATCTAAAAGGAGAGGAGAGGACCTTGACGAGCAGAGATGAGACGCACGCACACAGTTGTAGAGAAGCAACCTTAACGCACCACAGACAAGAACGAGCGGTATACGCAGACGCGAGAGAGGGAGAGAAGAGACGTCATCGCCAAGTTTCACCAACACCTTCATCTTCTTCTCCTTCCATTATCTCAATTCAATGGATTCTTGGTGCCTTCAAAAAGTTGTAGCTGTGATGAATTTCATGATAAAAGACTAAATCTTTTTGTGCTTCTTGGATATGGAAGATTGGTTTGAGCTTCAAAGATACATTCAAGGAAGTTATTTATTTTAATCTTTTTATTTAACTATGTAACAAATTTCCTGAGTTACGATTTTATGCTATGTGGTTAATTTACTGAGATTGCGAGCTGTTTATCTTAGTTTGGATTGAACAATTGTGATTTAGATTGGATTATGTGGTTTGAGATTTAAATTTCTATATTCCCTTTTTGGTTTAATGTAGTTGCATTATTCTTTCATAGTTTGAATGAATATTATGATTGCCTTAATCTTGTTTGAATATCTCAGTTGAGTGTTCATTGTATAGAGGAACAAGTTGCATAAATCCAATCCTAAATTGCACACTAAGTGGTATTTAATAGTGTATTAAGAGGTAATTATCTAACTAGAGTTATAGGGATAATCACTAATGAATATTATTAGACTTAACGAGTTGTTAAGGTTTGATTTTTGACTTAGTGAGTAGTTTAACTCCCAAATCATTTTGAGTAAGGATAACCTATATTCCATTTTTCCAAGAAGCATTCATCATCAATTTGTTTAAATCACAATTTCATTAATTATTTCAACAATTTCTCAAAAAATCCAAAAAAAATAGTAGTCTAGGTTATTTTCCATTATTAAAAAGAAAAAAAAATCAATTTAAAACCCATCTTAATGTTTTTATCACTTAGTTTAGATTAGGAATTAAATAAAAGGCTCCTCAAGAGAATACAACCCGAGTTGTGCCCTTCACTGCATAATTTGGTTTATTTTGATTTAACTTGAGGCGATTAAAGGCCTTAAATCAATGGCGCCGTTGTCGGGGAGTCAATTTATTTGACTCCTTGTTTAACTAAGTGTCAATTTTTTTTTTAAAAAAAAACTGGGTTAATCTTTTGTGTGCCTTTTAGTTAGTTAGTTATAGTTTCTTGTATTCATTGATGATATAGGTTTTAGTTTGTATTTGCATCACATATATACATTTTGCACATTGTGGTTGAATTTTGTGTGCATGCCTCGAGGTAAAAAAGTTATACCTAGTGATCTTGATCTTGACATAACTTTAAAATAGCTTAGGGAACAACTAAAAAAGAGTAAAGGAAAAGGAACAAGGGGTACTAGTAAAAATCCCTTAGGATATTACATATCTGCTGAACCTAGTGCCTTTAGGGAACTTCATTCTGAAATAGGTGATCAATTTAATCGAACTTTAGATATGGAACGCCATAATGAGGATGAAGGGAAAAATAATGGTATTCCATATAGAAGAGGTGAGGATGAAGGAGAAAATAATGGTATTCCACATAGAAGAACAATTAGGGAAGTCACTACTTCTGGTATTGATTTAAATCATCTTGCTAATGCTGAACCTAACATGAATGCTGATTTTGAGATTAAAGGTTTATTGATCAATTCACTACCTAAGTTTCATGGTTTGTCTGCAGAGGATCCGTATCTACATCTAAGGGAGCTCTACTTGAATTGTTCGAGTATGAAGCCAGTTAGAGCTTCTGTAGAAGATGTCATGTGGAAAGTCTTTCACCACTTATTAGAAGGTAAGGCAAAGTAATGGTACATGAGCTTACCAAGACATGTAGCTGATGCATATAAAAGTTGGCAAAACTTACAGAAAGCTTTTCTTGAGAAGTACTTTCTTGCATCTCGAACTTCTGCTATGAGAAAGGAGATCAATTCAATTCTCTAAGATCCAGATGAGACTATGTATGAGTATTGGAACCGTTTTCAAGATCTCTTGGCTCAGTGCCCATATCACCAGATTCCTGATGAGAAGATGGCTCAAAATTTCATGACGATTTAAAGGAGAAAGATCAAGACAGAATTGATGTAGCCACTGGTGGTGCTATCATTGCTTTCACTGCTCCTTAAGCCTGGGAATTGATCAAGAAGATGGCCCTAGCTAAGCAAACCTATGAGGAACTAAGAAGGAATACTAGAGAAGTTTATCATGTTAACTCTTCACCTCTATACATTACTCAGCTTGACACCTTCACCGCTCAAATTTCTGCTTTAATGGCAAAGTTAGACCGAATTGCTTCTAAACCATCCATTCAAGAAGAAGTAAATTCAGTAGGAAAGGAATTGACGACCCCAAGTTGTGATCTTTGTGGCTCATCTATGCACATCTCCTATAATTGTCCATCTCGTTATGAACAGCTCTCTGCCATGTATCAAGGCCGCCCTAACAATCCCAAATGGGACCCCTACTCAAATACATATAATGAAGGGTGGAGATAAAATCCTAAATTTAGTTGGAGAGACAATGATAATAGAAGACAAAATCTTTTTCAACAAGGAAATATTGGAGCTGGTGCCTATTCTAGCCAGTTTCAAGAATCTTCAAAGATGGTCATTCTACTCCAAGATAACTCACTTTCCCAACTTAAAAGTGATGAGACCAACCAATTGTTGAAGAATATGGCTGCTCAACTTACTAATATGGACAATCGGATGAAGGAAGATAAATCTTTAAATGATAGTCAATTCTCCTCTATTGCCACAATCCTACAACAGATACGCAATGATAGAGTAAGTGACAGTAACTCAATGGCAAACGTCTACAAGAAGTTTGAAGAGTTGGAAATGAAGAATAACACAGTACAATCTCACTTAACTCAAGTCTCCAGCACTCTTGATGACTTGCAAGCTAAGAATGGAAGTGGTCTACCTTCTACCACTGTGATCAATCCTAAATCTATCAATGCCATTGAGTTAAGAAGTAGCAAGATAGTGCAATTCCCAGGAGATAGTGAAGACCATGTGGATGAAGAGATAGAAGCTGAAAGTCCATGAGTTCTTTAGTAAGTCCATAAGTCCATGAGTTCTTAGAAGTAAGAAGTTGCATGATGATAAAACTGAAAAAGAAATGTTTGAGTTCTTTAGTAAGTTAGATGTTAATATGCCTTTTCTCAAGATGATTAAGAGCATACATGCATATTGTAAGTTCCTTAAAGATCTTTGCATAAATAAAAGAAAATTTAGACCTAATGAAAGAGTCCAATTGAGTTCTAATGTGTCAGCCATCTTTAAGCCTCAACTTCCCATAAAATTCCAAGACCTCGGTGCCTATACCATTCCTTGTACCATATGACCTGTTAACATAACTGCTACTTTGCTAGATTTAGGGGTTGCAATTAATGTGATGCCTAAGTTTGTTTGTACTGCTCTAGGAGTCAAAGCTATTAAGCCCACCAGTGTTGTGTTACAATTAGCTGATAGGTCAATTAGGCAACCAGTTGGCATCTTAAAGGACATCTTAATCAAAGTGAAAGATCTTGTGTTCCCCGTTGACTTTTATATCCTAGATGTGTCTAGTGAATTAGCTTGTGATTTGACCCTTATTCTAGGCAAGCCCTTCCTTAGAACGGCAAAAAACATTATAGATATGAAGGAAGGTAATATAACCGTAAAGGTTAGGAATCATAAAATCTGTTTTAATATGTATGAGGCCATGAAACACCCTTATGAGGATTATTCCTTGTTAGGCATTAATGCTATTGATTTGGCCATTGAGAATGCTAGAGATGATTATAAATTGAGTTTACATGATGATTACTGTTTCCATATGCATGCTGAACATGATTCTTTTGAGCTTGATGATGACATAGCTACTTATGATGCTTTGTAACATCCCAAATTTTATTCACCAAGAATATATTATAATTATTATATAAATTCAATGAAATGGTGAATATTTAAGGCCAACAAAATTAAATATTGAAAATTAAAAGTGGAATAGTGGTTTCAGTGAAATCACCTGCGAAGCAGTGAGTTTGTCATGTGGTTTTGGAATACCAAATGATGATCAAAAGTTATGAAACTTTATAGGGTGAAAGTAGACATTCTGAGCTTTAATTTGATAGGTCATATGACTCAATTGAAGCTATGTACAAAAATATATGAATTTTTGAAGTTAATCCAGAAAATCTGGAAAGTTTCTGGAGCAGCGGTCAAAGATTGAAAATCTGGGAATAATATGATCCTATCCAGTAAAATTCCATATTTTTCCTTGAAACTAGACTTAATGAGGGTTCCATAGGCTTTAGAATCGCTTTGAAACAATGTCTACAAAATTAGTTATGATTTTTCAAAGTTAAAGCAGAAAATCTGCCAGAATTGGCATTATTCCGAAAATTTAAGAAATAAAGTAATCTTCCTTTTTCTCTTAATTATATTAGAAATTAAGGGATGAAGGAGGAGAAGACAAGTGTCAAAATCCAATGAGACCAAGTGTCAACACCACATGAAAGATGATGGAAATAATTGTTGTGTCATAAGTCCTTACTTATGTCATAAGGTTAGGTAGCCAACTCTTGTACCAATTGACTTGAGTAAATGAAAGGAACACTTGATTTAGTTAGAGCATAAGAGGGAGCACGTTTTTGGCCAACCGAGGAAGAAGGAAATGATAATCAAGGTTGAGTGTACACAAAAGGGAAGTATGGCAAGGTTGAGTACACACAAAAGGGAAGTATGGTGCAAGCATGGAGGAAAGTATGGTGGTTGGCATGTGTCACTATAACAACCTTAGATGAGATCAATGGTTGGGAATCAAGGAAGCATTTTTATGAAGGCTTTCTCTTCCCTTCCCTTCATGCATTTTCGTTCAACATAGAGAGGGAGAGAGTTTGGAGAAACTTTGAAGAGTTAGAGGGAAGAGGAAGAAGAAATCTTAAGGTAAATTTCCCCTAGATCCTTCTCTAAACCATGTTTCTTCATGAATCTATGATCTTGAAGACTCATTCTTAGCTCAAGGAGAAGAGAGAGAGGACATCCTAGAGAGAGAAACACCAAGGATCAAGAGGTAATCTCCAAAATCTCAACTTCTTAGTGTATTGAAGTTGTTGTTGGTGATTGTTGTTTGGTTTTGTGATTTTTGGGTTGAGTTGTAAAATTAGAAAAGCCATGACCCTAAGGGGTTATGCTGCCCAAAATCCTTTAAATCATGTTTAAGAAGTGTTTAAATAAGTTAATCAAGGATTAGAAGTGGAAAACTACAAGTTTTGGGAGCTAAAACGCAAAACCTCATTTTTTATATTTTTCCCTAATATTTCGGCCAGGACCAGAACTAGTAGTAGGAGTTGGATTTTCATGAAATAAATGGTTACATTGGATGCAGTGGACAAATATAGGTGGGGTTACAGTTGTGCACTTTTTCGGTAGAGGCCGAAAAAGCATAATTATGAAAACGCCACTGAAATCACTAAATAGGGGCTGTCAAAGGTATTTTCATAATTTGATAGTAAATTTGATCATTTCGAGCCTAGAAATGGATTCCTTGGGCGAAAATAAGTCAGAATAGCCTTAGTCAAAATTTTAGGAAAAACATGCCATTGGGCCGGGTACGGCGGGGCCAGGCCGGGTGCATTTTTGTAAATTTTCACCATAGACTAATATAACCACAATAAACACTATGGAAGAGTCTAAAATGATGCTTGGATAGGTTATGACCTATTTCTGGTACATTTAATATTTTAGGACCGATTTGGAGGCCGGATACGACACGTTCTTCGAGGCACATTTAAAAAAGGGATATTAAAGCTTTGAGGTAGGGACATTATCCTTCATACATTATGCCATAGTTATATAATTGTGTGGATGCTAATGTTTGTAAATGTGCTTTATTAATCAACATGATTTACCCAGAAAAGGGGCTAGAAGTGTCAGAGGCACTTAACTGGAGTTGGTGAGAACCCAACCGGTGCAGAATAGTGGGGCTGGGCCCTATTCATGTATACATGTAACCCCCTTAACGATTAAGGCCGAGATTTAGTTCATAAACACATAATTGATATAGAATTAGAGACCTTAGATGATTTTGGGACTTAAACAAAATCAAACTTTCCAAAATCAAGACTTACAAAAACCTTTACAAAACCTGTTTGTGACGGTCTCATATTCACATTTCAATACTAAATGACCAGTACAGGTTGATTTCATTCACAAATATCAGAGTATAAAGTAAATTCCCGACACACTCGGGTTCCATTCATTTATAAGGGTTTTTACAAGGCACAAAGCCCACAATTCATTACCCTTAACTTGGGGATTACACAAAACTATACCACCAATCCCATTATATACAATTGTTTCCCAAAAACATCTAAATGATATACATGATAACCAATAACCCAAAATATACTTCTAAACCGGAGCTCTATCCGCTCTTCGTCACCCACTTTCCCTTTGATCCTTCTACCCTGTCTAAAATATGGTTTTTAGGAGAGTGAGATTCTAAGGAATCCCCGTACTGTCAAATCAATCATAGTATGTACAACAATAAGGCATGAAATCAAATCATTATCCACACAAAGCAACTACAACGGCAGTTACAACGGCAATGGTTAGTATGACACATGTCATCCCTTACGATTGCTCACGCTGCATTGCATCACAACAATCCACACAATATATTTCACCACAGCTGGGATTCATATAAAGCATTTCATCACACAAGCTATACAGGCAAGATTCAAACTCACAGCCCACAGCTGGATTAACAAACGCCGCCCCACGGGTCGGATTCACAAAAGTCCATGTCGATTACGACGGCAGTTCAACGGCCGACCTAAAGATGACCAACGTCAATCCCTATACGGCTCACGCGGAAGTGCTCACGCCGTAATGAACCATGGCACACATTTCACAAAATTCAATGATAAGTTATGCATACCAAAACATCATACACAACATGAGAGAAAAGTCACTACCTTGATCCTTCCGGGCGTACTCTGGCACCGGTCTCTACCGCCTAGGGCAAATGTCGTATCCTAGAATCATGATTAGGGATGAAGAATTATATTCTATTCCAAGACTTATTTAACTTCAAACACTTAAATTTGATTATCATAATTGACCCTTAAGAGGCCATAAATGCCTCTAATAAAAGCCCTAAAAGGTTGGGAAACAATAGGTTAGAGGTTTCCTTTCGAAAACTCAAAGTACTGGAACCTAGGGGTTGGCCGCGGCCAGCCCTTCCTTGGGCCGCAGCCAAAATATGGTCAGAAGGCCACTGGCTGCGGCCAGCCACGCATGGGCCGCGGCCAGCCACCCATGGGCCGCTGTCAAGAAATTCCCTAATTCTTGGCTAAAATTCCAAAATTCATAACTAATCCTAAAAAAATCGAAACGAGGTGATTCCAAAGCCAAATGAAAGGTATTTAAGTCCTCTTCCTAGGAAAAATATGGCTCATTATTGGAAATCACTACACAAATACAAAATCACCAAAAACTAAACACTACTCCAAAACAGAGTTCTGTTTCCATCCCAAATTTTGGACAATCATATCTCCCAGAATACTAAACAAAATGATACAAAATATATATCCATTTTGACGTTTGGGATGTGAAATTTAAGACTGGAAAGTTTCAGAATTTTACAACACCATTTGGTCATTCAAAACGCTCGTGCAAACTGACTGCCTAGACAGAGTTTACACAAGACAGATTTTCCAATTTTCTATCAAAGTGTTCAATAACTCCAAAATCAATAACCAAGCTTATTCCCACAAAAAATCACTCAAGGAATCCAATGGAAATGTCAAAATCACCAAAATCCTATTCCATTATCATGCTTTGGTTTTGGGTAACATTAAACACGATACTCTCAAAATCTCCAAACTTAACAATTTCAAACCCAATGAATTCTATCTATCCAAAATGCATTCCAAACATACCAATTCCATACCAAACACATACCAAACTCCCAATGGCCCTCATTTTTGAAAATGGGCCCAAAATTCCAGAAAATTCAAACTTAACCAATGGCTACAAATCCTATATAGAAAGGTTTGTCTTACTCACCTCTATAACTTTTCCAAAGGAGTTTCTTGATTCTCCCAACTTCAAGATTTCTTGGGAGCTCAAACAACACCAAATGACAAATCTAAAACCATGAAATTGAAGCTCTCAAGACAAGGAACAAGTTTGTAGAAGAGCATTTTTCCATTAGAGGCCATTAAGAAGGTCAGATGGCTTACCTTTTACCAAGAACTTATTTCCTTCAGCAATGGTGGCACGAAAATGAAAGAAGAAATGAGAGAGAGAAGGAAGGTTGAAGATGGAATGATCACTCCTCTTCCCCATACCTCCTATGTCAGCAAAAATGAGAGGGAAGGAGAGAGAAGAAATGATTTAATAATGCTATATTTAACTTTTCTTACATCTTCTCTCAGCCAACCAATTTGCCATGTGTCAGAATTTCATTGGCTCTCATAAGGAAATCAACCAATTAATCATCTTAATCCCTCCATTAGCCATTTTATTTACACATCTCATTATTCTCTCATAGTTAGTAATTAATTTTCCCCTTAATCACCAACTAATTGCCCAATAACTCCATTCTTCCAATTTTTCAATAATTATGACATATTAATTAATATTGCCATAAAACACATAATAATTCAAATTAAAATTATAATTATCCACAATAATCATGATTTACCCTTAATAAAAAATTGGGATATTACAATACATGTAGATGATATGTTTATAATGTTTATTAATTGGTGCATACATGGCATATATCATATTTACTTTTCGTATTTTCTATGAACGATAGCATGTTTCTACTGGGGTTCTCCAGAATCTCACCCTATTTTTAAAATAAACACCTCAGGGGGTACCAGTGGGGCAAAGGGAAAAGACACAGATGCTGGAAAGTGAATGGCACATGTTTCGAGGCAAGGACAAGAACGTGGTCATAATCAGTCTATTTTGTGATATTTTGGTAAAAATTTTAAATATTAAAAATTTCGCTGTATTTTTTGTTTTCGTCCACGAACGATATCAGAATTGTAAATGAATATTATTATCACTATAATTGTACTTTTCTGTATGCCCATTGAATTCCGTCTTTATTACTCTTCGATTATCGAAATGGAAACGGGTGTTGACATCCTTACTCCCTTCTATACATTCTCTTTCTGATGCTTATGGTAGTGACGTGACTTGCCCTGATTTTGATATCAGTTGCACTCTTTCTTCTTCACAAGTTTACACCATTTCTTCTAATGATGCTAACCCCACTTTTGCAAGTGATTCTATTTTAGAAAAAGGTTTTCTTCTTGAGTGTGCAGATACTTATAATAAGGTGGAAGCTAAGAATCTAGTTGGAAGTGACTGCAATAGCTCTCTTGACCAAGAAGATGAAGAGAGTTTCCTTCTAGCTGTTCCACCCTCTCATACATTTGAATTGCAACAGAAGCAACCTTTATCCAAGAATAATGGGCTTAAGGAGACTTATTCACTTGCCACTGCTCCTAAATCTATTTTTTTCTCCTCATACCTTAAAATATTTGTAGGATATTCTCTCTAATTGTGATGCATATATGAAGGATGATAAACCCAAGTTTGTTGCTGCTATTAGTCAACCTCAAGTTGACTCAACACTTGAGAAGGTCAAGGAGCAAGATATGAATGCAAAGAATCCTAATGCACACCAACCACCTAAGGTTACAAAGGGAAGTTCTCTTTACTCTCTTCAACCCCCTTAACTAATCCCTTCGACTGTTCAACCCCCTATCCTTGAATTGAAACCTTTGCCTCCTAATCTTAAGTATGCATTCCTTGAGCATGATGCTAAACTGCTTGTAATTATTTCTATTACTTTGTCTTATGATAAAGAAGCTAGATTGCTTTATGTGCTTAGGAAGAATAAGGAAGCCATTGGTTGGACATTAGCTGATATCATAGGGATTAGTCCATCTATATGTACACATAGGATTTTACTGAATGAGGGTTCAAAGCCTATTAAACAACCCCAAAGGAGACTTAATCCATTGATCTTAGATGTTGTAAAGAAAGAGGTTACTAAGTTATTTAGTGCCGATATTATATATCCTATTTCTGATAGTGAGTGGGTTAGTCTTGTTCATGTGGTTCCAAAGAAGAGTGGGCTTACTATTGTTAAGAATGAGCAAAATGAGTTGATTCCCACTAGAGTAAAGAATTCTTGGAGGGTGTGTATTGATTTTAGAAAACTTAATAATGCCACTAGGAAGGGCCATTTCCCTCTACCCTTTATTGACCAAATGTTAGAGAGATTAGCGGGAAAGAGTCATGACTACTTCTTAGATGGGTTTTCTGGGTACTTTCAAATCCCTTTAGCTCCTGAGGATCAAGAGAAAACTACCTTCACTTGCCCTTTTGGCTCTTTTGCTTATAGGAGGATGCCTTTCAGTCTTTGTAATGCTCTTGGTACTTTTCAACGTCGCATGATGTCAATCTTTTATGATTTCCTTGAGGATTGCATGGATGTTTTTATGGATGACTTTACTATTTATGGTGACTCATTTGATGCTTGCTTGTCTAGTCTTGATCATGTCTTAGCAAGATGCATTGAGAAGAAACTTGTTTTGAATTATGAAAAATGTCATTTTATGGTCACTCAAGGCATAGTGCTTGGACATTTGATTTCTCAAAAAGGTATTGAAGTTGGCAAGGCCAAAATTAAGGTGATTTCATCATTGCCCTACCCATCTTTACTTAAGAACCTTCGGTCATTTTTAGGGCATGTTGGTTTCTATCGACGTTTCATAAAGGATTTCAGTAAAATTGTATTTCCTTTGTCAAAGTTACTACAAAAAGATGTGAATTTTGTTTTTGATGATAAGTACATGCTAGCATTTGATGAGTTACAACATAGATTGGTCACTCCTCCTATTTTGGCTCCTTTTAATTGGGAACTTGCATTTAAGTTGTCTTGTGATAAGTCTAATAGTGCTGTTTGAGCAATGCTTGGCTAAAGAGATAGTAAGGTCTCCAAGATCATAGCTTATGTTTCCAAAACATTAGATAGTGCTCATATTAATTACACAACTACTGAGAAAGAGTTGTTTGCAATTGTGTTTGCCTTGGACAAATTTAGATTATATCAAATCAACTCTAAAGTTGTTGTATTCTCAGACCATGCAGTTGTCAGGTATTTGTTCAAAAAGCTACAGTCTAAGCCAAGATTGCTTCGTTGGGCTCTTCTTATGTAGGAATTTGATATTAAGATCAAGGATTGAGCTAGAGTAGAAAATCATGTAGCGGATCACCTCAGTCATCTTCCTAATGATACAAAGGGAGTTGATTGTTTTGCTTTAGTCTGTGATGATTTTCCTGACATTGCTTTGTGTGTTGTGGAATGAAAGGAACCATAGTTTGCTGACTTGATTAATTATTTAGTCCTAGGATTTATTCCTACATATTTGTCTCCGTTTCAGGTGAAGAAACTAAAGTGAGAAGCCTAATACTATGTTTGGGATGAACAACACCTATGGAGAATGTGCAGAGACCAGATAATTCGAAGATGTGTACCTGAGGAAGAATTCCAATCCATCCTTTCTGCTTGTCATTCAATGATATGTGGTGGACACTTTAATGCTAACAAGACCTTTAGGAAAGTGTTAGAGGCTGAGTTTTACTGGCCTACCCTATTTAAAGATACATATTTATATTGTAAGGCATGTGATCAATGCCAACGGTTTAGGGGGTTAGGTAAACGGCACAAGATGCCACAACAACCCATGCTCTTTTTTGAGGTATTTGATGTATGGGGCATAGACTTTATGGGCTCTTTTCCACCATCATCTGGATTTACTTATATCTTGTTAGCTTTATATTACCTCTCTAGGTGGGTAGAAGCCATTCCTACTAGAAACAATGACGCCCAAACGGTCTCCAAGTTTCTTAAGACTAACATATTTTGTAGATGTGGAGTGCTAATGGCTATAATAAGTGATAGAGGTACCCATTTTTGTAATAAGGTTATCAATAACCTACTAGCTAAACTTGGAGTTACCCACAAAAAGTCCACTGCTTATCATCCATAGACGAATGGGCAAGCAGAAACATCCAACTGAGAGGTCAAGCAGATTTTAGAAAAGATTGTTAAGCCTTCAAAGAAAGATTGGAGCTCAAGGTTGGAAGAATCGCTATGGGCATACAGAACTGCATTCAAGACACTAATAAAGATGTCTCCTTATCGGCTTATCAATGGAAAAGCATGTCATATTCCAGTAGAGTTGGAGCATAAGACTTATTGGGCAGTGAAAACGTGCAATATGGATATGTAAGAATCTGGCTTAGAAAGGAAGCTGCAACTACAGGAACTGGAGGAGATGCGATTAGAAGCTTATGAGAGCTCTCACATCTATAAAGAGAAAACCAAGCAGCTACATGACCGAAAAATTATGAGAAAACACTTTAAAGTTGGTGACAAGGTTCTACGCTTTAAGGCCCGATTTGCACTCAAGCCTGGAAAACTTAACACCAGGTGGGAAGGACCATACATAGTCACCAAGGTGCATGATTTTGGAACAGTAGAGCTACTGGATGAGGTTAGCGGATCAGAATTTAAAGTCAATGGTCATCTCCTCAAGCTCTACCATGATAGTGCCTCACCGCCTTAAGGCCAGGTTATCCCTTTCCTCTCTTAATCTCTTATATCATGTATCTAATTGCTTGTGAAATTTGTTGAACATGAATGCTTGAGATAAGGGTGGGGGAAGGACATTCTCAGTAGTGATAGTAGGATTCGTAGTTTAGTGTTTAAATTCAATAAGACCCCCTATGTTTCCTTGGTTCTCTTATCATATGTCATCCTCACTCTCTCTCTCTCTTACATTCAAGATTAATTAGATTATTGCATTGTATTCCTTCAATACATTGAGGACACTGTATTGAGTAAGTGTGGGGGAGAGTATGTTTTGAAAAAAAAATAAAAAACTGCACTTAAATTTTTGGTACTTGAATGTTTTGAAAAATAGAAGTTTGTCCAAAGTCATTAGTGCATTTGAGAGTTGAGCTTGATTATGGTTAATTGCAATGTTTTGATTAGTCGTTGTTATTAATTCTATCATTGGAAATAGCTGAGTAAATGCTTTGTGGTTAGTTTGTTATGAAGTTGAGTGTTTTGGTAAGCATTTGAGAAAAACCCTTGTTCGAAGGTTATTTAAACCTAAATTTTTTCTTTGTATGTGTGCATGCTTTCTTAGCTTTTCATCTTCTAGGACTTGTCTCAACTCTATGTCAAAGCTGTATTTACATTAATGTGGAAAGGATAGAGGCATTCGATTCTAAACCCTTTTGACCTAAATACAAGCCTTTCAAATCATCCATTGTTTACCCCTTTGATCCATTCATTAAGTTGTTATGCACGTGTATATCATCTACGTATCTTTGCGTCCTATTTTGTTATAAGTAAATTGTCATCACCCCTAATTCTATGAATGTTAAGTTTCCATGTATGTACATATTGAAAAAAAGCAGCAAAGAAAAAAGAAAAAAAATTATTCAAATAAGGCAATTCAAGGGAATCTCTATAAATGACAATATAATAATCATATACACTTCAAGTGGTTAATTGGATGCTAAGTGGTGAGTTATTAGCTTATATACGTGCATGACACTTGTTTTTTTCTCAATTATTTCATGTGGCCTTCTCCATTATTACAACCCATGAAAGTCCTCTTGATTCGTTACATTATTGTTGTTAACGGTAGAGATGTTAGAGTTGTTACAAGCTTATGGTAAGGTGATAGTTAACTGAGCCAGAGTGAGATGACCCTAATGAGGAGAGTTGAGCGTAAACACTAATATCCTAGAGAGTTCTCTTATACTTATTTCAATTACATTTGATTGTGTGGTGAACTAATCCCTTTGCATTGCTTCTATGACTTATGCTAGTTGTAGAGCTTAATTAATAGATTTATTGTTTTTTTTGTATCATGAGATTGCTCATCTTTAAATTGTATTGATGTTCATCTTGGATGGTTTTGAACTGATAATCTTTGTTCGGGAGTACAAAGATCCAAGTGTGGGGGAATTTGATATATCCCAATTTTATCATAATATTTAATATCATATTTAGGGATTTTATCATTAATTTGTGGGCTAAATAACATTTATTATAATTAAATTGAATTAAAGATGATTATGTGAAAATAAATCTAAAAAAGATATATTTGTTATAATCTTCTGATTGCTCTTTAAAATTTGAATTTTGAATGAAGATATTACAAGATATTGATTTGAATTGTAGGTTACATTGGAAAAGTTGGATATGAAGGACTAAAAAGTAAAGATTTATAAGAACTGAAACAGAAAATAAAATTTTGCATGTGGCTGCAACGCAATTCTGACAGAAAAAAGAGTTTTTTCTATAATATTAGCTGTCACTTTTAAGAGGGAAAATATCAGAATAAATTACAGAAAAGTACCCGAATTATAAAAATGCCAGTTGGGTCCCAAAATCCGAAGATAACCGCTGGAATGATTCATTTGGCTATCAGCGGAAATTATAGAAACAGACCCCGGATTCCCAAATTGCTAGTTTGGTCCAAACATCCAGAAGTCACCCTATTCACCTCTGGAACTGAATTTTTTTCATGCCCCTTATACAGAATCTCAGAGAATCTGATTGGAATAAAATCTTGGAGGGATCTTTCCAAAACTCTGAGGAGATTTAACCTAGATTTCAAATTGCAAAAAAAAAAAGAATAAGAGGGCTTTTCTTGCGGCAGATCTAAAAGAAGAGGAGAGAACCTTAACGAGCAGAGATGAGACTCATGCACACAGCCGCAGAGAAGCAACCTCGACGCACCACAGACAAGAACGAGCAGCAGACGCAGACGCCAGAGAGGGAGAGAAGAGACGTCATCACCAAGTTTCACCAATACCTTCATGTTCTTCTCCTTCCATTATCTCAATTCAATGGATTCTCTGTGCCTTCAAAAAGTTATAGCTGTGATGAATTTCATGATAAAAGACTAAATCGTTTTGTGCTTCTTGGAGATGGAAGATTGGTTTAAGCTCCAGAGATACATTCAAGGGGGTTATTTGTTTTAATCTTTTTATTTAACTAGGTAACGGATTTCCTGAGTTAGGATTTTATGCTATGTGGTTAATTTACTAAGATTGTGAGTTGTTTATCTTAGTTTGGATTGAACAATTATGATTTAGATTGGATTATGTGGTTTAAGATTTAAATTTCTATATTCCCTTTTTGGTTTAATGTGGTTGTGCTATTTTTTCATAGTTTGAATGAATATTATGACTGCCTTAATCTTGTTTGAATATCTCAGTTGAGTGTTCATTGTATAGAGGAACAAGTTGCATAAATCCAATCCTAAATTGCACACTAAGTGGTATTTAATAGTGTATTAAGATGTAATTATTTAGCTAGAGTTCTAGGTATAATCACTAATTAATATTATTAAACTTAGCGAGTTGTTAAGGTTTGATTTTTGACTTAGTGAGTAGTTTAACTCCCAAATCATTTTGAGTAAGGATAACCTATATTCCATTTTTCCAAGAAGCATTCATCATCAATTTGTTTAAATCACAATTTCATTAATTATTTCAACAATGTCTCAAAAAATCCAAAAAAAAAAAAAACAGTAGCCTAGGTTATTTTCCATTATTAAAAAGAAAAAAAAATCAATTTAAAACCCATCTTAATGTTTTTGTCACTTACTTTAGATTAGGAATTAAATAAAAGGCTCCTTAAGAGAATACGCCCTGAGTTGTGCACTTCAATGTATAATTTGGTTTATTTTGATTTAACCTGAGGCGACTAAAGACTTTAAATCAACTATCATCCTCGTCTCCTTCATTGCATTCCTCCATTAACTATACCTTACAGCTTCTTTAAAGGAACTAGGTTCCACTACAGTATAATTGCAATTTTCATATATATCTCAGTCTATGATTTTGTCTTGAGAATTGGAGAATAAGGTTAAGATTCTTCATTATTGCCTTCATCTTCATTAATACTTTGAGAATCTATGATAGTCTTCAAGGATGCTAGAGAAGCTCACTGTTTCCATACTTCATCTCATTCTACACATCCCTTATCCCAATTCCATTGAGAGAATTCATCAACTAACAATATACCCTTTAGACAATATTGTAGCATATCCTTAAAAGATCCCTTCTTCTGCCTTTTGATCTAGTTTGGACCTTTTTATAGTTGGAACATGAATATAGCAGATTGAACCAAAGATCTTCAAGTGTTTAGCAGTAGGCTTAATGCCACTCTAAACTTTTACAGGGAGTTTTCCCTTCAACTGCTTTAGTTGGCGGTAGCCTATTTAGCAAATAAATAGCCTCAGCCTACAACTTACTTTGAAATCTCATGTTTATGTGAATAACTGACAATAAGCTGATATTTAATCTCCATATCAATATCAATACCATCAAGTTGGTTGGAGGTATGCTCCTTTCCGTTGTTAGATCTTAGACATTTCAAAGAATATCCACTTATTGACTCTATTTTACGTTTATTTTTCATACATAATATAAATGCATGATACATTGTTTTATATAAGTATGGAGAGTCAATAACTACTCCAATTACTATGACATGGCTAGCAATATGTCATAGTCTTAGTTTTCAGAATACACCACAACTTGTACAATAAATTGATAGAAACTAAGCAAAATATTGACCAACAATAATGGAAAAATCTCATTCAGTTACCCATAACCCAAATAAAAAATTTTTGACTAAGAAGCAATCCATGTTTGCTCTTTCTTTTAATCAATAAAGAAGAAGAAGTATTTAATAATATAGATAGATCATAGAGTGACTCTTTGTTATCTGTATTTTTTATCATTTGCAGTCTTGAAATCTACCAGGACACCCTTGAGTGAAAAGGGAAGAAGAATCAGGATTTTACATGCTAAACCACCTCAGATTGAATGGATTAAAGACCGTGTCAGCATTATGTTATTAGTAGCGATATTAATTGCCACTGTAACCTTTGCTGCTGGTTTTACTGTGCCTGGTAGTGTCAATAGCTCTGAAGACAAAGACACAGAAAATAGGCATGGCCACTTTGCTCAACAGAAAAATGTTCCAGCTATTCACAGTTTGTGATGCAATAGCCATGTATAGCTCTACCATGGGGTCTTCCATTCTGCTATGGGCCCACCTGGGAGACTTTCATATGGCATCCAGTGTTACATACTTTTCTTTCTATTTGGTGGCCTTGACTCTAATTACAATGTCAGTTGCAAGCATGGCTGCGCTACATTTAGTAGAGAGAAATGTTTCATGGCTTGCTTACACTGTGATTGCTATTAGATCCATCTTTCTTTTGATGTTTCTAGGTGTATTTATCCTTCTAATATTCCCTTTAGGAGAACGAGTTTTTTTTAATGCTAACCACCATAAAAGATCAGTTGCTAACCGTTTGTAGCTATAAAGCATATCAATGGAGTCAGGGAATTGAATACTCTTTAATGTCATAAAATTAAAGTATGATACTGAAAAGTAATAAAATGATTGATAAAATCTGTTTGAGAGTGAGAAAACTAGGGCTAGGAATGCGGGCCAACCCGCGGGTTGAGGGCATAGAATTTGCCTGCACTTTAGCAGGCTGTAAGAAAATCCAACCCTAACCCGCAGTGTGCGGGATTGCGGGCCAGCCCGCAGGCTCTCATTTTAAAAAAAAATTCCTACTTTTTAAACTAGGGCTAGGAATGCGGGCCAACCCACGGGTTGAGGGCGTAGCATTTACTTGCACTTTTGCAGGTTGTAAGAAAATCCAACCCTAACCCGCAGTGTGCGGGATTGCGGGCCAGCCCGCAGGCTCTCATTTTTTTTTTTAAAAAAAATTCCTACTTTTTAAAGACTGCTAAAAGTCTGAAAAAAAAACACACACAAAAGTCATTAAATTTACCTTCATAGCATCAATCATTCCACTTCTAAAAATTTAAAAACACAATCCACAATTCAAGAGATAAAGTTACCAAATATGTCAAACTTTATAAACAAAAAATATCAAATCATCTTCAAGCAATCAAGATGTAATAATTTGGTTCAAAGAAGAATGGAGTGGGCTAAGATTTTTTCTCATTGGGATTGAGAGGTACTACCAAAGTAGGAGTGGCAACTTATAGGTTTTGTGAATTTTTTACTTGCAAAAAAAAAAAAAAATTGTGCGAGCCAACCCACGGATCATGCAATATGGGCCTATGCAGCTCACACTTTTACGGGCTGAGAAAATCCCAACACTAACCCTGCCCATCCTGCAGGCTAGCAGGTTGAGCCCATATTACTAACCCTAGAGAAAACCCAACGTCTCGTTTTTATAAAAGGCAATAATAATGGCATTAAAATTAATTCATGAGATAAGTTAAAAATTCCAACGTTGGATTCTACAGCATAAAGATATTTCGGTAAGCACTTATTTTTTCCAAAAATACTTTTATATTTCCACAAAAGCATATGATGAAAGGTGTTCAATCCCATTCAACTAAGGCAAAGGGAAATTAGAGGATTTCCACGGGACCCGTCATTATGCGCGAGAGCCCACTCCTCCTTTTGGTTTATTTACTTGTCCAAGCTCACATGTTAATATTTCTACACTTGGACTCTCACTCCCAAATGATATGGAATTTGTTCCATTTGACATGCCCACATTTATATTATATTTCCAACACTATATAAACTAAGACTAACTGTAATGCCTTGATAACTCTATGAAGTTCTCATTGGGCCTGTATCATCTTTTTGTTTTACCTTTCCTAAGAATTAACCTAACCTGATCATAATAGTGAATGATCAATTTTTTTACTTTTACTTTTAATTTTAATAAAGTTATTCTTATATTACATTAGTAGCTATGCATTAACTAAGCAAGTAAGCTTACATTACTAGGCATATGTGTGCATTATGATAAAAAAGCCAACAAAATATTCTTACATCATTTATGATTTCCAAGCTACAAATGTAGGTTCCCTATCATCTCTAACTATTTACAATCCACAAAGATATAAAAAAAATTATATGCAAATATTTGTGTGTACTTGCTTTAGTTACTTTGTTCTTCTACAATTGGCCTTATAATACAATATTTACAAACATATTAATTAACTGGATTTTATACTAAGGGCCGTATGCAGTAATTTATAAATTATAAAAAAATTATTTAAGGGTTTAAGGTGAAAAAATACCCATAAACTTTTTATAAAAGTATACCTGACACTATCAATTTTTTTAGTGCAAAAGTGTCTATAAACTTCTCAAAATGAGTAAAAATGACCGCACGGTTAACTAAGGACAACTTTTTTTTTTTGAGTGGAAATGACAATTTTATTGAAAAGACAATATGTACATTAGTAACTAAAAAGCATAGCAGAATCTGGTTAAAAGACTTAGTACAGATAAATTCTGAAAAGCAAGGGAATCGAATAAGCAAGGATTTAGAGCAGTCAAAGTTTCTTTCGCTTTGCTTGTGTGGCTAGAGAGGGAAAGTACTTCATTCACTAGACGATGTGGCTCTATGGTTTCATTGTTGAATATCTATTTGTTTCTTGCTTCCTATAATTTCCAGCACAGAATGGCGAATGTGATGTTCTAGGAGGAACTCTTGGGACCAGGTTTGAGGTTTTCCTTAAGCCATCTTTCATAAGGCATCCCGAAAAATTGTGCTTGTATTTGAGTTGGCAGAATCAATTCCCAGCAAGTCTTAGCTAATTTGCATCTCCTGAAGAAGTGATTGAGATCCTCTGTATCACCTCCAAAAGTTGGACAGTGCTCACTAGCAGTCATGTTTCTCCGAACTCTTTCCTTGTTGGTAAGAAGTTTATTATGCAATGTGAGCTAGAGAAAGGTTCGGATTCGTTGGGGGCCAGGCCAACACCATGCTAGATCCTACTTGGAGTCCCGTTCATCCCACTCCTTACTTTTAATAGAGCCATAAGCGACTGTATTGTAAATTTTCCTGAGCTACTCAAATTCCAGTGACAAAAATCCTGTTGATCATTTGCTGTAGGCAGCATGATCTTTGCTATCTGGTTTAGAATATTTGATGGAAGCAGATGTTGAAAGCTTTCCCAGTTCCATTGTACCGCCTCTGTCCTGAAAAGTTTGATTTCCTTTGATAGATCAGGTTCCCTAATAGGGGCAGAAGATAACAGATTAAGTGGGCCTAGATTGCCAACCCATGTATCTTTCCAAAATTGAATTGTCTCCTCATTTTTAATGTTCCAGAACGTCCCCAGCATCATGTCATCCCAAATTTTCTCAAGATTTCTCCACAGGTGAGAGGCATTTTTTGTTCTTGCTTCTCTTTTTCTATTATGCTTCCAGCCGTATTTAGACCTCATAATTTTCACCCAAAGGGATGTTGGCTAGGTAGTCATTTTATAAGCCAGCTTCATTAAGAAAGCTGAATTCATACTTGAGATATCTTTAAGCCCACACCCACCATGCTTTTTTGGTTGGCATGTCTTATCCCATTTGAGAATATGAACACTTTTGTGTTGTGCGGTTGTACCCCACACAAATTTCCTAATGTGAGAGTGTATTTTGGCACATGTAAGTACTGGCAGCTTGGTTGACTGTATTGCATAAAGAGGAATGCTCGTCAATACAGATTGTGCTAGCGTGATTCTTCCAGCGAGGGATAGGGATCTCACTTTCCATCCAGCCAATTTATTCTCTATCCTTTCCTTAATGTATTTGTATGTAGCCCTGGTTACTCTTCCTTGAATCAAAGGCACTCCCGATATTTGCCTAACAACGATGTTGAGTGATATCCTAACTCTTGATAGATACGTTGTGCTTCTTGGTCAGAAACATTCTTGGAGAAGAATATCCTAGTCTTTGCCTCGTTAACCTGTTGCCCTGAAGACGAGCAAAATTCTTCTAGTGTTGTTTTAATGAGATCACCTGTGAAGGTGCGGTAGTACTGAATATGATCAGGTCATCAGCGAAAAAAGGGTGGGATTGTGGGACTCCTCTCCTGCCCATTTGAATTAGTTGCAAGGCTCTATTAGTTGCTTTGCTATATATTGCTTGAGATAGCCGCTCTATCAAAGTACAAAAAGTAAGGCGAAAGTGGATCGCCCTGTCTTACTCCTCGGGTGGGCTTAAAACTGGCAAAGGGGGTTCCATTCCACATTACTTGCATTGAGGATGAGGATATGCATTTGAGTATTATCTATATCAACAAATCTAGAATGCACGCTTCTTTCAATGTATCTTCAATAAAATCCCAGCTAATTCAGTCGAATTGTTTCTCTAGATCAACTTCGATAGCCATCCATCCTACTTTCCCAGTTTTTCGTTGCATTGAATGAATGACTTCTTGTGCTATAATTATGTTATCAATGATACTTCTGCCCTTTATGAAACTGGATTGATGAGGCGAGTATAGTATCAGCATAACACTCTTCAACCGGTTGGCTACAACTTTCGTAATCAGCTTGTACAATGTGGTACATAGGCTTATGGGTCTAAATTCTTTAATACTCTGTGGGCTCTCAACTTTAGGGATGAGCGCTATTAATGTTTGGTTCAGTTTAGGATCCAAGTTGCCTCCCTCGAATATTTTTTTTTTCTTGGAAGAGAGTATCTCCCACTGTTTCCCATTGTGACTGGAAAAAACCCTTTTTAAACCTCTACATTTAGATCAGTTTTGACGGATAAGGTTTTAAGAATTTGCGTGGTGGCAGTTTTGTAATTATATTGAACTTCTAAGACCGGTTTTTAAAAAAACCGGCCTTAAAAAATATATTTAGACCGGTTATAAAAAAACCGGTCTCAAAAGCCTAGATCACGTGCTCTATGAACCCTTTCTTCTCTTTTTGCCATTTCTCTGTAAGCTCTGTCTATGCTTGTTCTGAACACATCCATGGCGTCCAGTCCCTCATTTGCTCAACTCTCCTCCGCCATTACCGCTGCCGTTGCTGTGTTCGTTGTCATTGTTCTTTGATTATCGTCAATCTTCTCCGCCGCCACCTCTATTCTCCGCAGTGACATTCTCCTCTGACTTGACTTCCCTTTGTCAGTGCCGTGAATTTGAGGACTTTATTTTAACCTCAGTCGACGACACCGTGACTTTGGTTTGAAGCTCACTCCTTGGTCTTCAATCAAGTTAGTGTTCGATCTGTTATTTAGTTGTACGTTGTTCAATAATTAATAATGTTCTATGAAAAAATGGTTCTTGTTGTTGCTTTGAGCACTTAAACGTAATCTGAAAAAAATTAAATCTGCACATTCTTGTTAGATATATGCTCTGACTTTTAATTACATCCCTGTGATATTTGACTTGGATTAATACCACTCTATGTTCTGTTTTAATTTAGTGCGATTGTTTGATTATTATCAGTGTTATTGGTTTGTTAAAATAATACTAGTTTCAAATAGTGCCTTTAATTTCGTTGAAACATCTAAAACTCTATTGTTGTTGTTTTTTTGTCTATCCTTTTGTTGATGGATATAGGGTGCTAGAAGTGTTGAGATATATATGGATCATAGTTGGATAAACGCTAAACGAACGAGTGTTGAATATGATAATGAGGTGAGGGGTTTTTTAGACTTCACTAGCAGAAATGCCGATGATGGTAATGGGAAGTTTTATTGCCCTTGTGTAGTATGTTTGAATGAAAAGCGACTAAGGACTGCATATATATATACACATTTAATTTGTGAAGGATTTTGTAATAGTTATACAGTATGGGTATGGCATAGTGAAAAATTAGAAATTCCAAGTTCATCTCAACAGGGGGAGTAAACTTTGATGATAATGACACGGATACGGATGATCGGATAGAGGATATTATTCGTGATGTAGGATAAGAGACTTTTGAGCAATCACATGCATATGGTAATATGTGTAGTGATGCTGAGACGCCATTGTACCTGGGTGTAAAAAGTACCAATTGTTGAAATCAGTATTGAAATTGGTAAGCTTGAAAGTACGGCATGGATGGAGCGACAAGAGTTTTTTAGAAACGCTTGAGGCTTTTAAGGACATGCTTCTAGATGATAATGTGTTTCTTTCTCGATACTATAATGCTAAGAAAATATTGTTTCCACTATGGATGAAGTATAAAAAGATCCATGCATACCCTAATGATTGTATATTGTATAGAAAAGAGCATGAAGAGGAATAACATTGTCCGATATGTGAAACCCTGAGGTACAAATCAAATAATGCTCCTGCAAAAATATTGTGGTACCTTCCAATCATACCAAGGTTCAAGCGCTTGTTTGCTAATGAAAACAATGCAAGAAATTTGAGATGGCATGTGGATGAGAGAATATTCGATGAAAAGCTTCGATATCTTGCTGATTCTTCTCAATGGAAGAAAATCGATCGATTATTTCCTGCCTTCAGTGAAGAGCCTAGGAACCTTAGGCTTGGGCTTAGCATGGATGGCATGAATCCTTTTGGTAGCCTAAGTAGTATACATAGTTCATAGCCTGTTTTGTTGGTAATTTACAACTTATCTCCTCTGTTATGCATGAAACAAAAGTACATCATGTTATCTATGTTGATTTCGGGACCAAAATAACCCGGAAATGATAGATGTTTACCTGGAACCCTTGATCGAAGACTTGAAAGGGTTGTGGGATGAAGGTGTTGATGTTTTTTACTCGAACAAGAAGGAGGTTTTAAAATGCGAGCCATGATCTTTTGTACTATAAATGACTTCCCTACATATGGAAACTTGTTAGGCTATAGTGTTAAAGGCTATAAAGCATGTCCAATTTGTGAAGAAGGAACATGCTACCATCAACATCAACATGGAAGAAAGACAGTTTATCTTTGCCATAGGAGATTTCTTGGACGAGGCCACCCGTATCGCAGATTAAAGAAAGCTTTCTTTGGTGGACAAGAGTTTGAAGATGCTCCAAAGGCATTGACTAGGGAGCAAGTATATGAAAAGGTGAAAAATATGAATGTTATCTTTGGTAAGACTACAAAGAATAGTAAATGGAAAAAGAGGTATGTCTTCTTCAATCTTCCATATTAGCCGAAGCTTGATTTGAGACACTGTATTGATTTCATGCATGTGGAGAAAAACATTTGTGATAGTATTGTTAAGACAGTGCTTAACATACAAAGTAGTTCTAAGGATGGTGTGAAGGCAAGATTAAATTTGCAAGAAATGGGGATACGAGAAGACTTGCATCTAAAGCCATATGGTAAGAGAACTTTTTGTCCTCCAACTGCTCATACTTTGTCTAAGGATCAGAAAAGAAGCTTTTGTCAGTGTTTACATAGCATCAAAGTTCCTTCAGGGTATTCTTCAAATGTTAGGAAGCTTGTGTCGATGAAAGACTTGAAGTTAGTAGGGCTAAAGCCTCATGATTGTCATGTCTTAATGCAACAACTGCTCCCAGTAGCTATTCGAGGCATTGCCCAATATGATCTTCAACATATTTTGACTAGACTTTGTTTCTTCTTCAATGCTATTTGTAGTAAAGTCATTGAGATAGAAAAATTGGATGAACTGGAAAATGAAGGATATATGATCTTGTGTCAGCTTGAGAAGCTTTTTCTTCCTTTTTTTTTTGACATCATGGTACATCTAATTGTTCAGCTAGTCATGGAGATCAAGTTGTGTAGCCCTATCTATTTACGATAGATGTACCCAATTGAAAGAACTATGAAAATCCTAAAAGGGTATGTGAAGAACCCTAACCGCCCTGAAGCATCTATTGTTTAGAAATATGTTTTTGAAGAAGCCATGGAGTTTTGTCAAGATTACTTGTCAAATGTAGGACACATTGGACTTCCTGAACATCATGACGAAGAAGGCGGTAGACGCGAGGCTTCAGTAAAGAGTATGGATCCTGATGAATTGCAACAAGTCCACTTATACATCTTGTATAATGTTGATGAAGTTCAAGATTACATTAATGCTCATAAAGAAATTGTACGGAAAGTAAATAGTTGAATGACTGAACAAAAGTTAATTAGAGAGCATAACAAAACTTTTGCACATTGGTTCAAACAAAAGGTTGATGACGAAGAATGTGTTTCTAATACAATTAAATAGTTAGCACGTGGTCCTGAGGCTGATGTCATAAGTTGGACTTCATTTGTGATCAATGGTTATACGTTTTACACGAAGTCCCTTGATGATATGAGCACCGTCCAGAACAGTGGGGTTATGTTAGTGGCTAAATCTATGCACTTCTCTAGTTCAAAAGATAAGAATCCTAGATTGACAACAATACCTTATTATGAGGTGATTGAAGAGATTTAGGTGGTTGATTATGTTAAAGTTAAACTTTCCATTTTCAAATACAAGTGGGTTGATGTCAACAATGGTGTGATGATTGATTAGTTGGGATTTACATTGGTTGATTTGAATAGTAGAAGTTTTGGAGATGAACCTTTTATTATGACATATATCAAGCGAAATAAGTGTTTATGTTATTGATTAGGCAAATAAAATGTGGTCTGTAGCTTTCCAAGGAAAAATGGTCTTTCATATTAATCAGGAAAGTCATTCAATGAATGATCTTCTTGAGACTCCTTTTTCTAGGGGTTTACCATAATTGAACGAAGAAGATGAAGCAGACAATGAACATGGCACAAGAAACGATCATCATGAAGGGATATGAGAGGATATCCCTTTATAAAACTCCATTGAAGGTTAGTTAGCTAAAATAATTATCATGAACTATATTTGAATTATGTATATTGTTATTGGTGTATATATATATAACTACTTCTTTTGTTGTCGTCACAGGAAAATGAAGGATATGAGGTGTACATCTTAGTGAAGATTCTCTGAAGCCAGGCCAGCTAGTGATCATCAGCCTGAGAAGAGTGTGTATAAAGTATTTTGGCCCTAATGAATAACAGCATTGTCATTAATATAATTTAATCTTTGATGAATGTATGTAAGTGAAAAGATAAGGAACTTGGTCAAAACAGCATTGTCATGGTTGTATGATTTCCTTGCATTATGATTCTGTCTATGATTGTGAGTTTATTATTCATGGTTGTTTTCCTTGCTTCTGTTTCGGCCAGCACTGTTTAAGCACAAGGGAGTTGAGTTTTAATATGTTCCAATGAGTTTTGAGTCTCTCACATGTCATTAAGATGTTAGTTATGTAATTTGTAAGAGAAGATTTATTTGAATATCGTTGAACCGGCTGCTGCTTGCTGAGTAAAATGTTTTAACAAGGGAAATAGTTTGTTGGGTATATCTTTTAAACAAAATTCTTTTTAAAAAAATTCAACTTTTAAAACCGGTTCTCTCCAAAACCGATCTTAAAGTAATACTTTTAAGTCCGGTTTTTCAGAAAACCGGTTTTAAAATTTCAAATTTTTAGACCGGTTTTTCAAAAAACCGGTCTAAAATTTGAACCTTTTAGACCTATTCCTCTGATAACCAGTCTAAAAATATTTATTTTTAGACCGGTTTTATAATAACCGATCTTAAAACTTTTTTTAAGACCAGTTCCATAACCGATATAAAAAGTAGCAGTTTAGATTGGCTGTATCAAGACTGAATCCAGAACCGATCTAAAATGTCTTTTTTAACTAGTCTTAAAAATGATATTTCCAGTAGTGTAGGGCTATTCAAAAAGGAAATCCAAATATCAAGTAGTTTAGGGAACAAACCTGTACAAGTGTTTAAAGTTACAAGTTCGAACTCCCACTCCATCACAGAACTAAGGACAAATTTCAATTTTATGGGACACACATTATTATTTTTTAATAATTATTTAATTAAAAAAAACATTCCTCTCTCTTCCCCCACCCTCTTCCTCCTCGCTGAGAACCAGAGACGAAATACTGTAAAAATGGAGGTTGTTGGTGATAGGTTCCAAGACGATAAAACTAGAACTCGCAGGTTTTCAAGCATAGAGTAAAAGGAAACTGCGGTTTCATCTGATGTACAAAAGAGTGTGGACGAAGAGAAGGTTTCATCTCTTCATCTTCTCTTTTGAGCTTTCAATAGTGAAGTCATTTTCCCTTGCTAATTCTATTATTCTTTTCCTTCTAGTTTTGATTTTTTGTCATTCCTTTTCTTGTCTTGTGGAAAAACCTCGAAGTTGAAAGTTTATTCTGCTTAATTATTGTATTACTTGCTGTTTCAACTCGAACTAAAGTCTATGGTGAATTTCAATTTCTGAAGTGTGCAACTGCCCGTGGAGATGGATCCGTTAACGAGAATCCTGCTGAACAAAAAAAAAAAAAAAAAAAAAAGGATCCAGAAACTGCAACTGCACCGGAAGCTCAGTCTACATATCAATCAAATGAAGGAAGTGACTAGGAACCGTTGAAATTTCCACAGAAAATGAGGCTCTTCTTAAACCCCTAACAAGTGCTCAAGTTTTTTTAATTAAATAATCATTAAAAAATAATAATATGGGTTCCTAGAAAAAGGAAATTTAACACTGTAGGTATTTTTGTCCTATTTTAAGAAGTTCATAAGCATTTTTGCTCCTAAGAAAAGTTTATGATGCCATATGCACTTTTGGAAAAAATTTATGAGTATTTGTGCATCTTAACCCTTATTTAAATTAGTTATTTTGTAATAAATGTGTTTATTTATCTTAAAATATCCTATTTGATCATGTATATTGAAACTACTTAGTAGAAACTAACTTAATACATACAATCAACAGGAATGTTTTGGAAAACAATTAAAAATTTAAAAGATAAAACCAATGTACAGTTAGTCTAGCGAGATGAGGGGTTAGATCCCTTAAGCAATGTCTAGAGTTCAATTTCTGGGTTGTGCATGGAACTACTGGCTTGGGAGGGTCGCCCCCGTTATGGGCCTCTACAATATCTGAATCCGGATTAATGTAGGTCTGTTGAGTTCCCGATGACATAAGGACTGACCTGGCTGCCTGGAATACTAGACATCAAGGTATTAAAACTTGGACCGGGTATTGAACCGGTTGGGGTACTGCGTTAAGGGTCAGTGGGTCAGACCGGGGCCAAACCGGAGCTAAACCAATTGAAAATTTTAGACTTATAGTATGAAATTCTAAAGGAAAAATTAAAATTTTTTTTTTTAAAATATGAACCCGGACCGGACCGGCTCTTATCTAGCTCATATATTTAGGAACAGAGCAGTATATTTGAATGGATGGCATCAACCAACTTGACACCCAAAAATTGCAAGTAAGGAAGTTTAAGTCTGTCATTTAATTTTTCTCAATGTAAATTTTATTCAAAATGGTGAAGGGCTAGACATAGCGTAAAAGAACAATTAGTTCAATAGGCAACAAAATAACAATGTGTTTCATATACTGACAAATTGCGCAAGCCTATACAACCAGAAACGTTACGAAATTCAAACGAACAAAAAAAAAAAATCCTACATAGATTCACTTTCTCTACTATAAAAAGGTCTTTTTATGATGATTATTATCTGTCATATATAATGGTTCTAAACCGTTATATAAGTGGGCACTATATATACTCAGCGCAGATATATAACGGTTCCGAACTGTAATGTATTTAGGGCATATATAACGGTTCTTTGTTAATAACCCTAATGTATTGGCTTTATTCTTTTTATTATATGTAGTTAGTTTTTAATATTTGTTTTTATTTAGTTTTACTGTTAATATTTATTTTACAATGCATAACATATGTCATATCTTCATCTTATTTTCACTTATTTCAGAGTATTTGCAGAAAACGATACATAGTTTGGTGGGCAACACAGGAATAGTATAAATACACTGATATTATGTGCACGATTACGAAAATTCCCCATATGGGTTGGTACTTGATAATTACAATTAGCGTAGCCTCGCAGCACTACGTGGGTGTCTACACCCGTCCTAATGAAACAGAGACATCTTCCAGTCTTCGTTCCACCACTGGAATTCTCTCGTACGGTTCTCTTCTTTGTTCTCAGCATATCTTCTGTCTTCTCTTGTCTAAATTGTTGGTAGGGCAGCGCGAGATTTTAGGGAATCTCAGTAGAAAAACAGTACTAATATACATTCAATATAAGTACTTAATGCTTGACATGCTTGCATTACATAATTTATGCTCACACAATGACATATCTGCATGCTCAATGTTTCAAACAACATACGTATGGCCTTAGGATAAGCAGAAACAAAGCTTCAATTATTCATATATGTTTCACAAAATCAAGTAAAGAAAAAACATGCATTAATACACAAGCACAAATATCAAATATATGCAAGAGAGAGGTAAGTTCCCTACCTTAATCGCCCTTCCCTGATCCTCGAATAACGTGCATTGATTTGCGTGCCTATAACGTCAATTGTATAGTTTAGACATTTCCATAGTGTTTCTAGTAGTTATATTAGCCTATGGTGAAAATTTACTAAAATGCCCCTAAGACCCCGGCCCGGCCTCCCCGTACCCGACCCGATGGCACGTTTTTTCAAAATTTTGGCTAGGGCTTTCTGGACGTATTTTCGCCTAAGGAATCCATTTCAGGGCTCAAAATTACCAAATTTAATGTCAAATTATGACAATACCATTGACAACCCTGATTTAGGGTTTTACGGGCGTTTTCGTAATCATGCTTTTTCGGCCTTTTCCAAAAAAGTGAAAAACTATAACCCCACCTATTTTTTCCTACTGAATCCAATGGAACCGTTTATTTCGTGAAAATCCAGCTCCTTCCCTTAGATATGTGCTGGCCGAAATATTGGTCAAAAAAATGGAAAAATTGGACTTTTGTGTTTTAGCTTCCAAAGCTTATACTTTTCCACTTCTAATATCTTATTAACTCATTTAAACACATCTTAACCATGATTCAAAGAACTTTGGGCAGTATAACCCCTTAGGATTAGGACTTTCCAAATTTACAAACTTGACAAAAATCATCAAAACCAAACACAAACCCCAACAACAACACCATACTAGTTTAGATTTAAGGTTTGTGAGGTTACCTCTTGAAATCTCGAATCCTCTCTCTCTCTAGGCATCTCCTCTATCTCTTCTTGAGCTCAAAATGTGTCTTCAAAATCATAGATTCCATGAAGAAGAAATGTTTAGAGAAGGTTTCTAAACAAAACCGTAAGAAAACTCTTAAGAAATCATACTTACCTTAAACTTCTTCTTCCTTCTCTCTAGAACTTAAGAGCTCTTCAAGGTTTTCTCCAAGCTCTCTCTCTCCTTCTCTTTGGTTTGGCCGAAATGTTGCATGAAAAGGGAAGAGAATGTGTTTTATTAATGTGCTCTTCTTTCCTCCTAGCCATTGATCTCATCAAGGGTTGACATGGTGACAAATGTCTTCCACCATCCCTCCCTCCATGCTTCCACCATACCTCTTCACTTTATGCTATACTTCCTTCATCATTTGACTTACTTGCTCCCTTACCATCAACCATCATGATCACCATGCCCATACCTTCATGTAATGCACACCTTACCATTGTAATCATTACTATCTTGATGTAGCATTTTGACATGTGCCCATGAAATTAAATCTTCATTTAGTCTCCTCTTCATATGATAATGGTACTTAGCATGTTTAATCCCCAAGATTATTTTTTCCTCCATTTTCCTTGTGTTGAACGAAATTATCAAGGAAAAAGGGAAATAAATATGTGTTTCAATAATTCCATAATTCAATTAAATGAATTATGTATAATTTCCTCTAATTTCACAATTCTTGATTTATTCCATCAAGAATAATCCAATTATACATTTTCCTTTATTTTCCTTGATTAAGAAATTAAATCCAATTAATTGGAAAATAATTAATCTTGGGCTAAATTGGCAAAATTATGATTTTGCTATCATCTTTGTAAATTTAATTCATTTCTTGAATTAATTTGCCCATTTCCTTATGAACATGAATGTTTTAAAATTCATAAGATCCAAATTCATGGATATTCACCATTTTATTGAATTTCTCAATTAATTACAATATATTTTTGGTGAATAAAAATTTGGGATGTTACAACATAATCATTGATAATAACATGATAAAAATATTTAATAAAAAATTATATTTATTGTATTAAAATTCAATACAATTTAAGAAAAATTAATCACTAAACACTCTCATAATAGGACCTATTTTATATTATTTTTTAAATTCTAATAAAAAAATCTTGAATAAAAAATTCTCCAATATTCTCCAATGCCTTTGTTATAGATTATCCATAGATTATGTATACTTCTAGAGTTCCCATCATATATCCTTTAGCTGAAAATATAATATAAATAGGAAAAAAAGAATATATGTAGTAAAAATAAATAAATATAAAAATTTGAGCAAATCTCAAAATATAAATATGAAAATCAAAATATATATAGTAACAACCTGATTCAACAAACCAGATATGGTTGCTAAACATGAAATACTCAAAATTAAGGAACTAACCAACATTCAAATAGATTGTGATTTAACTGCTAAAAATCATGAGAAACATTTGTTATCATTTTTAGTCTTTATAATCTAGAGTAATCAACATTATTTTTACTGCAATAAAGCAATAAAAAAATTTAGCATTTTAGCTCATCGTCTTTTCCATGCTCTCTTCTCATCTCCAACAACTATCATTAGAAATTAAATCATATCGTTTTTGGTTGGCGATTCTTCTTCTTGGATAATCTCGACCAGCAACCTTGAGCCTCAACTAACGAGCTCTTGTTATATAAAAAATATAATAAAATTAAAAATGTTAATTGGCAAAGAATGAAAGCTTACTCGAGGAAGAATCGCAAGAGGAAAGAGCTGCATAGTGAAGAACCATGACAGTAGTGAAGGATGAGACCTACAACAGTAGAGCTAAACCCATGAAAAAAGGAGTATGAGACCCAAGGGAAGCTCAAAAAATGTTTGAGAATGAGCTGGAAGAGTTGTGTCAAATAAAAATTTTCCAGAATCCCGCCTTCATATATTTGACATTTTTTGGAAACCCGCCTTTTAATAATATTACAGAATACATAACAGTTCTTTGTGAAGAACGGTTAAGTATTGTCAAATAAAATTTTTCAGAATCCTGCCCCCTTATATATGAGGTTATCATTCTTAATTGTTAAGTATTCTTAAAGAATAAATAATGGTTCTTTGTGAAGAATAGTCAAATATTGTCAAATAATTTTTTTCCTCATGTTTGATATTTTTCAAAATCCCGCATTCTTATATATGATTGTTATAATTTTTAACTATTAAGTTTCTTAAAGAATAATAACAGTTCTTTAAGAAGAACCGTTAAGTATTGTCAAATAAAATTTTTTAGAATCCCCTCTCTTTATAATCGATATTTTTCAAAGTCCTGCATTCTTATATATGATGGTTATCATTTTTAACTGTTAAGTATTTTTAAAGCATAAATAACGATTCTTTGTGAAGAACCGTCTATATTTTTGTTTTGGATGATACAAGGTTGGAAGACAAATCATTTGAAAGTATTACATGATGGTAGTTTCGAAAGAGCTGTCATTTTTGTCAGTAAATGTATGATGGTTAATAATTACAACTGTTATATTTTTGTCTTCACGAATTCCACCTTTGGACGGTGTGCATATTTTAACAGTTAAGTTTTAGCATTATATATATATTCTTATTCGACCTTTGCCTCGACATACATGACTGTTATTCACTGTAACCATTATTTATTAAACGTTATATATGCGCGATTCTGTAGTAGTGTTTGTTCTATCAACTTTCACTACTACAAAATCGCATGTGACGATTATTATCAACCATAAATGACGATTCCAAATTGTCAAATATGAAAGTGCTATATATGCTCATTGCAGATATATGATGATTTCAAACCGTAATATGTTGAGAGCTTACATAACAATTCTTTGTTAATAACCATAATGTGTCCACTTTATTTGTTTGGTTATATATAGTTATTATTTTTTATTTAGTTTTACTATTAAATATTTATTATATAAGACATAATATAATCATTGATAATAACATGATATTAATATTAAATATAAACTTATATTTCTAATATTCAAAATTTAATACATTATAGATAACATCATACAATTTAAAAGAAATTAATCACTTAAACCCTCTCACAATAGAGCATTATCTTGTAATTTTTTGAATTCTAAAAGAAAATCAATTAAGAAAAAATTCCACAATATTCTCCAATGCCGTTATTCTAGATTGTCTATAGATACGTGTTAGTGCTTCAAGAGTTCTTGTCACATATTCTTTAACTACAAAAATATAATATAAATACGAAAATAAGAATATATATATATATATATATATAATAAGACTAAAAAAATATAAAATTTAAACAAATATTGAAATATAACTATAAAGTTCATAATATAATAATAATTGGCAAATATTAAAACTTGAGCAAATCTCGGAACCTGATTTCAACATATAGTTTGGATTGCTAAAGTTTTGGAATGTGAGATGCTTAACAATAAAAAAATTCAACATTTTACTTCATCTTGTTTTTCATATTCTCTACTTTTCTCCTATATTTTTTTCTCTCTATTTTGATCTTCAAACCAATGGCTATCATCAGATTAGATATTGTAATTCCAATCGAGGGCCTTGAGTGTTAGAACCGGCTGACACCCAAGAGGGGGGTGAATTTGGTGTAAGATAAAAATCTTAAGAACTTTGAAAATCTTTTTGCATCTTAGAGGAAACAATAAATATGAAAGTAATAAATCATAAATCAACAATTAATATATGTTGGAAATATAAGAGTTTAAGGAAGAGAGTGTGCAAACTGTGATTTATCCTGGTTCGGTCTAATCTGCGATGGCATACGTCCAGTCCCCAGGCTCCTCCTAAGATTTTCAAATCCATTATCTTCTTGTTTAATCTAAGCACAAGAAAAGCCTTTACAACCCACAAGTTTAGCTGGGCACTTGCGAAGCCGTTTACAAATCTCTCACCGAGTTACTCTCCCTTACACACCGTAAGGTTACAACCGAGTTACTCTCCCTTACACACCCCGTAAGGATACAACTTTGATGATGAAAGATTACAATCAATCTTCTCTCTCAGAAGTGAATAGATGAATACTGAAGCATAATGCAAATAATCTCTCTCAAATATACATGATATAGAAAATGGATAAGAACAGAGAGTAGTTGGGTTGGAGTTGATGATTCATGATCTTTGCATGTTTCTCGTTGGTGTTATTCTTCGTTGAATGTTCCTATATTTATAGATGAGTTGTGATAGCTGTTGGAAGATTTCAACCTATCCGTTAGAGGACCTTAGCTTTGTTTGAATGTTCATCGATTTTGAAAACTAAGCGTTGTCGTTGGTGAACGCTTCGCTTCCGTAAAGTCAACTTTTGTCTCTTCACATCATCTCTTCATTATATTCCTGGAAACATACATTAAACACTAATATAATGAAGTGTAAGAATGATTGGAAGCAAGAAGAGTGAGTTACATAATTAATCCCATGATTTTCGAAAGCTTCAGAATGTTGCTCTGTATTCCTGGGAAGCATTACTGGAGTGGTCACTCAAGTAAATTTTGGTCATTACTCGAGTGAGCCATCGAGTAATCCCGTTCAAAATCTGGCCGAGAGCATTTCCTACTTCATTACTCGAGTGATCCCTCGAGTAATGTTTCTTTTTCTTATCTGGTTACTCAAGTAGTCCCTCGAGTGATGTGAGTCATTTCTTGGCCGAGAGCTACTGGAAGATTTCTTCTCTGGTTACTCGAGTGATCCCTCAAGTAAGTTCTTAAATAACTTTGCAGATTACTCGAGTGGTCTCTCGAGTGATATCATTCAAATCTTGGCTGAGAGCATTTTCAACTGCATTACTCGAGTGGTCCCTCGAGTGATGCTTCAAATAACTCCGCAGATTACTTGGGTGCTGACTCTGATAATCTAATTACTTGAGTGGTTACTCGAGTGGCCTTCGTTTTTCTTCACACCTTACTCGAGTGGTCCCTCGAGTAGATTTCAAATAATTCTGCATATTACTCGAGTAAGCCTTTCAAGTGAATTCTTGATTTTGAGTCGAAACATGGCAAATTATATATCATCAGAAAGCCCTCCTCTTCTAGATTCCAATGCAACAAGAATCACCTCCAAACTCATTTTCTACAGAAAGTTATGATCTAAAGAATATTTTTTGCATTTAGACAAAGTCTGAAATCATGAGCATCAATCTCCAGAAGGCATAGCTCTTTGTTTATAACTTGAAATATATCAAATTATATGTCCATGGCTATTTAAGTCTACTTTCATATGACATTAGTTTCGTCTCAATTTGATGTGTATTTTGAGAGTTATGTCCAAAATACGGAACCTCATTCTGGTAAAAGACGTTGATTCATGTGTCCACTTCAACAGATCATATCTCCCTCATCGGAACTCCTTTGAATGTGATCTTGGTGTCCATAGTTCGTGTTGGGAGTCTTGTTTCATATGCCACCAGTTTCATATCAATCCAACATGTGGTCAGAGAGATATGCTCAAAATACCAAACCTCTATCCTGACACACGAAAAACATAGTACCATCACTCGAGTAATCTTCAAGTAACTCTGTAGATCACTCGAGTAGCCACTCGAGTAATCACCTCCAAAATGAGGCAGTGCCCTATTACTCGAGTGATTACTCGAGTAATCATCCCCGGAGGCACCATAACTTTCATATACATCATTTTAGCTTCGTATTGACCCATTCCAACTTCCGTTTGACCATAGAAACCTCCGATATCACTTCTAATAGCTTGGATCTTGATATTCTCATGTGATCTTGTAAGTTCTTCCTTCTTCAATCTCTTTCTTCAATCTTTCTTCTTCTTTCTTCTATTTCTTTCTTCTTGTTTTTCTTCTTGACGATCATTCTTCATAACCCAATTAGGTGTCTTCTTGAATATCTTCAATCTTCTTCAATCTTTGCTTGATATTCCCATTAGTTCTTACAATGCCTTCTTTCTTCAATCCCCTATCTCTTGATTTTCTTCTTGATGATCATTATCCACATATGAGGCATTATAACATCAACCCACCATTGGGTTTTTGACTAATCTACAAGATATACAACATTAAATATAGTAGTTAGTCAATGTAGAAGATAAGTATATTATACAAACTTTTTGCTCTTAATACTTGATATCTATATTTGACATCATCAAAACTATTCATATATAACATTGAGCATCAACTAATGAGCTCTTGTTATATGAAAAAATAAATTTAAATTAAAAATGTTAATTAAAAAAAGAATGAAAGCATATACAAGGAAGAATCACAAGAGGAATGAGTTGCAAAGCGAAGATCCATAATAGTAGTGGACGACAAGACTTGTAGCGGCATAACAGAAACCTATGGAAAAAAGAGTATGGGACCCACTAGAGGAACTCAAAAAACATTTGAGAATGAGTTTGAAGAGTTGCGTGAAATAAAATGTTTTTATAATCCCGCTTCTTTATATTTGATATTTTTCAAAATCCGGTTTTTTATATTAAAGAATACTTAATGGTTTTTAGTGACAAACCGTAAGGTATTGTCAAATAATTTTTTTTCTAGAATCTCATCTTATATTTGACATCATTCAGAATCCCACATTTGTTTATATTAATGAATACTTAACGGTACTTTAATGTATTTTCAATTTTTTAGGATCCCGCTTTCTTTATATATGATATCTTTTAGAATCCCATATTAATTTATATTAAATAATACTTAATGATTCTTTGTGAAAAACCATAATGTATTGTCAAATAATTTTTTCAGAATCTAACCTTCTTATATTTGATATTTTTTATAATCCCGTCTTCTTATGTATAACGGTTATTTTTTTTTAACCATTAAGTATTCTTAAAGAATATATAACGGTTCTTTTTGAATAATTGTCAAATATCATCAAATAAAATTTTTTTCATCACCATGCTTTCTTATATATGATGGTTATCATTTTTTTCAAAAAAACGATTATCATTTTTAACCGTCAAGTATTCTTTTAAAAACAAGTATTTAGAACTTTAAGGTATGTATTTTTTTTTTTTTTTTGCTGATATAAGGTTATGAGGACAAATCGTTTGAAAATGTTACATGACTGTTGTTTTGTAAGAACTATCATTTTTATCAATAAATACATGATAATTAATAATTACAATATCTATGTTTTTGTTTTTACGAATTTCACCTCTCAATATATGACTGTACGCATATAATTTTAGCATTATATATTCTTGCACGAACTCCGCCTCAATATACCTGGTAGTAATTTGATGTAAATGGTATTTATTAATTGTCATATATTTAAGATTCTGTAGTGGTGTTTTAATCAAATTGATTATTTTTTATCCATACTTCAACATGATAACTGTTTAAAAATAACCAAATCAAATAAGAAACCTATTAATCAAATTTGTCGATAAAATAGACCATTGGAGACCGGTTCAGAAAATAATGCATGTAAAGTGTACATTGTATGTTTTTCCCAAAAAAAAAAAAGATGTGTACATTGTATGAGCCCTGTTTGTTGCCTTGCGAAGCTGAACTTCCCAACAACGTAACGGATGCTTCCCCTTGAGAGCAATATGAACTAAGTGCTGAGTTGATTTTCTGAGAAGGGTTTCCGCGCTACCTTGATAGTGATAGTGTCATTCAAGTTTGTAAATAATCCATATGACTTGTATGCCTCCACATTTGTTGTCTTGTGTAACTGAATTTCCCAGCAATGTAAAGATCATTTCCTTCCTCCTGAGACTCTCCAAAAATCCTGAGTGAGAGACTTCCTTCATTTCCAAGAATTTCATGTTAGAAAGTGTCTCCCTAGCCGATAGGAATTGGTCCAGTTGGTAAACAGTTGGCTCACAACCTAAAAGGTCGTGAGTTCACATCTTGACTTGACTGCTTATTTGAGAACCTTATTGGTCAATGATCCTGGAGGCATGTCTGGGGCCTGGTTAGCCTAGAGACCCAACTTACCAAACTTTTTTAAAAAGATTGAGAGTCTTACCTTTCCATCATATTGGAGACAAATAGACGTGACTTCATAAAATAGGCCGGCGTGGTGAACTTTGAAAATTATGCATTTAATTAACCTTTATGTCCCCACAATTGTTGAACTCTATTATATCTCTCAATGAACTTACCTGAAAACTTGACTAACATTCAGGGAAGCTTCGGCGATAAACATTGAAATCTTACAAGTAGAGAGAGCAACACTGTATTCCGTTGCATATGAATTCGATCACTTCTGAATTTGCCAGTAGCAAGTCCACCTAATGGATAGTTCCATAGCAACAAGCTCATGGGATCAGAAGATAGAGAGTTTGAAATCTCGAGAAAGAAAAATCAGAATTGAATCGAAGGAAGATTTCAAAGCATCAAACCTAATGGCACCAGAGTTATACATGGCTGTTCGAAGTGGAAGCGTGGCTGGCTTCCTTTCAGTGTTAGAGAAACTATGTGAATCAGTTCATGTGTCAGACATTGTGGAGCAAGTCACCCGTGGAGGAAATACTATACTTCACCTCGCAACTCTAGAAGGAAGGCCACATATTTTGAGCCTAATGGCTAAACATTTCCCTCAACTAATCATAAGGACGAACATCAAAGGAGATACGGCTCTTCATTTTGCTGCTAGAAGTAAGGAACATGAAGTTTTCACTACAATTCTCAACATTTATGCAACTCAATTTCATAACGATAATGAAGAGAGGATAAACCTGCCGAGGATAAAGAATCAGTTTGGGAACACGGCGTTGCATGAGGCCGTGATAGCACACAATTATGGGGTGGTTCGTGACTTGTTTAAAGCAGATAAAGAACTGGCGAATTATCTGAATAAAGAAGGTAAATCGCCATTGTACTTGGCTGTTGAGACTATACAGGATAGTATTATCAAACTTTTGCTGGAAGCAGCACTATTACAGAATAGGGAGAGGCACCAAGTGAAGAGAATTGAATATTAGAATTGATTGTATGATTTTATTCAGAGAACAAACGATTACATTTATAGGAGAAAATCAGATCTGAATTTACAAACACTGCCTACAATCTCTGACTAAAATACCTACCATCTCTGACTATCATTCCTATAATTATGGTCCTATAATTACGGGAAAGAGCTTCTGACTTTTAACACTCCCCCTCAAGTTGAGCTATAGATATCAATCAAGTTCAACTTGCCAATCAGATACTCCAATCTGTCCTTGGGCAGCCCTTTGGTGAGGATGTCTGCGGTCTGTTCTTTAGAAGGAATATATCTTAGATCAACAATACCTTCATCAACTTTTTCCCTTATAAAATGTCTGTCTATCTCGACATGTTTAGTTCTATCATGTTGAACTGGATTATGAGCAATGTTGATTGCAGCCATGTTGTCGCAATAGACCTTAATTGGTAGATTTATGGACTTCCTCAAGTCTTCAAGAACACGTTTTATCCATATACCCTCACAGATTCCCAGTGCTACAGCCCTGTATTCAGCTTCAGCACTGCTTCTTGCAACTACACTTTGCTTTTTGCTTCTCCATGTGACTAGGTTACCCCACACATATGTACAATATCCAGATGTGGATTTCCTGTCTTCTCGGTCACCTGCCCAATCAGCATCTGTAAATAACTCTACAATTCGTTTGTCAGTTTTCTTAAATAGCAAGCCACGTCCTGGAGATCCCTTCAAGTAACGAAGGATCCTGTAAACTTCATTCAAATGTTTCTGTTTAGGATCATGAGAATGTTGGCTGACCACACTTACTGCAAATGCAATGTCTGGTCTAGTATGAGACAGGTATATTAGTTTTCCTACCATCCGTTGATAGTTCCCTAAGTCTACTGCCTTACCAAGATCTGCATCTTCATCTATTTTATCTACCCGTATAGGTGTGTCACTGGGTCTGCATCCTGTCATCCCTGTTTCTTTTAGAAGATCGAGAATATACTTCCTTTGGGAAATATAAATTCCTTTCTTGGATCGGGCAACTTCCATTCCAAGAAAATACTTCATTTCTCCAAGATCTTTGATCTGAAATTCTCGTGCCAGGGCTTTCTTAATTTGATTGATTTCCACACTGTCATCTCCTGTAAGGATTATATCATCAACATATACAGTCAGAACAGCCATCTTACCCTTATGATGTTTGACAAACAAAGTATGATCACTCTGCCCTTGAATATATCCATGTCTCTTCAGAACCCTGGTGAATCTGTCAAACCAAGCACGTGGAGATTGCTTTAACCCATATAATGACCGCTTTAACTTGCAGACTTGGTCATCCTTTTTTCCTGGGAACCCTGGAGGTAACTTCATATACACTTCTTCCTTGAGTTCTCCGTTGAGGAAGGCATTTTTTATATCGAGTTGGTGCAGATTCCAATCTAAATTCACTGCAATAGATAATAGTATTCTGATGGTATTCAACTTGGCTACCGGAGCAAATGTTTCTGTGTAATCTTCCCCATATTTTTGTGTGAAACCTTGTGCAACCAATCTAGCTTTGTATTTCTCGAGTGTTCCATCTGCTCTATATTTAGGAGTGAATACCCATTTGCATCCAACATCCTTTTTCCTTTCAGGTAGATTTACTACATCCCATGTCTTATTTCGCTTGAGAGCTTCCATCTCTTCTAAGACAGCTTGTCTCCACTCAGGTATAGCCATAGCCTCATCAATCGTGTCTGGTATCCTGATTTTATCAAGATGAGAGACAAATGCATTGTATTTAGATGAAAGAGCCTTATAAGAGACAAATTTCTCCATAGGATATCTAGTGTTTGATCTGGGTTGTCTAGGTTGTTTTCGCACCGCAATGGGAAGATTAAGATCAGAACCTTCTGTTTCTCTTGGACCTGCCTCTGGTACTGACTCATGGTGAGTGCTAATAGCCTGTGGTTCATTACCTCTTTTGTGTCGTCGCATGTAGGTATTACCCCACATATTTGTGTCTCCCCCTGTAATTGGCACATTATCAGAGGTATCAAGGTTATCAGGATGATCAGGAATCTCAGGGTTGTTATCAGGAGTATCAGAGGTATCAAGAGTAGGATCTGTGTGGGTAGGTACATAAATTGTGACTGTCTGGTCATCTTTTTGTGTTTCATTTGTTTGAAATTCACCAGTTCTCTCCCCCTGAATTGCAGACAAGGCATAAAAAGGTGTATGTTCAAGGAAAGTGACATCACATGTGACAAATAAACGTTTAGAGAGTGGATCATAACACTTGTATCCTTTTTGAGAATGTGAATAGCCAAGGAAGATACACCGAAGGGCTTTAGGGTCAAGCTTGTTGGTGTGATGGAGATGAACGTATGATGTGCAGCCAAACACCCGTAGAGGCAGAGTGTTTACAAGGTATGGAAGGTTATAGTATTGGTGGAGAAGTTGAAGGGGTGTTTTGTAAGACAGTGGTCGGCTTGGCATTCTGTTAATGAGGAAGGTGGCAGTAAGGACAGCATCATCCCAATGATATTTAGGAACATTACCACTAAACATAAGGGCTCTTGCAGTCTCAAGAATATGGCGATTCTTTCGTTCTGCAATACCATTTTGCTGAGGTGTATTGGGACAAGTACTTTTGTGGACAATGCCATTTTTGGTTAAGAACGTAGATAGGACCTGATTGAAGTATTCAGTCCCATTATCTGTGTGCAGAATCTGGATTGGGGTTTGGAATTGGGTTTGGATCATAGAATGGAAGTTAAGGAATGTTTGATACACCTCTGTTTTATCCTTCAACAAGTAGACCCAACTGACACGTGTATGGTCATCGATGAATGTGATGAACCATTTTGTTTTTGATCGATTTGGTGCTCGGGATGGTCCCCATAAGTCACTGTGAATTGTGGAAAAAGGTTTTGAGGCTTGGTATGGGATTTTTGGAAATGAAGTACGATGATGCTTAGCCTTTTCACATGAATCACAATGAAAATCAGAGGGAATTTTATTAGAAATAAGGGATGGAAACATCTGAGACATGTAATTTAAATTTGGATGACCTAAGCGTTTGTGCCATAATTCCAAATCACTAGTGCTATGGAGAGACACTTTATTACAGGATTTAATCCAAGGATTATTACTTTCATCAAGGTAATAGAGACCATCAAGCTCTTTCGCACTCCCAATCGTCGTTCCCGTCAGCAGATCCTGAAAAATACAGTAGGTAGCAAAGAAGTTAGCTTGACAACGTTCATCATTAGCTAATTTGCTCACGGATAGTAAATTACACTTCAACTTTGGAACATGTAATACGGAGTGAAGAGTGAGTGCAGCTGAGATTTTGATGGAACCAATTCCAAGGACAACAGATTCAGAGTCATCAGCAATTCGTACTGTTACTCCCTTGGTGACAGGAGTATATGATGAGAAGAGAGCCTTATTGTCAGTCATATGATCCGAGGCACCTGAGTCAACAATCCAACAATTTCCTGTACATAGTTCTTTTATCACAGCCAAGGCTTGAAAGAAATTACCTCTCTTGACCACTGTAGCAGTAGGCATTGTTGTAGTCTGCATTGTGGCTAGCATTTCCATGATTTTATGCAGCTGGTCATTTTGAGATAGGTCCTTAGAAGTTTCAGCCACGTAGCCTCGTCCTTTCCCTTTTTTCGGCTTCCAGTCAGCAGGTTTACCATGGAGGTTCCAGCAAGTGTCCTTAGTGTGCCCCTGTTTCTTACAATGATCACAGAATGGACGACCTTTAGAACCTTTTTGTTCCATGGATCGAACAGCAAGTGCTGAGGCTTCAGGAGTAGCAGCGGAATTAGTCGGATTCTGAAGCATTGTTTTGCGCCTATCCTCTTCACTGCGCAACAAAGTGTAAACTTCACGTACAGACGGCAAGGGTTCTTGACTAAGAATTCGAGCTCGAACATCATCATAAACCACATCAAGACCAGCTAACAACTCATATACCCTCTCTTCTTCTTTTGCTTTGCTATCTTCTTTTGCATCAGCCCCACAATGATGAGTTTTATTTTGTAGGGCATCAAACTCTTGCCAGAGTGCTGATTTTTCAAGATAATAATCATCAAGAGGTATGTGATTCTGTTTGAGCTGCCACAATTTTTTCTTGACATCAAATATGCGGGATCTATTTCCCACAGGACTGTATGTCTCACGCAGAGCTTCCCAAATTTCTCTGGCTGAAGGAAGGTACATAAAACTCTTCTTAATTGAGGATGACATCGCATTGATTAACCAAGAGGATACCAATGCATTTTCGGACTTCCATTTGCGAAACTCCTTAATTTCTGATGTTGGTGGCCTTTTTGCTTCACCAGTTATATACTCGAGTTTATCTCGTCCATCGAGAGCAAGAATCATGGATTGAGACCACTCCCGATAGTTATCGCTAGTAAGTTTCTCAGAAACAAGAAGGACAGTAGAGATGTCATTTGAGCCAGACTGAGGCACAGAGGAAGAGGCATCTGAAACTGTAGACATAATGACGGGAAAAAAAATTGACAGAGGGGTTTTTCAAATTTCAGAAATACCAGTTTGGTCCTTCGAATTTCCAAAATGTCAATTTGATACTTCTAATTTTAGAAATACCAGTTTGGTCCTTCGAATTTGGAAAATGACAGTTTGATCCTCCGAATTTGCAAAATGACAATTTGATTCTCCGAATTTGATAAATGACAATTTGGTCTTCGACTCAATTAAATAATTGAGCAACAATGGTCAAACTCGTGCGCTTTCTCGATCTGCAGTGTTCGTGTATGATGAGTGGGTGTCAATAACAGAGGTCGATGAGTGTCAGCGAGATTATGCAATCGATCCACAGTGAGACGGCGGCGAGATTTGTGGCTGTCGTCGGAAACGCAGGCTGAGCGAGAAGACTGAGGGTGCAAACGCGAATCTGAGATTCACAGTCAGCGTAGCTAGGAGGCGCTTCGAGAGTTGTTGCGAGAGAGTATGGCGCCGAGCGATCGTCGACGCCGGCAAGCCGAGAGGGCAGGAGCACGGCTGTGACTTGTGTGTCTGCTTCAGCTTCGGCAGATTACGGTGACGGAGGTGGTGCCGAGAGCTGAGGGGACTACGTCTTCGACGAAGTGATGCCGATCAACGGGACACGGCTCGGTTTGTGCTCCTGATGAGACCAGCGGACTGTGATGCACGAGAATTCGTCGGATGGAGAATGCTATCTGTGAAGCGGCGTAAACTTCGATTCAGACCGATGAGGATTACAGAGTCAAACTGCTATCTTTGGAGAGCAGCGGATATGTCGGCGGTGATACTCGACAAAAGTGGGAGTTACCGGCGTAAACTCTGATTGATCAGCAATGTTATTGTTTGTGAGGCCTGAACTCGACAGAAGTGGGAGTTACAGACGATACACAAGAAATATTCTTTGGTAATTTTCTTCAACGCTCTGATACCATGAAGAGAATTGAATATTAGAATTGATTGTATGATTTTATTCAGAGAACAAACGATTACATTTATAGGAGAAAATCAGATCTGAATTTACAAACACTGCCTACAATCTCTGACTAAAATACCTACCATCTCTGACTATCATTCCTATAATTATGGTCCTATAATTACGGGAAAGAGCTTCTGACTTTTAACACCAAGGAACCTCCCCACTCCATGCTGCTATTATGGTTATGAGTTCAGGTACAGTAGTTTAGCGTCTGTTTTTCTTTTGTTTTCAACACAATTTCCTCCCCTTCTTAAATTTTCTGTACAACATTTCTTGCAGGCGGAAAGATAAAACATAAGCATAAATCCTTGCTGGAGGGTTGGGTGATAGACATTCGGACCCCACGGCCATCAGTGATAACTTATGATTCCTGTACAAGTTAATACCAGTTTCCTTAATTTTGACATCTGCTTTACTGTTTTCGATTTATGGTCTGGCAATTATTTGGGACATAAAATTCTATATTTTTGTAATTAAACCATAAATGATTAATTAACTTGATTTCAAAATTGCATAATGTTCCAATAAATAATTGCTAGGCCTGCGACTTTGCATTCAGTTGTTCTTCTTTTTTAAAAAACAAAGTTCTTTCCTTTCCCTCCTCTTAATTCAAATATACTGCAAAAGTTCTCTGATTGTTTCAAAATCATGCATTTCCCAGAGAAAATAATTGAAGAGTTACCTGCACTTGTATTCCAGAAAGACCAGAAAGGTCGTACGGCCCTACATTTTGCAGCATCCATGGGAAATCTTGAAGGTGTGCGTATAATTTTAAAGGCATGTCCTCAAATTGCCCTGGAGTGGGATCTGAAAGGGAATCTTCCCATCCACATTGCTTGCAAGAAAGGCCATGTTAATGTGGTCAAGGAATTTCTTCTGAAACAGGAGCCATGGTTCAATCCTCTGGATTTGTTGAATCAGAAAGGTCAAAACCTGTTGCACAATGCAGCAAAGAATGGACAAGAAACAGTGGTGAGGTATCTATTAAACGAAGATAAGCTTGAGCAGCTATTAAACGAGAGAGACAAGAACGGGAATACTCCGTTGCATTTGGCATCCAAATACATGCACCCCAAGATATTGCATTTGCTAACGCAAAATAAGAGACTCAATGTCAACCTTGTGAATAACGAAGGCATGACAGCCCGTGATATCGTTGCGCTTAAAAGAAGTACACCATCAACTCTTCGAGAGGTATGATCATATAAATCTCTGCCCGTATTTTAATGATGATTGATTACTCCTAGTAGAAAGCCATTAGAAGAAAAATAGACGAACAGAAACGAAAAGTTTTTTTTTTTTTTTTTGGGTTCTGTTTCTGTAATGCTCTGTATGGAGGGTCAGTACCTACTCCAACAACTATGACAAGGTTATATATAAAACATACTCCTAATATACCATATCTTCTACAATAAATTGATAAAGACTAAGAAACTGATATCAGCACAAAATATTGACTTGTTTCCCGCCTTGATGACAGTAGCTTCATTAGGTTCCATTTATAAGTCACTTAGCATTTTTCGAAGCCAACAATATATTCTATTTCAGCAGAGAATTGTGCCACCACTTCTTATTTCTTGGAGTTCCATGAAAATACACCTGACCCCAAAAAGAAAACATAACCAGATGTGCTTTTCATGCATCAACACTACCAACCTAGTCACTATCAAAATAGCCCACAAATTTCCACTCTCAACCGATGAAAACCATATTCCATAATCTACAGTCCTTGTCACATATCTAAGCACCTTTTTTGCAGCTCCCAAATGAACTTGAATTGGAGAATGCATGGACTTTGATACCAAACTTGCTGAAAACATCAAAATTAGGACTAATAGCACTTAAATATAGTAGACTTCCAATTAAACTTCAGTATATCGTGGCATCAGCTTTTTCACCGCATTCTTCTTTTGAAAGTTCTCATTGTACACCAATGGAGTGTCAACAGCTTTGCATCTTTCAGTTTTAAACCTTTCAGCGTATCAAGAGCATATTCTTTGAGAGAAATGAAAATTCCCTTAGTTTGGGAAATTTTCTGTCCGAAAACATACTTCTTCTCCACCAAATCACTCATTTCAAACATCCCTTCCTTTTCCATGTTAAAATTCTTAATTTGCTCTTGATCGATTATTTCCTGTCACTAACAAGTCATCAACATTGAGTGACACTAGCAGCAATTTTCCATGTTCGTCCTTTCTCACATATAAAGTAGTTTCATTTTCTCTCCTGCTGAAGCCAAAATGATCAAGATAACATCAATTTTGTGTACCAAGCTATAGGGGGTTGTTTTAAACCATAAAGAGCTTTGTGAAGCTTATAAACTCTCTCCTTACCATAAACTTGATAACCATCTGATTGCTCAAGAAAGATCTCTTCTCGTAACTCTCCTATTTAGAAGGTCGAATTTACATCTAAATAGAATCTTTTCCACTTCATTTGAGGTGAAAAAGGCACTAAAAACCTAGGATCATGCCCAGCAACTGGTGCAAATGTATCACCACAATCCACTCATGCTTGCCGTGAATATCACTTGACAACCAATCGGGCCCTACCTTTATTTATTGAGCCATTTGGATTCAGCTGAGTTATGAGAATCCACTCAACTCCAATACCAGTATTGTTTTCTAGTCTCTCTACCAGTTCCCAGGTCTTAATCTTTTCTATCATCCTCATCTCCTTGATTGCATTCCTTCATTCACTATAGCTTACTGCTTCTTCAAAGGAACTAGGTTCCACTACAGCATAATTTCAATTTTCATATATCTCATACTACAATTTTTTGTCTTATGAACTAGAGAATAAGGTTGGGATCATTCACTTTGGAGAACCACACCCCAAAAGCTAGCTGTCGAGGTGGGAGAACCAAGGGTATTTAAGTACCCCATCAAGCACCCCATACTACTCAAGATCAAGCACCCCATACTACTCGATGTAGGACTTTGGTAGCCCATACTATCTTGGCTCCTATCAATACACCCTCCCCAGAAAGCCGACCATCAAGCACCCCATACTACTCGAGATCAAGCACCCCATACTACTCGATGTAGGAGGCCGCTCTTTAACCTATATTCCCTTGGCTTGAGATCCAGTGGAAGTTGCAGTAGTTGATAGCCCCAGTATAAAAGAGTCTGTGGCAGGTATCGAAATAGGAAATGGTAAATTCAAGTAGGCTTATTTTGAATCTATGTCTGCCCTTCACTCTCCTCTGGCCAGCTGGCACCTTTACATCAGTTCCAAGGCAAGCAGGAAGTGAAATTGGCATACTCCCCTGTCGAACAGAATTTCAATCAGTTGAATGCTTTAAGGTAGTAGTGAGTGGTAAGTCCTTCTATGTCCTTCCATAGTCGTGAATAGGATCCATAGGCGGTAGGTAATGGCTTGCAGGCCCTAGCCCTGATTCTATCCATAGCTGTCTGTACTGCTACCTCTAGACCTTTTCCTCGCTCGAAAGTAAGATAAAGGAAGTGAATGAAGGTATTAGAGAGGTTAAAGGATATGTGGCTTGAAGATTTTTTCAAGGGTATATGTTATACCTGCCTATTACTGAATTCAGTCTAAACAAGTACCGATGTTGCGACACTCAGTCCAGATTTTTGGTTTGTTACTGGCTTGGAGTGACTAGGAACGTCTCTCTCTGATAGATCAAGTAGCCATCACGAGAGAAGCAGAGGGATCCGAGGCCCCACTATCGAATCAAAGAGACACGAGCTCCTCTATACGAAATGGATTTAGTAGCCGGAATCATTCCTAATCAACCGGGAGCGCTAAGGCTTTGCAGTCCGTACCGGTGTCCTTATCGGGTTCAGGTTATCTGAGGAAAATCCCTTCTCTTCATAGAAAGAAGATAGTGAAGGTGATGAGGTAGACACGCTTGTTCAAGGCTATTGTCTTCTTTGCCTTAATTCTGTTACAGTCCTTCCCTTGGGACTGCTCCCTCGGGGACACTAAGACTGCAACTAAAGGCTCGGCCTCGGCTTACCTTTATTCTTATTCTGTAACTTCACTGTCCTACGGGTTAAGACTCTCGTTCGTGACCCTATTAGTGAGCCAACAAAACAAGCAAGGGCCTTAGACGAATTCTTATTGAAGAAAGCTAGGGAGAGCTTCACACCACTCTAATAGTTCACCTTACGGCTCACCTTGGAAGTCTGGCTTACCAAAAAAACTTCCACTCCCCTATCAGGGTAAGCCCACCGAGACCGAGAATAGTTAGCAGGCGAGACAGGAGTTGAGTTGGGCTCTGATGATAAAGAAAAGAATTGTTTGTTATAGTTGAGCCGATAAAGTCATTGCTAGGATTGATGAATTAGCAGTCGGGCTTAGAAGCACCGAGAAATGGTAATAGTCTTTAAGTGAAGTTGAAGTAAGCGCGGAATCTTCCTGCTACGCCCTAAATAATTAGGCTTTGCCATTTGGTAGCCCATACTATCTTGGCTCCTATCAATACACCCTCCCCAGACAGCCGACGTCTCTGCGGCTCCACTCTACGGCACTTCACTCAGCCACACTCAACGCTTCACTCAGCCACTTGCTGGTCAGCCCTTCTAGTCAAAATCCTCCGTTGGTAGCCCTCTCCGGTCCGCTAGCCACCAGCTCTGATACCAAATGATAGGCACCTAAGTACTTTGGAGAACCATACCCCAAAAGCTAGCTGTTGAGATGGGAAAGCCAAGGGCACTTAAGTATCCCCATCAAGTAACTCATACTACTCGATGTGGGATTTTGGCAGCTCATACTACCTTAGTTCCTATCAATCTTCAACTATGCTAGAGAAGCTGACTATTCCCATACTTCATCTCGTTCCACACCTCCCTTTAGCTTTTTAAATAGCCTCACCCACAACTTCCTTTGAAATCCCATTTTGCTGATGTGACCAACTGTCAGTAAGCTGATGATCAATCCCCATATCAGTATGGAAACCATCAGATTGATTGGAGGTATACTCCTTTCCGTTGTAAGATCTGAGACATTTCAAAGAATGTCCATTTTTGAATCTCCACCATAGCTTTTTAGGTTATAAACACTGAAAACACTTGAGCCTCATTGGTTAAAAAAATATACCCATGCCATCCTTGTAGAGCCATCAATGAAAAGCACAAAGTACTTGATGTTGCTTAAAGACTTGGTCATAGGGCCTCATAGATCCGTGTTGACTAATATCGATTTCTCCTTATCTCTCCAAGTTGCTTTCAATGGAAGCGACACCCAATGCACTTTACCATTTTGACAAGAAGCACATAAATCATTAACAATAGATATTTCAGGTAAGTTGTTAGCGAGGCCCTCCACAAACATATTCTTCAAAGCTATAAAGTTAAAATGACCATATCTTATGTGTCAAAGCAAGGACTCGTCATTCAAAACATAATTAGCACTATCAAATGACTTATTTCAATCTAAGGGAAATCTTTAAATAACAACAAGTATCTATTTGTGTTCATTTATGCAACAACTAGAAAATTGAGTTAAACAGGGTACAAACAGGACATTATAGTGATGTGTTTGATATGCACTGTGGCTTAGCCTTTTTCATCAGCTTGAACAACCTTTCGATTCCCAACTTAATTTTGGACGTTACTGATCTGCCAAGCAGCAGAACAAGCCTTCACCTTTAGACCTGTGATTAGTGCAACCACTGTCAACAAACCAGATTTTATCACCATGTACATGAACTGATTAAGAAGCCATAAAAAATATGTCATCCACCACATTTTGTTCGCTTGAGAAATTTACTTGCTGTTGAGGTTGATCTTGTTGTCGATCACTAACTTGATTTTGGTTTACCCTACAAGAAGTCTTCTTAACGTGACCTATCTTCTTGCAATATCTGCATTGAATAGGCCCTTATACCATCAACCTTTTTCTAGTTGGCTATTTCTCATACATGCCTTACAAGGAGGAAATTTCCCTCACTTCCTTGGTTCTTTTGAATTTCTAGCAGCCTTTCCCTTCCCTGTTTTATCACCTCCAGACTTCTTTCCTTCTTTTACAGGCAATTTACTTTTAGTCTCCATTTGAAATGCTGGAAAAACTCCTTCTGTAGCACCATCAACCCTCATACTAGCCCTTTGTTCTTGAGCTTGCAGTTTGCTAATAAGCACCTGAGAGTGATTGCAAGTCACATGACTCTTCAATTCCAAACATTGTATCTTCAAATCGTGTTGGTAGATTAACAAGCATCTTTTCCACCACCTTCATCATGTCACCAAAATCTTTTCCAAGAAGAGTATCAAAGAGTTTGACGAATACTCTAACTGTTTCTCCTTTATTCTCAGCATCTTAAACTATCTTTTCAAAATTAAAACTTTTACCTTTTCTTACTCTTTCATTGCCCTCAAACTCATCCATCAACTTATCCCTAGCCTCCTTTGGTGTCTCACATGCCACTAACCAAGTCAATATAACATCAGACAAGGCACAATGCAGACACGTAAACAAGAAAAAGGAAAAAAAGAGCCTTTGGATTCTTTGCCACAGCTTCCTCATGTTTCTTCATCTGAGCCAGAGTTGGATTGGCTCTAAGTGTAGGTGTATTAATGTCATTTTCCACATCTCATTAACTCTGAGACTTCAAATAATCCTGCATCTTGATTTCCCAAATGTGATGATTTTACCCAGTGAATACTAGAAGTCCCATCCCTGCAGAGTTGCAGGTGACCATCTTTCACTTTCACATGTTTCATCTTGATATCCCTCAACTGACAGGTCTCTTAGGAATGAAGATTTGATACCATTTCTTAGTAGAAAGACATTAGAAGAAAAATAGAAGAACAGAAGTTTTTTTTTCCCCTTAAATGTACTATTTTACATTTCTTAGTGTTTTTTCTGAAATGCTCTATACAACAACAACAATGAACATAAGGTTTTTCCTAAATGCTCTATGTTACATAGAACGACAACAACAACCACCTTATCCCACTGGTGGGGTACATAAAAGATAAAGTTTCATAAAAGTATGGAGAGTCCATACCTACTCCAAATTACTATGACATGGCTAGCTACATATCATACTACTAGTTTCCACAATACACCACAACTTGTACAATAAATTGATAAAAACTAAGCAACTGACATCAGCATAAATTATTGACTAAATATTTGGAAAAATCTCATTCACTTAACTTTTACCCAAATAAGAAATTTTTGAGGAAGATGCAATCCATTTTTGCTCTTTTTTCAATCAACAAAGAAGAACAACTATTTGATAATATAGATGGATCACAAAGTGCCTCTTTGTTATCTGCAGTTTTTATCATTTGCAGTCTTGAAATCTACAGGCACACCATTGAGTGAAAAAGGAAGAAGAATCAGGCATTTACATGCTGAACCACCTCAGATTAAATGGATTAAAGAACGTGTCAGCATTTTGTTATTAGTAGCGATATTAATTGCCACTATAACCTTTGCTGCTGGTTTTACTGTGCCTGGTGGGGTCAATAGCTCTGAAGACAAAGACACAAAGAAAATAGGCATGGCCACTTTGCTCAACAGAAAAATGTTCCAGCTGTTCACAATTTGTGATGCAATAGCCATGTATAGCTCTACCATGGGGTCTTCCATTCTGCTATGGGCTCACCTGGGAGACTTTCATCTGGCATCCAGTGCCACGTACTTTGCTTCATATTTAGTGGGTTTTGCTCTAATTACAATGTCAATTGCATTCATGGCTGCACTACATTTAGCAGTGGAAAATGTTTCATGGCTTGCTGACACTGTGATCGCTATTGGAGTCATCTTCCTTTTGATGTTTTTGGGTGTATTTACTCTTCTAGTATTCCCTTTAGGAGAACGATCTCTTTTCTTGGGTCGCATCTCTGACTTTATTTTCAAGATGGTCATCCATTTTTCAGGAAGTTATGGAAAGTTAAGGAGAGTTAAAGTTAAGGAGCTGAGGGCGTTCGAAGGAAAAAAAACAAAGGAAGACAAAGGTGAATCCCAACAAATAAGGACGGCGAAGCTTGTAAGACAATTTACCTTTTAGCTAAAAATAGAAACCAAAGGGGAGGAAGGATGGCACAAGTTTGGCTCGGGGACAACTATTTGATATTTCATGCATGTTTGATCATGATTTGACTAAGTCAGGTTGACCATTGTGATAATTATCTGCTCCTTCATTTTTAGAAGAATGCAACATTTCATCAAAACAATTAAATCGTATATTCTGATCACCTAGTTCAAAATAATATGTCCTTTATTTTTCTGTGTAACAAACATCCGCCAGATCTTGAAGCCAAAGAAGAATGCAAATGGATGTGTTTTTGTCTAAAGATAATTTCAAAATTAATTTATAATACATGAATAAATCCAAAATGACATTGAAATAAATCCATGAATTGTGTCGAGCAATCAGAAATAAGAACGCTTATAAAGGGGAAATGAAATGCATGTACTTGTGCGGGAAATACTGTACTTGCATATTGCGGACAAGCATGGGAGCGGAAGCATTTTGGAGCTGATTGCCGATAGCTTCCCTCAACTGATCATAAGGTGATACAGTTCTTCATGTTGCTGCCAGAAATCACAGGCCTTCCATAATCTTTCATTTTTCGCTCCTCTTATGCAAGAGAACAATGCCTACAGAGAGAATGGAGAATGAACATGGCACATATTTCGAGCCAGGAAACAATGGAGTTGCCCCCATTTTCAATTTAATATTTTATAATTTAACTTTTAAAAATTTTGTTTATGTTTTAAGTAGATGGTATTTTAAGAATTTAAATTTATTTATTTATATTTAAAATAATGTATTTATAAAATATGAAATCTAAACCATCTATTTTTTTAATATAAGGGTTAAGATGAGATTCTGAGAGAAAAATGAGACAAAGGATTTTGAAAGAATTCAAACCCATTTTTCATATGCCCAAATTTAATTCCCTAATGTGTTGTCATCTCCCTTTTCAGTATATATTAATTTACTATTGTTGTTTTACACTACTGAAATTTTGGGATATAGAAAATAGGAATTTTTAATTTCATAATTTTTCTTTTGTTAATTTCCTTACTTCCATTTGATATTTGATAATTTACTAATTGTTATTGTTCTTCACTTGTGAAATTTTGACCACCTTAATTGCAAAAAAAAAAAAAAAAAAAAAAAGCCTATAGTAGCATGACTAGCGTCGAAGCTCTTGTTACAATTGACCATATTTTTTTAAAAAAAAAGGTGAGGACATCATTATCTTTTCACTCACAAAATCTAATCTTATTTTGGTTCAAAAAGACTACAGTGAAGTTTCAAAAAAGTGTACAGCTATTGGACATTAAGGGTCCATTTGTTTCAATTTTTTTGTATTTTTTTTGTTTCCAATGCAGTTTTATTATAAAATTGTTTTTAAAAACAAGTTTTGAAAAATAAAAAAAATATAGGGAGAATTACAGTGTGATCCCATGGAAGCTAAAATACGAAGAAATGGTACCGGGAAAATCTGAAATTACCTTCAAGTCCCAAGGGACCATTTTGTAATAAAATCCATGTGAGAAATGTCACAATTGCCCCTGTCAGACAAACAGCAAAATATGTGATTAAATGCTGTGAATCACGCATGTTACGTCCGGAAGAAGTCTGGAGAAGGCGGGAAAAAACGCAGCGAAGATCAGCATCCATGGATGAAGATTAAGGTAGGGAATTCATGGCATCCATTCTCTTGTCTTGATTAAGCTCCACATGACTCACATATTCTGTTTAGTTGGTAAACATAGCTTTAGGTTTTGTTGAGTCATGTTCTTTTTTATCATCAAAATGGAAAAAGTTATATACTTTTGATGGGTATTGTCCTGTATATGCTTGCAAATTAACAAGGAAGATCTATTAAATGCAATGGATATGGTTTGACAAAGTTTGCATTGTGTTTGGGTATGATTTTGTATGCTCTATTTTCGGTGTTTTTAGCTCTGTTTTCTGGTGTATGGTGCTGTGTTTCTGCAATATAAGAAGTAAGGAATGAAGATGTGGATCAAAGGTTTGGGGCTACATGACATGATTTGCGTAGGAAAAAAAAGAGTTGTTAAGGCAAGCAGTGATAGTTGTCAATGGAGGCGCCTTAAGTTGTTAATGACAACTAGAGGTCATATTTAAATGATTTTTGTGACAACTAAAGGTTTTTTTATTGATATTTGTTTTGGTCAATATTTTTATGGGAATTGTCCTCCATATGCTTGCAAGCTATAAAGGAAGGTCTTGTAAATGCAATGGATATGTTATGGCTAAGTTTTCAATGCGTTTTGCTATGATTTTGTGTGCTCTGTTTTTTTAGTCATTATGCTATATTTTCTGGTGTATGGTGGTGTGGTTCTGCAATAGAAGAGGTAAGGAATGAAGATGAGGGTCAAAAGTTAGGGGCTACATAACCTGATTTGTGTAGGGAAAAAAGAGTTGTTAATGGCAGCAGCGATAGTTGTCAATGGAGGCTCCATAACTTGTTAATAACAACTAAGATCATATTTAAATGTTCTTTCCTTGTGGTGTAATGGTGTTTGGAATGGGGCTAAAAAGTTTGGAATGTTTTTCAGTATTTTGTGCCGTTTTCAGTCATTATAAGTAGGATTTAATGAACAAGGTGTGAAATATGTGTGGTTGGCAGTGTTGATTATGTAGTAAGAAAGTGTTGTTAATAGGGGCTGTGGCATTTGTTACTAAGGCTGCTGACATTGTTAATGACAACTTTTTTGTGCAGTAGACAGCGGAGATGGCTACGACGTCCGACAAGATTCTACTATGTTTCCTTCATATAAGGGGAAGGTTTGAAGTTAGTAGAGATGGTGATTTAACATATGTTGGTGGAAGCGTCAAATCTAGAACCATTAAAGAAGAAACAAGTTTAGAAGAGTTTAAAATAATGATATCCTCCATTGTGGGAAAAGAGAGTGGAGGACTTGTTATGAAGTTCACATTGCCGTGTGATAGAACAACATTTGTGGACATAATAGATGATGAAGCAATTGAACATTTAATCAATTATAGCGGAGAAAGTGGGCATGTCTATGTAGATGAAAGACAAAATGAAGATGATAATACAATGGCAATAAGGGATGATCGAAGTGATGAGCAATATGTGTAAGTGTAAAATCGTTATAAGAAAAAGCTTGTGAACGAATGCAAATGAGCTTGTCGTTAGTAACATGTTTTACTTTGCAATGTGGTGCAGGTTTGATAACTTGTCAGAAGGTTGGGATGGAGGATCAGCCACTATGTCTATTGAAGATTCTCCTGCATTGCAATGCGCTGTCCAAATAGTGCCAATAGGAACACCTGAAATGAACTCTACAAAGTGGAAGGATCTTATAATCGGGGAGGGACAAGTTTTTGTCAATGCGGATGGCCTTCGACAAACATTATACAAGTATGGCATTGCCCACAAGTTTGCATATAAATATGTAAAAAACAATAAGGAAAAGATCATCGCTAAATGCATGGTTGATGGATGTCCATGGTACTTGGGAGCATATTTAATGGGTGAACGACAAGATACAGAATTCCACACTATAAGGACTTTCAAAGGTGACATGTAACCCCCTTCCCACCTTAGGCCGAGATTAAGTTCTTAAACTCATAATTAAATTGTAATTAGAGACCATAATGAAATTGGGACTTAATAAGATACTCTTTTGCCCAAAAATCGGATTTGCAAAACATTTTTCAAACTTAGTCACAATGGTCTCATATTCACAATACAAAACAATAATGGCCTGAACAGGTGGATTCCATTTACAAATATCAGAGTGCAAATAAATTCCCGACTCACTCGGGTTCCATTCATTAGATAAGGGATTTACAAAGGCACAAAGCCACAATTCAATACCCTTAACTTAGGGATTACACAAAATCTATATATACAATTCCAAAATCTGCAATGATAACCATTAATTCCAAAATACACTCCTAAACAGGAGCTCTAACTACTCTTCGTCGCCCGCTTGCCTCTCGATCCTTCGGCCCTGTCTAAAAGGTTTAATTTTGGGAGAGTGAGATTCTAAAGAATCCCCGTAGTAACAAGTCAATCATATAATGTACAACAATAATGCATGTAATCAAATCATCATCCACACAAGCAACTACAACGGCAGTTGCAGCGGCAATGGTTAGTATGACACATGTCATCCCTGACGATTGCTCACGCTGAATTGCTCACGCTGTATTGCATCACAACAGTCAACACAGTATAATTCACCACAGCTGGGATCCATATAAAGCATATCATATTCGCAAGCCACATAGGCAAGATACACACACACAGCCCACGGCTGGTTTTCACATACGCCGCCCCCCACGGGTCGGATTCACAAAGATCCATGTCGATTACGACGGCAGTCCAACGGCCAAACTAGAGATGACCACTGTTACTCCCTATACGGCTCACGCTGACCTGCTCGCGCCGTAATGGACCATGGCACACATTTCACAATTTCAACGATAAGTCATGCCTGCCAAAACATCATACAAGATATGAGAGAAAAGTCACTACCTGAGTTCTCCTGGGCGTTCCTTGGCACCAGTCTCTCCCGCGTCGGGCAAATATCAAATCCTATTTTCACAATTAGGGACGAAGAGTTATTCTCTATTTCAAGACTTAACTCACTTTATAATACTTAATTGGTTATCATTATTGCTCTTTTGGAGCCATTAAATACCCCTAACAACACTCCTAAAGGGTAGAAAGAACTATCCCAAAGATCCCCTTTTGGAAGCACAAAACTGAGATTTTACACTGTTTCACTCGAGCACAGATGACCATGCTCGAGCACAGATGTACGGACACTCGAGTGAAAACGGCTTCACTCGAGTGATGGTACGGACATCACTCGGGCACAAGAGAGTGAGAGGCAGCGGGTGAACACCCGAGAGCACAAGGGAGTTTTCAGAAGTAGGCTCACTCGAGCACAAATGCCCTCACTCGAGCACACGTACGGAAATCACTTCAAGCACAAGGAAGTGAGACAGAAAGCACACGCCCGAGAGCACAAGAGAAATGGCAGCAGCCCAAATGGCTCACTGCACTCGAGCACACACAGCTCACTCGAGCACGGTGCCCATACCCGCGAGTGAGAAGGCACACCCGTGCACCTACTCGCGAGTGACAACCCGAGAAGCAAGTCCTTTAGTGTCAAATACACTCATCACTCGAGCACAAAATCCTCACTCGAGTGATGTTCATCCCTCACTCGCGAGTGAGGCTATGCTTGCTATGACCTAGAGAGTGCAATAAGAACACAGAAAGCAAGAAACGAGAATTGCACTACCGCACTCGAGCAGACCCATCTCTGCTCGGGTGATGTTCATCCTTCACTCGAGCAGACCCCTCCCTGCTCGAGTGAATCCATCAGATAGCAGAAAACGCAGAAACAGAGGCACTCTCCTTAACCTTTGCCCAATTGATTCCTATGGATACAAAACTTAACCCAAAGCCATTCCCACACAAAAACACCCAATAAACTCAATGGAATACTCAGAATCATCAAAATCCTACTCCATTATCATGCTTTGGGTTTTGGGCAACAATTTCATCGAAATTCCCATTTCATCCTAACATCATATTTCAATCTCTAATCAATCTATCTAACATAAACTCATTCCAAAATGCCATTCTCATGCCATAAACATACCAAATGAACAGTGGCACTCATTTTCATGATTAGTCCAAAATTCCCAGAATTTATAAACTATTCCAAATGGCATGAAACTTAGATAGATAGGTTAGATTCACCCACCTTATCAACTTCTCCAAAGAGAGTTTTTGATCCACCAACAATCAGATTTTCGTGTGGCACGAATCAGCACCAAATGGCTACATTATACACACCAAAATGAAGCCCATGATTCAAGGATCAACATTTAAGAATGGTGTTTGAGCAATGGAGATGATTTACTTACCCAAAGATCAAGCTTTCCCTTCTTCCTTGCCTTCAACAATGGAGAGAGAGAGAAAAGAGAGAGAGCACGAGAGAGAGAGAGAGAGAAATGGAGAGGAGGAGCAAAAAGTAATCATTTGTCCTCATGTGCTCATATCCAACCACCCCCATATTGCCACTTGTCAACATCTCATGCATTCCCACAATGAGCTCACCACATCACAACACATAGGATTCCAACCCACGGTCAAGGAATCACAACCCTTGATCTTAAATACCACTCACATGCACCAATATTTCCAATTTCCACTAATTATGACATTAATTAACATAGTCATAAAACACTTAATAATTCAAATAAATTCATAATTATCATTAATAATCATGATTATCCCTTAATCAAAAATTGGGATATTACAATTACATGACCACAAACATGACGCACAGGATAATCTACTTGTACCTCACTTGAAGAGATCCAAATTAACCTCATTAATAATCGCAGACAGTTTGAGGTGTAACAGACAAGAATGCAAATGAGGTTATGAGAGATATGTATAGAGATTACGGGGTGCGTCTAAATTATAGTCAAGCGTACAGGGGAAAAGAAAGAGCATTGATGGAAATACATGGCCACGTCGAAGATTCATACATGACTCTTCCTTGGATATGTGATAGGCTTATAGAGACTGATCCAGACACGGTTGCCCGGTGTGAATTCTCTGAGGGTGATAGATTTGAGAGGCTATTCATTGCTTATAGATGTTCGATTAAAGGCTTCTTACAAGGGTGTCGAGGTATACTGTGTATAGATGGATGTCACCTCAGTGGCCCTTACAAGGGAACACTGGTTTCAGCTAATGCGTATGATGCTGATGATCAATTGTTTCCCATGGCCTATGGCATAGTCAGTGGAGAAACACATGATGATTGGAGTTGGTTTCTTAAGATTGTGAAGGATATCATTGGCACAAGGGAGATCACAATAGTGTCAGATAGGAATCTTGCCATCATAAGTGCTATTTGTTATATATTTGGATCTCAGAGACACACATTTTGTTATCGGCACGTGAAGGAAAACTTTAGTTCACAGTTTGTCAAGCTTAGAAGAGTAAAGGATAGGACTTCTTCGAACAGTAAAGAAGATGCACTTAAAATGCTTGATGCTATTGCATATGCACGACATGAACATGAATATAATGTTGCATTAGGTAGGCTAAAATTGTTTTCTCTGGAGTTAGGTATGTGGGTTGAGACTGAAGGAGACGTTGAAAGATGGGCGCAGAGCAAGTTTCCTCACAAAAGATGGGATAAATTAACATCAAATGTTGCGGAGTCATTTAACGCATGGGTATTGAAAGAGAGGAAGCACAATGTTGATGTTTTCATTCATGAGCATAGAGAAAAATTAGCCAAGAAGATGGTTGCGTGCAAAGCAGCAATGAGAAATTGGAGGAATGGGATTGGGCCGAATATAGAGTCTAAGTTGATGAAACAAGTCAAGGGCGCTGAAAATCTGCAATGTGAATATTATGGTGATGATATGATTTCAGTTGCAACAGTGTGTGACAGCCGAGTCATCCATCTGAGTGTTGACCTTATAGGGTAGACATGCACTTGCCTTGCATGGTAGATGAGCGGAATCCCTTGTCCATATGCATGTGCAGCAATCAAGTTAGTTCATTGTAGTGTCTACTCGTACATCGATGAATGCTACAAACTGTGTACCCAAGAAAAAATATATGCAATGGCCATGAGGACTGTAGCAACGAATGATTGCCCACGTGCTGAAGCCCTTACAGTGATACAGCTGATGACTGAGAATTTATTGCGACCACCACTTACTAGAAGGCCCCCGGGAAGGCCAAAACGAAAAAGGATTGAATCTCAGTTTCAAGACAAAAGGGTTTATCATTGTGGCAGGTGCAATGAAGATGGCCACACTGTAAAGACCTACAAGAATCCTAATCCCAGCTGATAAATCATGATCCTTTTGGTTCTTATAATTTTTGGAAAGTGCGTGTCATAATATTTGTGTAAATATAAATAGCTACAAGTCCATACTAGTTATATAGCAATGGTATGTCACTTTTGTGTTACTTGTGCATGTATTTTCAGCTGTAAATAAAGGTTGGATATGAAGGTTGGATATAATATGGCTTGGTATCCCACTTTCATTTATGGAAGGTTGTAATGAGTTGTAAATTATGTTGTCAATGTAGGCCCATGGAGTTGTCAGTGTATGCCCATGGAGTTGTTAATATATATTTATGCAGTAATGTTGACATTTGTGTAAACCACTATCATGTTCTGAATGTTTGAAGCTGATGTAAATTTTGTTGTCAACGAAGTGACGTCAAGTTGTCAATGTAGGCCTATGGAGTTGTTAGTGAAGGCCCCTTGAGTTGTTAATATATATTTATGCAGTAATGTTGACATTTGTGTAAACCACTGTCATGTTCTGAATGTTTGAAGCTGATGTAAATTTTGTTGTCAATGAAGGGACGTCAAGTTGTCAATGTAGGCCCATGGAGTTGTCAGTGAAGGCCCCTTGAGTTGTTAATATATATTTATGTAGTAATGTTGACATTTGTGTAAACCACTGTCATGTTCTGAATGTTTGAAGCTGATGTAAATTTTGTTGTCAACGAAGGGACGTCAAGTTGTCATTGTAGGCCCATGGAGTTGTCAGTGAAGGCCCCTTGAGTTGTTAATGAAGGCCCCTTCAGTTGTTAGTGGAGGCCCCTTGGGTTGTTAATGAACGCCCCTAGAGTTGTCAGTGAAGGCCTCTAGAGTTGTTAATGAACGCCCCTTCAGTTGTCAATGGAGGCCCCTTGAGTTGTTAATGAACGCCCCTTCAGTTGTCAGTGGATGCCCCTTGAGTTGTTAATGAACGCCCCTAGAGTTGTCAGTGAAGGCCTCTAGAGTTGTTAATGAACGCCCCTTCAGTTGTCAGTGGAGGCCCCTTGAGTTGTTAATCAACGCCCCTTCAGTTGTCAGTGGAGGCCCCTTGAGTTGTTAATCAACGCCCCTGTTGTCAGTGAATTGAAGTTTAGTTGTTAATGAAGGCCCCTTTAGTTGTCAGTGGACGCCCCTTCAGTTGTTAATGAACGCCCCTTTAGTTGTCAGTGAATTGAAGTTTAGTTGTTAATGAAGGCCCCTTTAGTTGTCAGTGGACACCCCTTCAGTTGTTAATGAACGCCCCTAGAGTTGTCAGTGAAGACCTCTTGAGTTGTTAATGAACGCCCCTTTAGTTGTCAGTGAATTGAAGTTTAGTTGTTAATGAAGGCCCTTTTAGTTGTCTGTGGATGCCCCTTCAGTTGTTAATGAACGCCCCTTTAGTTGTCAGTGAATTGAAGTTGAGTTGTTAATGAAAGCCCCTTTAGTTGTCAATGGAGGCCCCTAGAGTTGTCAGTGGAGGCCCCTCGAGTTGTTAACACACTTATGCTGTTATGAATTGTTAAGTGAGTGTCAGTGTGTGATTGGTTTACCTTTACGACTTACGAGGTGAAACCTAGATTTGGGAAATTCCAAAACACTCACACAATGGGTTGGTCCGATGGCAAGCGATGCAATACGATATGGTACTAATTGAAGAAAAGATGCTGAGACAATGAAATACGTGCATAAGCAAATTGTTAACACACCCGTGCCACGGCACCAGGGCATACTTATATGAATAAACTAGAACCATATCTTGTAAATGAACGAATCAAATATCACCTTCTTCTTCATTTCATAAAGTAGAAATTCAACAAGGCTACGAAGTTTGAACAACATACTAGGACACAACCATTACAGAGAAAAACATTATAAAGCTGTTTTTTCGTTTCACTAAATAAACAAGTAGCTTCTTCTTTGTGTACATAAATTGCCAATTCAAATAAGGCTCATAAAGTTTCTACAACATAGTAGGAGGCGACATTACAGAGAAAAACAATATAGAGCTTCTTCTTCAGTGCATAAATGGCAAAATTAACATGACTACAAAGGTTAATGTTAATGATTGTAGCTCCAGATAACAAGGCATGTTCTTCAGAGAGGTGACTGCTAACTTCTGCACAAGGGATGGCCAGTAATCAAGTCACATATTCCAGCTTTATTTGCCTTCAAATTTACAGGTGATGTACAATGGACAGGCCAGACTTAGCACTTGAAATGGAGCTTTCTTTGCTATATCAGTTGTCAGTGAGACGAGAAGAATTAGTCATCCAGAACTGGAGTCAAATGCATTTGTGCCTGCTGAAATATAATTTAATGCATACTATCAGATATGTAAAGCATAGACTCGCCAACAACAAAAAGCATGCATTGGTAATACAGTTCTCAGACCCATTATAATTGAAGTTTAATTTATTTGAATTGGCAATGCACCAGCCAAAAATTCACACCAAAATAAGACCTCAACATGAAAAATAAAATGTACAAAGGGAATGAAAACTGCAGGGCTAAAATAATTTGGCAGTAGGCACTATGTAAAATCATCATAGATCAGAATGGAAGGGAATGAACATAATTTAATTTGTTCAAATCCATATTTCAAAACCATGAACCAAATGAGTAAAAAAAATCTTCCACAAAAAAATAATGAACATAAGCTCGAAATGGAATTTGTGCATGCATTATAAGAACATTAACATGGATCGGAGCTGACAAAGAGGTTCAATGATTACCTAATTGGTTCTGCTCCTCTTATGCACGCCTTGAACCAAAGACATAACCTTGTCTACGTGTTTGTTGAGCGGATGGGTAACGAGCCACCACAAGAAGCCGACCTTCATTTCGTGGAGCTCCTCGGCGGTATAGTACTGCATGGTGTAGCCGTCTTCCCCTTGCTCAGTGCCGTCCCACATCTGTAGCCATGATAGTACATGCACACCACAAGAATCTCTGCACAAACACATTAACAGGTAACAAACCATCACAGTAATTTTTCATATAATGTAAAACTATGAACCAAAACCACAGAGGCAACTCACGTGTCATGTTGTACATGTACTTTTGCCCAAGTAAATCCCGGCTCAACTTTGTTCTCATCGACAAATAGTTCTGGCTTCACTCTTCGCAGCATTTGGAATAAGCAATTCCGCTGAAACAAGAAATACAACATCAGTACTACATATGAATGTAAACAGAGTGTGAGGTATCATGTGACAAAATTCCATACAACTGCTCCTGCCATGTGTTCCTTTGGGTCAATCTCTCCTTTACGCTTCCCCCTCTTCTTCTTTGGCTCTACTGGTTTACACCCCTCTTCTAATTCCCGCTGCCTCCTAGCATATGTTCGGATGTCAACCAATGAGTCAAGGGCATAACAGCGCATGGCTTTGGTGTCAACAACATAACAGAACCAGTGATCATGCCAAACACATGGGGCAAATATGAAATCACAATCCCCAATGTTATATCCCACATACTTGGGGAGGATTTATGTTTCATGCTCAGGCAAAGACCATTTAAATGTGTTAGCAACAAGTATTCACGTAAAATCGGCAGTAAATATATGTCTTGTTACTCTACCCTCCTTTTGTTGTTGATCAGCAATAAAGGTCTTTGCGACCATTGTCATTAACTACAGAAATTACATGAAAAAGTTACGCAACGGAAATATGACAGCAAAACGATAACACATAACTTAGTTCCAGTTGCATACCCTATCATTTATCCATGCTCTTGGTCTTAGACATTGGAGTTCCCTCCTTGTCAGGAAGTCATCATGCATCGCTACGAACTCCCTGAAATGAAAGAAACAGAAAAATATGTAATTATTACTATAACAACAATGTAATACAATTGAAACGTATTACTACGTCCTTACTCGTCGCCCTCTTTGTCATTACACCGCGTTGGGCATAACTGAAATAAACTATCCTTCTTGTCTACTTTTTTCTTCCCCTTAGACTTTCTAGTTGCATCTATCCATGGAGATTTCACAACCCAACTAGGAGTTATGATCCTTTTAGACCTTCTCACTTTCACATAACTCCCTTCTTGCTGGTTTTCTCCAAGTTCATGCTGCTGGAATTCTTCTTTGATGGTTCACCTCCATCATGTGCGTCAATTTCAATGATGGCCACATGATGTTCATCGTCTTCGTCATCGTCCTTATCATCGAGACCTTTGTCTTCACATTCTGATTCATCCTCCTATCCTTGTGTGTATGCCTCCTCCTTATCATCTTCATTTTCTTCCTCTTCAGCTGGCTTGTCATCATCCTTCTCAAAAATCGTTGAACTTGATGGCTTGTGGATTGTTGCATCTTCTTCTTCTTCTTCATTGTCGTTCTCGTCGTCGACTTCGTTGTTGTTTCCATGCAACAACCTATTTTGAAGCGCAAGCAGCTCATTGCCAATAATGCCAACCAACCTAGTGTATGTCCGCTTCAATTCCTGTAACATTAACATACTCATCACATTTTGTAATTAAGGCATTACCAAGTTAACTGAAATACAATCTACAACAGTGTACATATTTAAATAGGCATAATTACTGGGTGTGTTAGCATTGTTTCAGGATGAAATGATGTAGATGAAGGGCCATCCCCCTGCCTGACACCATAAAGAAGGCCTTTTTTACTAGATTTCTGTAGTTGAACTCTGCTCCTCACCCTTTCCTCATTCCAGTAAAGGATGACATCTTCATCTTTACTTGCTTTCAGATTGGCCAGAGGAAAATGTTGGAGGCAAAACATCTACAACACATATGCATCACAATTAGCAATTATACATTGACGTTTCCAACTGCAGAAAATAAAGACAACATAGACACATACCATGAGGGATGAAGCACAAAGTTCATTTAGAATGAAGGATGTCCAATTGAACTCACCAAGTGCATCTTTTATTAGTGTCATCAACTTTAAGACATAGTCACTAACATAAATACTCGCACTTGGAGACAATAAGGTTCCTAAGGCGAAAATGACAAAGAGGAACTCAAAATTTTCATCTAAAGCACCCATCAACAAATCCCCTATTGTTGGTATTTTAGATTTCTGTACACGCTTCTAAGGTCCTTGAATATCCGATCTTCCTCGTTCACATGTACTTGAATATCTACCCCACCATTAGGCAGCCCAAGCAATTGGTGCACATCTTTAGGCTTTAACTCAAGCGTCTGCCCTCAAAATGAGATTTGGTTGGTCGGAGAATCAAAACATCGCATGAACTCCGCGCAGATGTGACGGTTTATCTGTGGGCAACAAATATGCACCAGCTTGTCAAACCCAATATTCTTTAGCCTTTTCATGGCGTCGGGTTTGGATTTCAGGTTTTTGCACACAACCATAAACTGTTTTGGTACGCATCGGGTCAAAAATGGAACGACATACGTCTTCCCTTTGCTAGGGCCTCTTAACTTTTCAGCCTGTTTACCATATTCTTTTCTCTGCTCTTCACTTAATCCATTCCAAGCCTCCCTTACCTCTAAGTTTGACTTTTGAAAATTTTGGACCTTATTCACCTTTGTCTTCTCTTTTTCCTTCAACTTTCCTTTCTGCTTCTTCTCCTTCTGGCTGAAAAACGCTTCTGTGAATAGAATATACCCAGAAAAGCTGGCTAGCCTTGTTCCTGTGGGGCTGTTTGTTGGTTGTTTGGTTTTTCCAGAACTAAGTGTTTCCATCTTCCTTGCTTGGACATGGTTAATGAAAAATAGGTCATACTTTTATACAAAGACCTACTGCACTTCACTATTAAATTATATGCTGCTATACATTTAAGATGGATCTACTAAGAAATTTAACATATGCAGCAAAGAGAGGCCTATCAGATTCAAAATTTTTCATAAACCACACACATAGCCAAAGAAAATTTTCAGATTTTCCCCAAATCTTATCATATAAGCAAAACTTTATTTACAAGACCAAACATGGCAGACCATAATATTTAAATGTAGAATTTAATCAATCCATGTCCGAAAACAACTACCACTCAAACTTTGAAATATAAGACAAAGAACACAACATTCGTGCAAAATAATGCCAAAGTAGAGAGGAATTAACTAATTGGAAACACAAACCATACCTTATAATTGCTGATTACTAATGATTAAAAAATGCAGGCAAAACAAGAACATTGGTGCAAATAATGTCATAAAGATTCAACTGCTGAAACTTTTTACCTGTGTGATATGAAAATTTATAATTCAATAAACCAAACCTCAAAGTTAGAGACAACTTAAGTAGCTTCAAATATTCCTTGTGAATGTTCAGCAGCAGCCTCTGTAGCCTCCGTATAATGACAACCTCCCAACTTTAGATGAGGATAGGAGGTTTTTTTGGGCCAAGTAATAGTTGAGTGGTAGTTCACAAGTAAGAAAACTTGAGACAGTTAAAAAATATCCTGACAACAAACAATTAGATAAAACCTGGCAACATGATAATAATATTAACAAAATAGACCAGCTAAAAGAATGCATGACACAACATTCTCTAAGCATACAGAGGACTTACAAGGATGGGAAAAGAAATTACATGAGGGAGAGGAGATGGTAGCAGAGATTCAAATAATTCTCAACGAAAGGGACAACATGTCGAATGAGATTGACAGAATATTAAGGCGCAAAGAGAAGCAAATTGAAAACATACAATACATGAGCACTAATGAAGAATCTAATGTAGACCAATTGAGCACTTCTAACATATCACACAGATTTTTCTTCATCATACCTCTATGTTCACAACTCATTAAGCTATACAAACAACTGAAATATAGCACAATTGATTAACAGTTGGATAGGGACAAATAAATATAACATATATTAACTCATTACCATATTTAAGAAAACCGAACTTAATAGACAACGAATAAGTCCACATAACACAAATAGTAACTCTTAAGTCTATGAACTATTTCCAACTTCACCACCATTCAATTATTCAGTCCAGGCAGCACATATAGTAACTAATTAGAGCGTATTTAACAGAAATGAAAATAAAAGACAAATACAGAAAAAGAGCCAGAGTTGTTACTTGAGAGATTTACAACGAAGATAAATGCAAGAAGTAGAGAGGAATGAACTAGTTGCAAAAACAAAATCCAAAATACACTCATAACATCAGGGTAAAGTTTAATGCATCAGACAAGCATATAAAAACTCTCAGTGTTTTTAATGTGTTGCTTTGTTCAACAAGAATGTTGTATCTTCCTTTTCTTTTCCCTTTTTCCTTCTGTGAAAATTTCTTTAATTAATTAATAAAGGAAATTTAAACAGCAGAAGCTTAGAAGGATGCATTAATGGTAGGACAAGTGGTTAATATCCATGTCTTACTTTTACTTATGCAGAAATAGGTTGACTGCTCATCAATAATATTGGACAAGTATTAGCTATAAATTTAATTCATCAAATATAAATAAAAGAACTAAACACCAGAGTATTAGGCAGAGAACCTTTGGAAGTGTTGGTTCAAACTTTTTCATCAACTCTTCTACATGGGTTGACTGTTCTCCCTGCAAACCAAAAAAAACAAACAATTGATATGAGGCTATTGGGAGATAACATACTCATTTTGCAGAATTTTCAAAACTCTTCTTAAGGTGCAGAAAAATTTCCACCAACTTATCATGTCAATTTAGTCATTCTAATGAAATCTTAAACATGCTTCAACAATCCAAATACCTATTTAGTTCCTAAAATAATAGTATCAAATAGTAAGTTCCTTGTCAACTTTCAACTTCAAAAGTTCAATCCACCAAGCCATATATTCACTCTCATACATCATATCATCTTCCTTATCCTGAAACTATTTTTCCAGGTTTGAAAATCACCATTTCAACACTTATAACACTCGTTTTTTTACCCTTAAAAGAGTTTCTAAACAATTAGAAAACACAAACAACAAATCTTCAATAAATTTTTAGCTTCTTTATTCCAATTTCAGCACACTAAGCATATATATATCTATTACATACCACACTTACACTTTCCTTTGCCACTATAGAAAGTTTAAGCATGAAAATATCATTCAAATGATTGATTCCTTAGAAAGCCCACAAGAGTTTTGTGTTGTCACAGAATTTGCACAAGTTCACATCTTCTATCATTTATTTCACTGGCCTTTTTTTTGGTATATATTTCACTGGCCTTTTGACTATTAGTGACACTAGCTTTCAATTCTGAAACTGCTGCTCACTGAGTTATACACCAATATGTGCAATTAGTTGATGACTGACAAGGTTATTATGGATACTAATAATTGCTAGTTTTATTTCTTCATTGGCAGGAAGAACTATTTGAGATTCTTGAGGATGATAAATGCCTTGCTGAAGAACAAGTTCAAGCAATTGCAAAGCAATTGGTATTTAATTCTTTTAAAGAATTCACTTTCTATCTATTAATTCCAAATAAAGAATGGTTTTGGCTATGGATTTGTTTAGACTAAATATTTTTTTCATTTTGGTTTTCCATTTGTATCATGCAGGTGAAAGCATTATATTACTTGCACTCTAATTGCATCATCCATCTACATGCAGCAAGTTGAGTATGGAAGAAAAAACATAACTTATCTATGAGAAATCCAAGTCCCAGTGTGCATCAGACATGTTACAATCATGAAGTTGACAAGAGAGTTTGAAAATTCTGTGTGCAGGGATGGGTAAAGAGAGGAAGTATACTGGCTTGACAAAGTTGAAAATGATAGAAAATCTTTTAAAAATTGTCTCTAAGAAGAAATTTCGAAACCAGGAAATTACAATAGATCTTGAACCATTTCCAGAAATCAAAAAAATGCTACAGCAATATGGTTAAACACCTATAGCTGAGCTATAACGTTAAATCCGGAATACAATGCAAAATAATAAATTCATACATACAAATCCAATCACACAAGTTTTGCAGAAGTAAAAATTTCACAATAAATAGTCTATCCAACAGGTTGGGTTAGTCGTAGTACTTGGGACATGCCATTTTACAGTAGAGGATTACTCCTGACTACAAGCATAGTGATTTATACTTAAAGCTATTATATGGCCGGCATTTTATAAACTGAAATTTTGAAATGTAGGGATTTCACAAAATGAAGGACACCTAGTCTGAGTGAAATGAAACTATTATAAAATCAAATCTCAGAAAAATGAGACATGCCTAATCTTATGCAGTATCCTACAGCTGATGTAATTGAGAGGAGTAGTAAACTAGTAAAAGATGCATCTGGTCTACCTAAGGTTCCAAAAACACAAACCATTATGACTCTACATCAAACAATAGATGACATTTTCAATCATCAAAAGAGCTAGGAAAACCAGATGCTCGTTAACAACCAAAGATTGAGGACTTTAAGGGAACAGATCATCTACCAACATATACCATTGACACACGAAATGAGTACCTAGAATCATATCTGAGCCTACTAGTTTCCCTGTCCCTAGTGCTACCAGAAGTTCTTATATCTTTACCCCCGTAAGGAACTGATCATTTTCATCTACCTAAATCTAATTTTGTGAACCATGAACTCGACAGAAATATCGATCAAGACGAGCAAATCGAGTTATAAATTTCAGAACCAGGGAGCACCAATAGCCTCAAGGGCCATTGTTTGCAGAAGTTTTGGGGAGAGAGATGAACAACTTCGCAGCCTGCCCACAAATGAAAGAAAATCACACTTGCCTTACTCAACCATTGGTCGTCGAACCTCACTGCAGAGAACCCATAAACACCGTCTCACCTAGTACTGGGAATTCGGGCCAGCCCGAGTCCGACGGGCTGGCCCGATGGGAATTTCGGGTTCAACGGGTCGGGCTGCTTTAGCCCGACCTATGGCGGGCTGCCAAAATGGCAGCCAGAGCCCGATTGTAATATCCCGATTTGTGATTAGGGGTAATAACTCTGATAATTATGGTAATTAGTGTAATTAAGCACTTTTGGAATTAATGTAATATGAATTTTGGAATAAATATGTGTGGTATTTAAGATCAAGGGTTGTGATTCTTTGACTATGGGTCGGAATCCTATGTGTTGTGATTTTGGTGAGCTCTTTGAGGGAGTGAGTGGATGATGACATGTGGTATTGTGTAAGCCATAGGATGTGGCACTAAAGGACAAAACCTCACTTTTCTCTCATTTTCTCTCTCCTATTCGGCTAGCATGGGCAAGGAAAGAGGAGGAAGTGTGCACCATCATCATCATCCCATCTCTCATCTCTCTCTCCTCCATTTTCGCTGAGCAAGCTTGGAAAGAGAAGGAAAAGCTTTGATCTTTGGTAAGTGATGATCCTCCTTTGCTCGAAACCTTTTCTCTAATATTATGTATCCCATTGAGAGCTTCATTGTGGTGATTTCAGAATCTTGAATAGTGTTGATATGTAAGTTGGGCGAATTTGAAAGTTGGAGAATCAAGATTCTGGATTGGGCAAAGAGAAGAGGTAGACATTTAGAGCATTTTGGTATATTGTTTGTGATTTTTGGCTAAGTTTGGTAAAATCTGGAAAATTTGCCCTAGTTATGCCAAGTGTTGAAAATGTGGATTTTATGGTGTTTGATAGTGGAAATGGTTTAATGATGAGTTATTTGATGATTGGATATAATCTGGAAGATTAGAATCGAGTTGAATGAAATTTGGATATTGTGTATCATAGAGACCTTAGTGTTTGATTGTGGTCAAAATGGTTTTTGGAGTGCTTTTGGTGTTGCCATTGTGTTCCCTAGTTAGTGCTTAGAATGTATGAGCATTGGGAAGAGTTTTGGGAACCTTTGGGTGAGGATTTGACCGTCTGGTGTTTTCTGGTTTTTGCTGCGTTTTTGGGTCTCTGATGCACATCACTCGAGCACGGGATGATCATGCTCGAGTGATGTGAGAGTTTTTCCCTGTTCTGCTTCGAGTTCGTCTGGGTTTTATGAATAATGCTTGAGTGCATTGCCTTGTGCTCGAGTGAGGGAAGAACATGCTCGAGTGAACTTGGGTTGCTCGAGTGATGGTGCGAGTCCAAAGTGAAGGGTTTCTTTCGGGTCTTCACTCGCTGGTTGATGCCAAGAGTGTGCTCTGACACTCGCGAGCATAGCCGTCTCACCGGAGCACTGGGGGTAATGCTCGGGTGAGCTTGTGCCTCAGGTGTGGGTGGTGCTCTCGGGTTGTCACTCGCGGGTAAGGTGCACGAGTGTGCCTTCTCACTCGCGGGTATAAGGTGTGTGCTCGAGTGCATATGGTTGTGCTCGAGTGATCCTGATCTTGGAGAGCTTTGTGTGCTCTCGGGTGCTCACTCACTGTCTCTCACTCTCTTGTGCTCGAGTGATGTCCGTACTTGTGCTCGAGTGAGGGCATTTGTGCTCGAGTGAGGCTGTCAAAAAATCAGAGTTTTGTCTTAAAAAAAGGGGTCTTTTGGGTAGTATCTTCCAACCATTTAGGCATATGTTTAGGCCTCTAATAGTCACCTAAAGAATCCTAAATGATAACCAACTTAGAGTATTATTGAAATATACATATGGAAAAGAGATTGATTGGTTGTCTCTAATTGATATAGGATTTGACATCAGTCGTGCTCGTGAGACTAAGGTGCCAGAGCCAGTCAGGAAAGATACAGGTAGTGACTCTTTCTTTATATCCTATGTGATACATTGTATGTGTTCAATGTCATTGAGATGAAATGGATTTCGTATGCTGCATGTTTTGTGAAAATTTGTGTGAAGCACCGCTATACCAATAGTCCCTGAGTCGCTAACAACGGTTTGGGTAAGGGCTGTGTGCCTTCCCAGCGGTAAAAGGGGATGAGGTTAGGGTGTGTATATGTGATTATGTGGGCCAAAAGGCTAATTGTGGGCCGAAAGGCTATTTGTGCAAGGCCGACGGGCCATTTGTGAAAGCCGAAAGGCTATATGTGAGCCATAAGGCCATTTGTATGCACTGCCTTGCCAATAGTCCCTGAGTCGCTAACAACGGTTCGAGTTAGGATGGTGTGCCTTCCCGGCGGTAAAAGGGGATGAGGGTGGAGTGTGATTTGTGTTGCTGATATGAGATGATTTGTTTACATATTATGTGATTGCATGTGGTATGAAAAAGTTGTTACTACTGGGATTCTTTAGAATCTCACCCTTTCCATATGACTAACCTTTTCAGACAGGACAAGTGGCTCGAAAGGGAAGCGGACAACCAGGAGTAGTTAGGACTACTCTGTGACTTAGTGGTAGTTGGTTATCTTCGTTTTGGATTTGGGGTTACCAAATGTATATGAGTTGTAAATGAATATTTTGGATATGTAATCCCCATTTTGGGAATCTGTAAACCCATTATACTTATGAAGTAACCCGGGGTTTTGCCGGGATTTTAGTTCTGCACTCTGATATTTCTTATGTGATTTGATTTCTCAAGTAGTTATATCCGCACGTGAATGTGAGACCAGGATTAAGTATGTTTTAGAACTGATTTTTGAAATACCCCATCTCTTGGATGTGGGATTATAAATTGTTATTTCATTTTATTGGTCTCTATTTCACTTAAATTTCGTAATCCGGATGTAATTACGGTGAGGGGGGTTAAATTTTTGGTATCAGAGATGCAGTTCCTGGCAAGGGTAGTGTTTGCTAGGATAGCTCCCTTAGTGTGATCTTAAGTGATAGAAAAACCATCAGTGAATACTCGTCGTATGCATATATCTGTTTGGTTATGTGGATATATGTACTTTATGGAAACTATGTGAATATCATAATTGTTGGATTAATGGGGTGAGTTCTTTGTAGAATGAAAAGAACAATAAAAGGTCGCCCCAGAGTACAACAAGTAGATCCCGAGATAGAAGTGGTCAATAACAATCCACCAGATCCTATGCAAGAGTTGATGGGCTTGATAAAGGATCAGAGGGATATGATTGCGGAGCTTAGAGAAGAGCTTCGAGCTGAGAAAGCAAAGAACAATGAGGGTAGAGGTCAGTCTACTCAAGAAGAAACTCGAGGGGAAACCCGAGAGGAGACTAGACTAGAAGATACTGCTGAAGGGTCGCACAACCGCTTGAATCGCCTCCTCGTACTGAAGAAAATCAAAGGCCACATGGGAAGTCGATCACTGAGGAAAGATACCTTCAGTTTTGGGTCTCTAGGTTTTGTAAACACCTACCTCCGGCGTTTAAAGGGAGATTTGATCCTCAGGCGGCGGAAGATTGGTTGAACCATCTTGAAAAGATATTTGAAGTCCTAGAGTGTCCTTCGGAAGTGAAAGCCAAGTTGGCGGTGTATAAGCTTGAGGGTGATGCAGACTGTTGGTGGCGGAACATTGCTTTGTCATTGAAGAGCAAGAATGTACCATTGACCTGGGAGGTGTTCCAACAATACTTTGATGAGAAATATTTTCCTAAGTCAGTGAGGCTTGAGAAGGAGACCGAGTTCCTAAATATCAAACAAGGGGACACAGAGTCGTTTGATGAGTATCTGTCCCGATTCACCCGGTTATCCCGATACTCCTCTTATCTTCAGAAGAGGGATGATGAGGAGTTGAGCTCAGATTTGCTTATTCGGGGTTTGAGGCGTGATGTGAGAAAGAGGATATCCACCCATCAGCGTTCTAAGTTCAACAAGGCTGTTGAAGAATGTCGGATCACAGAAAGTAATTTGAAAGAGTTGTATCCGGTTAAGACTGTTGGTGGTCACAGTGAGCCCAGTAAGGGCAGTGCTCCTCAGAAGCGGAAGGGTTCGGGGTCATCTTCGTTTAGGGGAAGTGGTAAGAAACCCTACCAGCCCAGAGATCGTGAACCCCAGAAATCGGGGACTGAGTGGAAATGCCATGGCTGTAATCAGTCACATTATGGCAAAAATTGTCGGGGCGAGATGATCTGCTTTAATTGTAAGCAACCCGGACATCTTTCTAGAGATTGCCAATAACCGCAAGCGGAGCAGAGACCAAGGGCTCAGGGCAGAGTATTTGCTATGACTCATGAGGAAGCCCGGAAATCCCCAGAGCTAATACAAGGTACAATTCTTCTCAATGGATTTGTATTGCAAGCATTGTTTGACTCGGGTGCAAGTCACTCTTTTATTTCATATGATTGTGTAAAGCGTCTGGGTATGAATGTGTATAAGTTACCATTCGAGCTGATTGTGTCAACACCGATGGGTGTAAAGGCTGTAACTACTGATGCCTGTTTGAATTGTGTCATAGCCGTAGAGGGTCGTGAGTCAATGATAGATCTGATTTGTTTACCGCTCTGCCAATTAGAAGTCATTCTGGGTTTTGATTGGTTGAGAGCTAACAATGTGTTATTAGATTGTGGAAACAAGAGGGTAGTATATCCTGTTTCTCAAAATATTGAGGATGGAAATGTTGATTTGAATTTCCTTTCGACAACTAAGGCTGAGAGATATTTGCAGAAGGGTTGTCAGGGGTATATGATTTTCTTTTATGTACAAGGAGAAACCAGTGAAACTTTGAGTGGTATACCCATAGTGAATGAATTCCCTGAAGTTTTTTCGGATGACTTAAGTGGATTACCTCCGGAAAGGGAAGTTCAGTTTCTGATTGACATTGTGCCTGGAGCAGGTTTGATATCCAAAGCCCCATATCGTATGGCTCCAAATGAAATGGCGGAATTGAAGAAGTAAATTGAAGATTTGCTTGAGAAAGGGTTTATTAGACCCAGTGTGTCGCCTTAGGGTGCTCCAGTGTTGTTTGTGAAAAAGAAAGACGGGAGTTTTCGTTTGTGCATCGACTATAGAGAGTTGAATAAGGTTACCGTTAAGAATAAGTACCTTATCCCGAGGATTGATGACTTGTTAGATCAATTATCTGGTTCCAGTATGTTTTCAAAAATTGATATGAGGTCGGGGTATCATCAGCTGCGTGTGAAAGCGGAAGATGTTCCAAAAACTGCTTTCCGGACTAGGTATGGTCATTATGAATTTTTAGTGATGTCATTTGGGTTGACTAATGCGCCTGCGGTTTTCATGGATTACATGAACCGTATTTTTTGGCAATACCTAGATCAATTCGTTGTGGTATTTATCGATGATATTTTGATATACTCTAAGAGTAGAGGAGAACATGAGCATCATTTGAGAATTGTGTTGAATATATTGCGTGAAAAGCAACTCTATGTTAAATTAAGTAAATGTGAATTTTGGCTTCCAGAAGTGAAATTCTTAGGCCATGTTATTTCGCAAGGAGGGGTCTCTGTGGATCCTAGTAAAGTGGAAGCAATACTAAACTGGAAGAGGCCGGAATCTGTGGCGGAAGTACGCAGTTTTCTGGGTCTTGCTGGTTATTATCGGAGATTCATTCAGAATTTCTCCCGTATTGCGTTGCCAATGACCAAGCTCACGAGAAAAGATCAACCGTTTGTGTGGGATGAGAAATGTGAAAATTGTTTTGTGGAGCTGAAGGAGAGGTTGACTACGGCACCTGTGTTGATTTTACCTGATCCCAGTTTGACTTATGTTGTGTATTCTGATGCCAGTGGGCAGGGATTAGGTGTGTCCTTATGCAGCAGGGACGTGTGGTGGCCTATGCCTCTCGACAGCTTAGACCTCATGAATTGAACTATCCCACTCATGATCTGGAGCTTGCGGCTATTGTGTTTGCCTTGAAGATTTGGAGGCATTATCTGTATGGTGTGACCGTGGAATTGTACTGCGACCACAAAAGTCTCAAATATCTGTATGATCAGAAAGAGTTGAATATGAGACAACGGCGTTGGATGGAGTTGCTTAAGGACTACACCCTGGAAATAAAATATCATCCGGGTAAGGCAAATGTAGTCGCTGATGCTCTTAGTCGAAAGACCGTGTTTGTGGCAGCTATGATGATACAGGAGGAGAAATTGATTGCTGACTTCCGTGATATGAATCTGGCGAACCAGATCATCTGTGCCAACTATAATGTTTCCCAAGGGGAAAGTGATCTGAGAGCTGAGATTGAAGAAGCTCAGAGGCAAGATGACTGGATACAACGTAACCTGCCTAGAATTGAGCGAGGAGAAGTTCAGGACTATGATGTGTCGCCTCGTGGACTGGTTCGCTACCAGAAAAGAGTGTGCATTCCACTTAAGGCAGAGTTGAGACAAAAGATCTTAGATGAGGCACATAAGAGCCGGTATACCCTTCATCCTGGTATGACCAAAATGTACCATGGTTTGAAATCGGTGTATTGGTGGCCGGGAATGAAGAGTAATGTGACGAAATATGTGGTGAGGTGTCTCACATGTCAGAAAGTGAAGATTGAACACCAAAGACCGCCTGGTTTGTTACAGAGTCCTGAGATTCCGGAATGGAAATGGGAAAGCATGACCATGGATCTTGTTGTGGGATTACCCAAGATCAGGAATTATGATGCGATCTGGGTCATTGTGGACCGGTTAATGAAGTCCTACTGATCGATGCTAGTTACTCTCCGAATAAACTAGCAGAGATTTATGTTCGTGAAATTGTGAAGCTCCATAGCATACCGAAGAATATCATCTCCGATTAAGATCCTCGTTTCACTTCGAGATTTTGGAGGGCATTGCATGAGGCACTGGGTACTCAGTTGAGATTCAGTACAGCCTACCATCCTCAGACAGACGGATAGTCAGAGAGGACTATCCAGACCTTAGAGGATATGTTGCGGGCATGTGTTCTTGACTTTAAAGGGAGTTGGGATCGTTTTCTTCCACTTGCGGAGTTCGCCTACAACAATAGTTATCAGGCGAGCATTTACATGGCGCCGTATGAAGCGTTGTATGGAAGAAAATGCCAATCGCCATTGTGTTGGAATGAGTTGTCCGAGAGGAAGCTCTATGGGCCGGATCTTGTGGATCAAACCTCAGCCCAGATCCGAATCATTCGTAAGAGGCTTCTTCCAGCTCATAGTCGGCAGAAGAGTTATGCGGACAAGAGGAGAAGGCCTCTAGAATTTGAGATTGGTGACCATGTGTTTCTGAGAATATCTCCTGTCACCGGTATTAGGCGAGCTATAAAGCGAAAGAAGTTAAGCCCGAGGTATATAGGTCCTTTTGAGATCCTTGATAGGATTGGGCCTGTTGCTTATCGAGTAGCCCTACCTCCGAGCTTGAGCAGACTCCATGATATGTTTCATGTTTCCCAGTTGAAGAAGTATCAACCGAATCCATCTCATGTCGTTAGGTATGAGAATGTGGAATTGCAAAATAACTTCACATATGCGGTGGAGCCAGAGCAAATTATTGATCGAGAGGAACATCGGCTTAGACACCGGAGTATTCCTTATGTGAAAGTGATCTGGAAGGGTATGACCCAGCGGGAAGCAACTTGGGAAGCAGAAGAAGATATGCGAAGACGATATCTGGAGTTTATGGCTCAAGTGATGTAGCAAATTTCGAGGACGAAATTTAATTGACGGGGGGAGAATTGTAATATCCCGATTTGTGATTAGGGGCAATGACTCTGATAATTATGGTAATTAGTGTAATTAAGCACTTTTGGAATTAATGTAATGTGAATTTTGGAATAAATATGTGTGGTATTTAAGATCAAGGGTTGTGATTCTTTGACTATGGGTCGGAATCCTATGTGTTGTGATTTTGGTGAGCTCTTTAAGGGAGTGAGTGGATGATGACATGTGGCATTGTGTGAGCCATAGGATGTGGCACTAAAGGAGAAAACCTCACTTTTCTCTCATTTTCTCTCTCCTATTCGGCTAGCATGGGCAAGGAAAGAGGAGGAAGTGTGCACCATCATCATCATCCCATCTCTCATCTCTCTCTCCTCCATTTTCGCTGAACAAGCTTGGAAAGAGAAGGAAAAGCTTTGATCTTTGGTAAGTGATGATCCTCCTTTGCTCGAAACCTTTTCTCTAATATTGTGTATCCCATTGAGAGCTTCATTGTGGTGATTTCAGAATCTTGAATAGTGTTGATCTGTGAGTTGGGCGAATTTGAAAGTTGGAGAATCAAGATTCTGGATTGGGCAAAGAGAAGAGGTAGACATTTAGAGCATTTTGGTATATTGTTTGTGATTTTTGGCTAAGTTTGGTAAAATCTGGAAAATTTTCCCTAGTTATGCCAAGTGTTGAAAATGTGGATTTTATGGTGTTTGATAGTGGAAATGGTTTAATGATGAGTTATTTGATGATTGGATATAATCTGGAAGATTAGAATCGAGTTGAATGAAATTTGGATATTGTGTATCATAGAGACCTTAGTGTTTGATTGTGGTCAAAATGGTTTTTGGAGTGCTTTTGGTGTTGCCATTGTGTTCCCTAGTTAGTGCTTAGAATGTATGAGCATTGGGAAGAGTTTTGGGAACCTTTGGGTGAGGATTTGACCGTCTGGTGTTTTCTGGTTTTTGCTGCGTTTTTGGGTCTCTGATGCACATCACTCGAGCACGGGATGATCATGCTCGAGTGATGTGAGAGTTTTTCCCTGTTCTGCTTCGAGTTCGTCTGGGTTTTATGAATAATGCTTGAGTGCATTGCCTTGTGCTCGAGTGAGGGAAGAACATGCTCGAGTGAACTTGGGTTGCTCGAGTGATGGTGTGAGTCCAAAGTGAAGGGTTTCTTTCGGGTCTTCACTCGCTGGTTGATGCTAAGAGTGTGCTCTGACACTCACGAGCATAGCTGTCTCACCGGAGCACTGGGGGTCATGCTCGAGTGAGCTTGTGCCTCAGGTGTGGGTGGTGCTCTCGGGTTGTCACTCGCGGGTAAGGTGCACGAGTGTGCCTTCTCACTCGCGGGTATAAGGTGTGTGCTCGAGTGCATATGGTTGTGCTCGAGTGATCCTGATCTTGGAGAGCTTTGTGTGCTCTCAGGTGCTCACTCGCTGTCTCTCACTCTCTTGTGCTCGAGTGATGTTCGTACTTATGCTCGAGTAAGGGCATCTGTGCTCGAGTGAGGCTATCAAAAAATCAGAGTTTTGTCTTTGAAAAAGGGGTCTTTTGGGTAGTGTCTTCCAACCCTTTAGGCCTCTAATAGTCACCTAAAGAGTCCTAAATGATAACCAACTTAGAGTATTATTGAAATATACATATGGAAAAGAGATTGATTGGTTGTCCCTAATTGATATAGGATTTGACATCTGTCGTGCTCGTGAGACTAAGGTGCCAGAGCCAGTCAGGAAAGATACAGGTAGTGACTCTTTCTTTATATCCTATGTGATACATTGTATGTGTTCAATGTCATTGAGATGAAATGGATTTCGTATGCTGCATGTTTTGTGAAAATTTGTGTGAAGCACCGCTATACCAATAGTCCCTGACTCGCTAACAACGGTTTGGGTAAGGGCTGTGTGCCTTCCCGGCGGTAAAAGGGGATGAGGTTAGGGTGTGTATATATGATTATATGGGCCGAAAGGCTAATTGTGGGCCGAAAGGCTATTTGTGCAAGGCCGACGGGCCATTTGTGAAAGTCGAAAGGCTATATGTGAGCCGTAAGGCCATTCGTATGCACTGCCACGCCAATAGTCCTTGAGTCGCTAACAACGGTTCGGGTTAGGATGGTGTGCCTTCCCGGCGGTAAAAGGGGATGAGGGTGGAGTGTGATTTGTGTTGTTGATGTGAGATGATTTGTTTACATATTATGTGATTGCATGTGGTATGAAAAAGTTGTTACTACTGGGATTCTTTAGAATCTCACCCTTTCCATATGACTAACCTTTTCAGACAGGACAAGTGGCTCGAAAGGGAAGCGGACAACCAGGATTAGTTAGGACTACTTTGAGACTTAGTGGTAGTTGGTTATCTTCGTTTTGGATTTGGGGTTACCAAATGTATATGAGTTGTAAATGAATATTTTGGATATGTAATCCCCATTTTGGGAATCTGTAAACCCATTATACTTATGAAGTAACCCGGGGTTTTGCCGAGATTTTAGTTCCGCACTCTGATATTTCTTATGTGATTTGATTTCTCAAGTAGTTATATCCGCACGTGAATGTGAGACCAGGATTAAGTATGTTTTAGAACTGATTTTTGAAATACCCCATCTCTTGGATGTGGGATTATAAATTGTTATTTCATTTTATTGGTCTCTATTTCACTAAAATTTCGTAATCCGGATGTAATTACGGTGAGGGGGTTACACCGATTATAAGAGCTGGCAGGCTAGCCCGCCAGCCCGAAAAAAAGAAATTAAAAAACCAGAAAGAATGAGACCGATGAAGAGAAAGAAGGAAGTAGAGGGAAAATGTAGGGGTAATTATACCACAGTATATAGCCATTTCTTGGTATAAACAAGAACAGTGAATGAGATTTCCCAAACTTCAACTAACTGAGTATTCCATAGATTCTCAGAAATTTGCATTAACGAACAAACATATGTCATGATAGAAGCAATTATTAATATCCAAATGTGTAATGCAATACTTGCATCAGTAAATATACCGATGGCGAACTCAGTCAATGGGATATTTCAACTACTTCAAGCTGGATTTACAAGAAATTACATGGCTATCAATCGAAATTATAGATAGAGGAAACAACTTAAATTACAGATCGCCCAATACTAGTTCTTCTACATTAGTTATTCATCGCAAACCAGAAAGGGCTTCAAAAATACCTCTTACAGTATCTCTGACACCGGACGAAGAAGGGAAAATCGAAGAGGAGAATCGGAAATCGCCGTTGAGCTTCAGACTTCAGTGCTTCACGACCAAAGGGCAGTCGACCACCACAATGAAGCTTAACTGTGTTGAGAGCAGAGGAGACCAGAGGAAGATGAACAGGATGAGGAGGGTTAGGATTCAATACTTCGGTTTTAGATGGGCACCGCCACCACGCCAGTCGTCGGACGGCCGGGCCCCTGAGTTGCCACTCACGAGTCGTGATTAAAGCTCCACTGAGGCACTGAGCAGAGGAGATGAGACACGGAGACACGAGAGGAACTGAGGAAGACGAAGAGGGAAGGGCTAGGGTTCGGTGGGAAGTCTGTAAAGTGTCGACTCTCACCCGATCCTACCTTTTAGAAATTGAACCGTCGCACGCCGTGCTAGCTTCCGTTGCCCAGAGCAACTCCTTTAGGGTTGTCACCTTTAGGGTTCAATTTCGAATGAGGAAAGCAGCTCCTCACACTTTGTTTTTTGCCCAATTCTTAAGGGTGTTTATGTCTTTTCCCAACTTTAATTTATTACAAAATGGTCCCATGGAACTTGACAGTAATTTCAGAATTTCCCGAGACCGTTTCTTCGTATTTTAGCTTCCATGGGACTACAGTGTAATTCTCCCAAAAATATATCCTTCATACAAATATTGCCCCCCAATAATTACATTCACATTCCACCATGCTCAAATGTGGTTTGATGAAAATAAGAATAAATGACAACCAAATCCCAAATAAGAAAAATAATTATAACCAAATCTCTTAAAATCATTAAATTGCATGTGAAGTTCTATGGGACCTAAGTGATATTAATTCTAAATGTGAAAATACCATTTTACCCTTTTTTTTAAATTTGAAACAAAAACTGAGGGGGATTAAGGGGCTCTTTCATTGGAAATCCTTCGACATTTTCTCCTTAATCGTGTCGTGTCTCACAACATCGGGAGTCACCGTGTGGTTTACTTATCGTTGCCGATCATTGTCTACTCCACTTGTCTTTTCTGGTCGTCCTCCTCTAGGTTATGGTTGCCAGTCATCATCTTCATCAGTTCGTGGATCAACTACTCTCGCTGTAAGCTTGGGAACATTATTTTCTAACTCCATTTTTGCGATTCGCTAAGCATTGTTGTGATTTGCAAAAAAAAATAATACTATGAAATTAGGTTTTTGAATTTCGATTCCAATGCATTCATAGCTACTATCTTTTTACTGGGAAAGTATAATTTTGTTCTAACAAAAGGCTTTCACTCCTCCCTGCTTTTTTTCCTGCTTGCTTTTTCCTATTTCTCATGGTCGATTATGATAAGGTTTTGTTTTGTTATCATAATCGTGATTTAAGTGATTGGGTGTGGACCACAGAGTTACATCTTTAAATAAGCTTACCTGTAATTATCATATCTATATTGATAGTATGTATCAATGATTTCAAAACCGGATCAGACAGTCGGACTGGTCAGACCTTCAACTGGTGCACTTAACGACTCATTTTGTGGGATTAGACCGTTTGCATGGTTCAGCCGTTTCAGACCCTTCAAAATTAGCATATGAGCCAGAACCTGGGGTTGAGCCGTGAACAGAGCAGGTTTGGAAAAATCGTCTGGCTCTGATAAAAACCAAAATGCAGAAGAGGAGAAGAAAATCACAATGAAAAAAGACGCGGAGGACACAAATATGCAGAAATTAAGAGGGTGCCAGTGTCTAATCCTTTAAGATAATGAAAAACATCACAAAAAAAATGAAGATCCCTCAAAAGAAACATATGATCTATGTATCTAATGCATGTTTCATAAAACTTTGATTCAACCATAACATAGCAAAATGAAGAGAAACCGCCGACTGAGAATTTATGAGTGATCAACGATTAAAAAACAAAGAGGGAAAGAATAAAAGCCAATATGCGATTTCGCTATTAACTGATGGGTAATGGTGTTTAATATTTACTAAATATTTGGCAAAGATTTCTCATAACTCAATTCAAAGTTCAAATACCACATTAATAGGTTAATAAATATAATACTATAATGGGTAAATAATAAATATAATAGTATAATAAGTAAATAATAAATTAACATTGACAGTGAGGAGAAGAAATTTTTTGTGGTTAATTAACTATATAAGAAGATATTACTACTTAACATGTTATAAAAATACCAAAAAATTGAATGTACTTTTTTAAAAAATAAAATCTTAGATTAATACTATAATAATTTAATCACAATTTACAATTGAGCCATGGTCAACCATAAAATTATAATATTTATTTTTTAAAAAAATTTATATAATAATTTTTTATTTTATTTTTACACATTATTATATATCTATGTAATATTATTCTTAATTAATTATTGTATTACCGGTTCAACCGAGCGGTTTAACCGATCCAACTGTTCGAACCATGACGTTGCTTATAAAAGGGTTTTCACCTCTCTCAACAAGTGTGCTTTCCAAGATTCGAACTTATGCTCTCCTCCGTATAAGAGAGTGGAGCTATTTACGACTTTAACCAGTTGTTTTAGTAGTGGAAAAATGGCTTTTTAGACCTATTAAAATTGACTTTTTAGACCGATTTTGAATCAGGTCTTGATACAGCCAATCTAAAAAGTTTGATACTTGTAAGACCGGTTAAGAAACCGGTCTTAAAAGTCATACATTTAAGACCGTTTGTATTGATAGCCAGTTTTAAAATAAACTATTTTAAGATTGGTTGTCATGAGCACCGGTCTTAAAAGACCTCTTTTATAGGTAATACTGAAACATTTTTAAGACCGGTTTTCCATATAACTGGTCTTAAAAGTTTGATTTTTAAGACCGGTTGTCCATACAACCGGTCTTAAAACTTGAATTTTAAGACCGATCATATGGAAAGCCAGTCTTAAAATAACTTTTAAGACCCGTTATCTATATAACCAGTTTTAAAAATTTTATAATTTTTTAAAAATTGTATTTGATTATATTAGTAACCAGAACACATCCTAGAATTATTGCTTCCAATGTCATATTAATTAAGTGCCATAAGGTGTTCATTTTGCTTCCACTTACCATTTCCTTTTTCTTTAACTTTCTCATTAGGAACTTGTAACATAACATGCGTCCTCATCCTCATGTAATGTGTTGTTTAAAATCATCATATATATATATATATATATGCATAATTCTTTAAAACACATGCAGACCAATGACATGTCTTAAACAGATTCACATGTATAAATGCATGGTTTCACATAATAACAAAAACAACAAACATGTCAATTCATGCAACCAACAAGTTTTACAAAAAAGCCAAGGGAAGAAAAATTCCTCAATATATACAGAAAATTCCTCAGTTATACAAAAACTCACTGTTGTTGTAGAAGTTCATAAATGAATTCAGCACAACAAATGCGAATATAATCAATATCTTCTTCTGGAAAAGGGTCAGCAAAATCAAATATCTATAATACCAAAACTAGATAAAACATTAACTTGATAACTTAAAAAAGAATAAAAGTAATAAAATTTTTGAAATATATATACATTTACCTCTTGAGTCAATTTTGTCGTGCCTAGGGTAATAATATTATAAATGTGTCTCAAAACATACAATCCACACAAGTTGGACTTTGGTGATTGCCTACAGGTCTGAAAAATAACATAATATCATTAAAACAAGTATAGAATTAAAGCTGGCTTATTATTAAATAAATTCTTAAAACAAACAAATATATAACTAACATTTGGCAAGATCCATGTAGGGTCTTTTAGGTCACGAACATGCCTACCACAAGCAGTGTGTAGAAAAGTCCGCATAGCCCTATCATCAAAATCACAAATGTTACTTATTTTATACAAATTCCATAAATTTTGCACACTAAAAGTAATTAATAATGCAAAAAAACTTACGAGTTTATGGTATTCTTCAATTCACTCCCTGACTTGTTGTGGTGGAGGGAGTATAAAAGGATGACAGTATAACTCTTTTTGTATAAAATAACCAATTGCCAATGATCACTAAAAAAAGGGAAGACTTTTAAGTAAATATAAAACATTATGTATATTATGAAATATAAATTTATTTCTTACCCATGCACATATGAAGCCAAGAAACACTCAAATGGGGTTTCACTAAGCCTCTCTAATAAGTAGTGTGTCTGATAGCAGTAGTAATCCCTTTGTCGTGGAGTTGAACTAGGCATAGGAATCCAAATTTATCGCTTTTGCTAGAGGAAACCAATCTACGATCATGTACCTACAATAACACAAGCACACAAATCAAAATTTAACTATGTAATTTGTAAAATATTTACTTCCAATTGGAGAAGATACTTACATTAAAAATAGTTGGACAATCAAAACCGTAAGCTGTTGTTGAGGAGCTACCAGGGACATTAAATCATCTCTCTCAAGATAGCATTGCACCCCTGACTTCCCAACAGCTGAATCAGTAGACTAATCTCTTATTCAAAAGGACGTATCATATGTCATCAGAATCACTTGCTGTATGACATTCAATGGAGGCTGTAAAACATCTTAAGTTGAGGGAGGTGCAGGTGGCGGGGCTGTGATCGGGGATTCCTCAGCTCAATCAGAAATAAGGTTCTTTGGCCACAAGATGAAAGAGTTGAGGATATCACTCACAATCTTGAAGTCATCAATGAGGATAGGGAGAGGTGCATTTGCAATGATCACCTTTTCAACTGCCAGTATAACTTGATCATCTTTTATTTGTTGGTGGTAGATAGATTATCCCAAGTTGTGCATGCTCCCCTGTGTAACTAATTGTCTCAGAGAATCCTCTACAAACATGTCACAAGGCTCACCAATTTCTTTTTCAAGACCCTTTGATGACTGACCAATACAACTCCCTTTAGTGCTCTCTTTAGTGTTTAGGGAATGTGCCCGGAGAGCACTGGTATCTTGTCTTGTGTTCGCCATAATAATCCATTCCTCCTTCATCTTGCTAAACCTCTTTTCAAATCATGCATCAAATGATGCTTTTGATTCGGCCCTTGCTTCCGCCCTTACAGTGGCCAATACATGCTCCATTTCCCCCTAGTCACCATACTACTTGAGGAACGGCATGGGGTGCTCCAAAGTAATCCCTTATGCCTACTCCGCCTCCAACTCCCCTAACACGCTCGAGATCTCGTGTTTTCCTATAGCAATGGTCATGATGTTATTCCTCCCATCCGACCTTGGCTTGTTTTTTTAAGCTCCTCCTGTAAGACACGTAAGACAAATATAAGTAATAAATTTTTGTTTACCCACTAATTAATAACAACAACAATACTTACATTTTTTTAACTAACCATACGAGAATTTTCACTCATATAAGACCCGCTCCTCTTTTGGTAAGCGAACTTCCACATTTCTTCACGACGTGTTGGAGATGGTGGAGAAAGAAGAACAGAAGGATCATATTGAGCTGTTTCTTCTAATCTCTTCCGTTTGGCCGCCAACAAATCTTTTTCAGCCTTTGCTTACCCCTATGAGATATTGTATGGGACAATCATTATTTCTTCCACTCTCTTGTGCCTTTTTTCCCGTGAATGAGAAATAAAAAAAAAGTTACAATCAATAAATTAAAGACAATTCTTAAGTAAATAAAATACAAAATATGTCAACTTACCAAAGCTTCTAGAGTAGTCCGAAGTTGTCTAAACTCTTGCCAAATGTGTTCATCAATATAAGAATACTTGTTGCACGGATTAGGACAAGGCTAACCTTCTTCCACCTCGATATGCAAGTAATTGTTAGATAGAGTTTTCTTAAACTTCCTCCAGCGTTCATCACAATACGTCATTGTCTTATTATACAAGATTTCATTCTCGGGAAAGTCGTAAGTGAGCTGGATAATTTTCCCAATATGTTGCTTCACACGTTTATCCATATTTCTCCATTCCTCTATCAAGATGCTAGGCTTGTTGCATGCTAGGAGACCGACAAAACTCCTATACCGGTTTGCATTAGGCCTGATTGGTTTCCAATATCTATCAAACCCAATCAGAATCTTTTCCCCAGTATTCCGATTAAGGAGAATGTCTCTCAATTGGGTGCCTTTTCTACCCCTTCGTATGGGTTGGTTACGGGGCTCACTTTGGTTCTAGCTCGGAGCATTGCTAGGAGTACCCTCACTTTTATTAACACTAGGAGTACCCTCAGTAGAACGGCTTATTGTCCTCACTTGAAATTGAATGGGCTAATTTATATTTCTATGTGGTCATGACACTTTAAGTTTTAGCCTCCAATTTTCATTTCAAGCACTATATTAACATTCTAGACTATGTTATATCCTTGTTGGCACTTAAGTATCGTACTGGGCAGCAAAATGGACCATACAATTCCACTTTAGAATCTAGAATTGTCCAGCAATTAACTTATAACAATTTCTTCCTCATGCTCTCCCTATACAATTCCACCTCTTAAACTCATTGGAGCTATAAAAAGGAATAAAATCTAACTTTATCTAACACATTACTGGGATCCACAGAGTTCCAGAATAAAATCTAACACATTATAATTGAACAATACAGAGTTACAAAATCAAGACTAAGAGACATTATTCACATTATAATTCAACAATACAGAGTTACAAAATAGAAAAACTCACATTATAATTCAACAGTTCAGAGTTACAGAATCAAGACCGAGAGACATAGAAGTAGCTCTAAGAAAGGAAAGATAGGCTTTGCATCCACATATAATATTCATATTAATATTCACAAATTAAGATAATTTAAAAGGCAGAACAATGCCTTAGAGCAAGCAATAGAAAAAGAAAAAGTTATCACATAAAAACCTAGAGTTCGAGTTTGAGGAACAAACCCAGGGGAGGCAAGCAACGAAAATGAAGGAATGCAATCCACCGTAGCCCTGCGTCCACCGGCGGCGTTGGTAGGAGAGACGTGGGAAAGACAAGCTTAAAGACAAAACCCAGTAGAGGCAAGAAACCGCGCTTGAAGAAGAAACCAATCGGAGGAAATAAACGCTGAGCCTTACGGTAATGTTTCAACTGAACCTCTACGTCGACAGCGGCGAAGGTTAAGGACGGAGGAGCAACGTAGGAAAGAGAAGCTGCCATGAAAGGAGTAAGGGGTTTGTAAGAAGCTTGAGCATTATATTTCAGAGTTGAAATTAGGTGCCATATAGAATATTTAGGGCATTTTAAGGACCAATTATATATAACAACTGGTCTTAAAAGTTATATTTTAGACCGGTTATTTAGTATAAACGGTCTTGAAAAACTTTCAGACTGATTTCTAACAACAACCGGCCTTAAAAATTTAACATTTAAGACCAGTTCTTTTTTATAACCAGTCTGAAAAAAATAAATTTTTAATTTTCTTTATTTCAAAAAACATATTAGACCTGTTACATTTAGAACCGATCTAGAAAATATATACATATATTTATATTTTTTAATGATTAATTTTTTAAGACCGGTTGTTGATAAAACCAATCTAAATAATATATTTAAGATTTTATTTTAGTATAACTAGTCTTAAAAGTTGATCATAATTATCGAAATGTCACGGGTCATTTTTTTTAAGACTTTATCTATTATAACCGATCTAAATATGCAAACACCATATGTGTACTAGTGTTTGTTGGTAACTTTCAACTTCTTTTATGAATAATGTGGTGATTCCCATCCTAAACATTTACCTAAAGTGATTTTGAAAAATTATACTGCTTCGGATCTTAATATAAGACATATTTGAGAGTTGATCTTGGTTCTAAATATAAGTCAAATTTTTTATAGGGTAAAGGTGCAAAAATAGCCATGAACTTTGTTCAAAGGTGTAAAAATAACCATGAACTATTTTTGGTAGCAAAAGTAACCATGAACTATGTAAAATGGGGCAAAACCGTTAAATATGACCGTTGACCGTGCGTTGACCGTTAATATATTTAACGATTTTGCCCCATTTTACATAGTTCATGGTTACTTTTGCTACCAAAAATAGTTTATGGTTATTTTTGCACCTTTGAACAAAGTTCATGGCTATTTTTGCACCTTTACCCCTTTTTTATATTTGTCAATATTTTTATAATTTACCCCTATTGATACTCCCCCATTAATAATCAGAAGGAGATAGAATGTGAGAATTGAAAAAGATGACTAAGACATTTTAAAAAATATATGTCATATTAATTAATTCAGTTAACTTATTTAATTTAATTAAATTAAATAAATATATTTTATATTAAAGATTGAAGTATTAAGTTGGAAGTCGAAGGTTATGTCCTTCAAACTGGCAGCTGTGGGTATGGAGGATTAGTCCGGGATCATGTGGAGAGATAGATTGCGCTGTAAACCAAGTACTGTCCCATCCACTGTTGCGAAGCTAGCAGGAGTCATAAATGGCATGAATGTGAGCAGGGCCAAGGACTATACGAATATGTTGTAAACCAAGTACTGTCCCATCCACTGTTGCGAAGCTAGCAGGAGTCATAAATGGCATGAATGTGAGCAGGGCCAAGGACTATACGAATATGTTGTAAACCAAGTACTGTCCCATCCACTGTTGCGAAGCTAGCAGGAGTCATAAATGGCATGAATGTGCGCAGGGCCAAGGACTATACGAATATGGCCCTTTACACAGATTCGTCAGTGACTATTAATTTGCTCACTAAAAGATGTGCTGCGCATCATCCTTTCAAGGACATCATTGAAGAGGGCAAGCTGATACTTCATAGGGACGAGAACATTTTGATATTCATATTCTTAACGGCTGTTCAGCACAAGAGGTTTTTTCTTTTTTTAGCGGGGATATATTTTTTAGTGGAGTTTAAGAAAATTAGAGAAGTAGTAGAATTAAGAGTTTCTAATTAATTTTTTTTATTACATCTTATCTTTATTAAAATTTTATAATATCACTTCTTTAATTTTTTAAAGAGAAAATTTTAGATAAAGACCACTGTAGTAAATTAATTTCCATTAGCTTCTAAACATATATAAAATTTCACTGCAATCCTGTGGGGCAACAATGAAATTAATTTGTGAAGTAACAAAGATAAAAATAGCCCTTTCAAAATCAAAAGAGAAATAACTTAATTTGCAAATGATAAACACATCATGAATAAGTAGAATAGTTCTATAAATAAATGAAATTAATTTTTTAACAAGAACACATTGGAGTATGATTAAGTCAAATTCCATTTGCAAGTAACGAACACATCATAAACAAGTGAAATAATTCTTTAAACAAGTGGGATTCCACTTTTTCATCAAGCACTATCCTAAGATTGTTTATATGACTATTCCACTTGTTCATAAGACTATTATACTTATTCATGATGTGTTTACTGCTTGCAAATAAAAGTTAACTTGATTAAACTCTAATGTGTTCTTCTTCATAAGACTATTCCATTTGTTCATTAGAACATTTTATTTATTCATGATGTGTTCACCACTTGCAAATAAAGTTGTTTCTCCTTAGATTTTTGAAAGGATTATTTTGTCTTTTTACTTGACAAATAATTTCACCACAGCCCCACCAAGCTGCAGTCCAATTTTAGATTTTTTTGGGTTCTAATTGGAATTAATTTACTGCAGTGGTCCTTATTTAAAATTTTTCCTTTTTAAAATTCAAATGCATAAAAAAATTTCCCCCCCTCCAAAATTCCTCATACCAGATAGTGCTTGAGAGAAAACTTTGTATTTCTTGATTTAGTTAAGATATCGCATAAGTTAGGTAGGTACTACTGTATTTTCTCCCCCTTAACATCCGCCTTATCAATATGTGGTGGAGATTATGAAGGAAACGGATGTTTTGGATTTTGACTTTTTTTCGTCAATGAATTATTACAAAATTTATTTTAAAAAAAATTATTTGATGGTAATCACGCACACGCAACTGATTTGAATGGAAATGTTTATATTAGAAGACCATTATTTAAATAGACCAAATGACTTTTAGGCGAAAAATATGTGTAAATGTTTATATTTATTTTAAACTTTTTGTGAATTGCTATCACGATGTCTTGCGGGTTTCAAATAATACAATTAACCATTTTATTAAAATAAAAACTCAATTAGTGCTTAAAACCGTGTTTATAAGTTGAGAACTAATTTGATAATATGCTAAGTGACATTTGATGACTTTTTAACAAGTTATAATTCATTAGAGTAAGCTTTAGAAATCTTTAAAAAAACAAAAACAAGCAGGATCTTTTAGTTGGAATGAAAATTTTGAGTAAATATTTTGCAATACCCATTTTTTATATTTTTTCATACTCCATTTAAATTTTTCAATACTTATCTTTAATATTTTGTGCTCCCTTCTTGTAATTGTTTTCAATAGTAAGTTTTATTTTTTCCAGATTTTTTTTAATGTTTCTAGCACTCATCTTTGATTTTAAATATTTATTAATAAGAAACCCTCCCTCCAATCTTTGCTATAGGAGTTAGATACTCCTTTCAGTCTTATTTATAAACAACTTTCTCTTTTATATGTCTGGTCCCTTTTATAAGCAACTTTAATTTTTTGTCTAAAAATATAAGATTCTTTTTTTTACCCTTATTAAATACTCATTCTCTCTCATATCTTATACTCATTATCTCTCATACTTTTTATCTATTCTCTTTCCTATACTCTTTTCATAAATAGGAGCGTATATGAAAAAAAAAAACATGTCATTTTTGACACACTTATTACTTTTAACTATCAGTTCGTTTTGTGCAATCAAGAGGAAAATTACTTATAAATAGAACCGGAGGGAGTAGATAAGTAATTCATAGATATTAATGAAATTAATTAAATTAATTGTTTGTAAAAAAAATGTATTGGCTTTCCTAAAATACCTTCTAATCATCATTTGCATTAGAATTACCACTTGATGAAAACCCGTACTCAATGGGAATGGTTTGACAAAAATGTTATAAATATGGGAGAGAAAATGGAATGAGACATTGTATTTAAGATCAAAGTAAAATCTTTAATTAACTCGTATATTTAAAACCTAAAGGGAGCATTAAAAAGATCAAAGTCAAATATTGAAAAGAAGATTGTTGGGAAAAAAATTCAAAACGTACTGAAAAGAATGAAATAAAAATATTAAAAAAAATCAACTCAAGAAAATTTTTTATTCCAATAAAGATCTTGGTTTTCACCTTAAATTCTTAAAATTCATGTTTCTTACATGTAACCCTTTTTTTTCCTAAAGTCCACAGATGTCATTCTCCCTTGATAATGATCTCTCACGCATATGAAATACCTGACAAATGATCGATTCCCTAGTTAACAAAATGAAATTTCTCTTCTAATTAATTAGTTAGCTTCTCGATGTTAATCCACATCAAAAAAAAAAAAGGAAAAATGCTTCTCGATGTTAACCTTCTCAGGATAGCACAGGGTAACGTAGAAGAACAAAACTAAATGAAGTTTCCTTTCTTTTAGTTGACCAAATGATTAATTTATATATACAAGAATGCATTCAGCACGCAAACATTTATACATTTATAATAGGAAAAACATGAAATTTCACATTTAACTAGGCGCTAAGCCACGCATAGGCATGTAATGACCCAGTTTAAGATTAAGGACTAATGATTTCGAAATTGATTGTAATTAAACATTTTTAGAGAAATGTAATGTGAATTTGGTATAAATGTTCTTGGTGATGATTTAGTAATCATAGTGAAAATCAGGGGCAAAATGGTAAAATTGGAAATTTACCGACTAATTGATCAGTTACCTAAAAGGAAACTCATTGATGATTAAAGATCAAGGATAGGGATCTATTGGCTATGGGTCGGAATTGTGTACTATGCACCTATGTGAGCTCATGGAGGAAGTGAGAAAGATGTTGACAAGTGGTATTTTGTGCACCATAAGTCAAACATTAACTTTTCTCTTTCTTCTCTCTCCTATTTGGCTTGAGCTTTGGGAAGGGAAAAGATATGCTTGCTTCATCATCATCATCTTCATCATCTCTCTCCTCATCCTCCATTTCCGGTGACCAAGGAAGAAAGAGAAGAAGAAAGGTGAGATTTTGATGCCTTTGTTGATCTCTAATGCTCTAGACTTTTTTTCTAATGTTGTGCACCTCATTGAGAGCTTCATCTTGATGATTTCAAAATTTTGAAATGTGGTAGTTTGGGTGTTAGAACAAATTTGGAAGTTTGAGAATCAAGGTTTTGGCTTTAGGAAAGTGAAGAGGTAAGCATTTTGGATTATTTTGGTATATTTATTGTGATTTTTGGTTAAATTTGATGAATTCTAGAATTTACCCTGGTTTTATGCCAATTTTTGAATGTATGAATTTCATGGTGAATGATGTTGGAATTGGTGTATTAAGAAGTTATTTGAGTGTTGGATATAGTTTTGAATTTTGGAAGTGAGTTGAATGAAATTGGGTGTTGTGTGTGTTATAGAGACCCAAGAGTTAGATTGTGGTTAGAATGTGATTTTGTGTGATTTGAGGTTATCAATGGATTCCTTATGAAATTTTAAGTGAAAATGAGCTTTGTGTTGAGTTTGAGAACTATTGGGATCAGTTTTGAAAAGTTTGGGAATTTTTGTCAGTTGCTGCGATCTGGCAATCTTATAAGGCTTACTCGAGTGAGGATGGGTATCACTCGAGTGCAGTAGCAGATTTCTTGTTTCCTTCAGTTTGTCTGTGGTGTTTTCTGATAAGAAGCAAGAGTGCACTTCTTAACCCACGAGTGATATTGATAATCACTTGAGCGTAGATTCACTCGAGTGAAGGTGTGAGTTCAGGTTAAGGGTTGCTCTTGGGTATGCACTCGCAGGCCAATTTTCAAGAGTGTGTTTTGACACTCGTAAGTGTAGTCTTCTCACTCGAGTGCCAAGAGTTGTGCTCGAGTGAGCTTTTTCCCTCTGAAGTTGGCTGTGCTCTTGAGTTGTCACTTCTTGTGTTGCACTTTTGGGGACTCGAGTGATTTTGGAGTTATCACCTGAGTGCAAAACCTTATGCTTGAGTGTTGTGAGCACTTTCTGGTCATGGTTGTTGCTCACTGTCAAACACTCGCGAGTGAAAGCCATTCTCACTCGAGTGCAAATCTCTCATCACTCGAGTGAGGTCATCTTCACTCGAGTGAGTCAGCCAAAAATCATTGTTCTATTTCTGAAAAAGGGGTCTTTAGGGTAGTGTGTAAGTCTGTAATAGCCACCTAAAGAGTTCAAATGATAACCAACCTAGTGTAATATGGAAATATGTATTTGGAAAAGAGATTGATCAGTTGTCCCTAACGTTAAATGTTTTTGAACTATTTTTCTGGACACCCCATCTTGAAGATGAGGGATTATAAATGTTGTTTTTGTCTTATTGGTCTTTATTCCACTTGAATTTCATAATTCGGATATAATTACGGTGAGGGGGTTATAAGGTACACATTTATAATACTCTTTCTCCCCTTAAAAAAGTATAAACATCTATGCAATTTTATTATTTATAATAATTTCTTTGATGCATAACCTAAAAAATGTCACCAATTTTTTTACAAACGTAAAGCAAAGCTTGAAGAAGAAAACAAAACCAAAAAGGAAGAGGTAAGAAAGGGGATCGAACCATCCCAACCTCTCACAATTGTACTCAGTCAAACATTCAAGGGGGAACGACTTGATGTTAACCAATATATCTCCAGTATTGTGAGTATCGCTATCACCAAAAAAAAAAATTCAACTATATGGAAATTCAAAAAGTCTATTTTGTACTTTTCCCCCTCCTAACATACCTGGAAACTTCACTGCTGGTCTGTTTCGAGGAAGAACCCTTTGAAGTTCAGAGTCAGCCTATACGCTTAAGTTTATTTTGATTGGTATTCCTGCATTTGATACAGACAGTTAAACAGGTGACAGTATCGGGTCTAATGGATCTTCCACCAACAACTGCTGGTACCATCGCTCTGATGAGAGCAACATGGGATCAGAGAATAGAGATATTGAAGTCTAGAGAGAGAGAGCTCTCAAGTCTGTCTCTGCCTGCAGCAACTTTAGAGTCCAACCAAAAGAAGGCAGAACTGGAAGCATCAAAGTTAATGGCACCTGAACTGATTTGGGCTATTCAAAGAAGAGACGTGTCTGATTTCCTCTCGGTGTTGGAGGAATTAGCTTTGGAGGATGGAGTACGTGTATCAGACATTGTGGAGAAAGTCACACGTGGAGGAAATTCTATGCTTCACACAGCAGCTCAAAATGGAAGCCCAGAGATTTTGCGGCTAATGGCCAACCACTTCCCTCAACTGATGACAAGAAAAAACATCACAGGAGATACGATTCTCCACGTTGCAGCAAGAAAACAGTACTCTGACTTAATAGATATAATTCAAACTTGTTACGCAGATCAAAGGCGTTCTCCTGGAAGCCTATTTGAAAATGAAGCAGAGATGCGTCCATCGAGAATCAGGAATGAGTATGGAAACACGGCACTACACGAGGCTGTGATGACAAGAAACTTTGACACAACTTATCTCTTGTTTAAAGCAGATGAAGATGTGGCAAATTATCTGAATAAAGAAGGTAAATCACCATTGTACCTGGCTGTTGAGATTGGAGACAATCGAATTATTGGTCTTTTGTTGAAAGCACCATTACATAATCAAGAGAGGCACCATGGAAACTCCCCACTCCATGCAGCTGTTATGGCAGTGAGTTCAGGTAAGAGAAAATGGTTTAGCTTAAAATTGAACAGGAATAATAACAACTGAGAATGGACTAAAATAATTGCTTACCCTCTTTATGTCCACCTTTTAATTGAATTTTCTTCTCTAACTAAAGTTTATATGCTCTATGTTCTGCAGGTCAAATAAGCAAACATAAATTTCAATCCTTGGTTGTGGGTGGGGTGATCAGAAGCAAGGAAACAGAACGCATGTTCGAGCCAGCAAATGAAAAATTTTGTGGGGGTATAATTAATTACTCATTTCACTGAAAGATATATTAGTTTTAAAAATTCTAATATCTAACGTTCTAGGTAAAATTCCATCTCCTGTTATAGGGATGATGTTCTATGAATAATTTCTAGACTTAAGCTCATGATTGAAGAGAGAAGTGAGGGGTGAGAGAGAGATAGAGCATAAGGGAAGTGAAAGAAAGATTTTGATTCAAACATTTACCTTATTTGCATTTAAAATATTTCCTTCCTTTCATTTTCTCAATTCAGATATACTCTATTTGTTTTAACTTCATGCATTTTCGAACACCAGGTATGCTGAAGAAAATACAGAAAAAAATACCTGAAGTAGTATACTTGAAAGACGAAAAAGGTTGGACACCCCTACATTTTGCAGCATCCATTGGAAATCACGAAGTTGTACATATAATTAGAAAATCATGCCCTTTAAGTGCACTAGAATGGGATCTAAAAGGGTGTCTTCCTATCCATATTGCTTGCAAAAAGGGACATGTTAATGTGGTTAAGGAATTTGTCCAGAATCCAGAACCATGGTTTGATCCTATGGATTTGATTAACCAAAAAGGTCAAAATATTCTTCATATAGCAGCAAAGAGTGGAAAAGATAATGTGGTAAAGTATATATTGAGCACAAGGAAGCTTGATAACCTGTTGAACCAGAGAGATAAGAATGGGAATACTCCATTGCACTTGGCTTCCAAATACTTGCACCCAAAGGTATTGCTATTGCTGACACAAGTGAAGAGCCTGAACATCAACCTAACAAACAATGAAGGTTTCACAGCCCGTGATATTGTTTTGCTCCGACAAAAAACACCACCAACCTTTCGGGAGGTATGATATGATTCATCTCTGCTATCATTTTTTCATGATAAATTATCCAAACAAGAGATTTTTCATAGATGTACAATCCATCTTTGTACTTATTATACCAATCAGGATGAAAAACCAAATAGAGATGACGGTCCTCTCACTGTTATTTGCAGTTTATATCGTTCGCTATCTTGAAATCTATTGATGCACCATTAAGTGAAAAGGCAAGAAGAAACAGGCGTTCACATACTGAAACACCTCAGATTGAATGGATTAAAGATCGTGTCAATGCTATCTTACTAGTAGCAATATTGGTTGCAACCGTAACCTTTGCTGCTGGTTTTACCGTTCCTGGTGGTATCTATAGCTCAGATGATAAGAACACAAACAAAAGAGGCATGGCCACTTTGGTTAATAGAAAAATGTTCCAGCTGTTCACAATCTGTGATGTGATAGCTATGTATAGCTCTACCATGGGGTCTTTCATTCTCCTAGGAGCTCAGCTAGGTGACTTTCATATAGGATTCAGGGCAGCAAACTTTGCTTTATATTTGGTGGTTCTATCTCTAATTACAATGTCAGTTGCATTCATGGCTGCAGTACATCTAGTAGTAAGTGATGTACCTTGGCTTGCTGACGTTGTGATGATTTTTGGAATCATCTTCCTTTTGATGTTTTTGGGTGTATTTATTCTTCTAATATTCCCTTTAGGAGAACGGGCTCTTTTCTTTCATCACATCTCTGATTTTATTTTTAAGGTGATCATCTCATTTTCAAAAAGCTATGGAAAGTTAACAGGGAATGATAAGGTTAAGAAGATGAGATCACTGGAAGAGAAAGAAAAGGATAAAGATGAATAGGAGCCTCCAAAAAAGAAGGACAATGCTGCTCGCAAGATTATCTGCTTCTCAAATAAAGCTAACAGCCAAAAGGAGGGGAGGCCTGAACAAGCTTGGTCCTCATCTTAGACATCATGCCTTGGCCTATTTGCCATTTTATCTTCCTATTGTTTTATCAAAAACTAATTTTGGGTGGCCAAAGAAATAAACTATCTTCCACTTCAATAGCTAATTGGATAAAATGTTTTAGAAGTTTTGTTTGATTTCACATTGAAGTTTAGGAAGAATTATTTCCAGTTACTCTTTTAAAAATAAATATCATGTCACAAAATTAGGTCCACTGGTACATGCAGCTCTATGTTAAAGCTTACATTACTAAGTTTTATATGCCTTGCTAATTCATAACGCTTGTGCGAGAACAAAGAAACAGGTTGTTAACACTTGCATAAAAACGACATGTCAAAAGATAGAAAAACCATCAATATAAAATATAAAAAGTACAGGGAGCCACACTATTTATAAGCCATAAACAATGTCATTTACCTCAAATGGCACCGACTCTAGTTACATACATACAATGACACAAAGATATACTTAAAGATTAACCATTTTATTTTATGCATGTTAGAATCAGCCCTTAAGTTAAGCTATGAATTATCTCCTGATTTTGTGCTTAATTAAATTTGTAATCTTTCCCATCTTATTTCTCATTATTGCTGCTTGATTTCTGGTCATTTATTACTGATTATTGTAATAGCTGATTTTGCACTCCTTGATTGAGCATCAGCCTCTATATATTGTACCCTCTTCTTCTCAATAATACACAAGAGAGAGTATGAAATACTCTGATTCTCTCAATACGTGAGATAGGTGTGAATGATTTAATAAGCTTCATGGCATTAGTCACAATTTATCAGATTTACATGAGTTTAATGAACTTAAATTAGATCCAAATGCCTAATCTTATTTGTGCTCCAATGGTCTTGATGAATTCAAGTAGTAAGGTGAAAACAGACCAGGATAAGCCAGCCTTTTTACTAGATACAGTGCTCTTAATGAGTCCATAGCTTGTCCTGTAGGTTAGCGGACTAAACAGGGCACCGTACAGGGCATGTTATTTTTTCTCATTTTTCAGAGCTTAATTAAGTAAACTAATAAAGCTCACTATCTACATCTAAATAAATCTGATTGGGAACACAGGAGAAAGAAAGAAAGAGCTCAAAATGTGAAGACTAAGTATATGGTGCAGAAACCTGAAATAGAGCATTTAACTTCTTTTACTGCATAACAACTTAACAAGCGTATACAAGAAATATTTTAAATTTGAATCGATAGCATCAGAAAACTTGGCACCCAGAGATTGCAAAAATCTGTCATTCAATTTTCTCAATGCCATTTCACTCGAAATGGGTGAAGGGCTAGTCTAAACTTCAGTATAAAAGAACAATCAATTCAAGAGGCAAGAAAACACCAACTATATGCATTTCATGTTCTGACAATTTGTACGAGCCTATACAACCAGAAACATTAACGAATTACCACTACCTAACAAAGATCATATATATACAGGCGCATGCGCACACAAACCCACCAAAAGCGTAAGAAAATGGAGATGACAACAACTGGAATTTCACGTAGAGGAGTTTCATCAAACAAATTGATGGCATTACATGCAATATAGCCATTCTAAGAGTAAAGCATTTTTCTGATGCATAGCCACCTAAGCAACCATAAGACCAGAGAATGTAAACGGATGAATTAAATTCGAATGAACAATAATGATAACCCATCATGAACAATCGAACAAGCACGGAATGTGAGAGAGTGAGAGAGGCGAGAGAGAGCCAAAGACAAACCTGTTGCTGTAGCCAGTGGAAGCTCGTGGTTGCAGCAAGTGGTCTGAATTTCCGGAATGTGAGAGAAAGTCCCGAGACTGAGGATCAAAGCCATTTTCATATGATTATATCTGCGTTAGTTTGCTTCTGTAAATTCACCCGGCTGGCTTGTGGTTAAGCTTTGTGCCCCGCCGTGTGTGGGTCGGATAGTTTGAGTTCGCAAGTAAAACGGATTGGTACGGTATAATCAGGCCCGGGCTTCAATTTAACCTGCACGGCATGGTCTTGATCCAACAGAACAAATGACTTACTGACAACGAAAAAATACAAATAGTTTTCACTAGTTTTGAGTTGACTACTTCCCGTTAAGGTTAAGGTTAAAATCTATCTAGCACCCTGATGTATTTTTTAAAGGGTATTCAGTACGCACAAAGCATTTTGTGATGTATCCAATATTTTAAAGTATTTTTTCTGATGCACTTAGATTCTTATAGTATTCTTTCATATGCGCCCATTATCATAAACTATTTTCTAGTACATTTAAAACCATAAGGTATTTTTTCAGAAATATTTAGCACCCTAAATTATCTAAATTATTAAGTGTAAGATTGCATAAAAAAATACTTTAGGGTGATGGACGTTTCTAAAAATACGTCTCAGGATGCTGGGTGCATCGCAAAATATTTTAAAGTATTGGATACACTTAGATGTTGAATGCACCTTAACCCAATAATAAAATTACTACTATTATATAATTTTTTAGTTTTTATCCCAAAGAAAAAAATATTTTGAAGTTTCAAAAATTTAAGCATTCAAGCAAACAACAGAAAAATGGTTAACTCATTAGGAAGGGGAAAAAATGAAATCTTTAAGAAAAGAGAAGAAAGGCTAGTATGCCATTAAGATTGATATTCGAAAAGCACATGACAAAATGTCTTGGTCTTTTTTGGGGGCAGTTTTGATTGAAATACGTTTCCCCCATCAATGGGTGGAGTTATTGTATTTTTATTTATATTTTGTTTCATATTAGGTGTTTATTAGAGTATAGCTATAAGAACTGGTTAGTTTGTTATATAACTTAACCGTAGTCGTAACAGCTTTACTTAAGTAAACTAACCACTATAGTCAAGCCTCATGCATTGAACTCTCTGCTATATATAGTAAGTGCCTTGTATGGAGATTATATATTTGAATTTATAATACATTTCATTATTCTCTTCTACTGCTTTCTACCTTGTTCTGCTTTGTCTTCTCCTTTTGTATATGTTATCAGAGCTTCTCTGTACCAAACTATGACTTATGTAGCATCATCTACGTCTCAATCAACCAAGCTCATTGTCGTTGATTCGTGCAAAGCCAATGAGCTCGTAGCCTTCAATTACTTTGTATCGTCGAAGCTTGATGAACATAATTTTCTGGTTTAGAAACAGCAGATAGAATCAGCTGTTTGTGGTCATAGACTGGTACATTATCTTGAAACCAGTTGTTCACTGCCATAATTTGCCATATTGGAGGATCTTGATGATGGTTGTGTCTCTGTTGGCTATCTTGTTTGGTGCAAATAATATCAATTAATTTTCTCCTGTCTTCAATTGACAGTCTTAGATGAAATGTTGCCTAGATTGGTTAGGCGTACTACTTCCTACTTGGCTTGGAAGTGAATTCTCGACTTCTTCTAGGTACACACTCATGCCAAGATCCCTCAGTACAAGAAATAGCTTCGAAACACAAAGAAGGATGATCAATCAATCTCAGAGTTCATGCTGAGAGTCAAATCCTTGTATGACTTACTCACATCCATAGGTTATACAATTGATGAACAGGATCAGATCAAGGTTATACTTGACGGCTTACTTGATGAATATGATTCTGAAGAGAATTGAAGATTAGAATTGATTGTATTGAACTGAAAGGATTTACATGGTATTTATAGAAAAAATATAAACAAAGTAAGAGTGATTAGCGGGAGAGTCGGTGAGATAAATTCAAAGTAATTTACTAAGGGGGGTATGGAAGTCAGCAATATCATGCTTGCACCGAAAGAGCTTCTGACTTTTAACACTCCCCCTCAAGTTGGACTGTAGATATCAATCAAGTTCAACTTGCCAATCAGATAATCAAACCTGTCTTTGGGCAGTCCTTTAGTGAAAATGTCTACGGTCTATTCTTTAGAAGGAATATACCTTAGATCAACAATACCCTCATCAACTTTTTTCCTTATAAAATGTCTATCTATCTCGACATGTTTAGTTCTTCTGTCATGTTGAACTGGATTATGAGCAATGTTGATTGTAGCCATATTATTGCAATAGACCTTGATAGGTAGATTTATGGACTTCCTCAAGTCTTCAAGAACACACTTTATCCATATGCCTTCACAGATTCCCAGTGCTACGGCCCTGTATTCGGCTTCAGCACTGCTTCTCGCAACTACACTTTGCTTTTTTACTTCTTCATGTGACCAGGTTACCCAATACATACGTACAATATCCAAATATGGATTTCTTGTTATCTTGATCACCTGCCCAATCAGCATCTGTAAATAACTCTACAATCCGTTTGTCAATTTTCTTAAATAACAAGAAACGTCCTGGAGATCCCTTCAAGTAACGAAGGATCATGTAGACGTCATTCAAATGTTTCTATTTAGGATCATGAGAATGCTGACTGACTACACTTACTGCAAATGCAATTCTGGTCTAGTATGAGACAAGTATATTAGTTTGCCTACCATCCGTTGATAATTCCCTAAGTCCACTGCCTTACCGAGATCTGCATCTTCATCTATTTTATCTACCCGTATAGGTGTGCCACTTGGCCTGCAACCTATCATCCCTGTTTCCTTTAGAAGGTCAAGTACATACTTCCTTTGGGAGATATAAATGCCTTTCTTAGATCGGGCAACTTCCATTCCAAGAAAGTACTTCATTTCTCCAAGATTTTTAATCTGGAATTCACATGCTAGGGTTGTCTTGATTTGATTGATTTCCACCTCATCATCTCCTGTAAGAATTATATCATCAGCATATACAGCCAGAATAACCATCTTACCCTTATGATGTTTGACAAACAAAGTATAGTCACTCTGCCCTTGAGTATACCCATGTCTCTTCAGAACCTGGGTAAATCTGTCAAACCAAGCACGCGGAGATTGCTTTAACCCATATAACGACCTCTTTAACTTGCAGACTTGGTCACCTTTTTTTCCTACGAACCCTGGAGGTAACTTCATGTACACTTCTTCCTTGAGTTCTCCATTGAGGAAGGCAATTTTTATATTGAGTTGGTGTAGATTCCAATCTAAATTCATTGCAATAGATAATAGACTCCTGATGGTATTCGGCTTGGCTTCTGAAGAAAAATTTTTTCTGTAATCTTCCCCATATTTTTGTGTAAAACCTTGTGCAACCAGTCTAGCTTTATATTTCTTGAGTATTCCATCTGCTCTATACTTAGGAGTGAATACCCATTTGCATCCAACGACCTTTTTTCCTTGAGGTAGATTTACTACATCCCATGTCTTATTTCTCTTGAGAGCCTCCATCTCTTCTAAAACAACTTGTCTGCACTCAGGTATAGCCATAGCCTCATCAATCGTGTCTGGTATCTTGATTCCATCAAGATGAGAGACAAATGTATTGTACTTAGATGAAAGCGCCTTATAAGAGACAAATTTCTCTATAGGATATCTGGTGCTTGATCTGGGTTGTTTAGGTTGTTTTCACATCATAATGGCAAGATTAAGATCAGAACCTTCTATTTCTCTTGATCTGCCTCTGGTACTGACTCCTAGTGAGTGCTAATAGGCTGTGGTTCATTACCTCTTTTGTGTCGTCACATGTAGGTATTACCCCACATATTTGTGTCTCCCCCGGGAATTGGCATATTATCAGAGGTATCAAGGTTATCAGGAATCTCAAAGTTGTTATCAGGTGTATTAGAGGTATCAGGAGCAGGTTCTGTGTGGGTAGGTATATAAATTGTGAATGTCTGGTCATCCTTTGGAGTTTCATTTGTCTGAAATTCACTAGTTCTCTCCCCCTGAATTGTAGACAAGGCATAAAAAGGTGTATTTTCATGGAAGGTGACATCACAAGTAATAAATAAATGTTTGGAGACCGGATCATAACACTTGTATCCTTTTTGAGAATGAGAATAACCAAGGAAGACACACCTAAGGGCTCTAGGGTCAAGTTTGTTGGTGTGATGGAGATGAATGTATGATGTACAGCAAAACACCCGGAGTGGCAGAGTTTTTTCAAGGTATGGGAAGTTATAGTATTGGTAGAGAAGTTGAAGTGGCGTTTTGTAAGACAGTGGTCGGCTTGACATTCGGTTAATGAGAAATGTGGCAGTTAGGACAGAATCATCCCGATGATATTTAGGAACAGTACTACTAAACATAATGGCTCTGGCAGTCTCAAGAATATGGCGATTCTTTCATTCAGCAATACCATTATGCTGAGGTGTATTGGGACAAGTACTTTTGTGAATAATGCCATTTTCAGCCAGGAAGGTAGAGAGGGTCTGATTGAAATATTGAGTCCCATTATCGGTGTGCAGGATCTGGATTTGGGTTTGGAATTGAGTTTGGATCATGTAGTGGAAGTTAAGGAACGTTTGATACACCTCTGTTTTATCTTTCAACAAGTAGACCCAACTGACACGTGTATGGTCATCAATGAATGTGATGAACCATTTTGTTTTTGATGATTTGGTGTGCGGGATGGTCCCCATAAGTCACTGTGAATTGTGGAAAAAGGTTTTGAGGCTTGGTATGGGATTTTTGGGGATGAAATACATTGATGCTTAGCCTTTTCACATGAATCACAATGAAAATCAGAGGTGCTTTTATTAGACACGAGGGATGGAAACATTTGAGACATGTAATTTAAATTAGGATGACCTAAACGTTTATGCCATAACTCCAGGTTACTAGTGTTAGGGAGGGACACTTTATTACAAGATTTAGTTTGAGAACGATCACTTTCATTAAGGTAATAACGACCATCAAGCTCTTTCGCACTCCCAATCGTCATCCCCGTCAGCAGATCCTGAAAAATACAGTAGGTAACAAAGAAGTTAGCTTGACAATGTTCATCATTAGCTAATTTGCTTACGGATAGTAAATTACACTTCAACTTTAGAACATGTAATACGGAGTGAAGAGTAAGTGCAGCTGAGATTTTGATGGAACCAATTCTAGTAACAACAGGTTCATAATCATCAGCAATTCGTACAGTTACACTCTTGGTCATAGGAGTATAGGATGAGAAGAGAGCCTTATTGTTAGTCATATGATCTGAGGCACCTGAGTTAACAATCCAACAATTCCTTGTACATTATTCTTTTATCACAGCCAAAGCTTGAAGGAAATTACCTCTCTTGACCACTGTGGCAGTAGGCTTTGTCGTAGTCTGTAGTGTGGCTAGCATTTCCATGATTTTGTGTAGAGGCACTTTGGGATGATTCCTTGGAAGTTTCAGCCATGTAACCTCTTCCTTTCCCTTTCTTCGGCTTCCAGTCAGCAAGTTTACCATGGAGGTTCCAGCAAGTGTCCTTAGTATGCCCCTGTTTCTTACAATGATCACAGAATGGGCGACCTTTAGAACCTTTTGTTTCGTACATCGAATAGCAAGTGCTGAGGCCTCAGAAGTAGCAGCAGAATTATTCAAATTTTGAAGCATTGATTTTCGTCTATCCTCTTCATTTTGCAAGAAAGTATAGACTTCACGCACAGATGGTAAGGGTTCTTGACTAAGAATTCTACCCCAAACATCATCATAAATCACATTAAGACTAACAAGCAACTCATATACTCTCTCTGCTTCTTTTGCTTTTCGATCTTCTTGAGCATCTGCCCCACAATGATAAGTTTGATTCCGTAGGGCATCAAGCTCTTGCCAAAGTGAGGATTTTTCTAGATAATAATCACCGAGTGGTATGTGGTCCTGTTTTAGCTGCCATATCTTTTTCTTGACATCAAATATGCGGGACCTATTTCCCATAGGACTATATGTTTCACGAAGAGCTTCCCAAATTTCTTGAGCTGAAGGAAGGTATATAAAACTCTTCTTAATTGAGGATGACATCGCATTGATTAACCAAGAGGATACCAATGCATTTTCGGACTTCCATTTGCGTAATTCCTTGGTTTCTGAGGTTGGAGGCCTTTGTACTTCACTAGTTATGTATTCAAGTTTGTCCCTTCCGTCAAGAGCGAGAATCATGGATTGAGACCATTCTCGATAATTGTCGCTGGTAAGTTTCTCAGAAATAATAAGGACAGTGGAGATGTCATTTGAACCAGATCGAGGCACAGAGGAAGAGGCATATGAAACTGTAGACATAATGACGGGAAAAAAATGATAGAGTGGTTTTTTCAAATTTCAGAAATACCAATTTGGTCCTTCTAATTTAAAAAATGACAGTTTGGTCCTTCCAATTTGCAAAATGACAGTTTGGTCCTTTTAATTTGCAAAATGATAGTTTGGTATTTTCAAATTTGCAAAATGACAGTTTGGTTTTCAGCTCAATTAAATAATTGAGTCAGACTAAGTGGTATTCGATTGCGAATCTGAGATGACGAGACTGAGGCTTTGGGTTTTTGAACGTGAACACGAGAACGACGAGTGGCTTTGTTCGAGTGGCTGACCATGTGAGAATGCAAGGGAATGTCAGAGACGTTGACGTGAGAGTGGATCGAATTTCAACCTGAGATCCCCAAAGTCGAGTGGGTTGGCGGTGAAACTTGGTCGGTTGGCAGCAAAACCTAGTCAGTCGGCAGATTAGAGCGGAAGCTTGGTGAAGTTGATAGGGAAGTCATTCGAATCTCCTCTTTGGTCGCTGCTCTCCTTCAAACTCTCGTCTTCGATCCAAATGATGATGACCGACGGTGGTGGAAGAAGACAGATGAAGTTCGCCGGAAACAGAAGGTCGCTGGAAAATGTTGAAACCGGAAACATCGATACTGGTTCTAACAGTGGAGAACTCAGAGAGCGTGAATCAGAATTGCCAAGGGCACCGATGCTATTGGGTACGAGTTTCTGGTTTGTTGGATTGACTCGGCAACCTTCTGCGACAACGACATATGTCATCGGGCAGAGGCAGCGATGACTACATTGATCACCTGAAATAACAATCAAGATTATCAGACAGAAATGGGCACAGGGATGTTGGGATACGCGTCGACAATGCCGGAGACAAAGATACCGATTTTGGTTCTGATATTGCAGAACACAAAGGTGAATGAGTTTGAGTCAGTCTTGATTATTTTCTTTGTCAATGCTCTGATACCATTAAGAGAATTGAAGATTATAATTGATTGTATTGAACTGAGAGGATTTACATGGTATTTATAGAAAAAAATATAAACAAAGTAAGATTGATTAGAGGGAGAGTCGGTGAGATAAATTTAGAGTAACTGACTAAGAGTGATATGGAAGTCAGCAATATCATGCTTGCACCGAAAGAGCTTCTGACTTTTAACAGATTCCATCATCTCTTCTGTTAATTCTTAGTGAACTTTGTTTTCATTGAGCGAGATAGAGTTATTGCTGACCGCTCATGAGCCTAAACTTGCATGATCACTGAAAATATGTTCTCTCAGAAGGAGTCAAGCCTATTGCTCATATTGCTCAAACGTCTTTCTCTTTTAATAAGTAAAATTCTCAATCCCACCATTCTCCTTCACGAAGTGGTAGCGGTGATGGACCCGATAGTCCTTATAGATATAGTCGTAATCATCCTTTTCGTGGCCATGGTCATGGTTTAGTAATAGGTCCTATTTGGTCTGTCAGCTATGCTCCAAACATGGTCACTCAGCAACCTACTATCATCGAAGGTCTGATCAAACCTTCTATGTTACTTCATGTCCTCAAGCTAATTTGCATACTGCTATGACTTATCCTTCTCCTAATGTCTTTGATACTTATTACTATGATCCCTATGTTTTCTATTCTTCTATCTTTATTAGATAGTCTTCAAGTAACCTCACCTATGCCCTTGTTTATGTGGATGACATTCTCATCACTAGTACTTCTTTCCCTTACATTGACAGACTCAAACAATGGCGCAATGATGAATTCACTTTAAAAGATCTTGGTAAGCTTAACTACTTTCTTGGTATTGATGTTAACAGATATGGTTCCAATGTTATTGCCTTATCTCAACAAAAATATATTAAAGGTCTTCTCATCAATGCTAGCATGCTTTAATCTAATATTGTTGTTACCCCTATGATAGCTTTAGAAAAACTTAATTATCATGATTCAATTCAGTTTTCCAACCCTTAGCATTATCAATCTCTTGTTGGAGGCTTACAATATGTCACAATCACCATACTTGAAATTTCATATATTGTTAATAAAATGTGTCAGTATATGCAAAACGCCAAGGCCAAACACTGGTGAGCAGTAAAATGCATTCTTAGCTATCATAAAGGTACTATAACTCATGACTTGATATTTACCAAGTTTGATAATCTTGACGTCTTGGCCATTTGTGATGCTAACTAAGGAAATGATCTAGATGACTAGTGCTCCACCTCAGGTTTCTATGTTCACTTTGGGTGGAATCTTATCACTTGGGTATCAAAGAAGCACCCTCTTATGTCAAGGTCAAGCATAGAGGAAGAATATCGAAGTCCAGCCCATGTTACAGTTGAAATACTCTAGTTGCAAAGTCCACTTACTGAACTGAGAATTTCCAAACCTGTAACTATACCACATATTCTTTATGCAACTTGAGCATAGTTCTACTCTCACAAATCCAATTTTGTATCATCAAACAAAACATATGGAGCTTGATCTGTTATTTGTTTGAGAAAAAGTCATGCGGAGCAAATTGCTTGTCTCTCACATTCCTTCTGCAAACTAAGTTGCTGATATAGTCACCAAACCATTGTCTACCTCAAGATTTGGTTTGCTACATTTTAAACTCAAGGTTCAAGATATCTTGAGTTTACGAGGAGATATTAGAGTATAGTTATAAGAACTAGTTAGTTTGTTATATAACTTAACCATAGTTGTAACAGCTTTAGTTAGTAAACTTACCACTATAGTCAAGCCTCATGTATTGAACTCTCTACTATATATAGTAAGTGCCTTGTACAAAGATTACATACTGTAATATACAATACATTTTACTATTCTCTTCTACTGCCTTCTACCTTGTTCTACTTCATCTTCTCCTTTCGTATAATATTGATTAATGGGTCTCCTTCTCAACTTATAGTTGCATCTTGTGGTTTGCGACAGGGTGATTCTCTTTCCCCATACTTGCTTATTATTGGAGCTAATGTCTTGTCTGCCTTAATTATGAAGGAACAAAATTTAGGCACCTGGAAAGGTATCTCAGTAGCAAGAGGTTCTCTTCCTGTAACTCATTTGATGTATGTGGATGATACTGTCCATTTTGCTAGAACTGATCAACCATCATTGTAGACGGCCATGCAAGTGCTGTATCGGTATTCATCTCTATTTGGCCAATGTGTTAATCTAACAATTCTTTGGTTATTTTTAGCACTAATATGCCATTCCATCAGAAACAATCTTTAGCCTATTTGCTGGGAATTAAATTTGAACCTAAGTTTGGTAAATATCTAGGAACTTTTGTTGATATAGGTCGATAGAAGAGTCAAATATTTGATGATTTGGTTGCCAAGTTGGAATTTAAATTACAATCTTGGAAAGGTTCTCTGTTATCTCAAGTGGGTTGTCTTACTTTGATTAAATCAGCTTTATCCTCTTGTTTGGTGCACCTATGTCATTCCATTTACTGCCCAAGCATATTTGACACAAATTGGATATGATTACTGCTAATTTTTTTTGGGGGGACAATCAAGGTCTAGTAATCATCTTCTTAAATGGGATCAAATCAATTTGCCCAAGGATTGGGTGGATTGGATGTTCAAAATGTTCATGTATTCAACTTGGCCCTACTAGCTAAAGGAATTTGGTGACTTTTTCAGGCTCTTTCTCAATTGATTATCTCACAAGTTCTGAAGCCAAATGATGTTTCTCAATAGGAGGATGGAGTATGTTGATAAAGTGGTCAGTGGAGTCTTTGATTTGGAAGGGCATGAGATCATTATCGTCTTTAATTCTTGATAGGTTACAATGGAGGGTTGGTCATGGTTTCCAAATTAGTTTATTTAGTAGCATTTGGTGGCCAATGCAATAGGTTTACCCAGTAGCTTTAAGCTCTGTGGGAGACCTTATTCTGCATGATGTCAGGGTGTTGGTCTTCATTCTATGCAATCTTCAGATAATTCCTTCAAGAAGGCAATGTGAAAGCTTCCTCTTATCCCTAAGGTTCAATTATTCTTAAGGAAATTATTGCGTAAGGTTTTGCCTCCTCAGGAAACTCTTAACCGCCATTATCTTCAAATTGATACCAATTGCTTGTTTTGTTCTCATGTTCAAAAAAGTCAAGATCATCTTTGAACTTGGGCCAAAGTAGTTTGGCTTAGTTCCACTATGGGAATCATTAGTCCTTTGGGTGCTTATGTTGAGCTAGCTCAATGGTACCACCTCTCACCAAACACACGTACTTATGCCTCAGGTCGCGTGTTCGAGTCGTGGGGAGGTGAGAGGAACCCCCAATAGGGGCAGGGATATTCCTTGTGTGTCCTGGACCCAAGTACGTGTCCAGCCTCGAGCCGGTCCCAAGTGTGTGCACCAGGGAGGGCATCCGGAGGGGGGCTGACCAATCAGTGGACTGAGTGAAGCACCGGTGTGACAGTGAGGGCACTTCATCTTAAGGATGCTTGCCTCTTGTTTCAAGTAGATAAAGATGTGGCAGATTATTTGAATAATGAAGGTAAATCATCATTCTTCTTTGATGTTGAGACTAGAAGTGATGGTATTATTGATCTTTCTCTGCAAGCTCTATTACAGAATTGGAGAGGCACCATGGAACCTCCCCACTCCATGCTACTATTATGGTTGTAAGTTCATGTAAAGTGAAATGGTATAGTTGAAAATTGACAAAGCAAGTGCCCTAAATTTCAACCCTATTTAAACTTCTATAAAATATTTTCTGCAGTTCTATTAACTCTTAGAAATTGATAATATTGTAGCACATTTTCTTCTCTTCTTAACCATTTTTAGATCCAAATTATGCATAGAATGAGTTTATAGAAGAAAATGTGCAATTCAAAGTATCAAGCCAAAGTTAAAGAAATTATTGCATATAATCACATGATTTGTGTCTCATCAAAAGCAATGAAGAACTTATAAATTCTCTTTCTCTTGTTGGAGGATGTAGAGACAATACTTGAGCTAGAAAAGGGCCATTGAAGTCAAGGAGATGACAAAAAACCATCTTAATTCAAAAGAGAACAACTATGCAGGATGCCTCGGCAACTAAATAGTTGCATAGGCGAATGAGAATCAAAGTTTATGTGCAAAAGCCTCGATGACATTTACCTCGGCATCTAACATGGTCACCGAGGAAAATAGGGAACATAAAGGAAGTTAGAGTTTCTATGACATTTACCTTGGCATCTAACATGGTCGCCGTGGCAACTGAGGAAAATCAAAGCTTCTATGGCATATGCTAGGCAGCTAACATGGTTGATGAGGTGACTAGGCTAAAAAATAGAGTTACTATGTCAGCTACGTTGGTGACTAACATAGTAGTCGAGGCAAACGCTAAAAAAGTACAGTTGTGCATTTTGAAAACTAACGTATTAGAAAGTCATAAAACCTAGGAAAATGCATTGAAAGAGCTCGTTCTTTACTTTAAAACTTGGAGTACGAAAGGACAGAGCTTGGGAAGGAGTTCTTGGCAGGTTTGGAGCTTTGGGTAGTGATTTTGAGAGACATCTTGGGGTTTAACCCTTGGTTTTATACTCATCCTCTCTTTTCTTGTTATTTAGCTATGAATTCAATTTTATTGTATAGATTTTTTGTACCTAAGACTATGAGTTGCTAAGTATTTCTTCTTCTATGATTCTTTTGAATCTTTATATGGATGAAGACTTGAATATTCCTCTCTTTTGGTAGATAATGATGTGCATGCACGTGTGGCGTGTGTGTGTGTGTGTTGATTTTATCCTTTGCTTAATGCTTCTAAGTGATTAGCCACCATTTAGATTGATTTGTTCACTTCTAATAGATGCTGAAAATGGAAGCACATACTTTTGAGAATAAGCTTGTTATGATAACAATGTTTCAATTGTATGGGATGTTCCATGGTCTTTATAATGATGATGCCAACAAGCATTTGATGTACTTCTTGGAAGTGTGTGACTTTAAAACAAATCACTCTTGGGACGTGTTGTAATATCCCAAAAAAGTGATTAAGGGTTAATGACTTCAAAAATGGATGTGATTATTGATAAACAAACACTTTTGGAGAATACGATATGAATTGTGATTTGAATGTGTTATAAATAGTGACTGAACCATATATTTAAGTTCAATTGTGGATTAACATCTAAATTGAATTGGAATTGAGAGAGGGCGCATATTATGGTGAAATACAAAGTTGGGCAATTGGTGGTTGTGTTGCATTGTGGTTCAAAACTGAATATGTGTGGATGTGATGAGAATTTAGTTGTTTTAGTGATTCCAATGGCTTTCTTGTGAAAATTTGTGCGGGGAGTGTTTGCTGTGAAATTGGAACCGTTGGGAATAATTGTGCAAAAGTTGGAAATTCTGTCCATTGAAACTCTGTACAGGGCAGTCGTATTGTATGGACGTTTTGAATGGAACATGGTGTCTAAAAAATTTTGAAACTTTCTAGTCTTGGAATTCACATGCCAAGCTTCAAAATAGACATATAATTTGTGTCATTTCGATTTTTGAGCTAGGAGTTATGATTTTCCAAAGTTTGAGATTGAAATTGGATTTTGTTTTGGAGCAGTATAAACTTTTGTGCAATTTTTTTATTTTTGTGGTTATGAACTGCAGTGATCCATATTTTTCCAGTAAGAAGGATTTAAATATCTTTCTATTGGCTTTAGGATCCACCCATTTCAATTTTTCTAGAATTAGTTATGATTTTTCAAAGTTAGGGAAGAAATCTGCCAGAATTGGTATAAATCTAAAAATGAGAAAAAAGGGGATGGAAATTTTGAAATTATGTGATAAATGAGAAAAACCATGTTGGGCTGATTGAAGACACCCTAGGACATCTTTAGCATGGGCCAAGAAGAGGGAAATATTGTTACATGTTAATTGGATCCATATCATTTACATGTACATAATATAAAAGTTAAAATTTAGATTTTTTGGGAAATTAGAAAATATGAGATAAGCATATGGTGAAATGACATAAGCATATTATAAAAGGTAATTTCCTTCATCTTTCTCATTCAAAACCAATGCCATAAGCTAAAGGAAAGAGAGGGAGAGCTTGTGTGACTTTTAGGAGAAGGAGGAGCAATTCCATTAGGTAAGCTTGATTTTTTCGGTGAATTAGCTCCTAATGTGTGTAATCCTTCTCCTAAGCTCCTAATGTGGAATTTCATGAAATTAATGGTTCTATTATGTTTAGGAGGGAAAAGTAAGTAGGGTTACAGTTGGTCACTTTTTCGGAAAAGCCCGGAAAGGCATAATTACGAAAACACCCTTGAAACCCTTAAAGTGGGGCTGCCAAGGATAATTTTATAATTTGACATTGAATTTGATAATTCTAAGTTCCGAAATGGATTCCTAGGGCGGAAATATGTTAGGATAGCCCAAATTAGAATTTTGGGAAAAATGCAGTTGGACTAGGTACGGTGAGCTCGGGCCGGGTCCCTGGGGGTATTTTGTAAATTTTCATTATAGACTCATATAACCCCCGAAACACTATGAAAGTGTCTAAATGGTGCATTTGGAATTGTAAGATTTGATATTTTCCCTGAACGTGAGCAACCTGTGCCGGAGCACACTTGGAAAGAACAAGATAGTGACGCTTTCTCTTGTACTTTATGTGACGCATTGTATGTTTGATTTATCATTATTTTGTGATGATTTTGGATGTTGTGAAGCTGTGTATATGTGAATGCCAGGAAGGCAATGTGTGTATGTGCTATTTGATGATTTACTTTCATACTATGTGATTACATGTTGTATGAGTGATTTGTTACTACTGAAATTCTTTTGAATCTCACTTTTTCCATTAACTAACCAACAGACAGGGCAAACGGCTGAAAGGAGAAGTAGGCAACCAAGTGTGGATAGTTCTTTATTTTAGTTGTCATATCTGGGTTGTGATTACTGCATATTAGTAAATGTTATTTGGATATAGATATATAATCCCCTAAATGGGAAATTGTAAGGGGTAAATATGCCTATAAACCCTTTAGTTTACAATTTGAAACTCGGGGGTTACCGATAATTTTTCTTTACACTCTAATATATATGAATGAGATTTAGCTGTGCGAGGTAATGGTATTCGAAATGTGAATATGAGACCAGGTTTAAAAGAGATTTTGAAAGTCATTTGAGAAAATCCTATCTCAAGGATGGGATTGTAGAATAAGTTTTGATTATCTGTTGGTGTCTAATCCGTTTTAATTATGTATTTCGAATCATAATTACGAAGGGGGTTACATTTGTAGTATCAGAGCATTAGTTCCTGGCAAAGGGTAGAGTTTGCTAGGATAGCTCCCTTACTTTGGCCTTAGTGATAGAAGATGATTTATGAATGGTTATTGTATACACATGTATATTTTGCTATTGTGGATATATATGAGATTTGTGGATATATGTGTATACCTTATTTGTGATATTGATGTGGTGAGTTACATGTAGAATGAAGAGAACAAAGGGTCGCCTTAGTGTACAGCAAGTAGACCCAGAGGTGGAGGTGGTCAATGAAAATCCACCGAACCCAATGTGGGAGGTGATGGGTCTGATTAGATATAAGAGGGATATGATTATTGAGCTGAGAGAAGAGCTCAGAGTAGAAAGGGCAAGACGTAAGGAGGATCGGGGTCAGTACATACAAGAGGAAACTTTAAATAAGGAAACTACTGAAGGGTCTAATCGCTCATGGGATTCCCTACCTCATACTGCCCCGAACCAAGAATCACAAGGGGTATCGGTTAGAGAGGAAAGGGACGTTCAGTACTGGGTCTCAAAATTCTGTAAACACCTACCTCCAGCGTTCAGTTGGAAAAGATCTTTGAAGTCCTTGATGCCCGACTGAGGTGAAGGCATGGTTGGCTGTGTACAAGTTGGAGGAAGATGCTAATTGTTGGTGGTGGAATATCACCCTAACACTGTGGAATCGAAATGTACCACTGACCTAGGAGTTGTTCCAGCAACAATTCAACGAGAAATACTTCCCCAAGTCAGTACAACTCAAGAAGGAAACTGAATTCTTATCCATTAAACAGGGTGACACGGAGACTTTTGTCAACTATATGTCTCATTTCATATGGTTGTCCAGGTATTCTTCTTATCTGAGACGTATGGATGATGAGGAATGGAGTTCAGATATGTTGATTCATGGGTTGCAGCATTAATTGAGAAAGTGATTAGCCACCCACCAATTTATCGAGTTCAACAAAGCTGTGGAGGAATGTAGAATCACCAAGAATAATTTGAGAAATCTGTATCCTGCTAAGGGTGCCAGTAGCCGCAGTGAGCCCAGCAAGGGAACTTCTTCCCAGAAGCATAAGGGGCAAGAATCCTCATCAAAGGTCAGCGATAAGAAACCCTACCGACCTAAGGAGCGTGGGAATTAAAGACCACCAGAAACTTGGATATGTCCCATTTGTGTTAAAGCTCATAATGGCAGAACGTGTTTAGGGCAAATAATCTACTTTAGCTGCAAGCAGACAGGACACATTGCCAGTGAATGCTTGCGACAATTAGTGGAGTAAAGGCCTAGGAATCGAAGTAGGGTGTTTGCTATGACACATAAGGAAGCATGGAAGTCCCCCAATTTGATTCAAGGTATATCTTCTTTTACTGGTAGTTTATTATGAGTTTTATTTGATTTGGGTATTAGTCATTATTTATAACCTTGAGAAATTATTGAAATTGTGTGAGGATAAATTGCCAGATGATGTGGTTATGTCAACGCCAATGGATGTTAAGATTATGATTATTAATGTTTACATGAATTGCGTTATAACCATTGAAAGGCTTAAGGCCCATTAATAATTTGTGTTGATTACTGCTTTCCCAATTAGAAGCTACATTGAGCTTTAATTAGTTAGTGACGAGTCATGGGTTACTGGATAACAGAAATAAGAGAATAGTACTGGAAATCTTGTATAAAGGGAAAAGCAATTTTATGTCGAATTGTGTAAATGCGAGTTTGGCTTTTGGAAGTGAAAATTTCTAAGCCATGTTATATCGTGAGAAGGGATTTGGTGGATCCCAATATAGTAGAAGCAATGCTAGTCCGAAAGAAGACAAAAGTTGTTGTTAAGACATGCAGTCTTTCGAATCTTGATGTTATTACCATAGAATTCTTTCAGAATTTCCTCCGGATTGTGTTGCCAATGACCAAGCTTACGTGAAAGGATCAACCGTGGGTGGGATGAATGATGTGCATGTTGTGAGGAAGGCTCATGGAGCTGAAGGTGAAATTGTAGAATGTACTAATGTTGAATTTATCCAATCCCAGCTTGATTTCATGTGTATTGTGATGTGATGTGAATAAGAAAAGGTTTGGGTGTGCCTTACCCATCTTAACTGATGTCTTGAATCGTTATGTGAGTAGGTTGGGATTGAGGTGTAACCGTGTGCAGTAGAGCATAGATAGTTCAGTTGATGGAGAATTCGACTACATGATGGGGTGTTCTCACTTGTGAGGGAACTTATCCCGGCATGGTCAACATGGCTAGCCACCAGGTTGGTTACACCAGTGTTAACCCTAGGCCGAAAGGTGGTGCATAAAACTTAAGTCTATCGGGAGTCTATTATGAGTTTGTTGTGAAATTGTGTACTTTTAGTTGTATTCGGAAGGGGAGGTTGAGACTCCTGGTCAGCCGCTTAGATAGAAGAGACTGAGACTCTAGGTAGGCCGTTACAATAGGGTGCCTCAGATAGAAGTCCCGGTTACCACTAGCGGAGGCACTGGTGGGTGTACGGGTAAGGGTAATATTGTGAAAGTGCAAACAGCGAAAGCTGAGGTATTTTTTCAAATAGCGAAAGCTAAGGTATTGTTGCAAATAGTGAAAACTGAGGTATTTTTGCAAACAACGAAAGCTGAGGTATTGTTGCAAATAGCGAAAGTTGAGGTATTGTTGCAAAAAGCGAAAGCTGAAGTATTGTTGCAAACATTGAAAGTTGAGGTATTGTTGTAAACATCAAAAGCTGAGGTATTGTTACAAACAGCGAAAGCTGAGGTATTTTTGCAAATAGCAAAAGCTGAGGTATACGTGAATATAGCGGAAGCTGTCGTTTATGTGTAGTGAACCTATGGTACTTTGAGTTACTCCGGGAAGGGGGGGCGACTAGAGTGAGCTAAGTAAATGGAGAGTAAATTATAGTAATATTTTTATATCTATCATTAAATCTCAGCCATTAAAAATTGATATAATGGTAAAGACATTAAATGGAGAGTAAATGGAGAGAGAGGTCAATGGAGACACGCCCTTCTCCTTCTAAACAAATAGCTCAGCTTAAGAAGCATATAGCCAATTTGGATAATAGGGTTACCTCTAAACTCTAGGACATCAAAGCTCTTTTAACTCAGTTGGCCATCTACCAAGGTTTTCAGATTGAACCCTCCAATACTAATATTTATGAGAACAATGCTGATAAGGGTAATGAAGAAAATGATGGTGCATTTGAGGATAGTGCTAGAAATGAAGACTTTAATGATGAGGATTGGAGTGGTGATGCAACTATATGGAATGTGGGGGTTGGTACCAGTCATATTATTAGCCGTCTAGCTTAACCGCAAGCGTATAGATAATCACAAGTAGTATAATAATATCGTTCCCACGAGGACTAAGGCAAAAATTAGTTAATTATCACACTTATATTCTTAATTAGGTTGAGTGAGAGTAATTTAAAAGAGATTTTATATTTAAGAATTAATTGATTAAAAAGAGAATTTATTTGAGAACTTCAAGAAGGGAGGAACCTATGATTACTTATCCTTATTGTACTTCATAAGACTAACTTAAATCTTAAATTGATAATGAAAACATGTGCTTGTCAGAGGTGCAAAATTAATTGATAAAGTTTTCTCAAGTCAAAACTAATTTTATATTCTCAATTGACAAGCAAAATCTCTTGTCTCAATTAAAGAAAACACTCATTAAGCTCTAACCTCAAGTTTAGACAATGCTAGGCCAATAGATATATCTCTATTCTATTAACAAACCATCCATTTAACCATTAAACTTCAAGTCTAACACAATTTTATTTAAGTTCTACAATTAAATTAGTTTTCTCAAGCATCACTCAATTGAACCCAACAATCTAAGTGGTGGCTAATCGCCCAGAAGTATTAAGCATGAGATAAAATCAACACATAAATTTCATTAATAAATAAAAGAAATAAATCAAAAAAATTCTTAATCCATCTAGTAGTTCAAAGCAATCCTAGAATAAGAAATTTAGCTACTCATAGTCATAACCAAAACCAAATCAAAGCAACAATAATCCACAGTAAAATAAGAGTTAACTGCAAGGAAAGAGAAGAAATTAATAAAACTGAAAGATTGAGTCTCAAATCTCTTCTAAGCTTCAATTTCGAGGCTTCAATTGTCCCTAATTCACCACAACGTCTTCTAATCCAGTGACGCTGTCGATTTTCAAATTATTCGCCTCCATGATCTTCTCGTCCTCCGGTGAAACCGAACTTGAATTCCTCTCCTTCTGTTTGTACCTAAACATGCGTCCTCCTCCTCTCTTCTTGAAGAAGCTTAACTATATACATGTCAGGTTCTTATATCCTCATACAATATCTGTCTAGCAAAATAAAATCAAGCAAAAAGATAAAAAATAAAAAGATAAAAAAATAGATAATGATAATAATAAATAATGATAATGATGATAATAACAACAATAATAATTGAAATATATTTTCATTTTTATCTTAAATTATTATTTTTATTATTAATATCGTTATTTTTATCTTTAATATCAAAATCATTATTTTTATCCTAAACTTTAATATTTATAATAAAATCCCTTTAAATCGATATCTTATCAAAATTTGACTAAAATCTCTTTGATTTATTATAGATGACTTCCAAATATATTAAAGAGTTAAGGTGCAAATTTACCAATGAAATTTTGCCCGAGGAGCGTCTGGCACAAATATCTTTTAAAAGGGGCAAAAATACCAATGGATAATTAAGAAGGGGCAAAAATACCAATGAACAATTAAAAAAGGGTATCCACCACAAAAACCGTTAAATCCGTACTAACGCCGTTAAGGGTTTTCTTCTTTTATAATTTAACGCCGTTAGTACGGATTAACGGTTTTTGTGGTGGATGCCCATTTTTAATTGTTCATTGGTATTTTTGCCCCTTCTAAAAGATATTTGTGTCAGACACTCCTCGGACAAAACTTCATTGGTAAATTTGCACCTTAACCCTATATTAAAATATGTCTTAAAATTATCTAAAAATAGGGAGTCAACACACACTATAGGGGATGTCGCCTCAGGATCTAAATATGTACCTTCTAATAAGGACTGAGGATATTGCTGCTTGTCGTTAACCTAACTTACTTTTCTTTTAATATTTTTTGAATATTTCTGAGTTTCTGCCTTTAGGACTTGGTAGATTAACTCTTTGTATGATTGATGTAATACCCCAAATTTTGAGACTTAAACTTAGAGAATAAGCCTGAGATTAGTGGACTGCTAAGCCCTAGTTTAGCAGGATCCCAAATTGGATTAAGAAATCAGAAAATGAGTTTGATAGTGATTCCAAGTGAATTGCCATAATCGGGGACAAAATGGTAAAGTTACCGACCAGTTGATCGGTTACCGAGGAGGAGACTCATTGGTAGCTTCAAGATCAATGGTTAGGATTAAATTTTGTATTAGATCAAGGGGCGGAATCATATGTATGTGTGTGCATGTGAGCTCATGGGAGATATGGTGAGATTGTGACAAGTGTCGCAATATGGACCATTGGATTGGTCAAATGTTCAAAAGCTCATTTCTCTCTCCTCTCTTCTCTCCAAGTCAGTGGTATGTGTGAGTGGGGAGCCAAAATTTGATTCTCTCTCTCTCTCCTCCAAGCCTCCATGTTCGCCCAAGTGAAGGGAAGAAAGAGAAAAAGGAAAAGGTGAGATTTGGTTAACTTCTTGGCCTCCTTAGCTTAAATCATCTTCTTTAAAGTTGTTTATAGTAATTAGAGCTTCATTGCTATGGTTTTAGATTTGGGAAAGAATGTGTTTTGGGAGCTTGAGGAATCTTGGAAGATGAAGAATTGAGAAGTAGCTTTGAGAAAGAGGAAGAGGTGAGTGAAATTTCCCTTTTGATCTATATATTGTGTTATTTGGTTAAGTTTTGTGATTTGTGGATTTTGCCCTAATTTTGGTATCATTGTAAAATGAATTATTTGAATGGTGGGTGATGTTGAAAATGGTGTCTTAATGTGTTTTGATACCATTAGAATTGATTTAGAGCATTGGGTGTAAGGTAATGAAATTTGGGAAGATTGTGTGTCATAGCGACCAAAGGGCTTAGATTGTGTTTATAATGATGTTTGGGTGTTTTGGAAGTGCCAATGTGTCCCTTAGGCATAAATAAGTGTGTATGAGCTTTGTGAGAAGTTTGGGAGTCATTGGCATTAGTTTTGGCCATCTAGGAATTTTCTGCTATTTGCTGCGTTTCTGGTCTCTGATGCACAACACTCGAGTGAGGGAAGATCATGCTTGAGTGCTGTCGTGTATTTCCCTTCTCTGCTTCGAGTTTTTCCTGGGTTTTTATGAGAAGGGCTCGAGTGCACTTCCTCACCTGCGAGTGAAGTGGGTCATCACTCGAGCACAAGGTACGTCACTCTAGTGAGCATGCATTTTGGTGCTTGGAGTTGCTCTTGGGTTGTCACTCGTAGTTGGGTTGTCAAGAGTGTGAGCGAGCACTCGCGAGTTGTGTGCCATCACTCGAGAATTGGGGGTAGTGCTTGAGTGAGCTTACCATTTTAAGGGTTCAGTGCTCTCGGGCCGTCACTTCTTGGGCTTCACTCGATGGGACTCAAGTGAGCGTAAGTCCGTTACTCAAGTGCTTGGGTCAGTGCTCGGGTGAAGCGATTCCTTTCTGTCTCTGGTTGGGCTTTCTAGCAAGCACTCGTGAGTGAGAGTTGTCCTTACTCGGGCATGAGTCGACCATCACTCGAGTGCGTCATCCCTCACTCGAGTGATGAAGCTAAAAATGGGTTTGTGAGGTTTCAAAAGAGAACTCTGGTCATGTTTCTCCCAACCCTTTAGGCTTGTGTTTAGGCCTTGAGTAACCACCTAAAGGTTGTGAATGATAACCAACTTGAGTATCTAAAAGTTAAGGAATTGGAAAAAAGGAGTAACCCTATGTACTTATTTTGGTTATAGGGTTGGATGATCACCCTGATCGTGAGCAGCCGGAGCTGTAGCTTACGTGGAAATAATGTAGGGAATAACTTACCTTTTCTGCATGCATTTGATAATTGTGTTAGTGTATTGATGCATGTTATTGCTTTGACTGATTATGTGAAACATATATGAGTGATTGAAGCTCTGTTTCAACTTCTACTATGGCCATGAGTATATTGTGTGAACATTAAGCATGCTAATATGTCATTGTGTGAACATGGATTATGTATTGCAAGCATGTCATGCATTAAACACTTATCTTGCATGCATATTGGTATTGTTTATCTACTGAGATTCCCCAGAATCTCACCTTCCCCTACCAACAGTGTAGACAGGGCAAGTGGACCAAAATGGAGCAAGCAACCAGGGGCAGCTAGGTCTCTTCATGGGCAAGTGGTTCATAGCGGGTTATTGTTATATGCTGGTAATTGTAGATGTTAGAGATATATATTCAAAGGAATAGATAGGAATGTGAATTTGGAAAGAGTATTGTGTAATCCCCATTTGGGATATTGTAAAGGGCGTATGTTCCCTATGAATATTAGTGAAGGTATAAATCCGGGATTGCCGGTATTATTATTGTGCACTCTGATATATATTATAAATGTGATTTATCTTCGTGTAGTAATTGTATTCGGAATGTGAATGTGAGACCAGGTTTTTAAATGACGTCGAAATGTATTTGTAGAAACCCCGTTTGGTAGATGGGTTTATAAATATTTTTTTTTCTTATTGGTTTCTATTTCACTTTAATCGCGTAGTCCGAATATTAATTACGGTAGGGGGTTACAATTGATGGATGTTGTATGCAGATATCTGTCTTTGTTTTGAAACCAGCTGCTAATGGATGGTTTGTGAATCTTGTACTCCTTTTGTTTATGTGCTGGCTATTGACGGTCAGTGAATGATTCTTTTTTATTTTTACATTTGCATGGGATAGCTGCTTTGATAATATGGCATAAATATTGTTGAAATCGAAGTGACTATTGATGGCCATTGATTCTTCTTTTGATATTATGTCTTCTGAGTTTCCTAGCTATTGATGGCTAGCGATGACATGTGTACAAGTTTAAGTTAGGCTAGTAAGGGCCTAACTTTTTGTTAGTTATTAATTTGTGTAAATGTTGCGGATATGTTCATGTACAGTTGGTAGCTCTTTTGTTTCCCATCCTTTCAGCATGGGTCAAAAAATTGGACCAAACACTAAACTGGTCAAGGTAGTAGTTTAAGGGTCAGTGTGTCAAAGTGAGGTCAAATCGAGGTCAGGCAATACTTAAAATAATATGATTTAATTAAAATGGATTAAAATATTCATATTTGCCAATAAAAAAACTCATTTGAATTAAATATATTAATTATTAATAAATGAAGTTTTAAAAAAATTATTAGATAAATTGATAAATCATATATATATATATATAGACACATTCCTCTTCATGGTTCTTGGGTTGAAGACGTTGAGACTCAGCTCCAATCAAGAAGCACCGGTTGTCCGATAGTTTTTGTCCTCATTCGGCTTGTCATCTCTACACTCTCATCTATGTCAGGTTTGGGTAGCGAGAATTTAGTTATCTTCTTTTGTCTCCATATCATCTATACCCAGCAAAATATTCACCTTCCAACCCCTGTTTCATTTGCTTTCTACATTTATTGCTTCACTTTGATTTACCATTGTATCACAGGTTGGACAACTGTTCTTTCCTATAGTGAAGCCACAACTATGGAGATTGACCCCCCAATCATTGAAGTTTAGCTTATAAAGGATATCTTGACTTCCATTTAACTTGTGATGTAAATTTTGAGTTGTACTATGCAAAATGACTGTTCATGTTGGGTTGTCCAACTCTCACAATCTTTTTTTCGATGACTTTGAACACTCGTACTCTTGGATGACTGTAATACTTACTGGCCTCTCAATCTTACTTGCTTCGATGCTCCCTCAAAGGAAGGATCCTATTTTATCTTATTTCTGTCTCACCTTGGTAGACATAAAAAAAAATCTGTAAAAGATAGAAAAAAACTTACTATTACTTGAAAGAAGCAAGAAATAAGAATTTGCACTTCTATAATAAGGCAAAAATAAATGTTTATCGGCTATACGTACTTCAATTCAAATAAAAGATAAAAAATATTATCCAAAATGTGTTGAAAGATTTGGATAAACACTATATTTCTTTTTTGTCACATTGATTTTAACTAGAGAGAAATTCACATGGTTTGGCTCTGAATGGATATCAAACATCATCATTCGTTATAAATAGACATTTATTTATCTACTTTTCTTTATGTAAGTTTATCCATCCCAATTGTTTTGCTTGGAAACTTTATACCTCAATGGAAGTTGATGTATTGAAAAATTACTACTAGGGCACGAACCTATGATTCAAATCATTAGTTATATTTTCATGTATACTTTTTTTTTATATTGCATAGCCATGTGTATGGTTTTCATAATATTTTTTTTGCTTATCCTATAGTAGCATTTGGTTTTCTTTCTTTCTTTTTTGCCAGGAATTTGATTTTCATTCTTTGTTTATTTTTTTGTTCAATATGCTTTTCATATTTGGCAGCCTATAAAATTGCCTATGTTACGCCCACTAATAAATTGGGAACTGTACAATATGGGAAATTCAAGGTTTTTGTTTTATTCATTGGGAGAAGAACAATATCGTCTGGTGGTAGAAAACATTTCTTTTATGTGTATGCTTTGTTTCTATTCTTCATTAGGACAACTTGATTTGAAATGCCCCTTTTCAATTGACTGCATACAAACTTTCACTTAAATGGAAATTAGCAGCATGCTTTTTCATTTGCAGACCCTGCCACTTTGTTTTTTATCATTGATATTTGTTATGTTTACCAATATTTAATCATGGACGTCATTCAACCTTCTGCATCTGCCATACTTTTACCCCTTCCCCTTTCTTTTTTCTGCCTCTATGAATCACTTTGCATGGAAATAGTAACTGTTTTTGCGCCCTCTATTATTGCTTTTGCTATTTTACTCATAAACAGCTTCATAATCTGCTAAAAAATGGCAGGCTACTAAGGCTATGTCACTTCACACATAAACAGGTTCATAATCTACTTAAGAATCACAAGCTACTAAGGCTATGTCACTTCACACATAAATAGGTTCATAATCTGCTTAAGAATCGCAGGCTCCAAAGCTTATGTCTACAATAAGCATACCAACATTATCCAACCATGGACTACTACTGCCTCACATGTCCTTTGCATGTTCATTTGAGCTGATACATACAGGTCGACCTCCAGCGTCCAGCATGCAGCTCCAAATACTCTTTTCATGATGCTTCTCACCTCCTCGGTCATTTTCTGAGTTTTCGTTGACCGTGTACATCAATATTTTAGGTAGTTTCCTTCTTTATGGGAGCACGAACCTGTACACCATTAAGATGTAGAACCTGCCATCCTTGCTTTACTCCCCTCTAACATTACTGATTATTGTTTTATTAAAGCAACATAGGCATAGCCCTATCCTACGGACCTGCACACCATTAAGATGTAGAAATTACATGGACATTGATGTTTGAACAATGAAGCTCGTTTTTTTTCCTTTTTAATGAAATTCTGAGTTGTAAATTTTTTCAGTTTAAGCTACCCAAGATTATTTTGTTAAGTATAAGTTGCACGGGCAGCACAAGCTCGTTAAGGTAAATAAGAACTAGGGTAGTTTTTTGTTTTCTATTTAATATTAGGGTTTTATATTGTGGCTGGCACATTAGAAAAGGCCAAAGGGGAGAAAAGAAGAATGGACGTGATGGCAAATATAGGTTGCGGCTGAAGTTTAAAAAAAGACAAAGGAAAAAACGAAAAAGAAGTAGAGTAGTAGAAGGCGAGTGTGGAGCAGATGAAAAAGGAGCATGCCATCTCTATTGTCTTCTGAAAACTATCTCCTTTTCATCACAAGTGATCGCCTATACTAATCTCTTTCTTTTAAGCCATTGTCTCTCAATCTTCTTCAACTTCTCTAGGTTTCAAATGCTTTCACCGTCACTTTCGGTTCCTCAATCTCGCTCTCTCTCCAAGTACAAAAAAACCAAACCGGGCACTGAATGGGATAAGGAAAGGGTTTAAGGGTCAATGGGTCAAACCGGGGACAATCCAAAGTTAGATTAGCTATATGTAAAATAATATAATTTAATAAATTATATTTCCTTTTATCAGCCATTTTGCGTCTCTTATAATTAATCCATTATTTAACTTTTATCACATCGTCTATTTTGAATCCCTTTGATTAGGCACCAAATTAGGGAGAATATCTATACATTTATGTCATGATTAATTGTAATCATCACAGATTGCCCCTAACTTAATTAGAGCATACGATCTAGAGAATAAGTCAAACAATAAATATTAATTGATTAAATCCTGAATGTTTATAATTTATTTTTTTTCATTTAATATTTTAATATATGTGATTATTAAATAATGTTTTATGTCAAAATTTTTTTTAGAGTTTAATTAAATATTAATGAGAGAAAAAATTGGGCTTAGATGAATTTAATTTTTATTTTATTTCCTCTTGAGTAGATTTGTTTAAATAAAAATTAGGGAATTAAAAGGACAGTTTTGTTACTATTTTTTATTTTAACTAATAAGGGCCCGAGCCCATGATCTTACGATCCTTCCATCATATTGGCATTCGCCTCTCCTCAGCCGTCCTTCTGTTTTTTTTTTTTATTACAAGCTGGATACCAAACTACTTTAAACAACTCATAACTCAGAAAAACCTGTTACAGACAGCCTACATTCTTTCATCATTATCCACCTATTGGGTCACAGGTGGAAGATGATCAAAGATACAGAAATTCCCTACAATCCCATGAGCATATTTGGCTAATGTATCCGCAAGGGACAACTCCTCCCGTGGAACATTAACAAAACAAACCTGCCAATCTCTAGACATCAGATTCTTGATCTCATCAACCACATCTCTAAAGGGATAATCATACTCACATCCCCTAATTGCCAGGTTAATAGCTTCAATGCAATCAGAGAAAAGGCAAACCTTTCGGATTCCCCTCCACCAACATAAATATAGGCCATGAATCATACCTATTAGTTCAGCAATAGCCGGTGGAACAGTAATTAGTTTGCAAGAGAAACCACAAACCCATTGCTTATTAGGATCCGTTACCACTCCACCACATCCACTCCTACCATCCCTCAACACAGATCCATCTATCTCCAAGGAGAAGAAATCTTGATTGACATTCTGCCTATTTTGTTGAGGAGGCTGTCCCATGGTAACGAAAGCTCCCATGGAAACTAGGTCTTGGTCGGCACATGCTCTGAAGAAAGAAGAGGCTACATTAACCTCCTCATCCTGACCTGAGTTTCCAAAGAGCTTTTGACATCTTGTTACCCAAATATCCCAGTACACATATCCAAAAAGCGTCGGCCAATTAACCTTCTTTGTAAAACCCTTGCCCACCTCTTGAGTCAAGTTCCATTTAATCCATTCTGTACCCTCTAAATGAACAAAAGTACTCCATTGATCCTGTGCCACCACCGCTTTCCATCTGTCATTTGCATTCGAACAATCTCGAAGAAGATGCATGGAATCTTCCACCAGGTTGCATGAGAACGGACATAACTCTGAGTCTTGAACACCTCTGCTTACTCGTAGTTGAGCCGTATGGGCCCTTCCATGTGAGACTAGCCACATGAAAGACTTGATCTTCTCTGGAACAGACTATCTCCATAGAAGTTTCCATACATTCTCCTCATTTCCATATGTACCTACAGAAAGAGAAAAATATGCAGATTTAACAGAAAAACGACCATCCGAGGATGGCTTCAAAAAAAATATATCCTCTCCTCTCTCCTTACAGGGTGGGTGAGCACAGGTTATTCGGTCAATAATCTCTGGTGAAAACCATCTCTGGAGTTTCCGTCTATCCCATTCTCCTATACTCAGGGCATAATCCGCAACCCTTTCATTTCGATTGATGAATCCCTCCAAGCTCGGAACAAGATCAACCAGGGGTATATTAAGAATCGACCAATTTTCAAACCAGAAGGAGGTGTTTCTACCATTACCAATCCTCTTCCCCAAACCTTTTTTAAACTGATCTCAAACTGCACAAATTCCCCTCCACATACTGGAAGCGTTTCTCTTTCTCCCCACATCCGGTACCTCTCTATCTTCACAACGATATTTAGATCTCAGGACTTTGACCCATAATGCATTAGGGTTATTTATCTCAGTCGTCCTTCTTCTTTACAAATCTGAACCAGCTCCATCGACATATCCCTCCAAATTTATATGTCTCCAACTAAATTAGAGCTTAGCACACTTTTTTGATATTAGTATGACTTATTAAGATATTGAAGAAGGGAGTTCGTCATTTTTTCTAGGCTTGTTTGGTCTGAGGGGAGGGGAAGGGAGGGAAAGTGAGCGGAGGAAAAATTTTTTTAAGTTGAATTTAAAAAAATTAGAGAAGTGGGGTTAAAAATTTTTAATTAATTTTTCTTACTCTTTTATCTTATATATTCTCTTTATTAAAATTTTATTACCCCACTTCTTCTATATTTTAAAATTCAACTCATAAAAATTTTCCCTCCCCTCCCTTCCCTTCCAAATCCCTCACACCAAACAGATTAGAGTCTGTGCTCCCATTTTTTTTCTTTTTCTTCCTTTCTTCCTTTCAGCATCCCACTGCACTGATTTTTTTTCTTATAAAAGATAACCCAGGTAACCCAGAAAACCCAACAGTTCCCCTTGGTTAGGACCGATTTTCACTGGTTTAGCACATGTTATTTCGGGTTAGTATTTTCCCGATTCAAGCACTAGACCGGACCGAACAAGTGGCCAGTTCACCATTTTTCAGTCTGAAATAGCCAGTTCAGTCTGGCTTTTTTACATTGTTTCTCTCACTGTCACATCAGGTTGATGGAATATTTTTCAGGTAATCGTAGGATGTGTCTTTAATTTCTTCCCTAATCATACTTCCCCCTTTCTTCTTTTTCTCTCTGCCATCATCGTCCCTGAAACTTCTTTCCCTATTTTATTTGTGGGCTAAATGTTGGATGAGAAAAGAAGGGAAAAAGTAACCCAGCGAGCTGTCCAACCCAACGGGTTTCCCGGGTTATGGCCAGTTTACAATGGTTAAGGTGGTTTGCACAACCACAAAACTCCTAGTTCAGGCACCAAATTAGACTAGACATGTTGCCGGTCCGGTTCACCGACTTTGGCTTGAATCGGCTGGTCTATTCTAATTTTTTGTACACCGCCTTTTAGTTGACAACTTCGGGGGTGAGAGTGCTGAAGTTTTTCAAAATTTAGAAATTTTGAAAGAAAATGACTGCACAATATGGAAATTTTAAATGGGTTTTGAAAGAAAATAGTTGGAATATTTGAGATTTTTCATGCTTACATGTTTGTTTGAGAAAAATGTTGAATATGAGCTGAAATTCTAGGTTATTTGTCAAAGTTGCTTGGATAATCTAATGATATAAATTACGATTTTGATTAATGTGCATTGATGGATATATTATAGTGATAAATCATGTTACTCAGCATGTTTTTTAAGCAAATTGAGCACTATCAAATTTAACTTTATTTTGGATGTTATTCTTGTTAAAGAGCTATGTGGCAAATTAAGTTATCTACCTCTGGCAAAAAAAAAAAAAAGTTATATGCCTTTGTTTCAAACTTATAATTTCAAAATGATCTTTATAATTCTTCAAAATATTTGATTTATTTCATATGAATTAGAAAAATGACTAGAGTAGTTCTTAAAATGTGATTAAGCCTTTCAAGCTTTCCCAAATGATTTTATTTTCTTTTGAACACTTATTTTGAGCCTAATAGAAATAACCAATTAAGGATTCATTTTGAAAAACGTATGATCTACCTACCTTAGCCAATATGAAAAACCATGATTTCCTTGTTTTGAGATAGATGATAATTGATTGGGTTGTGGAATATGGCGATGTGTAAAATTCAAATGATTGAAAAATGGAGTGTAGAAAGAAAAGGAGCTTACAATGTATAGAAATCAAGCCAATATATTTAAAAAATGTGTATATAGAAAAATGAAAAAAAATTATAAGTTTATAAAGAAGGCTTGATATGAAAAATATCAATTTGGTTTAAGTTTGGGGGAATAGTTTAATGAGAAAAGGAAGAAAACCCTTGAGTAGTTATCATCTATCTTAATATATTTGTTTATCATCCTTTACATTTTCTTTTGAAAACCTTAACCCTTGACCCTATTACAAGTTGAAAAAATCCCTTTGGTTTTTAAGTTAAGTGGAGTGAATTAGAAGAAAAGAGAAGGGAATTAGAGGATGATGAAATTATTTGTTTGAATGCTAGTATATAATTTGAAAATTTTCTTTTAAATTTGGCAAGTGCAAAAGGAATGTATGTTAACTCCAATTACACACTAACACTTAGAAATTTTTGAAAAGTATGATTTAAGTTTATGAAACACTCAGCTCTACATATTTTCTTGGTTTCTTGTTTGATATAATTTCTTGAGAAGCTGATGAGGATAAATTCATTCGTGCATAAATGACAAGTAATCAATTAATTTAGTAAGAGTAAAAGTCTTTGCTTGATTACAAGCAAATGTAGTTTAGGGTATGTTAACTCTTAGAAATTGATAATATTCTGGTACATTTGTTTCTCTTTTTAGCTACATTTTTATTCTAATTGTGCAAAGAAAAAGTTTAAAGAAGAAAATATACAAATCAAGGTATCAAGCCAAAGTTAAAGAAATCCTTGTCTATAATCATATGATTTGTGCTTCATCAAAAGAAATCAAGACCTTATAAATTTTGTCTCTCTTGTAGGAGGATGTAGAGACAGTACTGGAGCTAGGAAATGGCTATTGAAGTTAAGGACAAGGTAGAGAATTAGCCAAATTGTAAAGAGAGCAACTGTGTTATTCACCTCCACATCGGTGACTAATACAGTCACCAAAGCAAGTGAAGCGATAATGAAGGACTTGCTCTCTGTGGCACTCACCTCAGTAGCTAACATGGTTGTTGAGGCAAATGAAGAAGCTTAAGGAAACCAGAGTTTCTGTGGCACTTGCCTTCACAACTAACATGGTCACCAAGGCAAATAAGGAAAATCAATGTTTTTGTGGCATTCGCCTTAACATCTAACATCGTCACTAAGGCAAATTCAGCAAAAGTACAACTTTATGTTTGGAAAATGGACGCATTAGAAGATGATAAAACTAGAAAAAAGTGCCACAAGAGCTCATTTTACACTTTGGGAATCTGAGGTAAGGTAAAACGCCTTGGAGAGGAGCTCTTGGAGAGTTGTAGAGCTTGGGTGGTGGTTTCAAAAGAGATTTTGTGACTTCTACCTTGTTTTCATTGCTTTTCTTCTCTTTTCTCTTTAGATATGATGTATTCAATTGTCAATTAAGCTTAGTTTCTCTGTACATTTGGACATGAATAGCTAAACATTTCTCTTTTAGGATTACTTTGAACCTGTATATATATGAATTGAAACTATGTTAATATTCTCTTTTAGCATTTAATGAAGTGTTTTGTGCTGATTTTATTCTATGCTTAATGTCTCTAAATGCTTGATCACCAATTGGTTGTCTTTGTTAAATGAGATGATGCTTGAGACATATTATCTTGTTTAAAGAAGTTAGATCAAAACATACTAGCTTTGAAATTCTTTTTCGAACGGATAGTTTGTTAATAGGAGGTTTATTTATTAACCTAGTAATGTTATAATAAGATTAAGTTTTAATGACTATTTTCACTAACTTGTTGCAAGAGATTAAATGGGTTTTTGGAAAATAGATTTTGGTTTTGACTTGAGAGAAATTTTCTAATAATTGTGAATCTTAGACAAACACTTGAACTTTCATAAGAGTTAATTGAGAGGAAATTAATTGGTTTTATGAAGTATACAGGGGAGAAGTGATCATAGAGCCTCAACTTCTTGAAGTCAGAAATAAACTTTACCTGGATTATTTCAATTTAGATTGTTTTGAATTAAAATTGTTTTCACAAATTGAAATACTCAAAATGACTTTGTCCAACCTAATTAAGAGCATAACTACATTAATGAGCCCACATTTGCCATAGTCTTCTTAGAACAATAAATTTTTATACTACTTGTGACCTGTATACTTGCAGTAGAAAAACAACAAACATGGTGTTAGGTTATATTTGATAGTGCTGATATTTTTGCCCCCATTTTATGGGTAGTTTTGCACCGCCAAAAAGTATATAGTGTTGGATGCACTTTTAGTACAAGCGCATGGGTATTTTTAGAGCTTAAGCTCATAATATATCTTATATTATTTTATTTTATCAGGGTCCTAAACAAAGCTTTGAGATAGAGAGAGATTCAAACGCACTCTTTGGGAACCCACACCATTACTGAGAAATAGACCCATCGTCTTATACCATAGTTTTCTCATACCTAATTGCTCTGTAGCCTTAACAGTTTCTACCTCTTCTAACAACATTGAATCCTTATCATACCTCTTGATGAGTTGAGAGGTGAAGGAGAGAAAAAGAGGAAGTGCAAAAAAGAGGAAGAGGGCAGTGATAATGGGTAGATAATGATGAGCAGAGGCTGACTAGAAAAGGAATACCAATGTAACCCCCTTCCCATCTTAGGCCGAGATTAAGTTCTTAAACACATAATTAAGTTGAAATTTGAGACCATATTCCAAATTGGGACTTTAGGTAATTTTTTGCCCAAAATCGGATTTGCAAAAAAAATTTCAAAACTTATTCATAATGGTCTCATATTCACAATACAAAACAATAATGGCCTGTACAGGTGGATTCCATTTACAAATATCAGAGTGCAAAGTAAATTCCCGACTCACTCAGGTTCCATTCATTAATAAGGGTTTTACAAGGCACACAGCCCATAATTCATATCCTTTACTCGGGGATTACACAAAACCATATCACAAATCCCAATATATACATATACTTCCCCCAAAATATCCAATAATATACAATGATAACTAATAACCAAAAAGGAACTCCTAGCATGGAGCTCTACCTGCTCTTCGTCACCCATTTACCTTTTGATCCTTTAGCCCTGTCTAAAATGTTTAATTTTGGGAGAGTGAGATTCTAAGGAATCCCCGTAGTGTCAAATCAATCATAGTATGTACAACAATAAGGCATGAAATCAAATTATCATCCACATAAAGCAACTATAACGGCAGTCACAACGGCAATGGTTAGTATGACACATGTCATCCCTTACGATTGGTCACGCTGAATTGCTCATGCAACAATTCATACAATATATTTCACCATAGCTGGGATTCATATAAAGCATTTCATAACGCATGCCATGTAACCCCCTCACAGTAATCACACCCGGATTTCAAAATTTAAATGAAATAGAGACCAATAAAATGAAATCAACAATTTATAATCCCTCAACTCAGGATGAGGTATTTCAAAATCAATTCAAAACGTAATAATTCCGGGTCTCACATTCACTTGTGGATATAACGACTTAAGAAATCAAATCACATAAGAAATATCAGAGTGCGGAAACTAAAATCCCGGCAAACCCCGGGTTACTCTATATATCGAATGGGTTTACTATTTTCCAAATGGGGATTACAAATCAAAAATTCACTATGAACAATTTATATACAGTAATCCCAAATCTACAATAGATAACCAACAATCCCAAAATCCTGAATGTCCCTAAGAGATCCTAACCACTCCGGGTTGGTCGCTTCTCCTTCGAGCCACTTGCCTTGTCTGAAAAGGTTAGTCATTTGGAAAGAGTGAGATTCTAAAGAATCCCAGTAGCAACAAGTCACTCATACAATATATAAACATAAAGCATGTGTGTTCAACATGTTCAGCAGCTTCACAATGATCTCTGGCTCGCGCCACATACGACAGCACTCACGGCTGTAATCACATTGCACTACGCCCACTTTCGCGGTGAACACTATGCTAGCTTTCGCTGTAATCACTATGCACAATGCCCGCTTTCGCGGTGAACACTATGTAGCAGCAACACAAAGCACAAAGCACCACAAAGCATCTCAAAGCACAATGTATTACTAAACTCCACAAGGTATCTCAATGCACAAGGTATCACAAAGAAGTAGCAGCAGCATCCACACAATGAATGACAGACAAATATACCATACATTTACACAAAGTATAAGAGAGGAGTCGCTACCTGAATCTTTCCTAACAATCTTTGGCACAGTGGGCTCACGCGTTCGGCAGATATCAAATCATATACCAAATTAGGGAAAATTGATCAATCTCTCTTCCAATTACTTATTTCCATAATACACTAAGTTAGTTATCATTTAGGACTCTTAAGAGGCCACAAATGCCTCTCATAAAAGCCCTAAAAGGTTGGGAAACAATAGGTTGAAGGTCACTTTTCGAAAACACAAAGTGCTGGAACACAGGGGTTGGCCTTGCCAGCCCTTCCTTGGGCCGTGGCCAAAATATGGTTAGAAGGCCACTGGCCGAGGCCAGCCACCCATGGTCCACGGCCAGAATCAGGGCAGAAAGGTTTGGGCCGCGGCCAGCCACTCATGGGCCGCGGACAAGCAATTTCCTGATTCTTGGCTGAACTTCGAAAAACCATAACTAATTGTAGAAAAATCGAAACGGAGTGATTCCAAAGCCAAATGAAAGGTATTTAAGCCCTCTTCCTAGGAAAAATATGGCTCAAAACTGGAAATCACTACACAAATACAGAATTACCCAAAACTCAACACTACTCCAAAACAGAGTTCTGTTTCCATCCCAAACTTTGGACAATCATATCTCCTAGAATACTAAACGAAATAACACAAAATATATGTTCATTTTGAAGCTTAGGATGTGAAATTTAAGACTGGAAAGTTTCATAATTTTCCAACACCATTTGGTTATTCAAAACGTTCATGCAAACTGATTGCCCAGAACAGAGCTCACACAAGACATATTTCCAACTTTCTACCAAAGTGTTCAATGACTCTAAAATCAATAACCAAGCTTATTCCCATACAATTTTCCATAAGGAACACAATGGCAACCTCTAAAACATCCCAAAACCAATCTAACCACAATCAAACACTATGGTCTCTATGATTCACACAATGTCCAAATTCCAATCAACACAATTCCAAACTTCAAAACTATCTCCAATACTCAAATATCATCACAATGAACCATTTCCAACATCAAACACAATGAAACTCATATATTCAAAAATGGACATAAGCTAGGGCAATTTTCCAGATTTTCATAAACTTATCCAAAAATCATAAATAATATATCAAAATGCTCAAAATGCCTACCTCTTCACTTTGCCAAATTCAGAATCTTGATTCTCACACTTTCATATTTCTCCAACTCACAAATCAACACCTTTCAAGATTCTACAACCACCACAATGTAGCTCTCAATGAGATACACAACTTTAGAGAAGAGGTTTTGAGCAAAAGAGGAGCATTACTTACTCAAAAATCAAGGCTTTTTCTTCTCTATCCAAGCTTGCTTCAGTGAAAAATAGAGGAAGAAAGAGAGAGAAAATGAGTGAGAGAGATGATGAGATGAAATGATGATGAAGAAGCTTTTCTTTCCTTGCCTATTCCTCTTGGCCGAATAGGAGAGAGAGAATGAGGGAAAAAGAGAAATTTTGTCCTCTAGTGGCTCATCCAACAATCTCCACAATGCCACATGTCACCATCTCCTCCCTTCTACTATGAGCTCACATAGACACAATACATAGGATTCCGACCCATCAATAATGAATCTCAACCCTTGAACTCAAATACCACACACATTTACACCAAATTCACATCATATTTCTCTCAAAATATTTAATTACACAAATTATAATCAATCTCAATGCCATCAGCCCTTAATCACAAATTGGGATATTACATGCCACACTGGCAAGATACACACAGCCCATGGCTGGATTCATAAACGCCGCCCCACGGGTCAGATTCACAAAGATCCATGTCTATTACGACGGCAGTTCAACGACCGAACTAGAGATGACCACTGTCACTCCCTAAACGGCTCACGTTGAAGTGCTCACGTCGTAATGGACAATGGCACATGCAGTTCATAGTTCAATGATAATTTATGCATACCAAAACATCATACACAACATGAGAGAAGAGTCACTACCTTGATCCTTCTGGGCGTTCCTTAGTACTGGTCTCTCCCCCGTCAAGCAAATATTGTATCCTAGAATCATAATAAGTGACGAAGTGTCAATTCTCTATTCCAATTCTCAATGACTTCTTAACACTTAATTTGGTTATCATTATTGCTCTTTTAGTACACAAGAACACCTCTAACAGAAGCCCTAAGGGGTTAGAAGACTATCCCCAAAGATCCCCTTTTTGAAGCTCCAAACTGACATTTTTCACTACACACTCGAGTGAAGATGACCTCACTCGAGTGAGATTGTACGGACACTCGAGTGAAGAAGGCCTTACTCAAGTGATGGTATGGTCTGCACTCAGGTACTAAAGAGTGAAGGATAGCGAGTGAACACCCGAGAGCACAAGGAATTTTCAAAGACTACAACACTCGAGCATACTGGACCTCACCCAAGTGAAGGCCAAATACCTCACTCGAGCACCTGAGAGTGAAGTCCAGAAGTGAGAACCTGAGAGCACAAGAGTTTGCCATGAAAAGGAGCACTCGAGCACAGGACATTGCACTCGAGTGATAGATCAATACTCGCAAGTGAAACTATAGACTCTTGAATTTTCCAGAAAACACAACAGAAAAACTGAAGAGAAGACAAAATATACGCGCAGCACTCGAGTAATACTCAACTTCACCCTAGTGATCTTCATCCCACACTCGAGTGAATCCCAAATCACTTGAGTGATTCTATCAAAACCAGAAAATGCAGCAAAACAAAGGCATTTTCCCAACACTTGCCCAATTGATCCCAATAGACATAAAACTTTATCTAAGCCACTCCCATAGAAAAACACCCAATAAACTCAATAGGATCATCAGAATCATCAAAATCCTACTCCATTATCATGCTTTGGGTTTTGGGCAACAAATTCAACAAAATACCAATCTCATCCAAACATCACATTTCAATCACCAATCAATCTATCTATCCTAAACTCATTCCAAGATACCATTCTCATGTCAAAAACATACCAAATGGACAGTGGCACTCATTTTCAAATTCAAGCCAAAATTTTAGAAATTACAAACTACTTCAAATGGCATGAAACTTGGATAGATAGATTGGTTTCACATACCTCTTCAACTTCTCCAAAAACACTCTTTGATTCTCTAACAACCAGATTTTTATGTGATCACAAACCACAACTAATGGACAAGCTACAACCATCAAAATGAAGCTTATCACTCGTAGAACAACTTTAATGAATGGTGTTTGAGCAATGGAGGACATTTACTTACCTAAAACACCAGCTTTCTCTTTCTCTTTCTTGTTAACTTGGTCGTCGGAAATGGAGGAAGAGAAGAGAGAGATGGAGTGTAAGAGATGAATGAGAAATGATGATGATGGTACTCCCTCCATGTCCAACCGACCAAGAGAGGAGAGGGGGAGAGAGAAATATTATAAAACTCAATTTGACTTTTCTCACTCTTCCTTCACACCAACTCTTGCCATATGTCACACTACCATTGGCTCTCATAAAGGTAAACACCTAATAAACCACTTAATCCCTCCATTAGCCATTTTAATTTCACACATCATTTTCTCTTGGTTAGTAATTAATTCCCCCATTAATTACCAATTTATGGCCAATATTCCCATTTTCCAAATTTCCAACAATTATGACATATTCATTAAAATAGCCATAAAACACATAATAATTCCCATTTAAATTCATGATTATCCACAATAATCATCATTAGCCCTTAATTAAAAATTGGGATATTACAACCAACATGGACCCCACTACAAATAACGTAATAAACATTAATGAGAGTTACCGATGATGACATTATTGCCGCATTTTTTAATCTTGCATTTTTACACCAAGATTTTGGTTATAGTGCCAATAGCACTTTTTAAAACAAATAAAGGGTAATTTTACACATTTACACTTAATAAAATGAAAAAAAATTATAAGTATGAAATAAAAAATTGAACGAAAGTATATGTACTTTTAAAATGGTTTTCTCTATATGAAACAAATAAATTGCATTTGATAATAAACTCATTGTTTAATTACCAACTTGGTTAGGGTTTTTTTTTTAAAACAATCTTACTTTCATGTAATTATTAGTGCTTGTTTTAGATAGTTTAATTTTAGCTTATAAGTACTTTTAAATCATAATATACGGTATACGAGGTAAGTATGTGAGAGAAATTTTTTTTTCGACTTATGTGAAAAGCACTTATAAATAAAAAATAAACTATCCCAAATATAGGCTAAAATCTATAAGTCAAAACTTGTTTGGATTGGTGATTGCATAAATACTCTTTTAAAAGTCAAAACTTGTTTGGATTGACGATTATATTACATAGTTCTTTTTTATTAATTATAAGAAAACAAGAAATTTAATATTATAAACAACTGGAAAAATTGAAGTTAGAAAATGGGATGCCAAAATACATAATTTCACAAAATAATATTACATAACTAATTGGATCACATGTCCCGTATAACTTGATCTCTAATCATGTCACGAATTTGATTCATATGGGTTGAAGATGTCCTAGCATCATTAGTCAAGGAAGCCGCATCGTCTACAGTATTATTATCTTCATGAGCTACATTGGCAGTTTCTATTGCACCGAAATTAACATCACTCTGAAAATTTCTCCTAATAAAGTTATGTATGGCCATTGTTACGCAAACTAAGCGGACTTGCATTTCGTAGCTGTATTTGCGCATTTTTTGCAATAATTCAAATTTATTCTTCCACACTCCAAAAGTCCTTTCAATAGTTGAGCTTAAACTAGAATGATAGAAATTGAATGATCCAGCACTATTTGTGACATAACTCTATATGACACAAGAACAAAGGGATTTGTGATACAATTTTTGAATGCTTCAGTACTATTTTCTTAACAAAGATAACATCTTTTCTAGTACCATTGCAAGAAGTTAAACCAAGGATTACCAAGCTTTTATTTTCTTGCCTATATCTAAAACCTACTGCAACAAGAATTTCCAGGCATTCAAATTAGTTATTAGATCTCAGTAGAAACTTGAAAGTAATCTAAAGTCTCAGTCATTCGGCATTCATGATACAAAGGTATTTTCATGCATATGAGCTCTATTTTGATTTTATTCAAATACTTGTTCAGGATGGCCAAAATTGTTGAAAAAACTTAACAAAACTTGCACTACAACTCCAGATATTCTACTTCCTAGCAATTCCAACGTAACATTAACAAAGAAACAGAGGAATCAGATGAAGTAAGCAATCAATGGCATGACCACACACACCCACCTGTGACCGGAGGAGACACCGACCTAGGACCAGAAACCACAAATCCGCTTGTGTCTTTATATCAGAGCAAGTTTTGAAGCTTACCTTACAAATGCCCGCGGAAGCCGAGAGCAAATCGTCGAGCAAAGGCATCGACGTACATCTGGACGAGAAAGAGCACAAAACACCAACTACACACTTCAAAATTGCCAACAATGAATATATCCGCCATCGTAAGTGATAAAAGCTATTGCCGGACTTTGCGAGATACCATCGGACTTCACCTCCAGCAACGGTCAGTCGTAGATCACATTCATGAGCTACACCAATACAGCCCACTACTGGCTACAGCACAGCACACACTAAACACGCCTTTAGCCTGACGAACACCACCTCTCCACTACTTTCCAATGGCCGACCAAGAGAGGGAGGAAGCAAAGAGTTTTAAGGTATCTGGGTGGGAGAGGGCCGACAGATATGAAAGAGAAGAGAGGAGAGAGAAAAAATAATTGTTGGTCAGACAACATTTATTGCATTTTAACTATCAAAAATCAAAATTCATTAAGCTATAAGTTGGTTGCTCTGCCTTATTGAAAAAGCCATTAAATTCAGCCAACTAACTATTCAATTTAAGCTCAGCCAAACACTCATTTATTTGATTCATGTGGCATCCTTAAAGTAGGTACTACTGTTGTTTTGGTTAATTCTTTGCAGGCTAATTCTCTTGGTGGTTGTCCTCATTCCTATTATCTTTGGATTTGGGATACTCTTCTACTTGGGCCTCAACTGTTGAAGAGCAAAATACTGAACTTCCTTTTGATTTTTCTATCTAGCTATAAGCCACCATGATTACACGGTAGTCTCTTTCCTTACCTTATTCCTTGTTTTATTTGATTATATATGCTATTGAACAAGTGTGGGGGAGGGACTTACCTGTAGTAAAAGGTAGTTTGTTTGTTTGCTTTTCCAATTGAATAAAATCCATTTTGAATCGTGCTCTTGTGCTTTGCCTTATCCACCACTACCCTTTTCTCCATATCCTCATGCCTAATTTCTAAGAACTAATTTCAGTTATGTCTTGTCTTTCTCTCTTCTTGTGACGATGATGTGTTGTGCTTCAATCTTGAATTGGACTTCACAACATTCACTTCACCCAAGAGATAAGTGTGCTAGGCTTTTTGTTTTTGTGCATTACATTGAGGGCAATGTAAGGATTGAGTATGGGGGAGTGTGTTTATTCTCATGATGGATTTCACTGTGATATCATATGCCTCTGTCTCATACTTGTGTCTTCTGTTGTTTTTGGTCCAATTCACTGAGATTTTTGAAGCCTTTAGTCATGATCAAGTATCTCAATTACTCTTAGTTGGGTTCATGGTTGAAACTTGCTTTGAATTAGTGAATTGCCACAAAATTCAAGTGTTTTAATGATACATGGTTTAATTTTGATGAGTTTGTTAGGAAACAAAAAGCCTAGTTGGAAGGTGTTTTGGGCCTAATTGTTCATTTCATTGTGTCATTTATCCACTTAGATTATTGCTCTCTAGAACTTGTTTTGTTTCTTGCTTGAGGCTACATTTTGCAATGGTATGGATAGAGATGACATTGGCATTCATTTCTAAACCTTCTAACCTAAACACAAACCAATTATTGTTCACCTTTGTTTTCCCCTTTAAACCTTTCACTTTCATTTCTATTTCATTATACAAATGCTATGTTTGCATCCTTTATCAAGTTCTTCCTAGAACTATTAAAAAAGGAAAAAAAAAAGAGAGAATTATAATATATTAGAAAAGAAAAAGAAAAAAATTGCCATGTGAATAGTCAAAAGAAAGTAAATAGAAAAGAAGAAAAAGAAGAGAAAAAGTGTGAATACAAAAAGAAAAATTCAAAGAAAGAAATAAAGTCACAATGGTAAATTATGTGAATTAAGTTAGTTCTATAATGCTAAGTGATCTAGCAAATTATTTGGTGCAAGCATAGTATTTGTTACATTTTCCATCATTTGGCCTATTCAACATTACAACCCTACAAAGTCCTTTAGATTTATTTATGATATTGTTGCAAGTAGTGGAGAGCCTAGAAATATTACAAGCATATGGTAGAGTGTGGTTAAAGTGGATGTGAGTGAAAAAATACCTTATATGAGAGAAGAGTTCAAACACTTATCCTAGTTAAGGTTTCCCATTAAGCTCATTGTAATTAAATCTTGCATTGCTTTAGCTACTTCAATTTTTGGTATGTTCACTGAATTTGAATTGGAGGATACCTTGTTATTTGGCTAAGTGTGATTCTTGAAGCTTGATCTTGCCTATCCTTTCAACTTTCATCCCTCTTTACCTAGTATTGAGTTTAATGTTTTGCTTAGGAGTGCAAAAGCTTAAGTATGGGGGAATTGATAGAGCTCAATATTTATATTTTTTTAGTAACTAATCTTGGGCTTTTGTAGGACTTAATTGAATATTTTGGGCATAATCAAGTGTTAATGTGAGATTTTATTGAAAGAATAATTTGAGAATTATATTAGTTAAATTGTTATATTTTTAATTAATATTTATTATTTCCATTATTCTTTAATTGTGAGCAAAAGATATTACCTTTGTGAATATAATTTTGTAGGTGATGATGTGGCACAACTTAAGTGGCCAAGGTCAAAGATGTTATTTTGGAGCTTAATTACCGACAAGAGTAGAACATCACAAGTGTAGAATTTATTTTCATATTTTTTCTAAGAGGAGGTTAAATAAGTAAGGGCCTTGTTTGGTGGTTGCAATTTTATGCCTAATGCTAAAACATATTCTCACCTCCTCATCCAAACATGGCCAACTTACTTATTTAACCTAGATGAATTGAAGAAAGAAAAGGATGTGGGGACCATATTTTTTGAGAGGAGCGGCGGCTGAAAAGAAATGAGAAGGGAGCATGAATTAATAATTGAAGATGGAAAGCAATTGAACCGTGAGGGAAGAAATGAAGAAAGGAGGGAGTGGATCGTTCAATAAAAAAGTCTTGACCAATTTGAAGAGAAAAAGAATTGAGAGGCATGATAAAAGAGAAAGATAGCTGGGCTCAAATGAAAGAAGTGAGCCAAAATTGTGGACCAAAAAGGGGAATTGGAGAAAGAGAGATACGACACAGAGAAAAGAGGAGTGGCGGCTGGTGTGTGGGAGGGGACGAAGACCGTGTGTGTGTGAAAGGAGAGCATCGAAATTGGGAGGAACAAAGAGAAGTTGCAGCTGAGTGTGAAAAAGGGATGAAGCATCTAATTGAAAAAGAAAGATGTGGCGCTATGAAGAGCTGCAGAATTGGTGTGAAGTGGCTGAACTATTTTTTTCTCCATGGCTATTCTCCTTTCCTCCTATCAAGCCTTATCTTCGTCCTCTTTCATGAATAGCTAAGTCTTGGTGATTTCTTTGAGTTGGGTAATGGTTTGAGCTTCTAAACTTCAATGGAATTCCTTAAGCTCTCTTTCTAGTTCATGAATATGTAGCTTGGTTAAGTATGTAATTGTGATCTAGATTGTTCTATGCCAAGTGAATAAACTTGGTGGTTGAGCTAGGAGTTGATTAATTAAGCTTTGTATGATTCAAATTAGGAGTAGGTTGAATTGTTTATTCCAACTCGGTTGAGTGGATTTAAATGATTAAACTGAATATTTTGATTTGTTGTAATCGTAATTACAAGTTAGAATTGGAAGTTGATAATTCATCTCCTTGAGTCTGAATTATTTGGTGGTATTCATTTAATTGCTTCGGTAGAATGAATTAAATGATTATTGCAAGTATGGAGCTAGTGGTAGCTTAGTTTCATCCTCTTGACTCATTATGGAATTCATATCATTAGCAAGCAAGGAAGACTAAAACCTCAACTCAAGGGAATCTCATTTCATGATTATACTAGTTTATTGAATTTATCTTGTATTAGTGTTAATTTCAATTTTGTTTGCTTCTTTGTTTTAAAAACTGAAAAATACAAAAATATTGTTTTATCTTAGATTACTTCATATTTTTAAAATCAATTTCTCCAAATGATTTCTCAAAACTTTAAGGTATTTATCACTTTACTATTTAGAAACTTGGAAATTAATCTCCTAATAAGAACAACCTAGGTTAAGCTACTACGCTACATTTTCAAACAAAGATGGTGATCAAGTCTTGCTTTTTCGATGATTTTGCCTCGTCTCATATGTAACACACTAGTCTTGTGTGATCTATGTCTGTGAAGGTGATGAAACCCTAATATTTTGGCTGTCCCTTTCTTTCGACGGAAGCTAAGGTTGCATCCTTTTTGCTGATGTTCTTGCATATCCCTTCTTCGATTTCTTCTTGTCTACCACTGGATTTGTCTTTGTCGGTGACTTCGAAGAGGCTGAGTATCACCACACTCAGTAGATCTGCCTTGCAATTTATGACTATCGGCTTCCCTGATTTGATTTATGTCTTCTGCCATTCTTTTGCATAGCAGAACCGCCTTGCAATTTGTGACTATTGGCCTCCCTGATTTGATTTGTGGCTTCTGACGTTCTTTTGTATGGCCTCCCACCTATTTCCAATCTTGCCATCCGTTTCGTCCCTTCTGGTATTTACCTTTATGTAACACCCCAAATTTCAATTAAGGGCTAATGATAATTATTGAATTAATGAATTAATGTGGAATGATTATGGGTTTTGGCGGTAATATTAATTATTATGCCATGATTAGTGGAAATTGAAAGAATGAAATTGTTGGGCAATTAGTTAGTGATTAATAGAGAAATTAATTACTAGCTAAGAGGAGAAATTAGATCTTGTGAATTTTGAAATATTCATATTCATAAGGAAATGGGCAGATAAATTCAAGAATTGAATTAAATTACAAAGGTGATAGCAAAATCATAATTTTTCCAATTTAGCCCAAGATTAATTATTTTCCAATTAATTGGAGTTAATTTCAATTAATCAAGGAAAATAAAGGAAAATGTATAAATTGAATATTCTTGGTGAAATAAATTGAGACTTGTGGAATAAAGTAAAAGCCCATATTTTTATTGGTGGATATTTAGGAGAAGGGAAATATTTACTTGGAAGATAAATATGCCAAGTGGCATCATCCAAAGCCAAGAGATTAAAATTTTAACTGCTCAAGTTGGAAGAGGATAAGATCAAAGTACAAGGTGAGGTCATAAAACTTAATTTTGGAAGTAAAGTAAATTGAGTAAAAATAGGAAGATATTTATGAAGCTAATGCTTCATCTTTCTCATTCTCATTACATGACCAAACATAGAGAGAGAGAGAGAGAGAGAGAGAGAGAGAGAGAGAGAGGCTTCAAGAAGAAGCTTAGGAAAGCTAGAGAGAAGAAGGAGCAAAATCCAAAGGTAAGTCTTGTAGATCTTGTGATTAAGCTTCCCTTTTGTCAAATATCTCCTCTTACCTTTTGATCTTCATGGAAAACATGGTGTAGCAAGAAAAATCTCAAGGTTTAGGGGAGAAAGGGAGGACGATTTTTTTGAGAAAGAAAGTGAAGCAAACCAAGGTAATCTCAAGAATATCAACTCTTGTGGTTTATGGTTGTTGCTATGGTTGTTCTTGGCTTGGTTTGGTATTGGTTGGTTGATTTTGTAAATTTGGAAAGTCCTAAACCTAAGGGGAGGTGCTGTCCAAATTTAGTCTAATCATGTTTAGAATGTGATTAAGTAGTTAAACAAGTGATTAAAGGTGATAAGAAGGTGTTTTATGAAACGAAATCATAAAACTCCATTTTCTCTAATTATTAAAGAATTTTGTCCAGATCTGTGTTGGGACTAGATTTTGGTGTTTTTGATGGCTCCATTGGATTCAGTGGGCAAAAATAGGTGGGGTTACAGTTGGGCACTTTTTCAGTAGAGGCTGAAAAAGCATAATTACAAAAACACCACTGAAATCCCTAAATAGGGGCTATCAAGGGTATTTTCGTAATTTGGCAGTGAATTTGGTGATTTTGAGCCCGGAAATGGATTCCTTGGGTGAAAATACTTTAGAATAGCCTTGTTCAAAATTTTGGGAAAACGTGCCATCGGACCGGGTATGGCGGGGCCGGATCGGGGTCCCGGGGGCATTTTGGTAAATTTTCACCATAGGCTAATATAACCATAAGAAATACTATGGAAGAGTCTAAAATGATACTTGGATAGGTTATGACCTATTTCTTGTACATTTAATAATTTAGGACCGAGTCGAAAACCGGAAGCGGCACGTTTTAAGAGGCACACTAAAGAGGTGGTCTTTGAGATAGTACTTCCCAATCCTTTTAGGCGATTGTCAGAGACTTTCATAGCTACTTAAGGGACTTTAATGATAACCAAAACTAAGTGTTTTGAAGTCATTTGAGTATTGGAATAAGTGATAACGCGTCGTCCTTAATTATGACTATAGGATTCGATATTTTCCCGGATCGTAGAAGGCCTACGCCTAATCAAGGATGGAAAGAACAAGGTAGTGACACTTTAACCTATATCATGTATATTGCATTGCTTGTTTGCATTAGTCATTGAATATAGTTACAGTGAAAGGACGTGGTGAAATCCCGGCCTTGATTACAGATACAGTAAGGGGACGTGGCGAAAGTCCGGACTAGAATACAGATAAAGTGAAGGGGCGTGGCGTAAGCCCGACCTCGTATATAGTGAAGGGAATATGGCGAAAACCCGGTCTCAAATATTGATTGCCGCATTGTGATATATGTTTACTTGCTTTGTATATATGCATCGTATGCGTAAACTTTTACTACTGGGATTCTCTAGAATCTCATTCTTTCCAAATAACATTTTTTGACAGGGCAAGTGGATCGAAGAGCAAGCAAGTGGCAATGGACGATTAGGACTACCGGCGGTAGTCTTAGATATTTTGGTTTTATACTGAACTGGTTATCATTTTGGACAAATGTATATATTGAATAGATTTATAGTATTATAGTTTTGCGTAATCCCCGGTATGGATATTGAGACGGGCAGTGATGCCTTGTATAAACTGTTGGATTAATGTTATTATTCCGGGTGAACATTGGGAATTGTGCTGATACTCTGATATTATATATGTAACAAACCGAATAGGCCTATTGATTTTATAAATGAATGAACGGAGATCTGTTTGTACAAGTGTTTTAAAAAGTTTTTATTTACTCCGGATCTCTTATCCAATTATTAAACGCGTTCAAACGCTAATCTCGGCTTGATTATCGAAGCGGGGTTACACTTTACTTCTCTTGTTATTTTTCTAGTGTACTCCTAATTTGTGATGGCCTATGAGAAAATTACTGCTGATAGTCTACCTTTCTCCCACCCTCTTCATCTTCATCCTTCAGATACTCAGGGCACATCCATCATTCCTCATGTTCTTGTTGGCACTAAGAACTATACTGTTTAGAGCCGTGCCATGAAAATTGCCTTACTTGGTAAAAATAAGTTGGCATTCATGACTGGTACATGTGTAAAGGAGTCTCAGGACACGACCTTACATGATCAATGGGAAAGGTGTAATGTTGTAGTCCTCTCATGGTTATTAAATTCAATCTCAAAAGAACTTGCCAATGGAGTCATATTTTTCCAAAGTGCTCAGAAAGTCTGGACTAACCTGAAAGAGAGATTTGATAAGAAGAATAGGGCTCATATCTTTACCTTACACAGGGAAACTGCCTCTCTCAAATAAGGCACTTCCTCTATTTCATCTTATTTTTCTAAGCTGAAGGAACTTTGTGAAGAGCAGTTTGCTCTCACTACCCTTCCTGCTTGCACATGCCCAACTTCCAAAGCTTATATCGATATGATCCAGGAGCAAAAATTACTCTAATTTTTTATGGGGCTTAATGAATCCTATCATCAAGCAAGAAGCTAAATTCTGTTGATTCATTCTCTGCTTGCTGTTAATGAGGCCTATGGGATGTTAGTACAAGATGAAGCCCAGAAGTCCATAACTGATCCTGAAAGGGCCAACCCCATAGAAGGTATTGCCACGGCAGCCAGAGGTCGTGGTCAAGGCAGAGGAAGGGGACGAGCTGATAATGGGATTGAATGTACCCACTGCAATAAGAAAGGCCACCTACGAGAAAACTGCTATCAACAAGTCGAATACCCTCATACTTTTTATGGTAACAAGGGCAAGCCAACCAGAGAATCTGCTAATGGAGGGATAGACTCCTCATGATCCAGAGGCACATACAAATGCTGGTAGCACAGTAGCACCGTCATTCACACAAGCACAATATAACAAGATCCTGGTACTACTACAGAAAGACACTAAGACAACAGTTCATGCACTTACTATAAAGGTTTGGCTACTCCTATAATCTGTTCTATTTCATTTGATAATTGGATATTAGATTCAAGGGCAACTATTCATATGGTAGGAGACTTAGGCCTTTTAGATAACTATCAATTATACAAGAGACCAATTAAATCCATAAAAGTTCCTGATGGTAGACGTGTAGCAATCACTCACATAGGAAGTGCAAATATCATAGATAATATTTAGTTAAATGATGTTTTGTATGCTCCTGACCTAAAATTTAACCTCATTTCTATAGCTAAATTTACCATGGAAAATAAATGCATAGCTACCTTTTTCCCTAATATTTGTCTCTTGCAGGACCTTTAGGGTGGGAAAATGAAGCTAATTGGTAAACTTGTTGGTGGTTTATACATCCTGAAAGTATATAAGCATTTTCATGTCGCTAATGTCAATGTAACTCAATATTTGGGCATTGATGATGTATCTTTGTCGCATAAAAGACTTGGGCATGCACCCCTTTTTATTATGTGATATCTAGATTTTGTAATTGATGATTCTGATTCTATTATTAAAGCCTGTGACAACTACATTTAGTCAAAACAGACCAAGTTTTCATTTGCACCTAGTTGCATCAAAACCCGAACATGTTTTGAATTGGTCCATCTTGATGTTTAGGGCCTCTATAGGACTCTTACACCTCAAGGTTTTCACTATTTTCTTACTATTGTCGATGATTTCTCACGAGCAACTTGGATTTTTCTTATACACCATAAAAGTGAGGTTGTAGCACATATCAAGAGTTTTGTTGCCTATGTTCTAACACATTTTCACACACAAGTCAAGCGTATTCATAGTGATAAAGGATATGAATTTTTAAATGCAGAATTAAAATTTTTTTTTTGCAAGAAAAGGGCATGATCCAAGAAATATCATGTCCTTACACTCCAAAACAAAATGGGGTGGTTAAGCGTAAACATAGAACCATTATGCAAATTACTAGAGGCTTGTTACTCCAATATGGGGTTCCTATTACATATTAGGGGGGAATGTGTGCATATGGCTTTGAAAAACCCTATGAAAGAGTATATGGAACTAAACCTGACATCTCCCACCTTAGGATATTTGGTTCCTTAGTATATGCTACCAATTTGAAAAGTATTGATAGATTTGAATCCAGGGCTACTCCATATATGTTTCTAGGTTACCTTGATAATACTAAAGGTTTTTTACTTCTTGACTTACATCATAGGACAATATTTGTTAGCAGTCATGTTAAATTTGTGGAGGATTGTTTTCCCTTCTTAGATACTCTAAGTCATGAGCAAGGGGGAGTGAACCATCACCTTAAAGAAATGTTCTAGTTTGAACCAGAACAAATGTAGGTAAGCACTGGGCAATCTAACATGCCTATCAATACAGATTCTGTCACTCAATGCAGCAACAGAGTGGATGCACCACAAGTGTCATCTCACACACAGCCAGCTAAAATTGGAGAGGATGAGAGAGATGATGTGGATGCACCACAAGTGCCATCTCACACACGGCCAGCAAGGGAGCGGAGACCTCCAATTTGGTCCGGTGACTATGTATGCTCTATTTTGTCCCCTAAAATTATGCAGGTGCAGTAAGGTAAGTGTCCTTATCCCATTCAAGATTACATTGCATACAATGACATTTCATCAGATTATTTAAGTTTTCTTTGTGCTATTGATTCTGTGACTGAACCCAATAGTTATAAGGATGCTATTAGTAATGATGAGTGGATTAAAGCAATAAGGGCAGAAATGTAAGCTCTAGAAAATAACCAAACATGGGATTTGGTCTCTTTACCTAAAGGAAAGAAAGCTATAGGGTGCAAATGGGTGTATAAATCAAATACAATTTAGATAGTAGTGTAGATAAGTATAATGCTAGGCTAGTAGCAAAAGGTTACAATCAAAGGGAAGGGATAAACTATCATGATACTTTTTTCGTAATTGTTAAGATGCTCACCATTTAAGTTGTATTAAAGCTGACTGCATCATATAAATGGAACCTTTACCATATAGATATGCATAATGCATTTTTGCAAGGAGACCTTCATGAAGAGGTCTATATGAAAATCCTACAGGGATTTAATAACAAGGGGGAGCACCTAGTATGCAAATTAAAGAAGTCTTTATATGGCTTAAAACAAGCATCTAGACAATGGAATAAGAAATTATCTGCTGCCTTACTTAAAGAAGGCTTTAAACAGAGTTTGAATGATTATTCTTTGTTTGTTAAAGAATGTAATGATGGTTTAGTGTTGATATTAGTTTATTTAGATGATTTGTTGATAACTGGGAGTTTTGAAAATAGAATATAGCAAGCTAAACAATATTTGCACAACAATTTTAAGATAAAAAACTGGGGCCTCTTGAAATATTTTCTTGGCATTAAAGTAGCCAAATCTGAAAAAGGAATAACCTTGTCTCAAAGAAAATATATTTTATATTTATTGTCTGAAACAGGGCTGAATAGTTGCAAGCCCCGTGTGGTTCTTATGCCTTCAAACTTAAAACTGATGCCATATGATGAGAAGAAGAACAAGGAAGCAGAACTACTGCACAATCCAGAGAAATACAGAAAACTTGTAGGTAAGCTGATTTATTTGACAATGACCAGACCTGATATTTCTTTTTCTGTGCAGACTCTTAGCCAGTTCATGCAAACTCCAACCAAAATGCATATGGCAGCAGAAATAGGAGTTGTTAAATACCTAAAAGGCACATCAAGAAAAGGCATATTCATCAGTTCACACGGGAATTTACAGCTGCAATGTTACTGTGACGCTGACTGGGCTTTGTGTGGAATAACGAGGAGGTCGGTGACTAGGTATTTGTTGAAACTTGGAGGTACCTAGGTAATGTAGAAGACAAAGAAACAAAGCACTTTGTCAAAATCTTTAGTGGAGGCTAAATACAGGGCACTCAGCATGGCTGTTTCAGAGATTGACTTTAGGCTTACTCAAGGACCTAAAAGTTGCTCACGGTAATCTGGTAGATGTGTACTACGACAATAAGGTTGTTATACATATGGTAGCCAACCCAGTCTTCCATGAGAGGACCAAATACATAGAAATAGATTGTCACTTCATTAAGGAGAAGTGGCAGTAGAAGATAATTGATTTGAGACATGTTAAATCGATTGACCAAGAGGTTGATCTGTTAATAAAGGCTTTTGCAGGATATACACAAAGAAGACTTCTTAGCAAATTGGGCAGTGTTGATGTGTATAGTCCAATTTGAGGGGAAGTGTGAGAAATAATTAGTTAGCCTTGTTTGAATTTTGTAAATATTCTGTGAACAATTAGTTAGTTATTAGGATGTGTTGTATTTCTCAATACATCATTGTTCCATTGAAAGTGTTAGGATATAGGACATTATAAATAGTGGATGATATAAGCGGAGGCAAGTGTAATATTTCATTTTCGCATTAACGAGATATATTCATTTTTTCCCATTTATGAATACAGGTGTAGAGATTAAGGGAATTCTTCAGTTCCCAAAAGATAAAGCTGATGGAACCTTAATCACCTTCGATTTTCTTGTCGAAGTCTGGCTTTATCTCAAATATGCTCCTTCCTATAAGAAGATATGGGGTGAACAATGCCGAGAAAACCCCCAAAAACAATGATTGCAGAGAGGCAAGCAAGATTGAGAGAGGTTAAGTGAAGAAGAGATGGGTGAGTGAGATTGAGAACAAACCCCAAGAAATTTTTGTTAGCGTCATATAAGAAAACTCTTCACGTTGGGAGAAGAAGGCAGAAAGGAAGAAGAGTGGTGGTGCAGCGTAGGTAACCCGTCGCCATCACAACATTGCAGGTAAAGGGAGAGGATGCAGTAGAGGTGGGAAGAAGAATGTGTTTGGCAGACACATGGTTTTCTTTTTTTAATTTTTTCCCTACATTGCCATCTAGGAAATTATCATGCCCACATAAGCTTCCATGTCAGCATTTCAGTCAACTATTGGTCAACCTAACAGTGGTTAATGTTCATGGTATTTTTGCTCTCATTCTAAAAGTTTATGAATACTTTTACACTTTCAAAAAGCATATAGTGTTAGGCACACTTTGAATAAAATTTCATTGGTATTTTTGCACATTTACCCAATTTAATAAGTATGTCATACAAATAATTCATTAAGTGGCAACATCAGTTTGATTAATAGTTTTAGTCTTTATAATTTTAAATAATTGATTTTTGTTCCTATAATTTTATAAGTCTCCCATCTATTTTAGAAACCTATATAAACATCCCTTAAAATTAAAATACATGTTACACAAACCTCCTTTATATTTTTTAAATTTTATTTCCATCCGTCCACTTATTAGTTGCTGTTAAATTTGATTCTTAAACTTGGATTTTGACTAAAATACCTTTATTTAACATAATAATTATTTAAACACTCATATTTGTCAAAAATATTATACAACCAATGTAAAATCCCTTTCTTAAAAATCTTTTATCAAAAGACTTAATCAAATTTTTTGTTAATGAATAATACCATTACACAAAACTAAGAAAACTTACACCCAAGGTCTACCATGATAAAAAAGATTACAACTAATTTTTTTTTTTAAAAAAAAGATTACCATGTTATAAAAGAGTTCAACTATTTGAAAACCCTACTATTGTAATAAAAAGATTAAAATTTATCTTTCAAAAGATTACCATGGTAGAAAAGAGTTCAACTAAATATTTGAAAATTCTACCATGGTAATAAAGGATTAAGTCCCTACAAAGAAAATATTACAATCCATCTTTTAAATATTAATCATGGTAAAAATTAATTCTACCGTGATCATACCAAAAATTTCCATTTCAAAACTAAAGTCATCCAACTTTATATAACATCCAAATAAAGTATGATAATCAAAGTTTGCAGTCGAATTAAAGTTTACATAATGTAAGTCCTATGAGTGGCAATATACATCTATTCAACACATAATAAACCACAAGAGGCTATACAAATATATATAGAGATATATCTATGCCTCAAGAGCTCCTACCAATGGCCCAGTAGGGGAAATATCACCTGAAAAATGTTAAATTGATGGGGTAAGACAAAAGCCTTAGTAACTAGCTATCCGACTCATTACACATGTTGACATGTGTTCATGAAGTGCTAACTGGAACAGTTTATATAACAAATTATTAGAGATATAATTGACAAAAATTCAATATCATAGTTTTATACACAAATCTCATATCATGAATTATATATCACATTACTATATATCAAATCTCATATTATAATTCCCATTTGTCTCCCATCAATCCAACCAAACCATTTTATTTCCACCGACTAGACCCATGGGTTAAGTTACTATCCATGTCACTAGCCACTCAAAAAACTCACCGGTCACATGATAAGGATTGGCCAAATCCACTTGTGAGAAAATAGAAAGTCAACCATCGTGCATCAATGGAGGTTATATCACATGGTAAAATAATTTACTCCATCTTATCCCAAACTCATCATCACATTAATTATCAATAATTATCTCAACGGTATTTTCCCAATATTTCCATATTCATATATAAATATGTGCATATTTTTTCATTTCAAATCATAAAGTTCTACAAGACAAGTTTATATCAAAATATTTCACAATATAATGATAACTTTCTCAATCACAATGAACCTTTACTCATTGAAATATCTAATAAATATCAACATACCATTTTCAAATCTCAAAATTATTTTACAAAATACTCACAAACAATATACCAACATACATAACAAGTGGAAAGTGGTTACCTCTCGCCAAAGCAAAATTATAGTCACAACCTCCTAACTCAAGAGCTCAAATACACACCAAAAATTAATCTACAGCAATCAATTTATTATTCATTAATAACTCTATGAGTTATTAGAAAAATTAATTTACTTAACTTAATTCTATAATTTTTAAATTTTTGAATTAATTCTAATTTCACACTAAAATCCCAATTATTAATCTAAATATTTTTCTCAACTCAAATAACCTATTCAAGTAATTGATTATCATTAATTTCCTTCCCTTACATAAAATCCCCAATTTTAAGTTTAGAACACAAAATGGCTAAATTATAAATCATCATCCTAAAAAAAAATCTAAACCGATTAAAGCCTCAAGAATATCTCCAATAATCCAAATAAATTATTTAACCTAAGTTTAATTGGTTAAAAATTCCAATATAGAATTATTTGTAGATTGATTATATAGAAAATTCATTATAAAATCTTATACTAACTGAATAACAAAACTAAACCGATTAAAATTCACTATTAATCATCCTCTATATTCCTATAGTCATATACTGATAAAACTTAAACTTATCTAAAATTCTGATCTTAAAATATTCTCTAATTAGTAAGAAATTATTATCATAAGAAAGATAAAATTATATAGAATATTTTTTCATGAAAGGAATTTTATGATCAGAAGAGAATTTGAGTACCTTATTAATATATAAAGAATAACAAATACCCTACCAACATTCAGCCTTTCGGAGAAATGAGAAATCACACCACCTCCTGGTGAAATGATGAATTGAGGGGGGGGGGGGCATATATAGAATACTCCCTCCCTTACTTACAAGGAAGGCACCGAAAGGTGCCTTTCTTTCTTTCCTTTTTTATAGATATAATCGTTATCTTCTTTCTCTTTTTTTTTTAAGTACAATGATTATGTTCTTAAACCTTTCTACCAAAAGCTTTCGGTGGTCTTTCCCCTTCCCCTTTATATATATATATATATATAGTATTATATATATATATATATATTATTGATTAATTAATTTTTTAATATATATTTTTTAAATAATTAATTCTAATTTATAATCATATTCTAGAAATAAAAATGACGATGTTACAATAAAAAATGTATAATAGATATAAATTCAAAAATTTTAATATATTATAAAGTTTATTGATTTTGATTATCTCATAAAACTTATAATTTAACAAAAAAATATAGATTTAGTACAATGAAGGGTTCATTAGTAAATAATTTTTTTAAAAAAAAATATTAGTTAAAAAATAATTTTAAGAATATTTTCAATGGTGTTAAGAGTTTAAACTTAAATGCATGTTTTTAAAATAGAGTGGAGGTTAATGTAGTTAAAGCATTATGTGTGAGAACTTAGAGTATTTTACTCTATATTAAAAAGTTGGTTAATGCTCTAACATGTGAACAAATGTTTGAATTCCACTGAGAAATGTATCCTTATTTAGCAATGTTTTAAAAACTGGATCAGATATTGAGCTAGAGAGACCAACGAGTCATGGTTCATCTGGTCAAAATGGTGATTGAACCGGTGCCGTAATAATTAAACAAAAAAAATATTATATACCTATATAATAAATATGAAAAATAAATATTTAATTTTTGCATAATTTTAAAAATAAATATAAATAAACTCACATTTATAGTATCTATTTCAAATGCCAAGTCTCAGCACAATAAAATTATTCAAAGTAACACTTTATGGAAACAAAAATATACAAAGTAACACTAATAAAATAAAATGCTAGAAATATTTTTTAAACTAGTTTACAATAATAAAAATAAATTAAAATAAAAATTATTAAAACTTATAATCATATCATAACATATGTGAAATAAAAAATGGTATGGAATTAAAAACAAAAAATTTTTGATATTTTAAATACTCTATAGTGGTAGATTCGTACATGTTAGAATTTAAAGTTACAAATGATATTGTAAAACTATAAGAGTAAAAAAGGATTTAAATCTTCAGCCAAAAAAGAAAAAACGTAATGCGCTGGAAAATCACATACCAAGAGCCCAAGACATGGTTTTCAAGTTCTGAAAGGTGGACCATTCAAACATGCAAAATTGCAAGGTAAGTAAGGAATAAAAAATTGGATCGGGTAATGAACCGGTTACAGTATATATTTAAAGGTTAATGGGTTAATCGGGGTCTAATTGATGATTGAACCGATCATATTAAAATATTACAATTTATCAGTAGCAATATATATTAATATATTTTTAAATTTCTATAGATAAAAATGAAAATCTTTAGAAAAAATATTTAAAATCTATTAATATTAGTTATGATGCCTATAGTTATGCAATGTTATCTCATTTTCTATAATTATTATATCATTTTAAATAATTTCTTTCATCATCTTCTTCCCTTTTTTAGATTTATTCTTTTTTTACCTACTATTTTCTTCATTTTGGTCTTCAATCTTTCATTTTTTTTCCTAAAAAATAGCTTGAGATAATAGTTGAAAAAATAAAAAAATAATAAAAAGAAAAATGGTCCAACTAGTAAACCACCAATTTTGACTAGTTCAACAGATTTTTAACCGGTTTACAATATGATGAATGAATCAAACTGGACCACTGACCAATTACCGCTTCAACTGACCGATCCGATCCCATTTTTTGTACTATCAAGATTACTATAAAACTTATATGTTGATATTATATTATTTCTCTTTCACCTTCTAAGTTTGTCCTTCTTTGTCCCCCTCCATCATCTATCCTCTTCAATCCCCACTCCGGTGACTTCTATTTCTTCTTCTTCTTTCATCTTTTTCTTTTTCTTTTTATACAAAAGACTGGTTTATATCTAACATTATCATGGTAGAAGGCAGCCATTGGCATGCATTAATGTCTGGAAAGAGAGAGAAGCTCGGCGCAGGTGTCGGGATAAAGGGTTGTCACCAGTGAAGTCGTCGAAAATTTCAGGAAACCAAGATTAGATGGTTACTTCAGGATCGTTCCGGCTCTTGGATTAACTCCGCTTTCCGGCTCAATGACAGATTTACACTGACATAAAACGGCGTTGTGAGAGCAAGTCCAAACCGAACGATTGGACCGATTTGTCAGTCAAACATTCATCTAAATGACTCAACCAACTAAGAGTTTAAGCCGTTTTGAGCCGTCATGAACTAGCATTTGAGCCTGGAGATGGAACAATTTCAAAAAAACCAAACGCCCTGATGCTTCTACTCAGAACCAAAAAAAAAAAAAAACCTTCTAATGACGCCCCACACCGGAGAACAATGATGAAGAAGAAAGGAAAAGGCACACAGAGATATGATAAAGATGAAGAAGAAAAATGAAAAAAAAAAAGGAAACAAATAAAACCTACCAGTAATATTTTCTTTCCATTATTCCATAGTATTCTGTAGGTTGCGACGGTTAAAGAAAAAAATTGCAGACTTGAAAGCTCCACGCCTCCACTGTCAGGGAGAAGAGAGGAGGAAAGCAAGGGCTCTCTGATCACGCAAGTCTCTCTCATCACGTGGGGCGAAAGTAAATTGGGAGAATTACACTTAGGTCCCATAGAAGAAAAAAAATGAAGAAATGATCGCTGTAGATTGCAAAATAAAAAAATAGTCTCATTAACAACTCCATAAGCCTGTATTGACAACTTGTTAACAACTCCAGGAGCCTGTATTAACAACTCTATGGGATCATTTTTTCATTTTACAATCTATAAGGACCATTTCTTCATTTCTCATTTTTCTTAGGATCTGAATATAATTCTCCCAAGTAAATTCAAAATTTCAACTTGAAGAGTTGTTTGGGCAAAAAAGAAACTTGATGTGTGGTAAAATGTGTAAAAGTTTTTTCACCTATTATTTTGGTTTTAATTTTTTTATTAGTATATTTTTCCAGCTTTTATTGGTTGTATATATATGATATTTTATTGAAATAAGTCACTTCATATATATCCGTTTTCTCCACAAGGGGCGACAATTTCAATTTCAATTTCAATTTCAACTTCAACAGTTCAACGTGAATATCTTTTTAGTAAAAATGTGAATACTAATAAAGGTTACATATTTACTCTCTCTTTTTTGCCAGATTTACTCATTATTTTATTATTATAATTTAAAAACTATTAATTTTCTTATAAAGGTATTAACTTTTTCTATATTTTACTTTTTAAATAAAATCTCATTTTATTACATAGTTAGAACATATGTTCATGTTGTGACCTTTCTCTATTTTTATTCTAATCGTGCTTTAGTTTGATATCTTATATTTTCCTCTCTCTTTTTTTGTTTAATTTTTTTGTTTTAGATTTATACCCATATATCCTCTTCTCCTAGCCATTATTTAAACCAAAAATTTTTGTTCTTGTAAATCTCTCCTGAATTCTTAGCCCGTAAGACTGCCAGAGAAACTTTGCAATGCCAGTGCTACGTGCTTTTGAGTCATGAATTGTGCTTATTATTATTATCATCGGCTTATAGAAACTTTATTCTCTAATTTATGTAGAACTTTACAAGATGGGGTGACATCTTACTACAGTTGTCTCAGTTTTAATTCAGAGCAGTAATTCCATGTGAAGAGGAGTGTCTAGTGTGCTAATTTATCTCTCTTATATTCATTTTTGATACCAAAAAGCTTTAATTTAATAGAATGACGGTTCAATTCGACCATTTTCTATCGTGGTGATTACTGAAATTTTATGGGAATATCCAGTAGTACTGGCATCTCCATTCTTTTTTATATACACAAATGAGAGATTTCTCAAAACTCAGCCTACATTAGTAGGAGTGCCTTGATCCAGCTCTAATACATCTGTTAACTTTGGGAATGAATACAATATTGGGTGAAACCCCGTTACAACTGATAACACTTTTTTTCACAAGAAAGTCGGCGACCCGATTTGAATTTCTTAGGACAAACTGTAATTCCATTCTCCATTCACGTTGCAGCATCAAACGAATCTCTTCTATGATAGTAGCGTCTAGATGATTCTGGCAATCCCCACCATTTATCAAATCAAGTACTTCTTTTGCATCAGTTTCTAATACCACTCTACGCTTCCTATAATCCCAAGTTGTCTTCAAACCTAGAAAAATACCCTATAATTCAGTGGTAACATGATGCCCAAACTCCAATCTATGCATGAAGGCCATGACAAAGTTCCCATCAGCCTCTCGAATAACTCCTTCGCACCCAAGCCCCAGCACCTGTGTACCTTGCAAAAGCTTCGTCGAAATTTATTTTAGTCCATCCTTCATCTGGCAGCGTCCATGTGGCCTCCCTATTTGTTACTATAATGCCCTATACGTTGATTATGACTAGTCTTTTACTTGCCTTCTTAATGCTGGACATGATTGCATGAGCACAATTCCGTAGGCCCTCATTGCTCTCATTCTTATACTCAAATAGACGTTCGTTTCTCCTTTTCTAGAATAACCAGCATGAAGTAGCAAACCAATTACCCCACTTCAGGCATCGAATATTAAAATTCAACCACTCATCTAGGTTAAATTCAAAGAATATATGGTCTCATGACAATGTTATCGTCTCTATCCACAATCGTTTAGCTTCAGTTCAGTTTTGCAGTATACATGCAGCACCGTTTCTGGCATCTCCATTTTATGTAATATAATTTTAGGATACTGACTTGATTGGTGCAGAATTTGCTTCGAAGCTCGAGGAGGCATTGACGATTAATCCTATGAAGAATGATGCTTTTTGGTGCCCGGGAAATGCTCATACTTCATTTGCACTTTTAACTTCGGAATAAGAAATGGCAAGAGTTGATTTGGTTGGCCATTTGAGTACTTTCAGCAACCTCTTGGTGAGGCATACGAATATGGGTAGTTATATTCTACTCCTTTTGATCTTGTATATAAACAATTTTCTCTTTCATATACCTAATCCTTAATATAAGCATTTTTTTTTGGTCTCAAAATTTAAACCATATTTTTCTTTTCTATCCTTATTAAATTCATAACTTTATATTAATTATCCTCCACTTACTACTAATTCTCTTTTATTATATTATTTATTATACATTCTCTCTCATATTTTATACTCATTCTCTCTATTTTTTGTTACCAATTCTCTCTTATATTCTTTTATTAAATAGAGGCATATTTGGAAAAGACATGACATTTTTAACACATTTATTATTTTTAACTAATCTTAACAACTATTTTGTTTTGCTCAATCTGTAACATCCCAAAATTGAGTAAAGGGCCTAATTTTCCCAAAAAGAAAATTTAAAAATGCTAAAGTTAATTTTGGGATTTAAAGGTCTATTTTTCCAAACATTTGAGGAAAAATAGTTAGATGTCATAATTTGGTTTGAAAATTACAGAAAAACTATTTGAAGGCTTTATGAAGCTAATTAAGGAAGAAAGTCCTTAAAAATTATTAAGGATTAATTTATAAAATTAGATAATGAGACAATACTGATTTAGAAAATTGAGAAAAATTAGTAACTTTATTATTGGAACATGAAAGTTGAAATTGGGCTAAAAATAAACCAAATTGTGGAACCTAAGAAATTTAAGGAATTGTAAATTAGACAAAGTAAAAAATTTAGAGCATTGTGTGTGAGATTAATAGGATAAAAATATACACATAAGTAAATTAAACACATATGGCACACTTGGAAACAAAACACCTCAACCTATTTCACTCTAATACCGCCACCTAAACACACAATACTCAGCTTATTTTTCTCTCAATTTGGAATACTCAGCTTATTTTTCTCTCAATTTGGATCCACAATACCTGACCCAACCCTCAATTAAACACCAAATAAAGCACTTCCTCTCACTCTCATTCATACGGCCCCGGGGGATGAGATTCTTGCCTGATAAGAGAAAGAAGGAGAGTTCCAATCTCACATGCAAACTTGAACACTACTATAAAAAAATAAAGTTGTAGCGCCTATAATTGTATTAGTTGTGGCGCTAGAGAGGTGCCACATATCTGGACCCCACTAAAAAAAGTTGTGGTGCTCCAACACTTTAAATTTTTTTTAAATACCCTTCTGTGACCCTTGTTGGAGGGAGGGCCACAGGAGGGGGGTCTCCTGTGGCGTTTGCATCAGCAAGCGCCACAGGAGGGTAGTTTTAAAAAAAAATTAAAATATTTTATATATATTTATATAACATTTATTATTTTCACATTTAAAATTCAAGTTCCCTAACAATAATGTTCTTACACAATAATATATTTATTGTCATTTCCCCAATCAGAAGTGTTATCCTCAGCAAAGGTATGATAAAGCCCCACTAACAAATATTGTTTTGGAAAATGTATTGTTCATGACCAAGCAATTTGAAAATAGATTATATCAAGCTTATGGCAATGCCATTTTTCTTTAAATTAAAATCACATTTGTTTTAGGAAAACTAATATTATGATATGGTTGATATTAATAAAAGTCTCGTATCTGAAGGGACAAAGCATAAATAAAGATATACATGCATCTTTTTTCTGTTTTCTTTTTACCTTCCATATATCAATTTCTCTTTTCTTAAATTGTTTGTATGGTTTTGCTACGTTTGTCTGTGCGTTCCTATCACTAAAAAAAGATTTGCTTGTTAAAATTTATTTCAATATTTCTTTTCCAGTAGTAGTTTCTATAATAGATTTGCTTGTTTGCGTATTCCTATCACTAAAAATAGATCAACAATAATGTTCTTGCATTAATATTCTCCAAATCTAACATAAAAAATAAAAAGAATGAAACAATCTTCTTCTTGACATCATAACCAACCAGAAAATTCGACTGAGCAATGTTATATCATATAAAAGAACTTGAAAAAAATAAAAATTAAAAAAGCATAGACACTTACAAATCTATTAATTGACCAGCGCAGGGAGTGGGGGACTATGTTGGTGACACTAGCTTGAGTGACGAGGATGAGCAAATGTGAGCTTTGGAGTGGAGTGGGGTTCAAAAGAGGAATAGGGACAGAGAGTATGAAGAAAAGGGAACAACTAGGGACAAAAGTGAGGACGAACAGAACAAAAATAGAAAAAGAGACAAGATAATTTTAATGAAGAAGACGTCTGTGTGTGTGTTTGTTGGGAGAGGGGTCTCTCCATTTCCCTTACCATCCACTTCCCTCCACTTCTTTATTCTCACCGTTAGATTAATTCTGAATGGTTGAGATTCAATGCCTTATAAAAATATTATTATAATATTAAATAACAAAAATATATATAAATAAATTCAAATCATTAAAATTTGATATAACTAGATCATATCTTTATACTTTTATTAAAATATTCTATGTATAATTTTTAATTTTTATAGGTATTGAATCTCCACTATTCAGAATTAATCTAATGGTGAGAATGAATAAATGGAGGAAAGTGGATGGTAAGGGAAATGGAGAGACCCCTCACCCGTGTTTGTTGTGCAAGAGAGAAAGTGACTTTTACAGGGGAAGAGAGGGACATCGCGAGCTGAGGAAAAGAGGGAATAAAAAAAAGGTAAAAGCAAGGTATTAAAACCTGGACTGGGTATTGAATCAGTCGGAGTACTGGGTTAAGGGTCAGTGGATCAGACCGGGGCCAAACCAGAGCTAAACCGGGACCAAACCGATAAGAAATTGAAGATTTTAGGCTTATAGTATGAAATTCTAAAGGAAAACTTTAAATTTTTTTTTAAAAAAAAATTGTAACCTGGACTGGACCGGTCCACCGGCCGGTCCGGTCCAGGTTACAAAACCTAGGGTAAAAGGGAGGGAAAGAATAAAAGTAAAGTAAAGGTAGAAAATCTAATTGGCGGGAAGTGATTTGAAAATTCACTTCCAGCTGGTAAACAATTTTTTTTTGGTAATATTTAACTAGCACCCAGGCACCACAGCTAGTGGTAAATTTTTTTTATATATTCAACTAGCTGGTCACATGGTGGCCAGCTGGTCAATTTTTTTTTTATTATAAGGGGCCAGTTGTGGCGCCTCGTTAAACCAAGAGCCACAGTTGGTCAGGTGCTCCCAAGTGTGGCACCTTCCTTGGCAGGCGCCACACTTGAGCTAACCAGCTGTAGCACCTGGTCCACCAGACGCCACAACTGGTACTCAAAATTAAAAAAATAAAATAAAATAGAAAAGAAAAAAAAGGGGCAGCTGTGGCACTTGTTTAAAGAAGGGCCACAAAATGTGCGCCACCTTTCGACCTTTTTGTAGTAGTGGAAATCTTGTTGAGGTGAGTCTTCTTTATCTTTTCCCAACTTTGTTTTGATGATCTGGTGGTTTCTCTGGGTGTTTTGGTTGCTGGAAGTGAGAGAGTTCTAAAAAAAGAGTTCTATCACAGTAAAGGTTGAAATACAGTAGTTGCATGTCGATTTTGGGAGAAATTTTTGGGCTCTTTGGTTTTGTTTGAAGGTCATCGAAATAGAGCTCAAGTTTAGGAGTTTATAGAGCCAAAACTTCTGTGGTTTAAAGTCCAAATGTAAGGTTGCATGACTCATTTTCCTTCTTCTCTCATTGCTAGGAAAACAGAGTTTAACATGCACTAAAAAAACATTAAATTTCCGACGAAATTTCCCACGGAATTTTTTCGGTATTAGCCAAGGAAAATATTTCGTGGCAAATTCTATCAGAAATTCTGTGACAAATAATTTTGCCACGGAATTAACCGCGGAATAATTCCGTGGCTAATTCTGTCAGAAAAATTTAAAAATTATTATTTTTAAATTAAATTAAATTTTTTAAAAAAATATCTTTATACAAATTAAAATTATGATATTATTAGTCATATAAATTTTTAAAAATTAGGGTTAATATCACCTTTCATCTTTTAAGTTTTCCTTCATTTTGGTTTTGGCCCCTCAAGTTTTCAACTATAGGTTTTGGTCCCTGCAGGGGCAAAATAGTCATATAAAAATGTATTTATATATTATTATTTATCAATTAATTTTAACTAAAAATAAAATTTAAATTCATAAATTGGACAAAAATATAGTCATATGAAAATTTATTTAAGATGTAAAAATTTTTAATTTGAAATTAATTTATATTAAAAATTATAAGAATGTATAAAATTATTTATATTATTATTACATTTATATTTATTTTTTTATAATAATATATATTTATGTATAAGAAACAAATATATATTTATAAATAATTGATTATATATAATAAGATTATATATATAATTGTGTAATAATAAAACGCCAAAGCATTCCAGCCCAACTGGTAAGGCATCGCACATGTACGGATGAGGTCGTGGCTTCAAACCAAAGGGAAGATGAGTTGCATTTTTAGGAAAAAACCAGTAGTGACACGTTGCGGAGCAAGGCGACGACACTGGGTGGAGCTAGGTGCTAGTGATAAGATGGAGGCCATCGAAGTTGCCATAGGACAGGGTTGGTGATGAGTTGGCTGCCGCCAGAGTTGCCATGTTGCTTTTTTAAAATTTAAAAAAAAAATGAATTCCGTCTCAAATTTCTGACAAAATCTAAATTCTGTCGGAAATTGGCTTGTTACGCTATTATCAGCGATGGAATCCATTCCTTTAGAAATCCATTTTTGTCACAAATCCGTGTCAAATTCTGTCAAAAACTCTAAATTTCGTGGCAAATTCTATCATAAATTCAGTGTTTTTTTAGTGATGCATGAAGTTGCTGAAGTTAGAAACTAAGTTTTGAGTGGAATTGCTTCGGTTTCTTTTAAGGATTTGAGAGTTTAATATGTGTATTAGATGATAGAATTAAGGCGAGCTCGATTTAGGATTAAAATGGTGGTCTTATTGAGAGTATAAGGCTGAGTGTCAAATCTATAAGTTCTAGGGAGTCAGTTGGCATCGGGCACTATTTTGATCAAGCGAATCATGTCCATTATGTTTGAAATTTTTCAAAGAAATAGGATACATCCTAAGCTTTAAAATGAGTCCTAGAACATGTGAATTGGATATCTAGAGAAAAAGTTATGATTTTTGGAATATTGATAAGAAAACTGGGAACACCTTGTGTTTCATATTTTTAACAGTGGGAAAATAGACAAAATACATGAAGTTACTTTAGTAATTTTGCCGTGTGATTATTTTTACTTTAAAGTAGACTTATAGAGCTTTCAATCAATTATTAGAACTCAGGAATTGAATGTGTAAATTATAAGTTATGAATTTTCAAACTTTGGATAGAAAATTAGAGAAATTTTGACTCTCACATTGGACAGTCAGTTTGATCATTGAATTTGGGAGACTAAGTCTATGAGTTAACAGATAGTATTTTTCTTGTATAGAGGACTTCAAGAGTTTTACATAGAAACTTGAACCACCTCAATTAGAAATTCTCAGCCAAAGATATGATTTGTCAAAGTTTCCTAAAAATTGGTGGCAGATTATGTTTAGTTTGAAATTTTCCAGTTTTCAAGAAAATTTGATTAGGGAATGATTTGAGAATTATGGGACAAGTTTGAGAGGCCGATTTAATTAAACTTAGTACTTAAATCATAGGGGTGAAAAACATATAGTATGACTTAAATTAGATACACTATAGACATAAGCACAAAAAAATATTAAAGATAACTAACTAATTTGAAATAAAAGACAAGAGTTAAGAGATCGTCAAAAATAATATAATTTCAATTATGTTAAAAAGGTTAGAATAAGTAATGACTCGTTTCTATATGAATTTCAAATTATAGGATTTGACACTTGCCCGAGTTTAAAGAGGAAGCTTGTTGGAGAAGGTAAATTACTGGAAGGGCAGTCAGGTAGTAACTCATTCACTCATATATTATGTAATATTTTTGCATGTTTGTGTTTACGATCGATTATATTCATTTCATGAACATATGATTTGATGTTTGGACTATGAGCCCGTTTGGTTTAACCCCATTGCATGCCTGTAATGGTAATCATGATTGCATTACCAAGAGAAGAGTGTTTGGTAGCTCTTTAGCATGGTAATAGGTTTTACCATGGTAATGAAGATTACCAAAAAATTGGTAATCCTCATTCATACCTCCCCCCTATGAATCCTCATTACCATCCCATTGCATGGTCTAAAAAGTCCAATTTACCCTTTAGTTTCCTTTGTCTTTGTTTCACTTATCTCATTTCACTTGCCGCATCACGTCACAACTGCCATCGCCACAACCTCTTCCTCTTCCACCGCCGTCACCTCCACTCTCTGCCGCCACCACTATCTCCTCCACCGCTATCACTTCCACCCACCACCACCCCCGGCCCCTCTGCTGGCCCACCACCCACCACCACCTCTTCCACCCCCCTCCTCCCACCGCCGCCGCCACCACCTCCTTCTCCATCACCACCGCCACTACCACCTCCTCCTCCACTGCCACCCTCACCCCCACTGCCCACACAGACCCACCGCCTATCGCCCACCACCACGTCCTCCCCCCCACCGCCCACCGCCACTACCACCACCTCCTCCTCTCCGCCACCACTATCACCCCCACCGCCCCCACAGACCCACCGCCTATCGCCCACCACCACGTCCTCCCCCCCACCGCCCACCGCCACTACCACCACCTACTCCTCTCCGCCACCACTATCACCCCCACCGCCCCCACAGACCCACCACCTATCGCCCACCACCACCTCCTCCACCCCCACTGCCCACCGCCACTACCACCACCTCCTCCTTCGCCGCCACCCTCGCCTACCGCCACCACCTCCTCCTCCACCCCCACCGCCGCCGTCTTGTAACTATTTTTTCTACAAAGATTATATTAAGGGGTAAAATAGACTTTGTGTAATATATTAATTTTAAATAATTGTTAAAATATTAACTCATTGCACATTGCTTAAAAATCAAACCAAACACTACCTTTTTAATTAATATCGCATTGCATTACCATTGCATCGCATTGCACTGCACCGCAGGGTGTAATGGGATCGAACCAAACGGGCCCTATGTGTTATGAGGCTGTAAGTCCCGATGTGCATTGTTGCATGGGGTGTTTCCTTAGACTACAAAACCTTATGTGCATAAGTGTGAGGCTATAAGTCCCGATATGCCTAGAGCATGTAGTGTATCCCTAGGCTATAATTTCTGCTATGCAATCTGTGTTATGATGGACTATGTCAAACCCTTTAACATTTTGATATTCACAAAGTAATAAAATGTATAGTTCAAAGGGCATACAGAAATAGCGGAAATATACTGATAATAAATGCTTGTTTAAATTACAGGAAATCCCTATAGGATTTGAAAAATATATACAAAGTCCAAAAGAAATAAAATTTACAACTAAAGATAACCAACTGCACTCTTGCTTGAACTGAACCCTTAGTCATCGGTAATTAAGGTTTTGCTCTTACAGCTGCTACCTTCTACTGGAATATTTTTAAATGTTGAAAAAGGATGAGATTTGAGTGAATCTTAGTAGTAACATGCAATCAGTCATATAAAATGTGACAGATAAATATGCTATAATCCATATAATGCAACTTAACACAAACAACACGGTATGTGCACATGAGTCGGGGTTACTTCCCCACTATCTGTAAACCTCTATAAATGTGCCTACTCGCACAATGCCCTATTCTGCAATACATTGTTCATATTACAAAAGATGACATACACAAACATATTAACATTTACATAGTTTATGAAAGATAGATTTACTATATCTGAGTCCTTTTCCCATTCCAATATTTGTCCTATCCTCTTGTTTAGCCTCGGGCTATTTCTAGTTCCTATAAAAATTAGAGTTACAAATAATTGATTATTAATTGTACTATTACTACCTTTAAATCAAATTTCTGCTGGTTATCTAATGCAATTATAACAGTTTCTGCATAGTTCAGTTTTAATGTTTCCAAAAACTGGCAGATTTTCAGTCAACTTGGGAAATTCATAATTAATTATAGGAAATTCCAAACTGACTGGTTTTAAATCCTAAGTGAAGCTATTTAAGTGTATTTTTACAGAAAAATAATTAAGTCTAGCCAGTTTAACCACATTGTTTCCAGAAATTCGTCAACCTTCCACTGTTCCAGATTGCATTCCAAAAACAATGCTTAACTTTAAAAATCCATATCTTTGAACCTACTAGTCCAAAAATTATGTTTTACCCATCAAATTAAAGATCTAAATGTCTATTTTAAATCTAGAAAGTTTCAGAATTTTTGGTCAAGGTTTAGTTTTTCAAAATTTCGCCACAACCAATCTGACTTCCAGAAACATAATCTGACAGCAACTAACTTCAAAAATTCATATCTCTTAATATACTAATCCAAATAACATATATTATATATCAAATTAAAGCTTAGCATGTATACTTTGTTCTAGAAAGTTTCGTGGCCAATAGACAAGATTTAATTACTGAAAAACACAACACAACCAAACTGTCAGAACCTATACTTCCAGAATTTTCCCCGTTTCTTGACCTATCTTTCAAAAATCATACCTTTCTCTACAGATATCCAAATGATGCATTCTAGGACTCATTTTAAAGCTATGAATGTCTACTATATTCCTGTAAAATTTTGTGAATATTGGATAAGATTTGTCTAGTCAAAACTCAACAAGAAACTGATTGGCTTTCAAAAACGTCAATTTTGACAGTCTGAGTTTAAAAATCAAGAACTCATTCATTTTCACTCCAAATTGTACTCTTCTTAATTCTTTCACCTACTACACATCCTAAAATTTCCATACCAAAAAGAACTAGGCAAAAACTCCCCCTATAGCCTCAGTTTAAGCTTCTGAAATTTTTTAACCGATACTCTATTTTTTCAGCGTCCAGAACAAGGTGAAGAAACCAACATACAACCATGAATTTATACTCTAAAGCTCATGAATTTTAACTCTATACTCTCCTACACATATGTCCTAAGGTTAATGATCCAATTTCAGAACCAAAGAGACCAGAAATCCCACAAAAAATAGACATACAAACACTAGTTTAATACTTATCGGTTGAAAGAATTTTTCCGATGACTTTTCTCACTTCTAGCAATGAAACAGCACAAAAAACAGCCTCAAATCCAATGGCAAAAGTTAGGAATATGTGAAGGGGACTCACCTACATAAAGATCAGTGGTTGTATGTGGGGTTTGATATTTCCTTCTTCCTCTTCTTTGGTCGTCTTTTTCCTCCAGTTTACCCCTCTCACTCACGTCTCTCTCTTTCTCTATTCTGTTTTCCAGCCCTCTCTTTCACTCTCTCTCTCTTTTCTTTTCCTTGTTTGGATGCAGAACACAAATGGGAGTTGGAGGAGGCTGATATGATTTTATTTAGTAGGTGTGTATGTGTGTGTAAGGAGCTGATTGAATTGTCTAATGTGTGGGTGTGATAATATACACATTTGTGAATGAGAGAGTGTAATGTGTCCAAATGGAAAGAAGCATGAGAAATTTAATTGTTAGTGTGTGTGTGAGTCATATGGGTGGGGTGTGTGTGGGTAAGAGTGTGTGCTTTTAGTATATATAGGTATATTTTATCCTATTAATCACATATACTAGACCCTAATTTTTTTTTCCTTTGTCTAATTTAAGATTCCTTAAATTTCATAGGTTCCATAATTTGGCTTATTATCAAACTTAAGAAATCAATCCTTAAAATTTTCTTTTTGGAAAATTTAACCTTTTACTAAATTTTGGGATATTACAGACTATGTGTCCCAATGCTGTAAGTCCCGATGTGCCTTTAGCATGGGGTGTATCCTTGAGTTGTAAGATTTGATATACTAACTGTGTTGTATTAGACTATGCGACTTGTGATTGCTATTTATACTGCACCTTGATTGCCGAATGTTTATTGGATGATGATTTGTTTTGCATGTTTTGTGAACTTGCATATGTTATGATTGAATGTTGTTCCTGCTAATGTTCTCGTCAATCTTACCCTTTCCATTAATGACATATAGCTAGAGCGAGCAACACTAGAGGCAAGGAGGTAGTAATTGCGGATAAGTAGAAGGTGGAGAAGAAGGATTAATATAATTTTTTTGGTATTCTATATATTATTATGAGTGTAAATGATCTATTAAATAGTGCAAGTGTACACTATCGTAATTAAGCAATACAAAAGTGAGTAAAGTATCATTCCCACGAGATTGATCACTAAGTACTAAAATGAGTAATTTTAATTCTATTTAGTCGATCGATTAGTTGGTGATTGAGAAAACAAAATAAAATGATTAAATATGAGAAAAAATAATATGAAAGCAACTATGAGAAAAAGTCTTAGGAGTCATATTTCACTTAACAAATTTTGGATTGAATCACTTATATATTCTAGCCCAATTTATTCCACATGATTGATAGTTGAGTTTCTCTCATTTAATTACTAGCCTCTTCAAATGTCAAGCATTTCTATAATTAATTGCTAATCTAATATATTCCTTTATGAATTTAAGCAATTAATTATGCATTAAGATTTATGGAATTCAATGAGACTACACAATATATTCCTATTTCATATGCAAGTTATGGTTTAGTTATAGGATCCACACACATGCATCTCCTTCCGATCTCAACATATATATTGAAATCATTCAAAATGTAGTCAATCAATTGAAAGCATTAAGAATAATAATTAAAACTCAATCATGAAGGAAAAATTAAAACTAAATTTAATAAGTTAAGATTCAATCCATTATTAGTAAACTATGTCATCACTATGGGAAAATAGAAATTTAGCTCATGATAAAATTAAAAATAAAAAAAATAAATTGAAATAAAACTTGAATGAAAACTTCATAAATATTGCATAAAACTTGAATATTAAATTCTAAAACATAAATATATAACCAAAAGATGCATGAAAAATGGAAAAATCTAGCTTTCCTTATAAGAGGTAAAACCTTCTATTTAAGTGGCAACCTATACCGTCCATATAGGAGGTATACCTAAGCCTTCCAAGATGGAGATATGCAAAAAGTAATACAATGCATGAAATTAAATCTAAGATATTATACAATATTTTTCTTAGTAGAACATGCCACACACACACTATCTAATAGAAATTTTTCATGTTCACCGTCCGTCTCCTATCATATTTATAGGCTGAATTTTCACCATTTTTTAATCGGATGAATAGTGCCCACCAAATTTTTTATTTACTGCTACAGTAATTTGTCCACCACTGCTACAGTGAATGGCGGCTCTACAATGATTCCGTCTCTATAGTAACTTCCATCTACTACAGTGATCCCGTCGTGAATAGTACCACCATGAATAGTTACTGATGCTACAATATTTTCATTTTTTAATCCCATTAGTCCAATTTTTGGTCTTGTTTCTCCTTTCATTGTGTGGCTATCAAAAGAGAAAACAAGTAAACATTATAATAGTAATAAAAATATTTATGCCAAAATCATCCTGTTCTTATCAATTACATCTAAATTTATTACATTAATCTCAAATATCGTCTATAAAATCATCATATAAGGGAAAATAAATATGTAAATATTTTACTTATTATATATTAATTTTGTTAAGATTTAGGATTTTTGATAGCCTCATGAGGCTGTATGTTATATATATATATATGTATATACATAAATATAGTGAAGATAGTACCTGTAGTAGTAGTATAGTAGCAGTTGTGGTAGTATGAATATGGATAGTAAGGGGTAGCCATAGTATATCATACTTACATAACGAAACTGTAATAATACCATGTACGATAATTGAATCATGGATGGGCAATTGTATGTTAAGAGCCCGTAGTTTAATCAAAGATATACTAGGATAAGAGCAAAGCAATACTCTGATAAAATTAAATAGAGTTTAAGAATTGATGAGTCATAATAAAATATTTTAACCATTGAATAACTATTTTTGAAAGTTTCAAACTTATCAGAAAAGCCAATTCATTTATAGGTTCAAACCTTGTGTTTGGGCTGAGTTTTCAACTATTTTCAAAGGTGTTTTCTTACTAGGATCAAACCTAATTTAGTGGTTCAAATTCATTATATATAAAGCTATATGATAACTATGGAAATTAAGGTGTCACAATCAAGAAAAAGCTTCTTGCAAAAAGGAACAGAGGGAGTATTTTATACAGAGATGATAATAACATTTGTTTATATACTGTCTCTTTAAAAGATAAAAGATAAATCATAAGATTGATCTTGAATAAGGTTTTAGCTCTATTTTTTATATATCAATTTGCCTCCGCGCATCTAATCTTAATTTCAATATTGGTGTTACATATGTACTATTCCTTACACTAAAATGTTGCAATTTTATAGTGATCAATGCACGCAAAAAGCCTAACCAATTTGTGAAGCAGTTCCTTGCTGCTACAAGCCCAGGAATTTGACACAACTTGAAGTAAATTTTTAAATCATTTTCTCTATTTCTAAAATTTAACCCCTTTTCTGAGTGTATTTGTTCTAATTTTCTCATCTCTATTCTATAGTTTGATTTTATTTTCCTTTCCAATGTTCTGCTTCAATTTTGGGTTCTATGAAATGGAAAGATAACTAAATATATTGTTTGAATTGCTTTATTAAGCATCCAAGAGTCATGAGTACCAGCTTTTACCTCTTATTCTTTTCTATACTTGTTACTGGCTTCGTTTAATGCTGTCCCATGATTTGTAGCTTGGGGCATGGAATTTGGCAAGGCCTTAGTTATAGAGGCATTTTTGGCATGTGACTAGGATGAGCATTTGTCAGCCCACTATTTGTTGGAGAATGCTGGAAATTTTGATGATTGAGTTATAGTTTCTTGTTTTGATTTTTACTTTGGGTAGGGGCGGAATTTGTGATTGTAAAGTTGGTATATTCAAGTTGTTGAAACAAAAAAAGAAGTAATTGGTAAAATTTATCGTCGAATCATTATTTATATAGAAGCGCTTCAAACAATCTTGTTTTAATGAGGTAGTAAAGTTCCAACTATAAGATTATTATTCTTATTGTCATTTCATCTGACATGACATGATACTTATTAAATCAAAATTCCCTCATTTCTCTCTCCCTCAGTTTTTGTAAACCTTTTTCCTATTTATTTGGAAAGAGGGAAAGGAGATCCACTTCCCACCTTCCAATTGTGCGAGATCCAATTTTTAACTCATTTTGATCTTTTAGCGCATAAATCTATAGAGAATAAATGTCAAATATTGGCATAAAGAAATTATCAATAAGGATACCGCCAAAAAAATTATCAACAAGCTTTTTTTCTAAATGCTAGAATCTATACTTAGAATTATTAAGTAGTGAAACTCTTTATCATATAATATCCCAAACTCTTTGTGCTAGAAAAAAATATCAAACATTTTTCTTAGAACGGGGGGCTTTGCAAAAGCCACTTTCTGGCAAGTTAGACCCACTGGCTCAACACATGTTACCACTTATGATTGATTTGAAATATATTTGAGTTTCACTTGACTGTTTCACTTATATTCAATTTGTTATGTTGTATATCCTCCTTTGCACATGTGAGAAACCATTTATTTACACCCGCACGATACTAGTTATGGAACAAGTTTCTCCTTTCTCTTAAAAAAGTGGCAGTCTTTAAACCGTCACCCTTGTTTCCCCGTAAGATTTTTTCACCGCTTTAATGATTGTGCCATGGGTATGTGCTAGCCCCCCAGTCGATTGTACACCCCTGCAATTAATAGTTATATTTGGTGACGATACACCTGATTAACACTGTAATTATATTGTTCAAGAACTCTTGGTGGAAGCTAAACGTACAAGAACAAGTAACAATAATGTAAGGCATATCATTGTCGTATTCTAGTTTAGGAGGGCAAATGCCTATCAGTGAAATACCCAAAAGCACATACTCATACACACAAAAACAAACACACAGAAAGCAATAATTCAGATATAAGCAAAATCAATAATAAGGTTACTAAAACTTGCAAAGAGGAACAAGTAAACAGATATCAACGTAAAATCAATTATCTTGTGTAGAATATAATAATTAAAAACAACGATTCTGTAATAAGAAGAAGTTTGTTGGGCAAAAAAAAAAAAAGAAGAGTTAGTGAAAATTGCACCTGGTGGGTAGTTTTGCAGGATCAAAAACTTCCTTGTAAACTCCGCCTCCTTTAGCTATTATTGGAGATCCCAGATCAGATAGTAACAAAGGGAAATTTGCTTTGTGATTGGAGTCTACCGAAAGAATAAAGAAATATACCAATATATGGAGCAAGGATTTGTTTAAAAACAAAGCATTCTAAAGGTTAAAACGAAACAGTAATCATTTGAACACAACACATAGTTACATTAAAGCAATATAAACAGCTAACATCTCATAGAAACTCTAAGCGTCTAGTTGTAGTGGTTGTGTTTTGTAATCATTGTACATAATAGTTTAATATATTGTCCTTTCACTCAAAAAAAGAAAAAAGAAAAAAGAAACAGCTACCAGCGCCCCTGTATAAGATGAACAGTTACACATTCAATAAAGAAGGCAATAAGATACAGAAGAAAAAGAGTTTACAGAGTAATACAATATTTTTTGAGTTGGACAACTCAGTGATACAAGATTAATTGAAGAAAGATCCCAAAATAGAATAAAAATAATAATGTGTCACATTTAAGCCAAATTATCTGCCGTTCCAAAAGTTAAAATAGCATGAAATTACTAAGATCACTATATCCATTGTTTCAGCTTCAATATCCGATCAATGAGAGTTAAACAAGACCACTTAAGTAAATAGTAATGTAATGACATGTATAGATCCTACGTACAACCAAGAAATATATCAGTAAATTAAGGACAAACATCAAATTGATAATTTCAATAAAACATTTCCTCATCAACTTATGTTTTGGAATCTACACAACTACATCTCCTTGATAAAACAAATACTGAAAGGCGAGAAAGCAAACAATTCCAAATTCATGCGCCAACAGAGCAAATGTAGCAATCAGTATTAACTGTGTGCAAAAGAACTAAACTAGAGGTTTTTCTTCCATTTTCTGTGGTGGATCATTCTCTCCCAACTTAATTAGACATCAAAATGATGCTAACGAGGGAGAAAATTCAGGAAGAAAACAATGCAAAAATGTTTTCAATTGAACATTATATCCACCGATTGAGCCATTTATGGAAAGCAACACACGGATAATCTTCAATATAACTATAAATTAAGAACATCTATAGAAACACAGTGCAATGAAATAAGGCACATCACTGGCTACATGAAGACCAATTCCGATACAAGCATAAAAAATCATTACCTATCAGAATCCAACGAAACCAAAGCATAAAACCTAGGTTTCATTAAAAGATATGGAAACAGGGGAAAATCAAATAATACCGAAAGAGCTAAAGACGAGAATTTGTGCCGGAGATCGAATAATCATGAAGGGCAAGCAAATATTGTCGCCGGATCGGAAGACTGGCCCAAGCCGTTGATTACCATTGAAGAACAAACGATGAAACAATTTAAGCGAACTTAGAAGCGAAAATAAGCAGACTGGGAAGTGAGAACAACAAAAGGTTAAAAAAAAAAAACAACAAAAAAAAAACAGAGGCGAGAACAACATTTAATTATTTATAGAAGGCCCAATCGAGCCGTGACCGTTGAAGTGATGCGACTTCGGAATTCTGACAGACTTTCCGATCACGGAAACATATGAAACGTTTAATTTCTCTTTACTTTTTGAATTTTAAAGGTCGGTTCATAAAAGTTGGATTTTAGGGGTGAGAAAACAAATCTCTCATGGGCCTCCTAATGTGTAGAAACCTAAAAGGCTTGAATTGGGTCTTCTTTTGGACCTGTCTGAATTGGGTCTGCGGCAGCTGGATTTAAACCCACTCCGGTTATCTGTACACCTAACGAGGATTAGTTTATAGCAATGTTTTAGAAGCCGGACCGGATACTATACCAGAAAGATCAGCAGGTCATAGTTCAAATGGTTGAAACAGTCAAGCCGTTTGGTTGGAATGGATATAATAATTAATTTAAAAATAATATCATCCACATATATAATGTTCCCTATGATCTTAAATATAATATCTAATTGATATTTTCTAATAAGGTTAATGAAGATAAATATATTACTTAATCATATACTACCTCCGGTCCTAAATATAAGACAGAGTTGACTTTTTTTGGAGAGATTAAAGAAGCAAAATAAGTTATTTCATCATATCATTTGTTGTATATTCTTATATTATATATTAGTTTATTGGTCAAACTAATTAATTTGGAGACAAAAATAAAAATAAAAATACTCTAAAGTAATTTATTTAGCTTTCTTAATCTCTCTAAAAAAGTCAACTTTATCTTATATTTAGGATCGGAGGGAGTAGTAAAGAACTATATGTTGTCTATAATTAGATTATATATCAGTTTATAAATCAGACTAATTAATTTTAAAAAAATAATATATATATATATATATATACTTTAAAATAATTTATTTAGCTTTATTAATCTTTCTAAAAAAATTAACCGGAGAGATAGTAATATAAATATAAAAGATAGAAAAAAAATAATAAAGAGCGTTAAAAGATTTTAATAAATTCATCGGATAAACTTTTATATATATTGAAGGCTTAAAATATTTATATAATTAAAAGATAACAATATACTTCATTTGGTCTTAAATATAAGATAAAGTTAACTTTTTGGAGAGATTAAAGAATCTAATTAAATTACTTTAGAATATTTTTATTTTTATTTTTTTTCTCAAAACTAATTAATTTGATTAATAAAATAATATACAATCTAAGGATACATAACATATGATATAATTAAGTAACTTATATAACTTCCTTAATCTCTCCAAAAAAAAGTTAACTATGTCTTATATTTAGGACATAAAAGAATAATAATAGTATAAAATATTTGATTTGGATTCAGATAAAACCTAGTCAAGTCTCTAACTAATATCTAGAAGCTACTATTATCTTTAGGATTATCCATGGTGCTTGCATTGGAAGTAGAAAAAAGTAAACTGTGTACAAATGATATCTAAATCATTAATATTTGAACATGGTTAATATTGACCATTGATTTTATTTTACTTTTCTATTGCTTCTTTTTCATGGGCCACGGTATTCCAAGTCGTCCTCTTTCCTTCGCCACTAGTATTCCTACTACTGTTGCAATTTGCCAATTTGAAAACAGAGGAGAAGATTCTTCAGCGAGAAGGACGATGGTATTCAACAATGGAGAACAAAAATCACTAATTCGGTAATGAGCGTGCCAGCCTTTTCCTTCTCATTTCTTCTTCCTTTGTCATGTTCTTCCATCTTCTTTACTCTTTCAATAATCGGAAAAACCCAGAAAACAAAGGAAATTTGGCTCGTTTGGTTTGCATAAATTTGCTCTGAGTTCCGGCTTAACTCTAGATTCCGACTCAACATCCGATTTCGGGCGGCTCAATCTGGATCAACCACTCAAACGGTCCAAATGCATAAAGCGAACCGCTTTATTGAGTGGATGATGACCTGACTAGTCCAACTGTCTAGTTTGATCCAGTTTTCAAAAGCTTGGTTTATAGCTATCGGTTGAGGTATACCACATGGATTCTATAAAAAAAATGCCTGTAAGAAGGAAAAGACAAATTTGAATCTTAGGAAGTGCACTTATTGTGAGAGTTTTAACTTTGACGCTCCTTGCCTGTTATAAATTAGGCCCAAATCTAAAGAAGGTAACTTAGAGATACTCTGGATTCATACAAAAAATAGTGCCCAAGTTTTTTAACAAATGAATAATAATTTTTTACAACACTAAGAAGGATTCTTTAAAAATACATGATCGTACACCTACCAAAAGTTATGCTTAATTTAAAACTCTTTTTTTGTGCAAAAGGATTATTCTTAGGAGGTATACTAAATTTTGACAACATTAACAAGAATTCTTTAAAAATACATGATTGTACACTTAAGTGTTAGCTCTTCATAATATTTTGATGATAACAGACCTTGATTTATTGATAATATAAACCTCACACTACTACAAAAAGGGGCTATACGTCCAAAATTTGGCACCTTTAACGTCCCAAAACAGGGGGACGTATATACTGGGGGCGTAGTAAGTTGTAAGAAAAGACGTTCCAAATAATAGGGACGTATAAAGTGAGACTTTAGATGTCCCAAATTGTAATTTGGGACGTCTAAAGTCCCCCCACGTTGGGACTTTAGACGGCCCAAACATTCTTCTCCACATGCATCACATCAATACTGTGTCTCACGTCAAGCGAACGCCAATATGGAAGATCAAAGAAAATGGATCTCTTCTTCCATATGTTCTTCTCACCCGCAACCCTCTGATTCTTACCAAAAGTGACATTGATACGTTCCACTCGACTGTAGACTTCTTCTCCAGTTAATGACTTTGGAGCCATTTCATACTCCGGTAAGCCATTAAACTGCTTTCTTAGCCTATGATACGGGTGGAACCGATGAAGAAACCTTCTGTGGCCAAGGTAGACAGTTTTTCTTCCATGCTTTAGTTGTTGGAAGTGCGTGTCTGCTTCACATATTGGGCATGCTTTGTGACCCTCACGTTGTACCCTGACAAGTTTCCGTACGCAGGGAAGTCGTTTATCATTGTGAAAATCATTGCACGTAGCTTGAAAGACTCCTTCTTATAAGCATCAAACACATCTACGCCTTCCTCCCACAACTTCTTGAAGTCCTCAATCAAAGGCGCCAAATAGACATCAATATCGTTCCCTAGTTGTTTTGGTCCAGAAATCATCTTAGATAGCATCATATACTACGTTTCATACATAGCCAGGGAGACAAGTTGTATATTACAAGGAGAACCGGTCACGCACTATGTGTGCTAGTAAGAGTTCTATACGGATTGATGCCGTCTGTACAAAGCCCAAGTCGTAGGTTTCTCGGCTCGCTGTCAAATTGAGGGAACATTTCATCTATTTTTTGCCATTGTAGAGAGTCAGCTGGGTGCCGAAGATATTTCCCATAAGATATTCTCTCATCAGAGTGCCATCTCAACATCTTCGCTTTTGTTGCAGTTGCAAACAAACGTTTAAAACGTGGCATTATCGGAAGATACCACATAACCTTTAAAGGTTGCCTTTTACTTGTCACATCACCACAACCACCATCTTTTTTCACTTTGTATCGTGCAGTTTTACACTTAGACACTCACTAAGACCTCCATACTCATTTCTGTACAGTACGCAGTCATTAGGGCAAGCATGTATCTTTTTATACTCCATACCCATCGTAGACAGGATTTTCTTGGCCTCATACATACGATTTGGAAGTACATTATCCTCTGGAAACATATCACACAATAGTTCAAGCAGCAATGTGTAACTACTATCGGTCTACCCACAAGTTGCCTTTAAGTTAACCAAATGTAATGTTCCTGTCAGCCGCGTGTACTTACTACCACTGTACAATGGTGTCTCTACATCACTCCGCAGACTGTCATACTCCTGCGACTGCGCAAAGGATTCTGCCTCAACATCGTTAATCATTTTCTCCATTCTATCTTCACCTATGATATCCATATCTTCCTTCTTGTGCGACGGACAATCCGTTACTTCCTCACCATGCCATATCCACCTTGTGTATCGCAGATTTATTCCATCACAAAGTAGGAAATCCTTTATGACATCAACATCCCATCGACTCTCATTCAAACAATTGACACAAGGACAAAAATACTTCCCATTTTTTGCAGGAGCATTCTTTTTAGCGAATTCAATAAATTCTTCCACCCCTTTCTCATATTCTTCACTAGTTCTCAAAGCATTCATCCAACTATGATCCATTTTGTTACCAATAACTTTCACACGTTTAGTACAATTGTCAACGACATATGATGGGATTGCCTAATTAAGTTATCAACCCAATTTAGGATTTTAAAATATGGGCTTAATAACTTTATTGCCCCCTCCTGGCCTCCTCTCTCCTCTTAAAAGGGTTTCAGTGCTACGTAACTTATCTTTTTAATAAGTATATGTATATAAAATTAATGTATAATAAAATAAATATAATAAGATTAAATTAAAGAATTTTTTTGAGTTTTGGAAGAATTAAAAAAAACGAGTTTCATATTAACAAAACAATTTTAAGTTGAGTTCTTCCAAAAATAAAATTTTTTTATTGAAAATATTTAGATAAAAATCATTTAATGAACATTGGGGTTATGGTTTTCTTTTTAGTTTTGGCTTGAATTATTCTTCATAATTCGTTTGGAATACAAGAATTTCCTTAATTTAAACAAATCATATTTTATTTTATTATATATACTAATTAATGGTAATATACACAAGTAAATTTATATTTAAACAAGAAAATAAACAATTTTTTTATTTTAGTATATTTAAATATATACTAAAATTGTTTTATTGAGAATATTTAGATAAAAATCATTTAATGAATATTGGGGTTATAATTTTCTTTTTAGTTTTGGCTTGAATTATTCTTCATAATTTGTTTGGAATACAAGAATTTCTTTAATTTAAATAAATCATATTTTATTTTATTATATATACTAATTAATGGTAATATACACAAGTAAATTTATATTTAAACAAGAAAATAAATCATTGTACTGGAGTTCCCGAATACATACAATTTAAGCAATATAAGCACACCAAACACACTAGGCTAATCTCAACCATCTCAATATAAGCAATATATAAGCACAATTTCAACCATTTCAAGTAAATTTATATTTCAAAAACAAAATATACCATTCTGTTACAAAAAATAAACAAGAAGAAAATAAACCAACCTGATCAGGGGCGCCCACTAGTATACTGGAGAGGTAGAGAAGACGTTGGAGATCCACGGTGGTGTGCACAACAATGGAAGGAAGGAGGTGGAGGAGAGCAAAAATCTACACACTGTGGAGGAGGTGAAGTTGCAGCAGGGTCGACTGGTTGCGTGCGTTGAAGAAACAAAGAGGAAAAAGAAGGGAGGAGGGAGGAGTTGAAGAAACAAAGAGGAAGAAGAAGGGAGGAGGGAGGAGTTGAAGAAAAACAAAGAGGAATTGAAGAGTGCCGACGGTGGATGGGGGAGGAGGAAGAAGAGTAAAGTTATTGTTGAGAAGACATGTGAGGAGGGGTAATAGATGATAAGACGCATGTCAGACAAGTGTCTGACATGCGCTTAGGGGACGCCTTTAGGTGTCCCAAATGGCATTTGGGACGCTTAAAGTCTGGGTTTAGGCGTTCTAAAATTCTTTTGGGACGTCTAATCCCAGTTCCAGGCGCTAAAAAAATTTATGAAATTTATATTTCGCACCTGGAAGCACTTTAGACGTCCCAAATTCAAATTTGGGACGCCTAAAGGTTCCCCTACATATATATAATTACGAAAATGCCACCGCCTCCCTTTTTAACCACCCAATTTTCAATTTGGGACGTCCTTGGGGGTGGTTATATCTCAATTCTGTAGTAGTGTCAAGTGATAATTAAACTCTTTGAAAAGTAGAAAGTGAAACTTTGTGGTAAATTTCTCAAGTTTGGCACAATCATTCGAGTGATGGTTTGTGCACTCAAGTGATGATCAAATGAGAGTGAAATATTACTAAAGAGAGCCACTTGAGTGATAGTTTGTGAACTTGAGTAATGTGCCTACACTTACATTTTTTTTAGCAAGTCACTTGATAGTGATCAAAGTTTGTGAAAATTCTTAAAGGAAAAATCACTTGAGTGATTGGGTAAGCAATCGAGTGATGGGCAATCACTTACAAGTGATGGGCAATCACTTACAAGTGATGGGCAATCACTTACAGGTGACTTTCAAGTGGCTTGAGAGTTAGTGATTTAAAGAAACATTTCACTCGAGTGATAGATTGGAGCACTCGAGTGAAGTTAAACTCTTCTGATTATAGACTAGATCACTTGAGTGAAATGGAATTCACTCGAGTAGTGACAATCAATGTAGAGTCACTTGCAAGTGACCTTAAAGTGTTGTTATCTTCCTTAGAAGATCACTCAAGTGATTGAACAAATCACTCGAGTGATCCATGATTACTTGCAAGGATTTTTCAAGTGACCTGGAAGTGCTGAAGCTTCTAAGAGGAGATCACTTGAGTGATCAACTTGAACACTCGAGCGTTATCAATAACTTGCAAGGCACTCGGTAGTGATTTAGCATAGCTTTCAAAGTTTTATAAAAGATCACTCGAGTGATTATTTTGTACTTGGGTTATATTTATTCTTTTTGAGAAACATCACCACCAAGTCACTTGAAGTGATTATCAGCACAAGATCACTAGAGCACTCGAGTGACAAGAGATCACTTGAAGTTATTGTTAGTGTCACTCGTGTGTGTTATTCAGAAACTTATAAACACTGTCTCATTAATTCCAATACACATACTTTTCATCATGATTTACTTCTTGAGTTCTTATATTACTCCTAAATGTTACTAATATCATTTAAATTTTAGGTGTTTAATCAATAGATTAACTTCAAAATCTCTAAAAGCAAAAATTTTGTCGGAAGCATTAAATGTGTAGCAGAGATAACTAACAGAAATACTCTCTTTCATCAATGGCTAAATTACTCTCTAATGGATAGTTTTGAATGCTCACAACGGACCTTAAAGACATTCTGCCTATAAAGACAGAAGCATTCAAGACAAAGCAACTAATTAATGACAAAAATCAATTATGTTCATTAAGTGCTCTATTATTCTATCTAATATTCTTAAGTTCTTCATTGTCATTTATCAACTCTTTAAGAGAGATTTTACAATCTTATTCATTACTCGTATAAAGAAAATCTCAAGGTAGTGGGACCATGAGTGTGGATATCAACTTACAAAGTGGAAGGGGGAGTGAGTATCCTGTTGAGGAACTTATTTGTATTGTGGTGCCAAGAACCCATTGAATCTTGAAATCATAGTGAAAATCTCAGAGGCGCTCCAAGGACTGGATGTATGTCAAGAGGTTAAGATTGAACCAGTATAAACTCTAGTGTACATTTCGGTGATATTTATATCTTTTAATTAAGTGTTTTAACTATGCTTTTTAAATTTTTAATATCATCTAACTCATCCCCCCTTTTGGGTGAAACAATTAACACTAACACTAAAATGAAAGTTAATCTTAATTTAAAAACTTTTTTTGTGCAAAAAGATTATTCAATGCCTTAGAAGGTGTTAGAATATGTCAAAATCTATCATAATCTAATAATCAAATCCCTTCAATTTCTTTGATTGGTTATGATTGTAATATCATTTAATATTCATGATTTTTAGGACTTTATTTCTAGTGATATTTCCTAGATTGTAATCCCCAGAATCTCCCTAATGGCTCTCTCAAAGCCTATATATTGTAGTCTCTTTTCTTAGAATGAAACAAGTTTTGAGAGTGAATAACCGTCTCATTTTAAACATGGTATTACAGTTAGGAGTTCGATCCAAACTCTGAGTGAGAGAGATATAGAAAGAGAAACATGAAGAGAGAGAGAGAGATAGGGACAGACTGATGCACCTAAGGCTTCTAGAGGAGGGCGAATGAGCATATACCACCCCCAAAGTTGTGGTCTAAACCCATCGATTGGCGCTTTCTCAGAGTATGTTGGCGAATGAAGCAGCATGTGAGTCTCATGCACCTCCAATCCACTAGTATACGTTAATCCTACATGCCACATGACAACAACAATTTTCGGCTATTTTTTTCCCAGAATGATGAATCTCTTTGAATTTTCTCCTCTGTTTGGCTCCTTTCCTAAAATTTCAACCAACACAGGAGTCATTTGATAAGCCTAATGTCGGGTACAAATTGTCAAACTCAAAGTTCTTCCTTTTTGTCTTCTTCCTCTTCTATCAGTACTATAGTACCTTCTGAAACCTCAACGATGGCACTAGAATTCTCAGAAAACCAAATTATGGTTATTAACCATAAAATTCATGGGAAGAACTACCTCTAGTGGTTCTAAAATATGCTAAGATATTTACATGGCAAGATAAAGGAGAAGTATATTAATGGAGAAGCTCCTCAGTCGACCCATGATAATCCAAATTTCAACACTTGTTTGTTGATAATAACCAAGTAATGAGTTGGTTGTGTAACTCGATGACTCTGAATATCAGTGAAGGTTATCTTCTTTTGAACACGGCAAAAGAAATCTAAGATGTAGCTAAGAGAACATACTCCTTTCTTGATAACACCGCTGCCTTAATCCATTTGAGCGTTAACTCTATGATTTAAGACAAGGAATTATGTCGGTGACTAAACGTTATAATGCTTTGCTAAAATTATAGCAGCAATTGGACTTGTTTGAGCTTCATCCATGGAAAAATGTGAAGAATGCTCAATTGTACAAGCACTACTACATATAGGTCTTTTAACGTCTAAAAATAGGGGGACATCTATGTGAGTGATGTAGTTTATTTTAGAAATAATGTCCCTAAAAAAAGGGATGTTTAAAGTGAGGACTTTAGACATCCCAAATGGAGAAAAGGGACGTCTAAAGTCACTATGTAAGGACGTTAGATGTCCCTATTCTCAATAGGGATGTCTAAATTGAGGACTTTAGACGTCCTTACAACTTCAAGTTGATACCAACTACGTCTGAATCAGAAAAGGGATGTGTAAAGTCCTCTACAAGTAAATTAAAATGATTATTTATATTCTTCATTACCTAGAAAATTATTACTGCAAAAATAGAATCGAAGATGGATTCATAAACTACAATGTCCCTTACAAAATGGTAAGGACATCCAGCACTGCAATCTTTACTATATATATATGTACAATAACAACTCATACAACCTAATACTATATATATACAATAACAACCAGAAAGTGTCAAAATGCTGTTATCACAAAACTACTAACTTATATAAATCCAGCCAAAAGGTTTCTGATCAAATTAATGTCTTTATGTAAGTAGGCATCTTTATTATCAAAAATCTGCAAATTAGAGAATAAGCTTTCATGAAATGAATCAAGTAAATGAATTAATTAGCATTTCAATTACAACACCAAAAATATTATCATTTGAGAATGAAGAAGCAATTACCTATTCAAAATTGCTAATAATTTCACTTTGAATGATGTTATACATATAAAGTATAACATAATATCCGCATTCAGTGTTGCCAAATTGTCGAGGGCACTTTAAATTAAAGCCAATTGTTGTTAAAATCAATAAAGGTATATATAAAATGACCGTCAATGAAAGAATTAGAATTTAAACTATTTACTTTTGGAAAATACCACTTTGGGTCTCTAACAACTTTACCCTCGCATGACCTGCCTAGGAGTCTATATGTCTGAGTAGCACTATCATGAAAATCAAAATCAACAGAAATTAGAACTATTTATTTTTTTAAGAATCAATAAAATGCAAACAAAATAACTTATATGTTGAAGACGAATTTTGTTTCTTTATCTGACCTTTTACACAAGGAATCAAACCAATAAACGACGTCGCGTTGAGGACAAATAACACACAAACTCAAATAGTAACTATAACAATATGTACAAATTAAAATGAAGTTAGATGACAATTATTTATTAAACATATTAATTAGACAAAATTAAAATATGTACCCTTGAACAATGGGTGCTAAATAACAACGAAGTTTGGTATGTCCCATTATGTAGCCCACATAGTAAGTCCTTACCTCTAAAGTATTGGTATCCCTTGTCGTATTTGTTGGGCATAAGAATCCATATAAATCATGTCTTTCCATGTCTATGCAAATGCAATGGAAGCAGCTATAATAAAATTAAAATAAGGAATGCATTATTGAATGTATGAAATCAAAAAATCACTACATGAATTGAAGGGAAAAATTGAGAAAAAAAATTACCGGATTGCAAATTTCACCCATCCTGCATTTGTTTCCTCTAACTTGATGAACTCCTTGAAATCTTTTATGTCAATCGTGTAGGGATACTCCAATGTAAGGCCCATAACCCTTGAGGCATATGCAAGTCAATATGGCAAATGCCTTTATAGAACTGTTGTAGCCATGCTAAGAAGGATCATTTCTCACATCTTCATCACCCTTCTAGAACATAAAAAAACAAATTGTTAGTAGGATGCTTACAGATCTCAAGTAATAGTAAGGCAATGCCTACCATTAGAGATGTTGCCCGTGAAACAATAAGATTTTGAGGCCAAAGGATGAAAGATCCTATCACCTGACCTATCGTGCCAACCTCTACATCAGGAACAGGGACGACTGTACGTTCTTCCCCCTCTCTAACACATGTCACAGTCACTCTACATAAATGCTATAGAATTTGTTGATGATGGTGGGTGGTAACATGTGTGTCAATGAGAGCATCGACAACAACACGTAATAGTAGAGCATCTAAATAGAAGGTGGAAGTTTCTCCCGGCACTGGAGTAGGAGAAGGGTCGCCAAGTGGTTCCTCTAGAGGGTTGTAACTTCCTTTGGTGTTGGGGAAGGCTGGGGATTCCTGAGTTCTACGCTCATCACTTGCCCTATACGATTCCAACATCTTTATCATTTCATGTTGAAGCTCTGGAAACAGCTCTTGTAGGAGCTTGTGTCGCGAAGTTTGGCCTCGAGCTCTCTTTTGACTTCTTCTCAAATCTTGGCCATAAGCTCCCTACTAGGTTCAACTTGTGACGAATAATGTGAGTCTCATCCAAAATACTTTGCGGTACTAACTCCCTTTGTCTCTCCTCAAACATGACTAGGGTCAACTGCCTTCCCAATAGCCATTGACAACATGTCCATCCGTTTACTTGGATTGAATGAACCTTGGCCACTATGATCTTCCAGTTCATCTTATAGCATACAATTTATCGTAAATGAAAAGTAAGCACTCTCGATATGAAAAAAATTATGTACTTATGCTTTAACTAATTACAATCCTCACAGCAACCTCAGGAACAACTGGATTTATATACTTCCCACCCTTAATCCTCCTTGCTTTCCATGTTTTGTAACGTGGAGGAGGAGTTGGGCCCTAGATAACAGCGCTAGGATCTGATTCCACTGCTTCCTTCATTTTCTCTAACTCTTCTTTTATCATATGCCGCTCAAGCTTTTGATACCACCACAATATATGTAATGCTTATACTTATTTTCTACTTGCCTCTATGCATTTGCTGCACTTAATTCCTATGAATGAAAAACAACAAAAAGCAAATCAATGATATCAATTATATTAAAATCAAAAGCTCTATATCATGATGATAAAAATCTTACCAAAAATTAAGGATCTTCTTGTGATGCCATAAACAGCTTCCAATCTTCTGGAGACAAATGCGAATAATGTTTACTTGGATCTTAACCCCTTAGTTCCCTTAGAATATACCTTGCTGTAAGCCTGTTCTTGAAACCTTTCCATCGTAGATGAACCTCCCCCATCCAGTGCTTGTACATCCCTAGTATCTGGGATATCGTATGTTTGCTGCAAGGTAAAACATAAGATAATTATATTTGAAGCAATAGGAGTAAAGCTACAATTGTCATAGATGTATCAAAATTTATAGATTAAAAGATGTTGTCAAATCATGTCTTTTGTTTTTGGAAGAACCAATCTCCAATTATCGTAGGTAATATGCACTTTGTTTTGACCCAAATACCCTAAGTAGCTAATGAAATGGTCTTTCTCATGACCAAATGAATTCATATTAGCATCGAAGTCCACATGCGGCCTATCTTGTTGATGTTTATGACTTGCACCCAATGCTCCCATCTTTGTACAACCTTTAACCTTTCTTGGAATGGGTTCATCTCTAGGTATTTCATTATCCCCAGCACTTTGTGATGAGTCACTAGAGTTGTCCATATTCCTGTTAACACAAAAAGCATCTTCAGATAGGTAAATAAATTGCAATAAAAATAAAATAAACTAAGCATGAGTAAAACAAAAAGCACACAGTTCTATTTTTTAAGTTTAGGTCTTACTCTATATTGTTTCCTATATTCCTTCACCATGATCATTTCTTACAATATATTCTTCATCATCTACCAATTCTACTTCATTTGTTCTAGGTGGATTTGTTGTGAAAGGTGGTGTGTCATCAAGGTTGGAGGTCAGATCAACATACTTCTATTTTTTTCTTTGAAGTATAATGGACATTTTTTATTGCAGGATCTGTGGAACAAAACACTTGTTTCGCCTGGCTTCCTAGAATGAAGGGCTTATCTCTATAGCCAACTCTTTGAAGATCAACTGAGACAAATCCAAATTGTTGATCTATTACCACAACATTATTGCTAACCCACTTACATTTGAATAAAACAACTTTAAACTTGTTGTATGTAATCTCCCATATTTCTTCTATAACTTCATAATAGGTCATGGACGCTAATATGGGATTTTTGTCTTTCGAACTGGAAAAGTGCATGGCTTCAGCTTCTACCACTGCCCCACTATTTTGCATGGTACTTCTGTCATCTTGTTTTTTTTAATAGAAAGAATAGCCATTAATATCATAACTAGTCCAAGTAATGACCTGAAACGAAGGCCCCCAAGCCAGGCACTCGATTATCTCAAACACACAAGTCTCGTGCGAAACCTTTTCCTCGAACCACTCTATGAATGTCTTGTTTTGCTCAATAGCAATCCGCATGTCATTCTTCCTTGGATTCTTATTCTTCAAAGTCCTTATGTGTTCATCTATGCAAGGTTGAACTTCTTCCATATTATTTAGGATATACAAGTGTTCTTGCAATACCTCTTTACGAGGAACATTCTTCACTTTCAGTCCTCGTGTTCCCTTGCTTCTCCCCTCTTCATACTGAGATTGTTCCTTCTTTCCTAACAGATAGTCTTTGCAAAACTCCATAGCCTCTTCAACTACATATTTTTCAACTATTAAGGCTTCGGGTCAATAAGGATTTTTAGAATACCCTTTTAAGATCTTCATGTATCACTCGAAAGGGTACATCCACCTTAGGAAATTGGATATAAATGACAACTTTTGTTGTATTCACGTATACCTTAGCTTTCACTTTTGAAACAATACCTCAGCTTTCGCTGTATTCACATATACCTTAGCTTTCACTTTTGAAACAATACCTCAACTTTCAATGCTTGCAACAATACCTCAGCTTTCACTATCTGCAACAATACCTTAACTTTCACTATTTGCAACATAGAAATAGCATAATTATACTGATAATATGTGCATGATTATAGAAAATCCCCATAATGGTTCATGCATGATACTTACAATTAAGGTAGCCACACAGGGCTACTAGGGTGTCTAAACTCATCCCAGTGAACAAAGACTTCTTCCTGCCTTTGCTCCACCACTGCAACCCTCTCTCGTGCAGTTCTCTTCTCTGATTTTTGCATACCTTCTGTATTTGCCTACTGTTCCAGAAACTTTCCAGTTTTTCTAGGTTAACTTCAAAAATTAATAACTTTTTGTATATAGCTCTAATTTAATCATATGACCTATCAAATTAAAGCTTAGGATGTCTACTTTCACCTTGTAAAAGTTCATAATTTATTTATATCATTTAGTTACCAAAATCACATGACAATCTCCCTGCCTTGCAGAAAATTTCATTGGAAGCATAATAACTTTCTCCAAAATTCACCATTTTACTTTCTTTAATACCCCAAAGATATAAGAATTATTAGGGAATAAATTTGGGGCTCCTACTAAACTGAGGCTTAGCAGTCCACGTTTTTAGGCTTATTCTCTAGCCTCTAATCCCAAAATTCAGGGTATTACATATGCACAGTAGAGGAGGTACGTTGGAGGGTGGAGGAAAGAAAGAAGGTGGGAGGAGGTACACCGGAGGGTGGAGGAAAGCAAGAAGGTGCTGAGAATGGAAGGAGGTGGAGGAAAACGCAAGACTCAGTGTTGACAATGGAAAGGAGGAGGAAGAGGAAGATGAAGTGGAAAAGGGAATGAAGAAAAGAAAAGAAGAAGTCATGGAAGTTTGTGGGAAAAGGGAATGAAGAAAAGATGGAAAAGCAGGGGGAGGTCGCATGTCAAAAAATTTGACATGAGTAGGGGACACCTAAAGAGAATTTGGGACGCCTAAAGGTTGGGTTAGGCGTCCAAAAATTCATTTGGGGACACCTAAACCCAACTTTAGGTGTCCCAATACCATTCTTATTGTAATATCCCGATTTGTAATTAGGGCTAATGATTAAGAGAATTATTGTAATTAGTGTAATTAAGCACTTTTGGAATTAATGTAATGTGAATTTTGGAATTTATGTGTGTGGAATTTAAGACCAATGGTTGTGATCCCTTGATCATGGGTCAGGATCTTATGTTTTGCGGTTGTGTGGGTTCATAGGAGAGTGACTAAGATGATGACATGTGGCATTATGTGAGTTATTGGATGGAGCCACAAAAGGACAAAATATCACTTTTCTCTCTCCTCTTTCTCTCCAATTCGGTTGAGTGTGTGTGTGGGAGGATGATTTGACTTCTTCATCATCATCATCTCCTCCATATCCTATTTTCTCTCTCTTCTTCCTCCATTTCTGGTGCTCAAGCAAGGGAAAGGGAGAAGAAAAGCTTTGATGAGGTTAGGGTAAGGGCTGTGTGCCTTCCCGGCGGTTCGGGTAAGGGTTGTGTGCCTTCCCGGCGGTAAAAGGGGATGAGGTTAGGGTGTGAATATGTGATTATGTGGGCCGAAAGGCTAATTGTGGGCCGAAAGGCTATTTGTGAAGGCCGACGGGCCATTTGTGAAAGCTGAAAGGCTATATGTGAGCCGTAAGGCTATTCGTATGCACTGCCACGCCAATAGTCCCTGAGTCGCTAACAACGGTTCGGGTTAGGACAATGTGCCTTCCCGGCGGTAAAAGGGGATGAGGGTGGAGTGTATTTGTGTTGCTGCTGATATGAGATGATTTGTTTACATATTATGTGATTGCATGTGATATGAAAAAGTTGTTACTACTGGGATTCTTTAGAATCTCACCCTTTCCATATGACTAACCTTTTCAGACTGGGCGAGTGGCTCGAAAGGGAAGCGGACAACCAGGAGTAGTTAGGATTACTCTGAGACTTAGTGTAGTTGGTTATCCTTATTTTGGTTTTGGGATTACCAAGTGTACATGAGAATGTAAATGAATATTTTGGACATGTAATCCCTATTTTGAGAACTTCTAAACCCATGATATAAATATATGTAGTTGAACCCAGGGTTTTGCTAGGATTTTAGTTTCCGCACTCTAATATTGCTTATGTGATTTGATTTCTCAAGTAGTTATATCCGCAAGTGAATGCGAGACCAGGATTAAGTATGTTTTAGAACTGATTTTTGAAATACCCCATCTCCTGGATGTGGGATCATAAATTGTTATTTTGTTTCATTGGTCTCTATTTCATTTAAATTTCGTAATCCGGATGTAATTGCGGTGAGGGGGTTACACTTACTTTAGGCGTCCCAAAAACTGTTTGGGATGCCTAATGTAAGTCAAATTTTTCTAATTTTTTATTTTTGGCACCAGTGGGAATCTTAAGACATTCCAATTGAAATTTGGTATGTCTAACCTCTACTTTAGGCATCCCAATTCAAATTTGGGATGTCTAATGTTTTGATTTCGCTACTTTATTTACAAAAATGCCATTGCCTCTATGTTTTTACCTCCTTTTTTGAAAAAGGGATGTCTATAGGGGTAGTAATATCTTCTACCTATAGTAGTGAAGAAGATAGTGGAAGGAAGGATACATGACTTTCTCCTAGGCCTAATTACCCTTTTGAGGAGATAAGGGGCAGAATTATAGGATTGAAACCCTTACCACATCTATTTGATGTTGTCAACTTTGTGTAATTTAAAGAGAGCAGAAAACTCCTAAATCAAAGTGGCCCAAGTCAAATTGAGTCCTCAGCCCTTACTATGAGAGGATCACAGGGTGAATGGAGGTCCAACAAGTGGTGCAATACAAGAAGGACAATATCAAAGAAGAATGTTGGAAGCTATATGGAAAGCAATAAAATGGGAAGCAAAAATTCCAATAGAGCCATCACACCAAAGTTGAACAAAAGGCACAAGATGATAATCGCCTAAGCAACGAAAAATTACAGGTGCTTTGTAGGATATTTGAAAATCAAAATAAGTCATATTCTATGCCTAATGTCAATTTGGTGCAATCAGGTAATTCTATTATAGCTCTCAATGCTGTGATAAGTGGTGAAGACACATGGATTGTTGACTCATGAGTTATAGATCACATTGTTAGATATGATTAGTTTTGAAGATGTCAAATATAGATACTAAATATTGAGACAAAAAATTTTACATAATATATTTATTTTATATTTTGACTAACTACTATGTTTAATGTGAAATATATTGTATTAGTCAAGAAAAGGAAGAATATATCAAGTTGTATTGATGAGAATGATTAAGAGGAAAAAGAAGAAAGAAATTGAAGACATTCGTCTAGAAAGCAAGAAGCAAACAAAAAGATTTTGGAAAATAACCAATAAGAAGAAGAGAAGAGATTAGAGAAAGAAGAACTTGGAAAGATCTAATGGAAATATTAAGATTCAAGTTGTTAGATGAATATTGGAAGCCTCCATAATCAAGTTTGACGTAGGAATGGCTAAATTGGAATCAAAAGTGTCTTATATCGGAGTCATATCAACCCCACGCGAGTCATGCTTCATTTTGGAATTTTTAGATCTGATCACTCAAGTGAAATACAATATCACTCGAGTGATGTTGAAAAACGCAATGCTCTGTTTTCGCTCAGCATGAGCGATGTTCAGTAATTTGATCATATCTCCCAAACCACAAGTCAGAATGAGGTGAGACTATATGAAACTAGACTCCTAATGCGTCATTTTGACACCAAGATCAAGTCAAACAGAGCTCAGATGAAGGAGATATGAATTTTACAAAATGACAGTCAAATCAACGTCATATTCTAGAACAATTTTGGTATTTTGGACATAACTCTCAAACTACATATCGTTTTATGACGAAACTAGTGCCATATGAAAGTAGAATTGAAGAGCTTTCCATGGATAGGTAGTTTGCCATATTTCAAGCTATATACTAAGATTTGTGACTTCTGGAAATTGATACTCATGAGTTCAGACATTGTCTAAGTACAGTAGACACTCCTTGGATTATAACTTTTTGTTTACAATGAATTGAGAGCTGATTCATGTTGCATTGGAATGAAGACAATGAGAGTTTTCCGATGATATATTATTTTCCATATTTGAAGTCAAAATGAACAGATCATGGCTGATGAGAATTTGAGTTGACTGCATACGCTCTCACAAGTTTTGCATAGGAACTTTCCATAAATTGAATTGTTAATGAACTAGAATGATATTATGAAAGTTGACAAATCACTTGAAGTGAATTACTAATGCACTCGAGTCAAGACCTGAATTACTTGAAGTGATTTCAAAAAAAGTCAGATCACTTCCAGTGAATAAGCAGTGAACTTGAGTGAACTTCAAATCACTTCCAATGAATAGGTTGAGAACTCAAGTGAATTACAAATTCACTTGAAGTGATATCAAATCACTTCCACTGAAGTTCAATATCACTTGAAGTGATGTCCAGTGTTTATCATAATCACTTCTAGTGATGACGAATCATTTCCAGTGAATATCATATCACTTCCAGTGAAGTTTAAAATCACTTGAAGTGATAACCAGTGAACATCAGATCACTACCAGTGAAGTTCAAAATCACTTAAAGTGATAACCAGTAAATAACATAAACACTTGAAGGAATGTAAGAAAACTTCCAGTGATTATTAGAATCACTTCCAGTAATGTCAAATCACTTCAAGTGAATTGGTAGTAAACTCGAGTAACGTTAACAGAAGCTACCGCAAAACAGAGTTTCATAGCAATCAACTCTAACATGGTTTAAATGTTATTGAATCATTGTGTTTTCACTTGTTATCATATCTAAACGTTAACTAACAAATATTTCAAGTGTGAAACATGATATTAAACATTTGGATTGTCGATTTAAATAAGAAAGTCAATTATGGCGAAAATCATCATTATACACCGGCTACCTACCACGATAAAAGATTGACCCACCATGAACGAATTTCTAAAACATCAACGCTCCACAACGTGACGTACAGCTCATAATGAAACATCCCACTCTTTAACGGGATTCTCTGCTTTACAATGGACAGTGGCTGGTTGTTCAAATGCACACAATGGTCAAATGAAGCAATGGGACTCCAACAGACGAATACTCACAATGGTCATCATCTTCATCAAATATAAATAAGAGAGTATTCAAAGTCGATGGGTAATTGAGACATCGAGAAACTACTAGAAAAATGATAGAATCATGAATCCTCTGCTTCTACCTAACACTCTTTATTCTGAAGCTTCTATATTACTTATCATTGAGAGAGTGATTATTTGTATTGTACTTTAGTGAGAATTATATCCACTCTGTGAGAGAGTCTGTGAACACTTTCAACTATATTTATGAATTGATCTCAAGGTAGAGGGACCTTGAGTGGGATGATTTTCTTATGGGGAAAACTATTGAGAGAATCACAGGTAAGAATTTTGCTCGTAAGACTTACAAGGTGCAAGAAGTAGAGAATGTTGCTGCTTGTAAGACTTGCATAGGTAAGCAGGAGGGAAAGGTCTTCAGGATTGCTGTGTTAATATGACTTGCCGTAAGGGGGAGTATCTCGGTGAGAGATTTGTAAAAGGCTTCACAAGTACCTGGCTAAACTTGTGGTTTGTAAAGGCTTTTCTTGTGCCCGGATTAAACAAGAAGATAGTGGATTTGAAAATCTCAGGACGAGCCTGGGGACTGGACGTAGGCTATCACATATTAGACCGAATCAGGATAAATCACATTTTGCATATTCTCTTCCCTAAGCTCTTATATTTCCAGAATATATTATCTAACTGATTCATGATTCATTAGATTCATACTTACTTATTCCATTAAGATGCGAAAAGTTTTCCAAAGTTCTTAAGTTTTTATCTTACACCGAATTCACCCCTATCTTGGGTGTCAGCCGGTTCTAACACACATGACTGGTAATAAAACCTTGTATACAACTATTAAGCTATGTCATGAAAACCTTAGATTCAAAGTATCTAATGATGTATTCACAAAAGTTAAGGGAATTGGCATGGTTAGACTATATAATCACTTGAGAATACAAAAGTTTTTGCTTGTACCTGCACTTGTAACCTAATATTTGTGAGCAAATTGACTAAAAGGAAAATATGCCAAGTAATATTTGAAATTGACTTATGTATTTTTAGGGTTTAAACTCAGATAATGCTTGGGAGTTCTAAAGAGTGGGATAGACATTTTTACTTCGAAGGATTGAAGAATAAAGAAGCTTGGAATGCACGGAAGGCACTAGTTAGATAAAATTCTCAGGATAAAGATGTATTTTTGTGATATTGTCGTTCAGGTAACCCTAGTTTTGATTATATGAAACATATATTTTCAAGTTTATTTAATAAAAATTCCATTCTTTTTCATTGTGAAACTTACTAACTCATAAAACAAACTCGATTCCTATATGCCAAATAGTCCTATACACCCTTTGAACCATTCACACTATTCTATAGTAACAATTACTGTCCTGCAAGAATAAAAACTCTAACTAATGCCAGATAGTTCATTACTTTATAGATGGCCACACTAGAATCACATAGGTTTACTTAATGAAAGAAAAATTTAAGGTAGCCAAGGTGTTTCAAAGCTTCTATAGCTTTGTGAAAAATCAATTTCAAGCCTCCATCAATATACTATAGAGTGATAATACTAAGGAATACATGAGTGGAGTAACCCAAACCTTGTTGTTGGAACAAAATATTCCCATTGTCTTTTGGGGCGATGCAATACTAACTGCAGCATATTTCATTAACTGAATTCCCTTCAAAGTTCTTAACTACAATACTCCAATCCAAAAACTCCTTGAAACCTTTCTAAAATGCCCACTTATCCACCCATTACCTCAAAAAATGTTTGGTTGTGTTGGCTTTGTTCAAAAACATGATAGTAGCAAATTTGATGCCCTAACTGACAAATATATATTCCTTGGTTACACCTCTATCCATAAGGGGTACAAGTGATGTTATCCTAATCCCAAGAAAACTACTTTTATTCGAAGACATCATTTTTTATGAATAAGGGGCTTACTATCCTAAATTATCCATTTAGTGGGAGAAATCAGATATCAAATGGCTAATTTTACACTACCCTACTTCCAAAGCCCCTGAAACTTCTGCAATCATACCATCACCTGAATTCACTGCTATAGCAAGCCTTGAACATGATTTGTTCATAAACCAAACTATTTCTGCTACTACTCCAACCCAACCTATGCCTATCCCACTACATCCTAAGCTTGAACTTACACCTAGTGAATTGAAAACAAATGTTGAAATCAATTTAGGGCTGCATATAAAAGCCAGAGTGGATACAGAAACTAGTCAACTATCTCAGGAAAAGGAAGAGGTAGGTATGGGTAAAAATGTCTATCCTAATCAAAGGAATGATCATAACTTTAATCTGGGTCTAGATCTTGAAGAACTAGGCTAGCCTAATGTACTTAGAAAAGGGGTAAGATCTTGTACTTAATATCGAATTGAATGGTTTGTTTCATATGGTAATCTGTCTTTAAAGATGCAAAACTTTGTTACAAATATTGCATGAATAAGAGTCTCATACACTTTTCAGTAAGCAATAGTTGATCTGAATTGGAAAAAGGTTGTAGAAGAAGAGTTGAGGCTACTCGAGGAAAATAAAACTAAGGATATCACTATTCTGCCTAAAAAGAAGAAACCAATAGGATGCAAATGGATATTTACCCTGAAGTTCAATCTTGATGGAATTATCAACAAGTACAAGTCAAGACTAGTTGCAAAAGGTTATACTTAAACATATGGGATTGATTACCAAGAAACCTTTGCCTTAATAGCTAAATTCAATACCATTCAAGTGCCTTTATCAATTGTAGCCAACTTGGAATGATCTCTACATTAGTTGGACATAAAACATGCATTCCTAAAGAGGTACTTGTAGGATAAAGTGTATATGGAGAACTCAGATGGAGTTCTAGCTCCTAACAGCTCAGTATGCAAACTTAACAAGTCTTTATATAGGCTAAAGCAATCTTTAAAGGCATGGCTCGGGAGATTCACCAATGCAGTGAAGAGGCTTGAACATACCCAGGGGCAAGTATATGACACGTTTATCAAATGTGAGATGGGGAAGTAATTAACCATCCTGATTGTCTATGTTGATGACATAGTACTTATAGGGAATGATGAAGACTCCATTGTCCAACTGAAAAGGGATTTTTCAACTAAATTCTAGGCGAAGGACCTTAGGAAAATAAGATACTTCCTAAGTATGGAAGTTGCAAGAACCACAAAGGGCATCAACGTATCCCATAGAAAGTATATATACTCTAGGTTTGTTATATGAAATAGGGATGTTAGGTGCTCAACCTGAGGGAATACTAATGGAAGAAGGATGTCACTTAGAGATCAAGCTAGAGGACGTTGCAGTTGTCTTAGAAAGATACTGAAGACTTATGGGAAGACTAATATACTTAACTCATACTCATCAAAATATCAGTTATGAAGTTTGAATAATAAGTCAGTTCATGCACCAACCTTAAGAAGAACACATGGAAGCCGTATGTAGGATTTTGAGCTTCCTGTAGCTTAATCCATGTAGAGGTATCTTCTTTAAGAAAGGAATCGTGTAACACCCCCTACAGTCACGCCTTGGGGCTATAATATGTATGCCATGTGGCAAGGTAGACTTAATTAGCATATCCCCGCCACCCCTCAATAGTGGGTTTCTTTCACCTTCCCAGGTTTTGAACACACGCCTTGGGGCTATAATATGTATGCCATGTGAAACTTGGTACCATTAAGCTAGCTAAATGTAATGTCCAAAATTTGGGGATTGGAGGCTTGGGAATAAGCCTAAATTAAGCGGACTGCTAAGCCCTGGTTTAGCAAGTATCCCAAACCTATTCCCTAATGATTCTTATGTCTTTGAGGTATTAAAGGGAATAAAATGTTGAATTAAAGAGTATGGAAAATTTGTATACAAAAATAAATATTTATAAAATTCATAAATTCCAAATTCATGAATATTCACCATTTTATTGAATTTCTCAAATAATTACAATATATTTGGTGAATATAAAAATTGGGGTATTACACACTAAGAAATATCAAAATCTACACCGATGCAAACCATATAAGGGATTTGGAGAATAGAAGATAAAACCATAGGGTATTGCACATATTTGTGGGGGAACCTGGTTATATAGAGAAGTAAGAAACAAATTGTGTTGTTTAGAAGAAGTGTAGAAGCTGAGTTGAGAGTAGTTTCCCTTGGAGTATATGAAGAAATCTAGGTAATCGGATTACTGACAGAATTAGGAATTCCATATGAGGGACCCATGCAACTCTAGTGTGACAACAAAGCCAGTATCAAAATGATAAAGAATCATGTTTATCATGATCGAACAAATCATGTTAAGATAGACATACACTTCATTAAAGAAATGGTTGAAGTAGGCATTATGAATGTGTCCTATATATGATCCATAAATCAAATTCCAGACATTATGACAAAACCACTGGGTAGAGCTAAGTTTGAAGGGTTTCAAAGCAAGCTAGGAATGACTGACATCTATTCTCTAGGTTTAGGGGCACTACTACAAAAATCACAAGTTATGGCGCTTAATTTAAAGCATACTTTGGCGCTTGGGAAGCGCGGTAGTTTCCAGCGTTGTTAAAACAAGCTACGACGGTTCTTGAATACATGGAAGCGCCATAGCTTGATTATTTTTTTTAAATATAACTTCTGACAGCACTTCTCCAGAGAAGTGTCGTAGGAAGGTAAATGACTTCCTACGACGCTTCCCTGGAGAAGCGCTGTAGGAAATCTTTTATTTAAAAAAAATAATTTTATGACTTCCTAAGGTGCTTCCTTGAAGAAGCACCATAGGAAGTCTTTTATTGTGAAAAAAATAATTTTTCATAATTATTTTATTTTCCTGATAAAAATCTCCATTTACAATCTATAATCCATAGCAAAATAAAATAATATAGCATTTATCTTTTGCAATATTGCACCTTCATGTATCAAGCATAACTTGACCCATACACGTTACTTCTATGGATGATTAAACTAAGTATTATTATATTTGTAAGCTCAAAAAATAAAAAACTTACAATGTACAAGAAGTTCAAGAGTTGATACTTCAAATAAATACATGAAAAAAATTATGACCACACATATAAGATTTATGATAGATTTTAACTAAAAGAAAATGTGAACCAAATGTTGAAAAAAGAAAAACACTTACAGGCTAGGGAGTTTCTGAAGGAGGTCGAGACAACAAAAGAAAAGCACATGGGAGACGAAGCTTGCTAAAGCAATCGAGTTTTGGGAAATGGAGGAGCTAGAGAAAAAGCAGGAAGATGAAAAGGAAAATAAAAACAAAAACAAAAACGGCAGGTTATGGAAATCAAATTACAAGGTGGGAGAAGCTACAACGCTTTTTATCAAAACACCGAAGCTTCTCAATTTGAAAAAAATGACGGGCAATTTTCACAAAAAAAAAAGCAAAAGCTATGGCGCTTTTTTCCAAAGCACCAAAGCTTCTCAATTTTTAAAAAGTGATGGCCAATTTTTTTTTTTTTAAAAATAAGTCTTAGACGGCGCTTGATTAGCAAATGCCATCCAAAATTGAGCCTTGGACAGTATTTGATTTCCAAGCACCGTCTAATGTGCCTTAAAATATCAAGGCACGATACTTTGAATAGTTAAGGAATTGGCCTTGGACGGCCGTTGTACATACTATAATTCATTTTCCACTTAAAACACTAATGTGACTTTTTAAAAGCTAAGACAAAAAAAAAGTGTAGAATCAATTAGCCTTACTAGGTTCCCTTATATCTCACGTTATATTATTGTTTTAAGCCACATGTAATTTTTTATATTCTCCAAAAAAAGGGACAATTTACATGGGCTGAATTTAATTAATTATATCCATATATCCTTTCTTGCTTATAATTATAAATTACTATGACAAAATAAAAATAAATGGTTTTATTTGACAATTATTAACTCTTCAATATGGGCCTTATAATTATAAATAAATCAACAGAGTAAAAGCAAGAAAAGGAAACAGCTCTATTAGCGATAGTTCTCTCGTCAGAAAAAACATTGCTGGTTCCCTCGTCTCCAGAGGAGGATGATTTACTTATGCGTAGCTCGAAGAAAATAAAGAATGGAACAAAAGTGAGCAAGGAGATTGATATGTAGCAAGCATGGCCAAAGTTGGGAACTGCAGGAGGAACTTATAGTAAAGGAGGTCCATAATTTGTAGATAAACTGAAAGGGGTTGACAGGGAGAACGATAGCTTGGAGGACGAAGAAGGAAATGGGGGAGAAGAGTTATCTGATGAGGAGATGTCGGAGGATCTCCAGAAACAACAGGAAAGTGAACCATTGTGCAAGACTATTGAAGATCCAGAAAGGAATTTCCCCATATTCTCTTTCTCTGAGAAAATGAAGAAACACTTGTTTAGAGCCTAGAGGAAAGCATTTATAGTAAAACTGCTTGACAGGAGTATTGGGTACAAGGTTTTACTCTCATGTCTTCAAACATTATGGGCAAAGAGAGGCATCATCAGTCTGATTAATATAGGGTATGGATACTTTATGGTGAAGTTGTCAAACAGGGCAGATTATGTTCATGCTTTAATAGGAGGTCCATGGATGGTGTATGATCATTACTTAACTGTCCGACCATGGGAACCAAATTTCATTCCTGCTAGAGCAAAGATTGACAAGGTCATGGTTTGGGTACGGTTACCAAATGTTTTCCTTGAATACTATGATAGAGAAGCCTTGACAATGATAGGGAATAGAATTGGAGAAACCATTAAAGTAGATGTAAACACATCTTGCTAGTTGTGAGGTCATTACACTCGCATATATGTGTTAGTGGATCTAGGGAAGCAGCTAATGTCAGGATTCAGGCTTGACGGAGAGGATTACTATTTGGAATATGAAGGTTTGCATATGCTATGTACAAATTGTGGAGTATACGGTCATATGCTGGAAGCTTGCTCGAAGAAAAAAATAGAGCAATGGAACAGTGACGCTAATAATAATGAGGACAGCAATACAAGAAAATCCATAGTGTCGGGTGCTGGAGCTACCTCAGATATCTGGAGAGTGGTTCAAAAACCAAAGAGGCAGAGGCGAGCAAGAGACAGCACAGAGGAGAAGAGTGGTGCTCCGGCGTCGGGGAAACAGGGGTCAAGATTTAGGGTATTGGCTGACGTGGAAGAAACAGAAAGAGAAGGGAGGCATAATGAGGTGGTGGCGGGTACGATAGTACATCTGGAGGAGGAAAGACATGCTCAACCAAAGCGCACTACCTATGTACGACCCCAACAGAATTTTTAGAAAGGATCCTTGGTACAACATAAGGAGAGGGGGAGTACGGATTGGGAGATAATGAAAATAGCAAAGAGAAATTAGAAGAGGAGGACTTACGGAGGAAAGCAGAGAAAAGATCACGAGATATGCGAAACAAAGTACATGAGGAGGAGAATGTGATGATAACAGGAGAAGAAAATATCGGGAGGAGAGAAAATGTCGAGCAATTCAAAGGGGACAAAATGGTGGAACAAAGTCAGCGAGAATATCAGATTGGGGAGTCTAATGAAAATGGGTTGAATTATTTTGTGGCCCAAACACCAAATTGTTACTTGGACCCAGGAGAAGAGGATCTGGGCGAAAAAGGAATTGGGCTGTTAGATACGGGCTCTATGGATGTGGAAGAAGAAGATAAGGGTGCTAGAGAAGTGATGATGGTGCCAGAGACCCAAATAGTTATAGGGTTGTAAGTTGGGCTTGTTTTGGGGCTTTCTATTATTTATAAATTAATGTTTATGGATAGTCTAATGTATTGGAATGTAAGAGGGGCCTCCAATAGGAGACTTCTTCAAAACATAAAGATAGTATGTAATGGTGTGAAGCCCAGTATGATTGTATTAAGTGAGACTCGGACAGATAAAGACAACCCATTTTGTCCGATTCAGAATTGGGGATTCGACGCTTTGACGCTAAATCCTAGTGAAGGGAGATCAGGAGGCATGGTTGCATTATGGAGAAGCGACCGAATTAAGGTGAAAGTGATAGAAGGTAATAAACAATTTATTCATCTTGAGTGTGAGTTTGAAGGGAAGGAGCCATTTTGTCTTACCATGGTGTATGCTATACCACACTCAAACTATCGTCAAGTCCTATGGGAAAAGTTGAAAATGATAGCAGACACTATGAGAATGCTGTGGGTGGTGTACGGCGATTTCAATGATATTTCCTCTTCTCTTGAATGCACTGGTGGAGTCCGGTACTGCTACTCTAGGATGGATTGGTTCAATGATAGAATAATGGATTGTGGGTTAACTGACATGGGGTACCAAGGCCCTAAATATACTTGGAAAGGACCTCAGTTTGCTGGTCATGCTCGGTTTTATGAGAGACTGGACAGAGCTTTAGTGAACTCAAACTTTCTTGCTGCCCTACAGGATTGCTACATTAAGGTACTTCCTCGAACTACTTATTCAGACCATAATCCCGTATTATTGCAATTTCTGTGTAGTGGAAATACAGGGGTTGGACAAAAGCCTTTCCGTTTTAAAGTGATGTGGCTAACACATGAAGACTTCAGAGCTGTTCTCAATAGCTGTTGGTCTGGAAATTCAATTTCAAAACAATTAGATGAAGCCTAGGAAGCATTGATATTATGGAACAAGTCCTCTTTTGGAGCTGTGGAGAAAAAAAAGCGGATCATTCTAGCCTGATTGAATGGTATTCAACAATCGCTTAATTACCCCAGATCGTCTTTCTTATGCTACCTAGAGAAAGAATTGAATATGGAGCTTAATCATTTGATGAAATTGGAGGAAATTAAATGGTTCCAAAAATCCCGTACTGAATGGCTAACAAAAGGTGATCGCAATACGAGGTATTACCATCTTAAGGCCACTATGAGCAAAAGAAGAAATAGAATCCTAATGCTCAAGGATTCACAGGGGAACTGGGTGGAACAGGAGGAAGCATTATTGCAGATGGTAGTTTCTTATTTCAAGAATCTATATCAGGAAGAGATTGGAAATATCGCTATCTTAAAAACTGATACTGGTTTTCCAAAAATAGAGCCACAAGCTCTCTTGGACTTAAATAGGATGCCGTCAGATGAAGAAATCTGAAGAGCTATGTTTGGAATGGGGCCATATAAAGCACCAGGATTTGATGGATTCCCACCAGTATTTTTTCAAGCTAATTGGAATAAGGTGGGAACGTCGGTATGTGAATTTGTCGGAAAGATTTTTGAAGGTACAGAGGATCTATTAGAAGCTAATAAGGACACTAATCACTTTGATCCCAAAGGTGGATAATCCTGAGAACATTGGCAATTTTCGGCCTTTTTCTTTATGTGCGGTTCATTATAAGTGCATTACAAAAGTGCTTTCCAACAGGCTGATGCTTCTAATGGATAAAATGGTATCTCCTTTCCAAGCAAGCTTTATTAAAGGTAGGAAAATTCAGGATAACATTATTCTTGGGTAGGAGATTATGCATACTATGAAGAAATCAAGGGGTAGAAAAGGATTGATGGCCATGAAGATCGATCTAGAAAAAGCCTACGATAGGATCCAATGGGATTTCTTATATCAAGTGCTTCAAGAAACATGCATGGAACATAAATTAATTGACTTGATTATGAATTGTGTCACGACACTTTCATATAATATTTTATGGAACGGAGCTAAGACAGAATTCTTCCCAGCAAGAAGAGGATTGAGGCAAGGGGACCCCATCTCTCCCCTTTTGTTTGTGCTCTGCATGGATAAGCTTTCTCACATAATAAGCGACGAAGTAAGAAGGGGTAATTGGAAACCGATTGGAGTGGCAAATGGAGGACCTACAATTTCACATCTCATGTTCGCCGATGATTTACTCCTTTTTGGGGTTGCAACTGAGTCTCAGACAAGGTGTATGATGAGATGTTTAACATTATTCTGTGAGGCATAAGGTGAAAAGATTAATGTGCATAAATCTTCCCTTTTCTTTTCGCCAAAGGTGCATGCAGAGTTGAAAGCCTCTATTAGGCAAATTGCTGGTATGAAAATATCAACAGAGATTGGGAAGTATTTGGGGTTTCCTTTATCTAGACACAGGAAGCCAACTGAGACTTATTGCTACATTGTTGATAAGGTGAGAAACAAGCTGGCTGCATGGAAAGAGAATAGCCTCTCTACAGCTAGTCGAATCACCCTTGCGAAGTTTGTACTAAGTTCCATTCCTCTATATCCAATGCAAGTTGCACGGATTCCTGTTAAGGTGTGTAATGAGATTGAAAGGATTCAAAGAAATTTTATATGGGGGCATAGTAACACTACTCATGGGTACCATCCCATTGGGTGGGATCAAATAACGACACCGAAGGAGGTTGGGGGGCTTGGTTTCAAGAAATTGGTCTCCTTAAATAAAGCTTGTGGAGCAAAGATTGCTTGGAATTTAGTATCGGGTTCCTCAGGCCTATGGGCAGAAGTACTTTTTAAAAAGTATATGATCAGAGGAGAAGACAATCCGTTCAATTATAGTAAAGGGGATTCTCAGTTATAGAGGTCCGTGACGCAGTAACAGAGTCTCATTGAATTTGGCAGCAAGTGGAATGTTCGGGATGGGAAGTCTGTTAACTTCTTTACCGACTATTGGCTATTTCATGATTGAACACTCAAAGAAAAGTGCCTATGGCTTTTGTCAGCAGAGGAGGAAAGCACTAAAGTAGCCGACTGGGCAAGCAATGGTGCATGGGATTTTGTGCGAATGGCTTACTGTCTTCCGAGTGATGTGATTCAAAGGCTAATAACAGTACTTCCACCGATGAGTGAAGCGGGGAATGATGTTTTATCATGGAGCAAAACTAGCAATGGTATGTTCTCTATTAAGAGTGCCTATGGTTTATTAGACATACAACCTAGCAACGCATATTCTAAAACATATAACTCTATCTCAAAATGGAAAGGGGTTGAAAGAATCAGAGTATTTTTGTGGGTGGCTTTTAATGACAGATTACCAACTAATGTGTGGAGAAGAAAAATGGGCAGCGGTTTCGGCATCATGCTCATTCTGTAATTCTGAAGATGAATCAGTGTTGCACATTCTTCGAGACTGCAGTTATGCAAAGGATATGTGGAATTCATTAGTGAAACATACTCATAGCTCTAGCTTCTTTTCAACACAGTTACGAGACTGGTTTTCATTGAACCTGAAGCGAGATTTGAGCATTAACAAAGACGGGAATTGGCAGAGCATTTGGGGCGTAGCAGTCTGGAAGCTATGGCTCTGGAGGAATAAAACTATTTTCGAGCCTGGTTTTACAAAGCCACCTCATCCGGCTGCAAGTCATTTGTAACGTGTGGAAGAGCTTTACCCAGATGCAAGATTTTGATGGAGCCTTAACTTCTTACTCAGTGGGCAGAGAGTGGATCAAGCCACCAACTAACTGGATGAAGCTAAACGTAGATGGTGCTGTTACTAGAACAGGAAGTAGAGCTGGATGTGGAGGAGTGTTACGTGACCATAATGGAAACTGGGTGGCGGGATTTTCTCACTTCTTAGGTATCTGTAGTGTGATGGAGGCAGAGGAGTGGGCTATTTTCAAGGGTCTCACGCTGGCTTGGGAGCTTGGGCTTAGGAATGTAGTATTGGAATCTGATGCTTTGAATCTAGTCGATATGATGCATGGTTTAGTAGCAGATGACAGATGCAGTACCGTTTTCCTACGGATACAATCATTCAAGAAGTATGCTTGGGATTTAAAGGTTACCCACATTCCTAGAGAACAGAATAAGTTAGTAGATGCACTGGCTAAAGAGGGACTCTCTAGATCATCATTTTTTGATGTTTGCCCATTACAGTTTCGGGCGCTGTTGCAAGATGAGAAGTTGGGACTTGGTCCCCAGTAGTTTCGGTAGTGTAGTTGTTATGTAATTTCTCTCAGTATCAAAAAAAAAAAAGCAAGAAAAGGAACTTCCATGCGGCCATGATTGGCCTGTTGGATGCATTTTTTTATTGCAATTTGGTGTGTTGTGTGTACAAAAACATATGAAAAGAGTACACAAAATTTTCATACATCGTGTACAACTCAACAAAGAAACAACAATCATTTTCACATTAGAGTGTACGATATCCAATTTTTCAACCCATAGTCTCAAAGTTATTTTGACAAATTCTTTGTTGCTTTCACATTTTTCACCTGTCGCATAACTCTTTTGAAAAATAGTGCAAATTTTGTGCCAACTTTCGCGGCCTTTAAGGAGTGGCCAGCCTTTGATCGACAGTGTTAGTAGGAACATCAAAAGGAACAAACTTTTTCCAAAACCAATGTGATTTCCAAACACTGCTCATCTCTTCAATGGGCATGCTCTTGGTCTCGGGAAGGAAGAAGAAGATGAAAAAGGTCATTCCGATTACGAAAGCCGCAAAGAAGAAGAAGAGACCGAACTTTAAGTGGCAAAGCAATACCAGGAAGATCTGAGCAATTAGGAATGTGAAGATCATATTCACTGCAACATTAATGGCTTGCCCAGCAGATCGAACCTCCAAAGGACACACTTCACTCGGCACTAACCATCCCAATGGTCCCCAAGACCAAGCAAATGCCGCAACATAAGCACATATCAAGAATAAGAGCAAGTCGGCTTCACCTTTGCTAAATGATCCTTGTCCATTAACTCCAAACTTCACAGCTATCATGATTCCCACAGCAATCTGAAAGCAATTAGTGACAATACATGTCAATAGATAGACACTCTAAATTTGGACTAACGTTTTGTAAAAGTGATTGACTTTTATCCTAGTTAACTTTTGCAAACAAAAGTTTCGAGTAAAAGTCAATTAATGAAATGCGATTTCTTTTTAGCTAGGCATTTCTAAAAAAGTTGGTTTAACAAAATCTTATTTAGATGATATATTGAAAATCAGGTTCATAAGGTTTAAATATGAAAAAAAAGCCTAAAAAGTTGCTTCAACTTTAAAGTCACTTCTGGTCTACAAGTCATTTTCTCCCGAAGTTGTTCTACCACACCATAAATTTGAGCCTAAATTCACTTATTGGATGTAGATAGTTAGTTATGCTGAGCCAAACTGAATGCCAAACATGCGCGCATATATATTAAGAGAGAGAGAGAGAGAGAGAGAGAGAGTCTCTTTAGTGGCATGTCACCTGGCAAACAAGCATTTGGATGCCACCTTCAAGGAACAAAATCCTCCTTCCAAATTTATCCACCAAGAAGATAGACACCAATGTGCCAACGACGTTGACGACACCGGTAATAACTGCTGACATGAGAGATGCTTGTGCACCAAAGCCAAGAGTCTTAAAGAGAACTGGAGCATAAAACATGATGACATTGATGCCCGTTAGTTGTTGAAAGAATGGAATTAAAGTGCAAAAAGTGATTTGAGGCCTATATTTAGGTTGCATGATATTTTTCCATGGGTGTTCCACTTGTTTGGCTGCTTCACTTGCATTAATTAGATCTTGAAGCTCTTCATCAACGTTCTCAGTTCCACGAATCTTGATCAACATTTCCTTAGCTCTTTCAGTTTTTCCCCTTTCTATCATGGAGTTTGGTGTGTCTCCCAAGAAAAGTGATCCTAAGCACAGAAAAAATGCAGGCACTGCTCCAACACCTAGTGAAATTCTCCATCCGTTTTCATACTTAACTGTTCCATAGTTGATAAGGTTTGCAATCAAAATGCCAATTGTGATCATCATTTGGAATCCCATGTTTAGTGCTCCTCTAATATGTGCTGGAGCCATTTCAGATAAGTACACCGGAACCGACTATAAAAAGAATGAAAAACAAAATAAATTGGCTTAAAATCAGTAATAAAGAAAGTACTTGAAAAATGTTGATGCACACATGGCCAATACTAGTTCAATGTCACAAGTAAATGCCAATGGTCTTTGTTTTGTTCGGTTGCCAAAATTGCCATTGGTCTTATTGTCTAATGGCATGAGAGCTCCATTGTGAATAGGAGGTCACATGTTCAATCCAATTTATAACCTCAAGGCATTTGCATGTTTCCCTTTAATTTTTTTTTTTTAAAAAAATCCATTTGCAAATTTACGTTTATGTTACTTACTTGATTACAATAGCCAACGCCAAAACCAAGCAATAAACGGCCAATGATCAGCATTGCAATGTTCGCTGCGAAACCATTCAATAATGCACCGACAAGGAAAAACAATCCACCAACAAACATGGAAGGTTTACGACCGAGAATTCTTGTAGTGGCGGAAGCAAAGAAAGAAGCAATCAAGGCTGCGAGGTACAAGGACGAAGTGAACAATGTAAGGATTGGGTCTTCAAATTTGCAGTATGTGTTCTCATGAACACCGTCCTTTAATTTTCTATATACAGCAGGGAAAAACTTGATCAAGAATGGATCCATGGAAGTTACCCCTCCCGTGATTCCGAGATCGTAACCAAAGAGCAGACCTCCCATGGCTGCGACAAAACACGTGAGCAACACGAAGGTTGTCACTTTGCCTTCAAAACGCTTAATTTGACCATGATCAACAAATGCACCTCCTGCCATTTATTTTTTTTTAAACTGAAACAACTGAACAATGAGAAATTATTTCACTTATATTACCATGCTCGATATATATATAGATTTTTTTTTTTGTAATATATGTGTTTTTGGTTTTTTTTTACACCTCTATGTACTGTGATATGGCTTATATAGATCTGATGTGATGCACAAACCACAAAGTGCGAAAACTCAGCGTTGGTTTTGCAAAAAGGTTTATCCGATTCAACAATTTTGCGCCTCATGTCGTTTAGTCATAACGCTCTAAATTAGGAGTTCTTTTATCCGTAATCGTCGTTGACGTATTGCCATAGAGATATACTCGATAATAGGAATGGTCTTGACTAGTTGTTTTTTCTATTTTTGAATCGATAACCATTTTCATAAATATTATTCAATAATTACTTTTGACATAAGTTATTGAGCTTCAACTTAGAGTAGAAATTAAAGTTGGTGAAAGACACAATGTATGCAATTTTATAAAAGAGCTCCTGTTTAAAAACTAAAGTGAAATTATACATTAACTCTCCTGAACTTTCTATTATATGAATAACCCCCTTAAGGTTTAATTTGAGACTTTACAATGAAATCTCTCTAAACTCTTTCCTTTATTATATAACCCTCCTACTAGTAGTTTTATTCATTAGTAATTTGCATGTATGAGTTCAGGAGGTTTTATTTATAAACATGTAACTTAATGCTTAAGGGAGATTGTATATATACAAAATATATAATTCTTAGGGGCATATAATTGATGGCCGGTTGAAATTTATCCATACAAAACTGAAAGTTTATTTGAGTTCATTATTAAATTTTATAGGTTAAAAGGATCATTTGTACATGGTTTAGAAGTCAGAAGGATTTTTGTTATCAAAGAATTCAGGAGATCGAGTTTTATGTAATTTAACATAAAATTAATTATTTGAGTGCAATGCAGGATTGAAAATTTGAATTGCCTTGGGATCGGTATAGTTAAGTTATACATAATCACGTATTATTATGCATCATAAAATTAAATTTGGACCATCTAGATATCAAGATTTCAGCGCTGATCTATAATTGAAACCAGTTCTTGTGGAAGTACTTTCAAGCAACAAATTCAAAGCTAGACCCCTCAAAACGCAAAATCTGCCGTTCTATGTAGTGCATAACTAAAATTCTTTTTTTCCTTTTCTGTGAACTAAAATTCTTTTTTCCAATTTTTATGTTTATTTAAATTTATTATTTAACTTTAAGTAGCACATTTTTTACGCATCAATAAATTAAGGGAGGCTTTTTTCATTTAGAAATTTCAAAATTTAATTACGGAAATTATGGATTTCTTTTGTATTCCTTTACTTTTTTTTTTGTTAAACATCAAATGCTGTAAAAATAAATTATATATAAAAAAAAGGAAAAGAGAATTATAATCCGGCTTAAACCTACATTCAATTTTCCTTTTCAACTAGGGGCATTCTAGGTTTTTTAGCAACGTTTGGAAATCTTTAAATAATTTGGATTTTGTTATTTCAATTGAATTTAATTGGGATGATCCCAAATCTTTAGGTGTAGATATTAAAGAAAAATCACAGGTAATTAAAGCTTATAAGGAGGCATTCTCAAGATTTCTTGAGAATATTCGAAGCAAATCATTCCATAAAATAAAATAGTATAATTTTACCTTTTTATTTCATTAGTTAAATTTAAAATAAATCGCTACAAAAAAAAAACACTGAACTTTTTTTATAGAATTTGCGATGAAATTCAGAGTTTCCAAACGAATTTGCCACGGAATTATTCTGTGGCAAAATATGCAAGGAATAATTCCGTGGCTAATTCCGTAGCAAATTATTTCTTATGGAATTTGCCTAAAATATTTTTTAATCACAAAATTTGCCATGGAATTGTAAATTCTGTCAGAAATTTATTGTTTGTTTTTTGTAGTGAATGACATATATCATATTATATCGTTTGAATTATTTTACTATTTCTTGCCTTCAATACCATATTTAAAAATTTTTCTTAAGGCGTAGATATAATCCTTCAGTTAAAAAAAATTAAAATTAATACTAAGAGGCATTCTGATCAAGATTCATAGAGAAGGTTTGAAGCAAATCGATCATTTCATGAAAAAGTGGTAGAGTTTTGCTTTTTCCTATTTTATTAGTTTTCTTATTGGTTAACTTCGATTATGCTACTCATATATATACAAATACATATAATTTTTATTTCCGTTGTATCAATATATATAACTTCTATATGCATACATTCAATATATATATATATATATATTATAACCTCATTAGAATTATTATGCCATTGCTTGCGTTCAATACTACGTATTTATTTGACGTATATATAACTCATTGAGTTATGACGATAATATTTAGCAGGAAATGAAAAATAAAGGGCTAAAATGTGAATTCTGTGGAGAAACAAATTTCATATTCGCAAATAAAAGGGTACAAGCATTTCAAAAATAACTGCATGATTTATTCATCGGTACTGTCAACATATATCATCGATGTTCTCAAGATTATTGACTTTCCTTTTCTTTTTTCTTTTTCTTTTTTTGATTTCATCAATTCTTTTCATCTGTCATCATGTTATTACATCCAACATGTAAATTTCTCCCCGACATTTTAAACAACTTATGGATTTGTCTTCTAATCATGACTTTTTGTCTCATCAGCATCACGAGGAACAAACTTGTTCCAGAACCAATGTGACTTCCACACTGAGTTCATCTCTTCAATGGGCACGCCCTTTGTCTCAGGAAGGAAGAAGGCAATGAAAACGGTCATTATGAGGACGAAGGCGGCGAAAAAGAAGAAGAGACCGAACTTCAAGTGGCAAAGCATGAGCAAGAAGATCTGAGCAATTAAGAATGTGAAGATCATATTCACTGCAACATTAACGGCTTGCCCGGCTGATCGAATCTCCAAAGGACACACTTCACTTGGCACTAACCATCCCAATGGTCCCCAAGACCAAGCAAATGCTGCAACATAAGCACATATCAAGAACAAAAGCAAGTCGGCTTCACCTTTGCTAAATGAACCTTGTCCATTAACTCCAAACTTCACAGCTATCATGATTCCCACAGCAATCTGTGAAACAATGCCAATCAATGTGCCCGTATCACCAGGAAAATCTAATAGAGAGATCAATCTATATACCTCTCTAGTTTCTTATTACTCTCTCCGGTTCTAAATATAAGATAAAGATGACATTTTTAGAAAGATTAAGAAAGTTAATTAAATTATTTTAAAGTATTTATATTTTTATTTTTTCTCCAAACTAATTAGTTTGACTAATAAATTGATATATAATATAATGATACACAATATATTATGTGATTAAGTAACTTATTCAGTTTCATTAATCTCTCCAAAAAAAGTCAACTCTGTCTTATATTTAGGATCGGAGGGAGTACTAGTTATTTTTTATAAGGAGTGTATAATCCTTATTATAAGTCACCAAGTGGGGTATTAATTATATTTCTTCAAGATTGTCCCTAATTAAAGTATGATATAATTTTCCTTTTTTCCTTCTTCTCAAGATGTAATTCATGGTTTTTAAATTAGGGTATATTTGGAAATATTTTTACTTTCAAACAAATTTAACTATTTGACCACATCTCCTTTGTCATGAAGTGGTTGGAATGACTTAAGATAAGAACCAAGTAGTCAAATCAATTTTTTTTTTTTTTTGGTGACAAAAGTGGTAAAGTCTTGTAAGTTGCATATACGTCACCTGGCAAACGAGCATCTGGATACCACCTTCAAGGAACAAAATCCTTCTTCCAAATTTATCCACAGAGAATATAGACACCAATGTGGCTATGACATTAACGAGACCGGTAATGACTGCCGACATGAGGGATGCTTGGGCACCGAAGCCAAGAGTCTTAAAGAGAACTGGAGCGTAAAACATGATGACATTAATGCCTGTTAGTTGTTGAAAGAATGGAATTAAAGAGCAAAAGGTGATTTGGGGCCTATATTTAGACGTTAAAATGTTCCTCCATGGGTGTTCCACTTGTTTGGCTGCTTCACTTGCATTAATCAGATCTTGGAGCTCATCATCAACATTCTCAATTCCACGAATCTTCTGCAACATTTTCTTAGCTTCATCGCGTTTGCCTCTCTCAATCATGGAGTTTGGTGTGTCTCCCAAGAAAAGTGATCCAATGCACAACAAAAACGCAGGCACTGCTCCAACAGCTAGTGAAATTCTCCATCCGTTTTCATACTTAGCAGTTCCATAGTTGATAAGGTTTGCAATCAAAATTCCGATTGTGATCATCATTTGGAATCCCATGTTGAGTGCTCCTCTGATATGTGCCGGAGCCATTTCTGATAAGTACACTGGCACAGACTGTAAAAAGTATGAAACAAAATAAATTAGGTTAAAATATAATAAAGAAAGTTTTTCATATGCCTATAACCAGTTTTAGTGCTCATCTGCACCATCCAAATATAGTTTCAATAGTATTAATTTAAAATTTGTAATTGATAATTTGAAATAAAAAATCATTTTTTTGAAAAAAATTGACATTAAGAGATTGTCTTTATTTTCTATTCTATAGATAATAAAATAATCTTTTTTTAAAAGAAAGTAAATAGATTTGGGCAATCCAAAGATTTTGGTGCTTATCACCCTCAATCAGAACTAAAACAATTAACTTCCCCATATGCCCTTGCAGCACCATACTACTTGTTCTATATGTACTTCATATGGCGATTTCAATCCCATATTCAGGTTGGAATCAGTTTCCTTTCTAAGCATTGTGGGCTTCAGATGGAGAGTTCAATCCCATATGCTACCTGGAACCAATTTCCCTGCTAAGCGCATTGCTCAGTAGGAAAAACTAAGTATATATATCTGGACTGTCCAAATCTAATATGAACAGTATGCGACCACTTGTAATAAAAAAATAAATGAAATGTTGGGTGCAAATTAAAGGTACATTTATTACTTACTTGGTTACAGTAGCCAACGCCAAATCCAAGCAATATACGTCCAATGATGAGCATTGCAATGTTTACTGCGAAGCCATTCAATAATGCACCGACAAAGAAAAACAATCCACCAAGAAACATGGAAGGTTTACGACCGAGAATTCTTGTAGTTGTGGAAGCAAAGAAAGAAGCAATCAAGGCTGCGAGGTACAAGGATGACGTGAACAATGTAAGGATTTCGTCGTCGAATTTGCAGTAAGTGTTTTCATGGACGCCAGCCTTTATTCTTCTATACACAGAAGGGAAAAACTTTATCAGAAATGGATCCATGGAAGTGACTCCTCCTGTGATTCCAAGATCGTAACCAAAGAGGAGACCTCCCATGGCTGCCACAAAGCATGTGACCAAGACGAAGGCTGTGACTTTGCCCTCGAAATGTTTAACTTGACCTTGTTCAACGAAACTACCTCCTGCCATTTTTCAATAATTATTATTTGAGCAATCACTTCAAAATTTAGTGGATGTTCAATCTTGTTTTAATATTTTTTCTGTGTCTTATATAGGGTTTGATGTGATAAAAAAGTAGGGAAAGACAGAGTTGATTTGCTCAAAGATGGTTTTATTCAACGTCTTTGTTCCTTTTTAGGACATGTCATATTGTCATATTTTCCTAAATTAGCAGTTCTCTTTATCTGAATTCGTTGAAGTACCGGCGGCCACATGGATATTTTCTGCAAATAGGAATGTAGTTTGACTAGTCCATTTCTGTTTTTGAATTGATAAATTTTTCTTTTATTATTTATATTATGTAGTGATCATTTCGAGATGGATAATTTAGATATTTTGTTTTAACTGACTATTTGCGGGGTGTGTGGATGAGGAAGGACAGATCAACGCTCCATGTCAATTCTCGCTTTAACTTATATTATTGATGTTTTTTTAAGGAAAATTGACGAAAAGTTCAAAATAAAAAATCTAATTGGAAAATGGTCCCTTATATAAAAGTAAAGACTAAGGTACTTTAATTGAGGAGAAATCGATATGCATTTTTTTTTTTTTGGCCAAAAGAAATCGATATGCATTTGAAATGATGACACTGCCTTTAATAATCTTTCCTGATATGTTCAAATTTCCCTATAGGACAAACGAACTTTCTTAATTAGAAAATGAACATTCCTAGTGCAAATGAACTTCCTTGGTGTGAAAATGAACATTCTTAATGAGCAAATGAACTTCCCTTGTGTGAAAATGAACTTCCTTATTAATATGCAAAATTTCCTATTGTGCAAATGAACTTCCCTTTTGTAAAAATGAATTTCGCTATATATCATGCAAGTGAACTTCTCTTGCACAAAAATGAACGTCCACTACAAAAAAAAAAAAAAAAAACCCTTCTTTTAGTAGCGGTAAATTATAGAGATTATAAACAACCACTACAAATATCAGGCTTTACAGTGGTTTTTAAGCAAACTACTACAAATTTGCAATGGTATGACTCCCTCCAAATAATAGTAAAAACTAAGGTGCTTTAATTTAGAAGAAATAGATATGCGTTTGAAATATTAGCACTGCCTTTACTGAGTTTTCCTATAGTGTGAATTTCCCTATAATGCAAATGAACTTCCCTACTATGAAAATGAATTTCCTTAATGTCCAAATAATTTTCCTTTTGTAAAAATGAACATTACTACCGATTTATCTATATTTGACGCCCCATACTTTACGGTTTTAGTGAAATCGAGAAATATGCAGAGGCAAAGTTTTGGGAATACATATATAATGGTTTTTTAAAACAACTGTTAAGTACAGGAGAAAATATTTAAAGTATTCATAATTGTATAGATAGTATTCAATGATTTGTTTTAATTTGATGGTACTTGTTGGCCAGAATAAGTTATTTTGTATATTTGGATACATCCATCCAGAACTGGATCTGTTTGGGTGTTGGGTATATATATGTTATTTCTATAAGTTATTTTGCAGGGGGTTGATCGAAAGTGAGCCCACCAATTTTTTTAAAAAAAATTGTTTAACATACTTAACGGTTATTTGTGAATAACCATCAAATATTATACATATATAATGGTTTTTCTAAATAACTATCAAATAAACCCCTTCCTCTTATGACACATACTTTACCATTCATCATTTTAACCATTAAATATTGTACAAAATATTTCATGGTTATTATTAAACAACTGTTAAATATATGTCATTATATTTAACAATTATTATCTTACAACCATTAAGTATAATGCCCAATAAACAACGTTTGTATTTGAAAAAGCCGTAAAATATAGTTTCTAATATTTAATGATTAAAAACCATTATATATAAGTATTTAGCACTTAAATATTTAACTGTTGAAAACCATTAAATATAAGTAAAAATAACTATTAAATATAGATAAATCTGTAATGTGGAATTTCCCTAGCTATTGTGCAAATTTCCCTATATATCATGCAAATGAACTTCTCTTGTACCAAAATGAACTTCCTTTATGTGTAAATGAACTTTCATATTGTGCAAACTTTCTTATAGTGCAACTGAACTTCCCTAATGTAAAAATGAACAAAAAACTAATAAGGTATAGAAGGTCACATGTTCAGACCTGTAAATTTGGAGAGTCAATTAGTGAGTTTGACAACAATGATAAAGTAATAAAATTTTTCCTTTTTATTTCATTAATATTTTATTAGTTAAATTTAACATAAATGACTTAGATTATAATATATCGTTAGAATTATTTTGCTCTTTCTTGCATTCAATACCATATTTAAAAAATTTCTTAAGGTGTAAATAAAATACTTTAGTTAAGAAAAAATAAAAAATTAAGACTAAGAGGCATTCTGTACAAGATTCATAGAGAATGTTTGAAGCAAATCGATCGTTTCATGAAAAGTGGTAGAATTTTGCTTTTTCCTATTTTATTTGTTTTTTGTTGGTTAAATTTAAAGTCAATAACTCTATATATACAAATCTTTTATTTTTGTTGTATCAAATATATATATAACTTTTATACATACCAATGTTATTAAACTCTGACCGGACCGGCCGAGTTGACTCGGAACTTGGTGAAGTTGTCAACTGGCCGGTGCGGTTGAGACCGTGTTGTTTTAGTTAACCCTTTTCCCCTTTAGAGGGGTGATTCAGATTCGAACTAAGGAGAGGGAGGAGAAGAGAAACCATAGTTGAAGTTGCAGAGATTTGAGAAGGAAAGATGAAGTTTCAGAGATCTAAGATATTTGTGAAGCTTACTTCCTATCGGTGATGAGATAGAGGCTATGAAGGTGCAGTGCTCTTCATCAAACTATGTTACCTTCATAACTTCATAGCCAAGCCAGAGAGGAGCGAAAGCGTGAGATGAGTCTGAAATGGTGTTGAGGAGGGAGAAAAGATGGTAATTAGGGTTGTGTTATGATATAATGGGCTTGGGCCCATTCATTTCAAAAGGAATTAAAGCTTCAAACATTTTTTAAAAAATAATGAGAGTATCTATTTTAAATATTTTAAAAAGGTTTGCATAATAATATGATTTTTTATAGTAGTTCAAGTTATTGAGTATACATTTAGTATTTAAAATAAAAAATTAGTTACTTTCTAATATGCCCCTTATCACTAATGTCCAACTATAATTTCTTTTTAATGCATATAGATTGTCATTTGATATAAAAAAATATTTGGATGGTTTTACATTATTTTTTATTTTTCATTTGTCTAACCTCGGGTTGACTCTGATTGGACCTGCTAATCTTTGACCTACTGCCTAGACCGATTCAAATGGCGGTCCGAGTTTAATAATCTTGATACATAAATTCAATATTATAGGGCCCAATTTAATGACGTGGGCTCATAGGAAAGACAATTTATGCGAGGAATATCCAAGAAGGGTAGCCCAGTAGGTATGGCCCAAGATCTTGCTTAACCACTCTATCAGAATACCTAGTGAAGTATAGGAAGTAAGTAATGCAATTTTGACCCAAAATGAGTAGAACCAATGGACTAACGGATAGATCCAAAAAAGGCAAATAGACTTACCAGCATATTCAAAAATGGCAGATTGACCTACCAAAACACTCTGCTATAAATATGGGTAGTTAGGTCAAGGAAAGGGGGGAACAATCCTCTTCACTTGCTCTCTCAAGCAAAATCCTTCTTCCTCATTGCCTTGTATCACATTTTCTGAATAGCATTTCGTATTTTATTCTTTATTGTTAAATTTGTATTCACTTTGTATTTTCCATTTTTACTAACTAAGGTTCTACGTTGTTAGTGACCCTTGTGAAATCTTTAATAGAGAATTTTAGTTCTATACTTTGACGTTGATTGTGGGCACCTGACAACAAATATAACAATTTCTTTTGTTGGTTTTCAGGGATAGTTATTCCTTTTCTTGCATTTTAACTTTCTACTATGACAAACACACCTTCTAGGAAGGATGTACCTACCAAACTCTAGGAGCATCTCAATGAACTAACCGTTTTGTTGTAGGAACAAACCCAACAAATTTCTACCCAGGCTAGATTGGCTGCATAGTAATAGGAATGACTCTAATGCCTGGAACAAGAAAACAATGCCTTACAAGAGTGACTTGTCTCATGCTCTCTGTAAGGCACTCTTCCTCCTTGCCTTTCAGGATGATTTCCAATTGCTCTTATCCCACATATGCAACCATTGGGGACACCCGGAACAACAAGTGAATAAACAAGGAAGGTAGGTAACAAAACTTCAACTGAAAATAATACTAACAAACCTCATGATTCAAGTATGCCGACTACACCAATCTTGCTGGGTGGAAAAGCAGAGAGACGGATGAACCCACCTGCAATGAATAGCTTACCAAAGTTTAGTGCATCGAATGATAGAGGATGGAACCGGAGGTTGTAGGAACTAGAAGCGATGATACTTCGCCTACCCGGCGTACTATCGCCAATGAAGAAAATTGCTCTGTACAGCTTTGTTGACTCTTCATTCATTGACGATATTGCCCTGGTTGAGAAGCCAAATAAGTTCACATTCCCACACATATGACTTTATGATGGTTTGACAGACCCAGATGAGCATATGGCATAGTACCAACAAAGAATGCATACTACTATGATACCATGAGAGATGTGAGAAGCTCGTATGTGTAAAGGGTTCAGATCAAGTTTAATCGGACTAGCACTGAGATAGTTTACCAACCTATCGACCAACTTATTAGGATCATTTGTAGACCTGAATAACTTGTTAATTCAATAGTTTTCCAACAATCGAAAGCTCAAAAAAGAGCAAAATGACCTTTATCATATTGTTAAGGGGAAACAAGAATTGTTATGGGACTATATTGGCAGGTTCAACAGAGAAAAAATCAACATACCAAACTGTGATGTACAAACTAGTATTGCTGCGTTCCACAAAGGTTTACTCTCTAACTCTAATTTACATAAGGAGCTAACCAAATATACTTACTATACTACAGATCATGGGTTGGCTTAAGCTTGGGCCTAAATCAAGTAGGAAGAAGATGAGGTGAATGCAAGTCAGTCCTGCCATCACAATGACGCACCATTAGATAGGAGGAGTAGAAACTATAAATATTTTAAGAGTAGTTAGAGGGCAAAACCATCCTCAACAACACACCAACCTGGCAGTCAGGCCAACCACCTACCAACCTCCCATGGCAGAATGCTCCCATTAAGGAAGCAAGAGATGGGAAGTTAGGTCTGACGTATGATGACCGTTACCAAGAAACTAGGATAGTTGGTTAAGGGGCATACCAACTAAGCGACAAAAATGAGAAACCCATTAAATGAAGTTGGAATGTAATTCATCTAATGAGGTAAGATTTCTAAACCCTTAACTTCTAAGTTCGTTTTCGGATTTTACATACTTACTAGCCTCGTGGGCAAGACATGACAATACAAACTGTAAATATGACAAAGAAAAAGTGACCAACTCACTAAGCTATATGGTCTAGTTATATTCAGTATTTTGATATTACATCACCCCATTATCAATAGACTCTATATTGTTATAAGGTTTCTTTATATTAGATTCATTGCTCAATATTCAATTGTATAAGTCTTTACCACTCAATTGTATGGAACTGTACCCATGTGACATACCTAACAAGATGTTGTTGTATGATTAGTCTCATTGTTATAAGCCATTTTACCTAATAAAACATTGTCATTCTTTATAAGACATCCAATTTGATATATTATCTTTCACCTTATGGTTACCATCCTTTACTTGAATAAACACAAATTGATTAACTCATTAGCTTATATTCAACATACAAGATTAACCTACTAACCTTAAAGACATATGGTTGATGCATTATACAATTCACAAGCACTCTATGATGGCACTTCTAAATGTTGAGAACCTAACTTTAGAGGTGTCCTATGGTGAATCACAAATTGAGCCACAAAGATGTGACATACATATCTATTGACCAAAATCCGCATGCTTGGTCAAACATTATCTCAATGCTACAATATGTACTAACATACATAAACATCCTAGCAAATAAATCTCAATACCGATGCTTTCAAAGCGTTGATCACCCAACTTTAGGGGTTTCACGTGGCAGAACACAATCTGGGCGATGAAGATGCAACATACACACCAACCGACCAAAATTCTTGTACTTGGTCAAGTATTACAATGGTACGTACTAGCATACAGGAATTTATTAAAGAACAAAGTTCTACGGATTGTGACTTGCAACGCCTTGATTATGGCTAACATACTATCCAAAGATAGCCAGCACGCCAAGGGTGCTAGCTGAATAAACCATAAAACAAGAGAAGTCACCTAAGATGGTGTATCACAACACAATTCAAAGGTTATCAAGTGCATAAATCGCTACCAATCTATTAGTTGGCCAAAGCATATCCAAAACAAATGTGCAGATAAGCACAAGAAACCCAAGAGAATTTGAATCAAAGTGGGTTATGTAATATCCCAAAAATTTAATAAAAGGCCTATTTTCTCAAAAACAAATTGAGGAACAATAATTAGAATAACTCAAAGTATGGAACCTACGAAATTTAAGGAATCTTAAATTTCACAATGGGAAAAATTGAAGCCTAGTTTGTGTAACTAATAGGATATAAATATACATATATATATATATATATATATTAAAACACACACACCACACTTAGCATTTTATAAGAGCATACCATCATCCACTATCTTGCTCTCATCATTAAAATTGGATGGGCCATTCATAAACACAAACATACACATTTTATGTGCCCACGCACTCAACACCCTACACACATAATCATTTATTAAGTATGCACTCCCTTACTCTCCATTGCTTCAAGTCAATATAAAAGAGAGAGCAAGAGAAAACAGAAAAATAAGAGGAAGAGAAGGTGAACAAAAGAGAAATGGAGGTGAGATACCAAGAGTGGTTTTCGGAGAAAAGGAAAAAGGAGAAGTAAATCACCATAGGCAAGTTTGGTATATTGTTTAGGTGATTTTTCTTTATCTCTTCCCATTGTTAATTTGTTGGTTTGGGCTGTTCATGAGGATTTATAGCTGCTATAAGTTGTGTGATTCTGAAAATAAGTTGTTGTCATGGGTGAACATAAAACATGGCATGTATATTGATTTTGGGATGAATTATTGGACTTCTTTGATTTGGTTTTGCTATCATTAAACATGGCTAGATGTTGGAAGTTCTTAGGGTCAAATTTTTGGAGGATTAGAGTACATAAGCATGAGGATAAGTAAGTTTTCTTTACCTTTAGTTTGCTGTCTGAAAAATAGAGTACATACCTGACAATTGCAGAACCTTAAACATCGGCTATAGATGGATTTTTTGAATGGGTCCTTTTGTATAGATAGTTTAGGATGTGTAATTGATGATAGAATCAAGAAAAGTACAATTTGGGTTGGAAATCAATGAGTTGTTGATTTTTGAAATCAGACTGTCAAAACTGACATTTTTGGGAGTTAGTCAGTTTCATATTGTGTTTTGACCAGACAAACCTTAGTGAAAGATTATGAAATTTTACAAGAATATAGTAGATATTCATGGCTTTAAAATGGGTCTAAGAATGCATCATTTTGATATATGTGGAGAGAGTTATGATTTTTCAAATTTAAGTTATAAACTAGGTCATTCTTGATATTCAAGTCTGGTAGTTATGATATTCGATAATTCTAGGAAAATTTAGAGGCTACTACAGTGTAGAATCCTAGTGTGCACTAGAGCTGTTGTGGATGTCTATATTTATACTTTTGCTTTCTTCTGAGCATTCTTTACATTTGTGTATGTATTTCAAACCCTGCAAGGATTTTCCTGTATTATAAATAATTTCCTAATGTCAGTATATATCTACTATTTCTGTATGCCTTATGGAACTATGCGCTTAATACTCTATGAATATCAAAATGTTAAGGGGTTTGAAATTTTTGGTATCAAAACATGCAGTTCTGACAATATCAGAATAGTATACTAATATATGACTATGTGAAATTTATAGTAAAACATAAAGATAGCGAAACTAAGAGGTGGACCAAGAGGTAGAGGCCAAAGTGGAGTAGAACTAGGGGTCCACATGGAAACAATAATGAATAATCAGGCGCTATTCTTGACTCGATGCAGGAGTTGTTGGGTATGATGATGACGCAATAGAATATGTTGAATGAACTACAAAATGACTTAGGGGAGGTGAAACAGAAACAAAATGCAGATACGGAAGAACATAATAACCTTGGTGGACAGGGCGGTAGTCATGTACAGCTCCAGAACCTAATCTAGAAGTTCTTGTGGGCCCTATTGTTAAAGTTGAAAGCATGTAAACCTGGGTGACCAGATTTAACAAACATTAATCAACTTTTGTTTGAGGGAAGCTCGATTCCTAAGTTGATGAGGACTGGTTGACTCGTCTTGAAAAGATTTTTGAAATACTGGAGTGCGCAGATGATATAAAGGCATGATTGGCAATCTATAAGTTGGAAGGAGATGCCGACAAATGGTGGGTAAGCACCAAGTTACTTCTACAGGCTCTAAATATTCCTGTGATATGGGAGGTGGTTCAAGAAAAGTTTAATGAGAGGTATTTTCCCTGGTCAGTGAGATTGGTTAAAGAGACAGAATTTCTAATGATATATCAGGTGAAATAGAGAGTTTCGATGAGTACTTGGCTCGGTATATTCGACTTTCTCGATACTCCTCATATATGAAACATTGTGATGATAAAGAGAGGAGTCTGGTATGATGATATGAGGTTTAAAGCCAGAGCTGAAGGATAAACTCATCTCTAAACATTTCAAGATATTTAATAAGATAGTTGAGGAGTGCCGGATTATAGAGCATAATTTGTTGGAGTTGTACACCTAAAAAAATGTTAGTAATAAGAACACATCTGGTGGTGGGAACTTTTCATAGAAACGCGGATATCAGGGTAGTTCTTCTGGTGGGAGTAGTAAAAAGTCAAACCAGTCTGACAGCTAAGGTAACCAAAGACCCTCTGGAAATAGAATATGCAAATATTATGGTAGGCCTTACCATCCTGGTCAGACATGTAGTCAAGCAAAGTAGGTGCCAGTGCCAGTAGGGCAGATTGTTTGTTATAACTGCCACAAACTGGGACATTTTGCTCAGGATTGTCGGCACCGACAAGAGCCCAGAGAGCCTAGACAGCAAGCGCAAGGTAGAATGTTTGCTTTAATGCAGGAAGAAGCCAAGAAATCATCTGAGCTGATCTGAGGTACGATTTTTCTTAATGGTAATTTGGTACAAGCATTGTTTGATTCAAGAGCTAGTTATTCATTCATTGCATATGATTGTGTAAGATGGCTAGGCTTGAGTATGTATCGATTACCGTATTATTTGAAGGTCTCTATGCCTACAGGTAATGGGTTTATTACAACCGAGGTTTGCTTAATTTGCATTGTAAATGCAGAGGGACACGAGTCTATAGTAGATCTATTGTGCTTACCGTTAAGTAAGTTAGAAGTAATTCTTTGGATTGAATGGTTGACCATAAACAAAGTTTTACTGGATTGTGAAAACAAAAGAGTCATTTATCCGAATCCACTATCAAAGGCTAAAGCAGAAATCAACATAAAATTTCTCTCAACAGTTGAGGCTGAGAGATGCTAACATAAAGGTTGTTAGGGATACATCATGTTTTTCTCTATGCAATCAGAGTCTAGAACAATATTGGAAAGAATCCTTGTAGTAAATGAATTTCCTGACGTGTTTTCGGAGGATATCAGCATATTACCCCTGGATAGGGAAGTGAAGCTTGCAATTGAGACTCGGCCTAAAGCAGAACCAATATCTAAAGTCCCATACAGAATGGTGCCAAGTGAGATGGCAGAGTTAAAGAAGCAGATTGAGGAGCTGCTAGAGAAAGGTTTTATTAGACCCAGTGTTTCGCCATGGGGAGCTCAAGTACTTTTTGTTAAGAAGAAAGACGGAAGCCTACGACTCTGCATTGATTTCAGGGAGTTAAACAAGGTGATTGTTAAAAACAAATACCCACTTCCTAAATCGATGATTTGCTTGATCAACTATCGAGTGCCGGTTTGTTCTTAAAGATTGATATGAGATATGGGTATCACCAACTCAGGGTAAAAGCAGACGATGTATCGAAGACTACTTTCAGAACAAGATATGGCCATTATGAATTCCTAGTAATGCCATTTGGGTTGCCAAATACACCTGTTCTGTTTATGGACTACATAAATCGAATTTTTCGTCCATACGTGGACCAATTCATGGTAGTCTTTATTGATGACATTTTGGTGTATTCACAGAGCAGAGCATGAACACCATTTGAGGATTGTTTTGAACACATTCACTAAAAAAACATGCTATTACCGACGGAATTACCCACAAAATTATTTCCGTCAGTAATTTCTGACGGTTTACTAACGGATTTTCCGTTAGAAAAATTACCGACGGAAAAAAAAATTCCATTTCTAATTACCGACAGATTAAACACGGAAAAAATTCTGTCGGTAAATACTAATAGATTACCCATGGAATTTTTTCTGTCAGTAATTACCAACGCCTTACCCATGGAATTTTGTGGGTAATTTGAATGAGAAATTACCGACGGAATTCTGTGGGTAATGAGTATCTAATTACTGACGAATTAAAGACGGAAAAAGTTTTGTAAGTAAATACTGATGGATTACCCATGGAATTTTTTCTGTGGATACTTACCGACGCATTACCCACGGAATTCCATAGGCAATTCATAGGTAAAAGTAATAATTTTTTTATTATCTTTTGATAATTTATATAAAATAATTAAAAAATAATAATCTATAACAAATAACAATTTAAATATCATAAAACCAATATTTAATATAATATATTAAATATATATAATATTAATAATAAAAATTTTAAATGAAATAAAAAATAAAAAAATTTTAAAATTTATATCATAAAAACTAAATATATAATTATATATAATATATATTTAATATTATATATATTTATATTAATACTAAATATTTAAATGAAATAAGAAATTAAAAAAATTTAAATTTACATTATAAAAAATGAAATATATAATTATATATAAATATATATGTAATATTATATATATTTATATTAATATTAAATCTTTAAACGAAATTAGAAATCAAAAAATTTTATATTATAAAAAATGAAATATATAATTTTATATAAATTTATATTTAATTATATATATTTATTTTAATATTATATATATTTTTAATTATTACATTATATATATTATTAAGTGAATAAATGACGCAAGGTTAAAGCAGCTCAACTGGCAAAGACATCAGAACACATACCAAAGGTCCAAGGTTTGAATCTCACCTTTGTCACAAAACGCAACAATTATCTCACAGAGACACATGGCGTAAGGTTAGAGGGGCACATGGCCCCTGCTCGGGGGCCGCCGAGGCTGAATGCAGGGGCGGGCGATAGGGGGCTACCGATGGAATTTTTTCCTTGGGTAATCCGTCGATAATTTTTGACGAAATAAAAATTCCGTCGGTAAATCAATTTGCCACGTACTTTTTAGAGAAGGAAAAAATTCCATTGGTAATTTCGTTTCCGTCCCTAATCCATCGGTAATTTGATTTCAGAGATGGAATTCCATGGGTAATTTTCGTTGGTAATACACTGTTTCTTTTTTGTAGTGATTGAGGAACAAGCAACTCTATGCAAAGCTGAGTAAATGTGAGTTTTGGCTTTCAAAAGTTAAATTTCTTGGTCATGTTGTCTCACAGCAAGGGGTCTCAGTGGATCCTAACAAGGTGGAAGTAGTACTGAACTGGAAGAAGCCAGAAACTATTTTTGAGATACACAGTTTTTGGGGTCTTACTGGGTATTACAGGCGGTTTATACATAATTTCTTCAAAATTGCTTTGTCATTAACAAAGTTAACACAGAAAACTCAACATTTTGTATGGGACAACAGTAGTGAGAGGAGCTTTACAGAGCTAAAACAGAAATTAACAACAACAGTAGTGCTGACAATCGCAGAGCTGCAGTTAACCTTCGTAGTTTACACAAATGGTAGTGGGTAGGGATTGAGATGTGTTTTGATGCAGCAGGGTCGAGTAGTGGCATATGCATCCCGTCAGCTAAAGCCTTACTAACAAAGATATCCCAGACATGATCTTGAGTTAGCAGCGGTTGTATTTGTACTGAAAATCTAGAGACACTATCTCTATGGTGCGATCATAGAGTTCTACTATGACCACAAGAGCTTGAAATACTTCTATGATCAGAAAGAGCTCAATATGAGACAACGGATGTGGATGGAGTTGCTAAAAGATTACAATATTGAAATCAAATAACATCCTAGAAAGGCTAATATTATTGCTAATGATTGACCCGTAAATCAGTACAGGTGACGACTATGATGATTCATGAGCAGAAACTGATCGAGGCATTCAGAGATATCAATCTATGTAGTCAGATTCTGATGAGCAGTGGTGTTAGCGAAGTGTACAATGATTTGAGAGCAGTAATTGAAGAAGCACAACTATAGGATAGTCAAGCACTATCTATTACATGTATGATTGATAGGGGTGAAACTTAGGAATATGACTTGTCACCTAGCAGACTAGTTAAGTATAAGAAGCCGGTCTATGTTCCACTGCAACCAGAACTGAAAGAGCAAATCCTGGAGGAGGCACATAAAAGTGAATATACTTTGCATCCAGGAGCTACTAATATGTATTATAGCTTGAAGTCCTAATACTAGTGGCCAGGAATGAAAAGGGAGGTGGCTGAGTTCGTTACTTGTTGTCTAATGTGTCAAAAAGTGAAAGTTGAGCAACAACGACTATTAGGACTTCTACAAAAGCCTACAATTCCTTAATGGAAATGGGAGAGTGTCACCATGGATTTTCTGATAGGATTACCCAAGGTTTGAAATCATGATTCAATTTGGGTAATAGTGGATTGACTCACAAAGACATCTTATTTTCTCCCAATCAGTATTCACTACTCTCCCGATAGACTTGCAGAAATCTACATCAAGGATATTGTACGTCTACATAGTACACCAAAGAACATCATATTTGACAGATATCCTTGATTCACTTCCAAGTTTTGGAGGGCAGTGCACGAGGCTTTGGGTACAAAGCTCCGATTCAGTATGGCCTATCATCCTTAGAATAATGGGAAAACTGAAAGAATAATCCAGACACTAGAGGATATGCTTAGGGCGTGTGTATTAGATTTCGAAAGTAGTTGGGATCAATTCCTTCCCTTAGTTGAATTCACATATAGCAACATTTATCATTCAAGCATTTAAATTGCTCCTTGTGAAGCATTGTATGGAAGGAAGTATCAGTCGCCCTTGTGCCGGATAGAGCTGTTTGAGAGACAGGTGTATGGGCCAGATATTGTTCACCAAACAATAGATCAAATCAAGCTGGTAAAACAAAGACTGTTAGCTGTTCAGAGCAGGCAAAAGAGCTATGCTGACAAAAAGTAGAAACCTTTAGAGTTTGAAGTTGGAGATCATGTGTTCATGAAGGTTTCACCTATTACCGGCATTGGCAGGGCATTAAAGGTAAAGAAGCTAAGCCCTAAATACATTAGTCTCTTTGAGATCTTATCAAAGATTGGGCCAGTAGCGTATCAAATAGATTTAGCCCTAAGTTTGAGCAGACTATATGATGTCGTCCATGTCTTATAGTTGAAGAAGTATCAACCTGACCCAGAACATGTGATCGAATACAAAGAGCTAGATGTATGGGATGACCTTACGTATGAGGTCACACCTGATTGAATTATTGGTCGGCAGGAGAAACAGCTCAAGCATAGGAGTATTCTATTTATCAAAGTTTTCTGGAAGGGGTTATGTCCAAGAGAAGCAACCTGAGAAGCTGAAGAAGGCATAAAGAGATGTTACCCAGAATTTTTGTCTCCATAGATGCAACAAAATTTCGAGGATGAAATTTATTTTTATGGGGGGGGGGGAATTGTAATATCCCAAAAATTCAATAAAAGGCCTATTTTCTTGGAAAAAAAAATTTGAGGAACAATAATTAGATAATAAGTCAAAGTATGGAACCTACGAAATTTAAGGAATCTTAAATTTCGCAAACGGAAAAATTAAAGTCTAGTGTGTGTAACTAAGAGGATATATATATACATACATATATATATATATATATATATATTAAAACACACACACCCTTTTTGCCAACACACCCACCACACTTGGCATTCTATAAGAGCATACCATAAGCCACTACCTTGCTCTCATCATCAAAATTGCATGGGCCATTTACAAACACACACATACACATTTTACGTGCCCACACACTCAACACCCTACACACATAATCATTTATTAAGTTTGCACTCCCTTACTCTCCATTGCTTCAAGGCAGTAGAGAAGAGAGAGCAAGAGAAAACATAAAACTAAGAGGAAGAAAGGGTGAGCGTGAGAGAAACGGAGGTGAGATACCAAGAGTGGTTTTCAGAGAAAAGGAAGAAGGAGAAGTAAATCACCATAGGCAAACTTGGAATATTGTTTAGGTGAGTTTTCTTTATCTCTTCCCATTGTTAATTCATTGGTTTGGGCTGTTCATGAGGATTTATAGCTGCTAGAAGTTGTGTGATTCTGAAAATAAGTTGTTGTCATGGGTGAACGTAAAATAGAGCATGTATATTGATTTTGGGATGAATTTTTGGACTTCTTTTGTTTGGTTTTGCTATCATTAAACACGGCTAGATGTTGGAAGTTCTTAGGGTTGAATTTATGGAGGATATGTAAGTTTTCTTTACCTCTATTTTGCTGTTCGAAAAATAAAGTACATACTTGAAACTTGTCAAAGGTTAAATAGATGTTATAGATGGATTTTTCAAATGGGTTCTTTTGTGTAGATATTTTAGAATGTTTAGTTGATGATAGAATCAAGAAAAGTTTAATTTGGATTGGAAATGAATGAGTTCTTGATTTTTGGTGTCAGACTGTCAAAATTAACGTTTTTGGGAGTCAGCTATTTTCATGTTGAGTTTGACCAGACAAACCTTAGTGGAAAATTATGCAATTTTACAAGAATATAGTAGACATTTGTAGCTTTAAAATGAGTTTAATAATGCATCATTTCAATATATATGGAGAGAGTTATGATTTTTCAAATTTAAGTCAGAAACAGGGGTCATTGTCGACCTTTAAGTTTGGTAGTTATGATATTCGATAATTTTGGGGAAATTTAGCTTATAATTTGAAGTGACTAATATTTTTCCCTTAAATTAGACTTAATTATAGTCACATAGGACTTAGGTTCACTCCATTTGGATTTTTGTAAAGTTAGTTATGATTTTTGGAAGTTGAGCTCTGTTTCTGGAATGCAATCTAGAACAGTATTAGTTGGCAGAATTTTGGGCAAAATGTATAATCAGTAATTATATTTGGATACTTTTTCATGAAAGTAAATTTAAAGAGCTTCATTTAAACTTTGAAATCAGTTAATTTGGAATTTTCTAGAATTAGTTATGAATTTTCAAAGTTGACGGAAAATCTGTCAGTTTTTGGAAAATTGTGAAAGTGTCGTTTGGTAGGGATTTTACAAAAACCAAAGTTAAAAATAGATTCTTTTGGCGAAAATAAATCAGAATAGTCTTGGTCAAAATTTTTGAAAGAGTATAGTCCGACCGGATAAGGTGGGGTCGGGACTGGGTTCCTAGGGGCATTTTGGTAATTTTAATATAAACTAATATAACCACAAAAAACATTATGGAAGTCTCAAAAGTGGTACCCGAATGGGTTTTAACCTAATTCTTTTACATTTGGAATTTTAGGACCGGATAAGAGCTGTTGGCACGTAGTTCAATTAACTATTCTTGTGTAGCAAAAAGGGACATAAGGTAGTAATACTTTCTTTGATATACTATATAATAATTTAAATACTTTGTGCATACCATCTTTTGCAATATGATAGTGCTAAGGGCACACGACCTAGCTGAGATTCGGGATCTATAGATGGTACACTCGGATAAGCCAGGGTCAAAACATGTCATTAGACCATGGACACGAGTTCAGCCAGGGTTGCAAACAATTGTTTGGCCCTGGGCAGTGTGCACACAACATGAGTTAGTATATTACATGATATGGTGCATTGCATATTTATTTTCACATTTTATATGTCAGAAAAGCATGTTACTACTAAGATTCACTCGAATCTCATCCTTTTATCAAACTGAAAAACATTCCAGCAAAAGCTAGTGGCTCGAAGGGAAAGATAGAGGCTACCGGTGTGTAGAATCCCAATGTGCACCAGAGCTGTTATGGATGTCTATATTTGTACTTTTGCTTTCTTTTGAGCACTTTGTACATTTGTGTATGTATTTCAAACCCTACAAGGATTTTCTTATATTATAAATAAGTACCTAATGGCAGTATGTATCTGCTATTTCTGTATATCTTATGGAACTGTGCGCTTAATAATCTATGAATATCAAAATTTTAAGGGGTTTGATAGGTTCAAACAAAAAGGCATATACATCCCTTATTGATTTCCATCACCAGCACCAGTAACGGAACTGTCATCTTCAACTTACCACCAAAGACTTTGATACTTTGCTATTTCTTAGTCTGGATCCCATTGATCTGACCGACCCTCCTTGAACTCCTTTCTCACCTTTTTTAACTAAGTTCCACGTTTGGATCGATAATCTAACACGCGTATAGCAACTTGTCATAAGTCTTGGATTATCTTGTCTTTCTCAATCGTCGAATGGAGTAAGCATTAAACAGATGAGATTATGGGTTCACTCTCTAAGCCAATAGTCAATTGGACTTGAAGAGTGGGTGGCTTAATATAGGCCCCAATTTAATGACTTGGGCCCATAGGAAAGATAGTGCATGTTAGGAAGGGCCAAGAAGGGTAGCCCATTAAGTACAGCCCAAGATCATGCTTAACCACTCTATTAGAATACCTAGTCAAGTCCAAGAAGTTAGTAATGCAAATTTAACCTGAAATAAGTGGAACCAATGGACCAATCCCGTAAACGGAGAATCAACTTACCAGTTGATCTAAAAAAAGCGGACCAACCTACTAGAATGCTCTACTATAAATATAAGCAGCCAAGTCAAGGAGATGGGGGATCAGTCCTCTTCACCTACTCTCACAAGAGAAATTGTTCTTCCTTATTACCTTAAATCACCTTTTCTAAATAGCATTTCATCTTTTATTTTTTGTCATTAAATTTGTAATCACTTTGTATTTTCTATTTTTACTGACTAAGCTTCTATGTTGTCAGTGACCCTTACGAAATCTTTAATACAGAATTTTGGTTCTACAAATATATATAGATATATATGTTATAACACTACACAAAAAATGGGTATTAGAGATAGAATTTAGCGATAGAATTTCCATTGCTAAAAATATTAGTGACGGAATGTTCATGCTAATTCCGTCTCTAATCTATTAGCGACAACTTAGCGACAAAAAATGTACTGATAAGTAAAATATTTGCATATTTATTTTCCCTTATATGATGATTTTATGGACGATATTTGAGTTCAATATAATAAATTTTAGTGTGATTGATAAATAAATAATATTTTGGCATAAATAGTATTTTAAAATAAAATAAAATAAATGAAAGTACGGTAGCAACAGGATCACTGTAGCAGATGTTTACACTGTAGCGGATGGAAGTTATTGTAGTAACGGAAGCACTGCATAGCCATCAAATACTGTTGCAGTCGTCAGATACTGTAGATGTTACCGACAGTTACTGTAGCAGTTGCCAGATCATTGTAGCAGTATTGTAGCACATGATTTTTTCCCCTATAAATAGAGATCAAGGCCAAGCTCAAAGGGGAGGAGAGGAAGAGAAGCAGAGGTTTCCTTCTCCGACAGGGAGAGGTCCTTCTCTGACAGGGAGAGATCTTTCTCTGATATTGATGAATTCATTGTATTATTTCTTTAGAGTTAATTTCATGCATTGTATTACATTTTACATGCCTCTATCTTAGAAGGCTTAGGCTTCTATTACATTTTGCATGCCACCTACATGGAAGGTTTTACATCCTAAATGGACAGCTAGATTTCTTCATTTTTCATGCATCTGTTGGTTGTATATTTATGTTTGAGAATTTAATATTCAATTTTTATACAGTATTTATGAGGATTTCATTCTAGTTTTATATAATGTTAATTTATTTTGTTTTTAATTTAGTCATGTGCTAAATTTCCATTTTCCTAGGGTGATGACGTAGCTTACTAATGACAGATTGAATCTTAACTTATTAAATCTAGTTTGAATTTCTCCTTCATGATTGAGTTTTAATTATTATTCTTAATGCTTTTGGTTGACTGGCCATCTTTTGAATGATTTCAATATACATGTTGAAACATGAAGGAGATGCATGTGTATCGATCCTATAATTAAAACCATGACTTGTATATGAAACAGGAATATATTCATATGAGTTGTGTAGTCTTACTAAATACCATAAATCTTAATACGTAATTAATTGCTTAAATTCATATAGGAATATATTGGATTAGCAATTAATTATAGAGTTTCTTGGCCTTGGAAGAGGTTAGTAATTAAATTAGGGAAACTTGACTATCAATCATGTGGAATAAATTGGGCTAGAATAGATAAGTGATTCAATCTGGAATTTGTTAAATGAAATCTAACCCCTAGGACTTTTTCTCATAGTTGCTTTCATATCATATGCACTCATATTTAATTGTCTTTCTTTTATTTTGTACTCTTAATCACCAACTAATCGATTGACTGAATAGAGTTAAAATTACTTATTTTGGTACTTAGTGATCAATCCTCGTGGGAACGATACTCTACTAACTTCTATATTACTTGATTACGACAGTGTACACTTGCACTATTTAATTGATCATCTGCACATGTATCAAGTTTTTGGCGCCGTTGTCGGGGATTGTTGTTATTAATATCAATACCAAGTAATTTTAATACTAATTTAGTCTTCATGTAAAAATTTCAAAAAAAAATTTAAAAAAAAGGATTATTCACAGCATTCATTTGGTTTAATCAGCGATAACTTGTCATATCTTGTTTCTTTTTCTAAAATGTATGTGAATGGAATGAGATAAGAAAATATAAATGCTGGTTGGATTGAAAATTCTTCTCCTTATAATTATTTTTCTTGTGCTTATTGTGGAGAGTGCCATTCTTTTGAGCATTGTCCATATAGCAATACTTGTCATTATATGAGAGATGATTTCAATGTGAACCAAAATTGTTTGGATCATTCCTTTTATCCTGGTGGAATTTTGGAGCAACAAGAGTCTTTAGATCCATATGTCAGGTATTGTTCTAATCCTCCTTTCTACTCTTATCCATATATTGAAGAACACACTCTTGAGTATAAGGAAAAGTCTGATTTAGAAAGATTTTGTGAGGAGTTTGCGGAATCAACTGAGAGATTTTGTAGAGAACAAAAGAAAGTTCCACTAGAGTTGAGTCAAGTGTCCAAAATATTGGAGTATATGTGAGTCAAATTATTTCGTCACTTAAAACTATGAGGCAAGATAATTCTTTGAACATAATGACCATTCCTTGTGTTGATGATGATTATTATGAGGAAGTTGAGGATGTGGAATTGAATGAAACTTTAGCTTTTGTGGAATGTGATAAGGAACTTGAACTCACTTTTGAAGAGATTAGTGGGTGTAGTCTAGATGAGGTTCCAGTTATGGAACTTGATTCCTATCATTTTGTTGTTGAAACTAATGCGGTTGTTCCAAAAGATGTTGTTTATGTCTCTCCTATTGAAGTGTTGACTCTTACTTATGAGAGTCAAGTGAATTTTTTGGGATGCTCTAAAATTTTGGAAACTCCTAAATCTGTTTGTAAATACATGCATGTTGTGCTTTATTTGAATTCAGTAAATAATTGTTCTCTAAAATTGTCTATGATTGAAGAAGTACAATTAATTACTTTGAATGATCATTTCTTGTGTCTGAAACATTGTTGCTTGAAAGGAAATGAAGACAAGGTGATCCTGGTGTTTGGTACCTTTGATTATTAGTTTATGTTTGAGAAGTCTGGCTGAAGACTATAAATTTAGTGCTGCTTGGGAGGCAACTCAAGGTTTGGTTTGACGTCTGTTGTGTTTTGCAGGACTTTTGGTAGTTCCTACTGATGTATTCTACTTTGATAGTTTAAAAAATTTAAAAAAAAATTGGTTTGGTCTTTGTCTAGCTGAAGACATTAAAAAAGAGTGGCTATTTGGGAGGCAACCCAAAACTTCTTTCCTACTCACTCATTTCTTTCATACTCTTTCAAATTTCTTTCCTACTATCTCAAACTTCTTTTCTACTCTCTCATTTTTCTTTCTTACTCACCAAAACACATTGCACTGTATTGAGATTTTAGCTTTCATCAGTTTCATTTTAAGTTACAATGGAGGAATCTCTTGTAAAGGTTAAGAACAGGTTCCCCACTCTTCCCAAAGATGTGCTCAGGAAGACCTATAACAGTTGACTTGAAAGGATGATGATATTCAATCATTTAGGCCTTCCTGTTCATGTACTCTAGATCATTGAAGCTAAGGTACGTTTAGCAGGTGAGTTTCATAAATCATTTGTTAAACCTTTGCTAGGAATGGGAAGAAGTTCTTACTCCAAAAAGAGAAGAGCTAAAAGAATGAAGGTCTGTCATAAATATGCAAGGTGGAATTGTGATAAGCGTTGTAGGAGCAAAGCTATGATTTCTATAAATCGAGAAGATAAAATTAAATTTATAAAGGATGGACTAAGTAAGGAGTTACTGGATGATATCATTCAAACTCTTGAGATGCATCTGAGTGGTGATGTTCATCGTATTCTTCTTGATTTAGCAGACATATTCAATAGTGAAAAAGAGCACTATTATCTTGGGAATCTGATGTTAAAAGACCCTGTTTGCCAGTTTATAAGAAAACTGGATGGGAAGCAGATCCTTGATTCATAGAAAGCGTTTAAGCTGTTACTGGACATAAAACCAGAGGAAAATGTGAGCCAAAATCGCAACTACTATACATAATCATGCTTTTGTCTAATCTTTCTTATATTTTCGGCAACTTTTGTCTACTCTACTTTATCTTTTGACTTTATTTCATCTTTTTGTTTAATTTCTTCACGCAATGGCCCACCGGTCATTTATGTCGGAATTTTTTTCAAACTTCTTTGAAAAATTTGTGATTTGTGTGATTTTGTTGTTGCTATTTTATTGTTATATATATGTACTCTTATACTTGTAAGCATGTACTCTTCACTTGTAAATATGCACTCTTCTACTTGTAAGCATACATGGTCCTAGAGAAAGAAATTGAAAAAGGGTATCACACAAAAATGTAGATTTACATCTATTTGTATTTTTGGTGAAACCAATTTGGGCAAGAATGGAGAGTTTATAACAATAGTAAATGATCTTGGAATTGCATTAGCTGCCAGAAAAAACAACTTTGTGTACCGGGGAGGCATCTAGGGCCTAAAGGGAAGTGTAGTTATTTCTACATCCATGAATGGAAGCAAGGGTTTAAGCGTAAGGGTGAAGGAGTTGGAAGATCACATTTTTTTCCTTAGGACAAGAGTTACAGGTTTTGATCTTGCCTAAACGAATGGGACTAATATTCTACCATGCTCAAGCTTTCTTTGCTCTACCCGGTGGTTTGGAGATGTTGGATGGCATTTCTAGTATTGCGTATTGGGCTAAGTTAAACTATCAGAAAAAGCCATTAGGATTGTTAAATGTTAATTGTTTTTATAATAATCTGTTGTCTTTTCTTGATCATGCTGTGGAAACATGATTCATACCCCAAACGACTCGCCATTCCATAATTTCTTCACCAATTGCTGATCAGCTGCTCGATCAACTGCAAACCTATGAACCTAAACCAGATATACTCGTCAAGCAAATAGGTGGGAAATCTTCACATAGCAATCAGAAGCAGGATCCAGACACCACTCTTCTGTTGTAACTTTTCTTAATCTCTTGGTTTTACTTTTAGTATTTTGATTTTACTTTATTGTGTGTTTATGTTTCAAAAAAAAACTTTCTCTAAGCTCTAGTAGACATTGGGGACAATGTCTGATTTAGGATGGGGGAGGAGAAATTTTTTTTCTTTTGTTAGTTAGTGAAACCATTAAATGCATGGGGTGTGGAAAAAAATGGCAGAGTAAGGAGTTACTCTTAACTCATAAGACGCATTTTATTAGTAGCATATTTTTTTATCTTTTTAAAAAAACTAAAAAAAATCATCTTATTCAAGTGCTTTGTAATGATTTTATGAAATATATAAGTTTTAAGTATGGATCAATTGAATTTAGAGATTTTATAGCATGAATGAACAATTGATTGTTGCAATTGGTTATGAATTTTGAGATTGAATGAACTGAGTTTAAAAACCTCTAGCCGTGAGCTTCTGAGCCTATAATGATTATTTCTCTTGTGTGTGATATTCACCTATTAAGTTGTCACTCTATAACTTGTTTTAAATCTGGTTGAAATTACATCTTACATGCACATTCAAAAATGATAAAGGTATTCATTTTCTTTAGCCAAATAGCCAACCTTGCAATTATACCGTTGATAAGGCCCTTTAAGCCTAATTTATTGTTTCTATGTTTTCAACCCATTAACATGTGCTTTAATGATATATCAAGTGCTTTTACCTTATTCAGAAGATTAGTTGAGCATTTGAAATTTTTGTGAAATGGGCTTTTGACAAAGTGTGGGGGTGTATTTATCATTAACTTTACAATTGCAAATCAATTAAAAAAAAAGAGAAAAAAGAAGAAAAAGAGATATTAAGTATTTGAATGGTGGGTTGTTGTGATGAAATAAATTTATAAGTAGCCCATTTTCCAATTGCTCTATTTCTTTAGCCTTTCATATCATATTTTACATTCCTTTTACCTTAACCCCCTTTACAACCCTTAATAAGTCCTTTTGATTTAACTTTTGCATGTGAATTAGGTAGTGGAGATTGAGATTTTTAGCAAGCCTATAGTAGTGCAATTTTTTTGTTGAATTTGAGCGAAACACTTACCCTTAAACATTTGAGTTGTGTAGTCTTACTGAGTTCCATAAATCTTAATGCGTAATTAATTGCTTAAATTCATATAGGAATATATTGGATTAGCAAATAATTATAGAGTTGCTTGACCTTGGAAGAGGCTAGTAATTAAATTAGGGAAACTCGACTATCAATTATGTAAAATAAATTGGGCTAGAATAGATAAGTGATTCAATCCAAAATTTGTTAAGTGAAATCTAACCCTTAGGAATTTTTCTCATAGTTGCTTTCATATCATATGCACTCATATTTAATTGTCTTTCTTTTATTTTGTACTCTCAATCACCAACTAATCGTTTGACTGAATAGAGTTAAAATTACTCATTTTGGTACTTAGTGATCAATCCTCGTGGGAACGATACTCTACTAACTTCTATATTACTTAATTACAATAGTGTACACTTGCACTATTTAATTGATCATCTACACACGTATCATGTTCCATCCCTAAAAAGGGTGTTATTAATTCTGTTAGCGACGGAATTTTTGATTTCGTCACTAATATAGAGACAGATTAGTGATGAAAATTCCATCTCTAATATGTTATGGAAATTCCTTCTCTAATCACAAATTCCGTCACTAATTTATGTAATAGCTTAATGATATTTTTACGAAAGATTAGCGACGGAATTTTCATCTCTAATTTTTGAGATGGGAATTCTGTCCCTAATTTGTCTAAGATTAGTGACAGAATTTTTGTCCCTAATTTGTCACAAAGTAAAAAAATAATTTAATACCGTTATTAATTTTTGAGACAGATTATTCTGTTGCGAATCCGTTGCAACGTGAAATCTTTTTTTAAAAAATAATTTAATTATCCCTAAATCTGGAATAAATATGGAATTTAGAGAATTAGAGAAAAATAATTTAATTAAATAGAGTGCAAATAAAAACAATTTCAAACCAATTTATAAAATGATAGTAAGTTAAAAACTACAAAGGAACAAAAGTCCTCAAGTAAAAATGTATATAATGTATCAAAGAAGCCACACAAATGTTACAATGTAGTCAAACAACCTAGTAACTATCACTACTACATAAGGGACTTTTAACGATCGTTTTTTTGCCCTTTAGATGACTATTTTCAGGGGGACGTCTATGTTAGTGTCTTTGAAAATTGGAGAAAAAAAGACTGTTTTTAATAGTCGTTGTATCTTTCTTTTTTTGTTTTTTATTTTATTTTTTTCACGTTTTACTCCTTACAACCCAGAAAATTGATATGTTAGCTCCATATTATTATAAGTCTCTCCCACCTCCATCTCCTACACCATCCCCCTCTGCTCCTCTACCATATGTCTACAAGTCCCTACCTCCTCCATCCCCTTCACCACAGCCTCTATACTACTACAAGTTCCCATCTGCTCCATCCCCTTCACCATGAACTCCATACTACTACAAGTCTCCCATCCCACAGGCTCCATCTTCGTTGCCTCCATACTAGTAGATAAACCTATCCTAACGAGTTCTCTAACTTGTACATTGCTATCTTTAAAAGAAAAAACCAGATCCACAGACCATTCTCTCATGATTAACTCTCTAATTTCCCCTATTACTCATGGAAGTGAAAATCACATGTTAATTTTTCTATCATAACATATAGCACATATATCATCATAACATCATTTCAATGTGCAAACTTCAACTTTCAATGTAAATCATGACATGCATATGGCCAAAGAAATGTCATATTTCCATGAAATCCCTATGCTTCATCATCATTTTCCAAAGTGTTCTCTATAAAGCATAATGCCTTAACAAATTCAAAGTACTCCAACAAGAAAGTAGGAAAAGTAATCGAATATGCAAACTTATATAGCACTATACAAAACCACTACAATATGTTAAAAATCCTCTACAAATCATCACCGCTCTATGTGTTGTAGAAGATGGCCTAACATAAGGTCTCAGATTAAATTCATGTCTTCGATAGTATAGGGGTCCTGATTTCCAAAAATCTTTACGCGAAATGGAGAATATGTTAACATAAATCAATAAATTGAATGAAATAACTAACAATTCAATCACATGAAAGGAAATGAAATTCAGTTGAGAATCAAGAAATGATCACCTATTCAAAATTTGTAGTAAGGCAATTGAAAATGATGTTATACATATATAGTATAAGATACAAGCCACACTCAGTTGTCCCTGCTTGCCGAGGATACTATACATCAAAAGCAAATGGTAAAAAAGAATAAAGGCCTATGTAAAGCAATAGTCAATCGAAGAACTTGACTGTAAAGAACTTACCTTTGGCTGGAACCACTTTGTCGGACTACTTTTAACTTCACGCTTTCCACCCATTGTATAATATGTCTTCAGTGCACTGTAATAATTAAAATGATAAACAGAAGACATTAAAACAATTGAGTATAATCAAAAATCAATCACTGACAAACAAATTTACTTACATGTTGAAAATGTTTTTGATATTTTCGTCTGGCTTGCAACCTAATGAGTCAAACCAAAAGATGATGTTGATCGAGGGACAAGGAACACAGAGACTCCAATGATAACTATAATCATATGCATATATAGATTGAAATGAGATTCAATAACATGATACTGCTTAGCAAAGTGAATGTGTATAAATATATGAAATTAAGTTACTTGCCCTTCAATAATTGGTGCTAGATAACAAGGCAGTTGAGTCTCGCCTATTGTATATCCCATGTAATATCCCGATTTGTGATTAGGGCTAATGATACTGATAATTATTGTAATTATCTTAATTAAGCACTATTATGATTAATGTAATGTAAATCTTGGAATAAATACATGTGGTATTTAAGATCAAGGGTTGAGATGCATTTCATATGGGTCGGAATCCTATGTGTTGTGATTTATGTGAGCTTTTGAGGGAGTGCTTGAGATGATGACATGTGGCTTAATGGAGGCTATTGGATGAAGCACTAGAGGACAAAAATCACTTTTTCCTCCCTTTCCTCTCTCCAATTCGGTGGAGTGTGTGTGTAGGCAAGGGAAGAGGTCTTCATCATCATCTCCTCCAATTTCTCTCTCATATTTTCTCTCTCCTTCCTCCATTGTTCGTTGGACAAGCAAGAAAGGGGGGAAGAAAAGCTTGAATCTTGGTAAGTTGTGATTCTCCTTTACTCCAATCCTCTTCTCTAATATTGTTCATCTCAATGAGAGCTACATTGTGATGATTGTAGAGCCTTGAATGGTGTTGATTGGGATTTTGGCCGAAATTGAAAGTTGAGGAATCAAGGTTCTGAATTGAGCAAAGAGAAGAGGTAGGAATTTAGAGCATTTTAGTATGTTGTTTGTGATTTTTGGCTAAGTTGGTCAAATCTGGAATTTTTGCCCTAAATATGCCTATTTCTGGAAATGTGAAGTTTGTTATGATTGATGATTGAAAATGATCTAGTTTGGAGATATATGAGCATTTGATGTAATTTGGAATGATAAAAATGTGTTAGGGGAAATTTGGATAAAGTGTATCCTAGAAACCTTAATGAATGATTGTGGTCAAATGGGTTTTTAGAGTGTTTTTGAAGTGGCCAATATGTTCCCTAGTTAGTGCTCAGTGTGTATGAGCATTGGGAAGAGTTTGGGGGAACCTTTGGGAGTGCATTTGACCATCTGGAGTTATCTGGTTTTTCTGTGTTTTGGGTCTCTGATACACATCACTCGAGCAGAGGAAGAACGTGCTCGAGTGATATGCAAGTTTTTCCCTGTTGTGCTTCGAGTTATCTGGGTTTTATGGGTTGTGCTCGAGAGCATCGCCTTGTGCTCGAGTGAGCGAAGAACATGCTCGAGTGAGCATGGTTCTGCTCGAGTGAAGGTGCGAGTCCGGAGTTGAGGTTGCTTTCGGGTCCTCACTTGCTGGTAGATGCCACGAGTGTGCTCTGACACTCGCGAGCATAGCCTTCTCACTCGAGCACTGGGGGTCATGCTCGAGTGAGATTGTGCTTCAGGTGGGAGTTGTGCTTTCGGGTTCTCACTCGCGAGTAAGGTGCTCGGGTGAGCCTTCTCACTCGCGGGTGTGAGGTGTGTGCTCGAGTGCAAATGGCTGTGCTCGAGTGATCCTGTGCTTGGAGAACTGTGTGTGTGCTCTCGGGTGCTCACTCGCAGTCTCACTTTCTCTTGTGCTCGAGTGATGTCCGTACTCGTGCTCGAGTGAGAGCATTTGTGCTCGAGTGAGATGATCAAAAATCTGTGTTTTGCCTTCGAGTAAGGGGTCTTTTGGGTAGTGTCTTCCAACCCTTTAGGCATATGTTTAGGCCTCTAATAGTCATCTAAAGAGTCCTAAATGATAACCAACTTAGAGTATTACTGAAATATACATATGGATAAGAGATTAATTGGTTGTCCCTAATTGATATAGGATTTGACATCTGTCGTCCTCGTGAGGCTAAGGTTCCAGAGCCAGTCAGGAAGGATACAGGTAGTGACTCTTTCTTTATGCCTTGTGTGATACATTGTATGTATATTATGTCATTGTTTTTGAAATGAAAATCGTATGCTGCAAGTTTTGTGAAAACTGTGGAAGCACCGCTATACCAATAGTCCCTGAGTCGCTAACAACGGTTCGGGTGAAGGTCGTATGCCTTCCCGGCGGTAAAAGATGATGAGGTTAGGGTGTGATATATGTGTATATGTGGGCCAAGAGGCTAATTGTGAGCCGAAAGGCTATTTGTGAAGGCCGACGGGCCATTGTGAACGCCGAAAGGCTATATTTGAGCCGTGTGGCTATCTGTATGCACTGCCACGCCAATAGTCCCTGAGTCGCTAACAACGGTTCGGGTAAAGGTCGTATGCCTTCCCGGCGGTAAAAGGGGATGAGGGTGGAGTGACTTGTGTTGCTGTATGAGATGATTGGTGTGCATATTTTGTGATTGCATGTGGCATGAAATTGTTGTTACTACTGGGATTCTTTAGAATCTCACCCCTTCCATATGACTAACCTTTTCAGACAGGGCGAGTGGCTCGAAAGGGAAGCGGACAACCAGGAGTAGTTAGGCTTACTCCGAAATCTAAGTGGTAGTTGGTTATCATAGTTTTGGATGTGGGGTTGACAAGTGTACATAAGAATGTAAATGATTATTTTGGTTGTGTAATCCCCATAATTGGGAAATCTTAAACCCAAGTTATTTATGTAAGTAACCCGGGGTTTGCCGGGATTTTGGTTTCCGCACTCTGATGTTGTTTATGTTATTTGATTTCTCATAGTAATTATATCCGTGTGTGATCGTGAGACCAAGAATATTAGTATTTTGGAATGGTTTTTGAAATGCCCCATCTCTTGGATGAGGGATCATAAATGGTTATTTTATTTTATTGGTCTCTATTTCCCGTAAATTTCGTAATCCGGATGTAATTACGGTGAGGGGGGTTACATCCCACTTAGCTCATCCGATCTTCCAACCTCGAGCTATTATGCCCTGACATATTGCTAGGACATAAGAAGCCATATGTAGTGGCGAGCCCTCGTTCAGCACACAGTTTGTGGAAGCAGCTACCACATAAATGAAATGAGAAATGACGCAGTAAATGTATAAACTTAAAACTCCTAAATATCAGTGCATTAATTACAATTAAAAATTATAACTAAACTAACTTGATAGCAAATGTGACCCATCCTATCCTATGTCTATCTCCTCCAAAGATAGGAACTTTTTAATATCTTGGTTATCAAGTCCATAATTATACGAGATTCTACGACCCATAATCTCACAAGGCATCTGCAAGTCGACCTTGTTTATGTCTTGATGAATATTCTGCAGACATGCTAAAAAGGAAAATTTTGTTGCATCATCTTTTTTCTAGTAAGACACAAAATAAAGATTATACGTAGAATGTCAATAATCAAGTAACAGTAAGGTGTTTCCTACCATTGGAGGGACTGGCACAGTCTGAACAAGATGTCTAGGCCACAAGATGAAAGATCATGTTGCCTGACCTAGTCTAGCAACCTCACCATCAGGGAACAAAACATCTACACCTTCCTCCCCCAGTCGAACACTTATCACATTGACCTTACGTTGATCATCCCGGATTTGGTTATTATGGTGGGTGGTGGCATGCATGTATACAACAGCATTAGCAACAGCAACAGCATGCAGGTATAAAACTTCTAAATACAGAGTGTAAGGTTCTTCGGGCTCTAGTGAAGGACCAGGGTTACCATATCCAACCTCTGGCAGATTGTAACTGCCTTTGGTGCTGGGAAAGGCCGGGGATTCCTAAGTAAGAGAAATGAAAGAATTAATTAAGATAACATAAGGAAAAACTTAATTTTATATTAAATGAAATTATTTACAAACCTCATATCTAGACTCCACATTACACATCCTGCCTTGTATGTGAGACAACACCATCGTACTCATCTCACCACGTAGCTCACTCAACCACTCTTCTTTCAGCTCTCTCGAAGTGATTGATGCATTTGCACCGCTAGCTTTAATCGGATTTCCTCTTGAAACCTGGCCACAAACTATTGACTCATTTCACCACGTCTATAAGCTTGTGAACCTTGTCTAAAGTATATAGAGAGTCCAATTCCCCTTGACTCCCCTCTAACTTGACCAGGGTAATCTAGATTCCCAAGCGTCGTTGCTAATATGTCTATCCTTCTAGTTTGAGTGAAGGAACCCTGGCTACTCTACTCTTCAAGGTCATCCTGCAGCATACAATAGATAAATAGAAAGTAATTACATGCAATCTTGTTAGGAAAATGAAACACACTTAAATATACATGTTATTAAATACTCACAATCCTTTTAGCGACATTAGCAATGACTGGATTTATATATTTTTCTCCCTTTATCCTCCCTGCTTTCCATTTTTTGTGGCACGGGGGAGGAGGTGGCACCTGCACGACAATACTAGGATCTACTCAGGCTGCTTCCTCCAATTTTTGCAATTCAGCCTATATCATCTTCTTTTTGAACTTTTGATAACCCCCACACGACATGTAATGAGGATAATTGTTTTTCACTCGCCTCTCTTTATTTGCTTGACTCAATTTCTATATAAACAAAGAATAATGATAACTGAGCTAGCGATGTCAAGTAAGATCAACTAAAATGTTTAACACTAAGATGAACAAAATATACCAAGAAATTGGGATCCTACGTAATGCCACAAACAACCTCCAGTCATTTTAAGAAAGAAACGAATACTCTTTGCAAGGATCCTTATGACTCCTTGGCCCTCGAACGTTCTTGGTTGTGAGCGTGGACTTGAAATCTTTCCATCGCTCATGAACTTCCCCCATCCAATGTTTGTACATCAGCTTCATATTGGGAACATCATAGGTTTGCTACAAAAAAAATATTAGTTATATATAAAAAAATAGAAATAGAGATAGAGATAACAATACAACTTTACATTCTAAAAGCTAATCCCAAATCATAGCCTTCGTCTCCTGTGAAACTTCCCTCTAGGTAGGAATTAGAACGCTAACTTTGCTCCAACCCAAAAAGCCAACGTAGCTAATGAACTTGTCTCCCTCTTTGCCAATAGGTTTTAAATCAACATCAAATTCCATGTGAACCCTCGCTTGTTCTTCCTCATGACGTTTGACCAACGACCGCAGCTTCGTGCTTCCTCTAACCTTTTTCTTAACAGGTGAGCCAACAGAGTCTCCTGAATTTGAACGTGACATGATCCTGCTAAGAAATAAATGTGATATATGATAAGTAAATTGAAATTACATACACACTTTAAACAATTCAAAATCTTACTAAGAAATAAATGTGACATACAATAAGTAAATTGAAATTACATGCACACTTTAAACAATTCAAAATCTTACTTTAAATGTTTTCCCATATTCCTTCACAATGATCAACTCTACCAATTCCACTTCAGATGGTATAGGTGGATTTGTAGTGAAAGGCGGTGTTTCGTCAAGATTCAAACTCGGATCACCATCCTTTTGTTTTTTACTTTGGAGCACAATAGACAATTTTTCATTTGCTGGATCAATGACATAAAACACTTGTTTTGCCTAACTTGCTAGATGAATGGCTCATCTTTATAACCAACTCTTTCAAGATCAACTGAGGTAAATCCAAATTGATTTATTTCAATAGCATTATTGTTAACCCACTTACATTTGAATAAAGGTACTCTCGACTTAGTGTAGCTTATCTCCCATATGTCTTCAATAACTCCATAATAGACCATGGATGCCAAAATGGGGTTTTTGTCTTTCAAACTAGAAAAGTGCATTGATTCGGCTACCACCATTACCCTACTATTTTGCATAGTACTTCTATTATCTTGGGCTTTTTGTATAGAAAGAATACACGTTTATATCAAAGCCACTCTAATTTATGACCTCATGATAAGGCCCCCAAGCTAACCCTTTGATTGTCTTAGGCACATTGGTCTCACGCGCTATCTTATCCTTGAACCACTCTATGAACGTTTTGTTTTACTGATTAGCTATCTACATGTCATTTTTTCTTGGATATATCTCCTTTAAACTCTTTATGTGTTCAGCTAAGTATGTCTAAACTTCTTTCGTATTATTCAAGATATACAAATGTGCTTGCGAAACCTCTTCACAATGCATACTCTTCACTTTGAGCCCTCGTGTTCCCTTACTTTTACCCTTTTCATGATGAGATTGGGCCTTTGACCGTTATAGATATTCTTTGCAAAAGTCCATAGCCTCTTTAATGACATATCTTTTCACAATAGAGGCTTCAGGTCGATTAGGATTTTTAGAATACCCTTTTAAGTTCTTCATATATTGCTTAAAAGGGTACATCCACCTCAGATAAACTGGGCTACATAGTCTTACCTCCCATATCAGATAAACTATTAAATGCACCATTATATCAAAGAATGCCTGAGCAAAATGCATCTCTAGTTGGGATAGAATAGTATAACCCTCATTTTCCAATTCGTCTAACCTTGCAATGTCAACAACTTTGCTACAAATAGCATTGAAGAAACTGCACAACCTTGTTATCATGCTTTGCACATCATCTTTCATAATGCCTCTAATAGCTACTGGTAATAGTTGTTGCATCAAGACATGACAATCATGAGACTTCATTCCAACTAACTTCAAATTTTCCATTGCCACAAGCCGGCTCACATTAGAAGAATACCCTTGTGGCACCTTAATGTCGTGCAAACACCTACACAAACTTCTTCTCTTGGCTTTTGACAATGTATGCGATGTTGGCTCCATATACACTCTCTTACCATCATCTCTTAGTTGTGGTTGTAGTCATTCTCTTATTCCCATTTCAACCAAGTCTAGTCTCACACTAATTTAATCTTTAGTTTTCCCTACTATGTGTAAAAGCGTACCAACAAGTATATTGTTTTCCATATGCATCACATCAATACTATGTCTCACATCAAGACTACGCCAATATGGGAGATCAAAGAAATATGACCTCTCCTTCCATATGTTCTTCTCACCCGTAGTCTTTTGATTTTTACCAAAAGTGATATTGATTCTTTCCACCTGACTATAAACCTCATCTCCAATTAATGGCTTCAGAGCCATTTCATTTTCTGGCAAATCGTTAAAAGCCTTCTTTAGCCTACGTACGGGTGAAACTGAGGAAGAAATCGTCTATGGCCAAGATAGACTATTTTTCTCCCATGCTTGAGTTGATAGAACTGTGTGCTTGCTTCACATATCAGACATGCTTTATGACCCCTAACACTATAACTTGACAAGTTCCTGTATGTAGGGAAGTCCTTAATCGTGGTGAAAATCATTGCACGTAGCTTAAACGATTGTTTGTTATATACATCAAACACATCTACACCATCCTCCTACAACTTCTTTAAGTCCTCTATTAAAGGTGCCAAGTAGACATTGATATTGTTCCCTTACTGTTTTGGTCCTGAAATCATCATAGAAAGCATTATATACTTGCGTTTCATACACAACCAGGGAGGTAAGTTGTAAATCACCAGCAGAACCGGTCATGCACTATGTGTACTACTAAAAGTACCATAGCGATTGATTCTGTCTGTGCACAGCCCAAGTCAAAGGTTTCTAGGCAAAATGCCAAATCTGGGATACATTTCATCTACTTTCTACCATTGTGGAGAGTCAGCCGGGTGTCGAAGGTATTTTTCATCACAAAATTTGTCATCATAATGCCATCTCAACTTCTTTGCTTCTTTTGTATTAGCAAACATTCGTTTGAACCATAGTATGATTTGAAGATACCACAAAACCTTTAAAGGTTGCTTTTTAGTTGTCTCATCACCAGACGTATTACCTTTCTTTACTATGTATCTGGAAGTTTTACATTTCGGACACTTACTTAAGCCTTCATACTCATTTATGTACAATACGCAGTCATTAAGGCAAGCATGTATCTTTTTATACTCCATACCCATCATAGATAATATTTTCTTGGCCTCATACATACGATTTAGAAGTACATTATCCTTTGAAAACATATCACACAACAATTCAAGTAATGATGTGAAACTACTATTGGTCCAACCACAAGTTGCCTTTAAGTTCACCAAGTGCAAAATGCCTGACAAGCGTGTATACTTAGTACACCCCAGGTACAAAGGAGTCTCTGCATCACTCCGCACGCTATTATATACAGGTGATTGAGAAAAACATTCTACCTTAACATCGTGAATCATGTTCTCTATTCTATCGTCATCTCCGACCTCTAAAACTTCCTTCTCATATGACGCACAACCAGTTACTTCCTCACCATGTCATATCCACCTTGTGTACCGAAGATTTATTCCATCACAAAGTAAGTGATCACTTATATCATCAACATCCCGTAGACTCTTATTTAAATAGTTGATACATGGACAAAATACTTCCCATTTTTACTAGGTGCATTCATTTTAGCAAATTCAATAAACTTTTCCACCCCATTCTCATATTCTTCACTAATCCTCAAAGCATTCATCCAACGGTGATCCATTTTATTACCACCTAATCCATTTTCACAGACACTCAAGTTTAGAACAGCGATATGAAATACTCATGACACACTGTAAAAAATAACAGTTCAACTACCAATTTCAAAGTTCAGTAATTCAAATTTATCACGCTTACAACAAATAGTAGCACCATGATATCCTTAGGTTTGAAAAAATTTCATCAACAAGCAATAATAGAACTTACCAGCTAATCTTTAGCTTCCAAGGACATTATATTTGTGATTGAGGAATTTGGAAGAAGATTCTAGTGAGGCAAGGATATAGTAGACTAACAACCAAGCAAGGACAATGATGGCAGTAGTGATACATGTAGGTTTATGAGAGAGTTATTACCTAAACCATTATAATATTAACTTTAAACTACTACATCTTTTATGAACTCAAAGGTATTGTTGAACTGACCTTGTTGATTGTCTGGAAATTAGAAAATGTACGCTACTAATCTTGCACTTTTTAATTCACGCGTTTACCTGCAAATAAAACTTTTAATTATAATTCAAATGATATGAGATAGAAAAAGAAAGTGTACACATTGATAACAAGTCTGAGAAATAATTAATTTTGTAATGGGAGATTTTTAATCAATTTTCCTTGTAATTAATTTCTTGCATTAAAACTATGATTTTTCCTGAAAAAAATAAAATCAAAACTCTAGCTTTGGCCATTCCTAATATGAAATCAAACCCCTAACAATCAACTCTTGTCTAAAGCAATTTTTTCTCACTAGCTTAAAAAGTCTCATTTTTGAAGGCTTTATTATTATTTCGCCCCCAAACAAATAGAAACTTTAATTTTAGTGATGATAGATGTGTGTTCTCAATCACGTTTGCAAATGAAGCAAAGGACGATAGGTACACGTTGGATATCATTGAAAGGAAAACATAAAGTTTTAGAGTGATTATATTAATCTTTATCACTCAATGTAATTAAGTTGTACTCACCCTGTACTGGTTTCTCTAATTAAATTAGAGAAACATAAGTGAGCTTAATCCATTAAAGCAAAATTGAAAAAAAAGAAATCTAATTTTAGTGCATTTATAAATTGAAATTTAATTTAATTTGAAGAAGAGGAATAGTTTTTTTACATGATCATCTTGTGCCATCAGATATACTCACAAATTAGACACAATGCACTGAAATGAATAGGGAAATTGGCTAAGAATACAGATTACATTTTTTTTCTAAGCTATACTAACTACTGATATGGTTTTTGTCAATAAATTTTTAATTGACTCCACCCGTATTGGTGGTATGCAATAGCTATTCTTTTTTCTTTTATCCCATCATAATTGTCGTGTTGATTATTTTGCAAGTAGCTAAGAAACTATGATTCTGCATGAAGAATGTCTTAAAGGTAACTTTAGGTCCATTGAAATTCTAAGGGAAGCCATTCTTAAACAAGCTAAATCAAGACCCAAGTCTTTAGGTCTATTGAGATTCGAAGGGAAGACATTCTAATTAAGCCTAGATTCAGTCACAAATGAAGTGCAAAATGCCAATTTTTTCCCAGAACAACAGAAATTCACATCCAAATGAACAAATCAACTAGAAAGAGAAAAGGGGAACTTACACACAAACCGCAATAAACACAGATCCAACATTGTCTTCTTTACAGCAGAGCCCAGTATGAACTACAGGAGCGAAAATAAAGGCTAAGAAGAGAAAACCAAAAGTAAATAAACTAGAGGAAAAAAAAACATAGCCTGACCTTACCTACTTGCATTGCTTGCTCGAACTGAGAAGAGGGAGGGAAAGCAAAGACCTGCGACCAAGGGGAATGGAGGGACTGCAAGCCTGTAGACCTACGTTGCCGGAGAGGGATAGAGGACAGATGACACGTGAGAGACCAAACAGAAATTTAGTGGATGCGAGTTAGCTGGAAGGGAGTTACACAGTGCTGTAATGTCGGACAGGGGGTGGGAAAGGGAAAGTGGGAATCAGTAGCGTGCGCTGGGTGCTTTTTTTAGGCTATTTCAATGAATGTTTTCATTAACAGTCGTTGTAACATCACTTTCAACGACTGCTAATCATAACAGTCGTTGAAATACTTTCTTTCAATGACTGTTATGAATAACAGTAATTGAATCTTATGTTTCAATGACTGTTTTTTCAATAACAATCATTGAAATGTTTGTCACTGCCATACCATGATTTTCTACTACTAATATTTTAAAACAGTCATTAATTAGTGTCATAAATGATACTTTTTGTAGTAGTGTATCCTATTTTACTATGTGCAATCGTCAACGTTGTGAGCTTCAATGTTTCAATTGTTGATAGCTGTAAAGAATTTTTGCTTAAGTGCTTCCAACCTAATTAAGATAATTTCATTCTGTTTCTCAAGTGTTTCTTCTCCATTGCTTCACCTATAGCAATTTATAAAGAAGTATTAAATCATGTATTAAAAAAACAATGAGTACATTTCAAAATAAATCATAGTAGTCACAATTGCTTGAACTTGGCAAATCTATTAACACATAACATAAATGAAATCAACATCCAAAATGTATATTAACCCATATCTTTATGGCACAATCATACCGATGTATCAGTTCCTAATGTCCTTTATTATATTACATGTATAAAACCTCCTTATAATTAACTTACTACCAGCCATCTAAAACTGGTTATCTGTTTGTATCAAACCTCCTTATGATTACATGTAACATTTTATATATATAATACACACATCTAAAACTAGCAGACAGCAACATATTGAAAAGCTCATACTACAAAATACAACGACATATACACACACGAACCTTTTTTGTATGGTTTCCTCTTCCTTTTCTATTAATTCCATAGCTTTATTGATACCACTCTGCTCCAAATTTGCCAACGGGTAATGATGGTCTCACAAAAATCTCAACAAGTAGACTTGCTCCCAAAGAATCATTGAGAAATTTCACATTTTAATGTTTCTTTTCTTGAGTGAAAGATGAAATTTTTTATTAATCCAAATGAGAAGACTTCTTAAGTAAAAATTTAGTTGAGGAAAGTAAATGAGAAGACTTTTATAAATCCAAATTCATATAATGCATATTGATGAAAATTACTAAAATGAAAAGACAAAAAACAACAAAAGGAGGATGATAACTTAAATACCAGTAGTGAGTAAATCATGTGGTGTTTCCAGCTTCTGATTTCTGTTGTTTCCTCCTGAATTGTTTAGCTCTAACTATTGATCACCACATTATAATCTATCCATTTCAAACAAAAAGCAAATAAATGATAAGGTCACCATTTAACCATATAGGTAATGGAAACAAATAATGTCCTATATAAGTAAAATTTCCACACATGCACTAGAAGAAATTAATGACAAGAAAATTTTAAAATTTAACCATTAATTCATTTGCATGTATGCCTTTACATCTATTTGTCAATTAATGGTTTCTATCATGTCTTATCCCATCAAGATATAATATCCCTATATTCCAATATGTCCAATTTAGTATAGTATTAGACTTGTCCCATTTCAAAACAAACATCACAGCAGCAATAAAGCAACTAATACTGGAACTGCACTTGCAATAAGCCAAACAAAAACAAAAGTGGCTCCTACAATGCTCTCTACTCTTTGGACTTGAGCACAACATATGGCCACACTACAAAAAAAAATGTGATTTAGTAGCGGTTAAAAATGTGTATTAGTAGCGGTTTTAACCGCTACAAACAACATTAGTAGTGGTTACTAGAACCACAATTAAATCGTATGTTGCAAGTAGTTTTGTCGCAGTTATAGCAAACCGCTACTCAATAAAAAATAACCGCTACATCCTTTGTAGCGGTTCAACCCAACCGCTACAACACTGTCATGGACAAAATTTTTTTCAGAGATATTTGTAGCGGTTATATTGTTAGAACAAGTGTTTCACCCAAGAGGGGGGTGAATTGGGTGATATTAAAATTTCGTCGGAAATGAAAACATTAACAGTGGAATTAAAACAGTAATGAGTAAGGAGAAATATCACCGAAGTGTACACCGAGAGTTATACTGGTTCGGTCTCAACCACTTTGACCTAGGTCCAATCCTCAGAGCTTCTCTGAGAGTTTCACTATAACTTCCAAGATTCAGTGGGTTCTTGGCACCTCAGTACAAGCAAGTTCCTACACCTGGACACTCGCTCCCCCTTATAAGTTGTAATCTAATCCCAACTTAAGGTTCCACAACCTTAAGTAATCTCAATAATAAATATTGAGTTTGAATGAAATATCTCTCTTACAGAGTGAATGAGAATCACTGAAGCATAGAAATACAATTTCAACGTGAAAACAGAGCAATGAACTTAATAGTTCATTTGTGTGTGTGCTTGTTGTTTTTTCTCTGTTTGGATGTTCTCATATATATAGATATGATGGTGAAGACCGTTGGAACATTTTCTTCCGTCCGTTGGAGAGTGCGCAGCCACTATTGACTTTTCCAGTTTTTGAAAAATATCCGTTGGCGGTGGTTGGCACTTTGAACGTTACATTTGACTTCCATTAGTTGATATGATTTCTTCATTGTTCATCTGTAAATAGGCTAAGAATACTAATACCATGAAAGATTAATCATATAGAAACCAAAACAATGAACGTTTGAATGATATCTGGATTTCTGGGTTTGCTTACTCGAGTAGCTCCTCGAGTATCCCTTGAAGTTTACTCGAGTACCTACTCGAGTATCATCGAGAAATCTTTGTCAAACTGCAAGTCAATCAATAAATACAAAATTACTCGGGTAGTGCATGGAGTAAACTAAATTTCAAACCTTTGGAAATAGTTATTTACTCGGGTACCTACTCGAGTAATGCACTCACAACTTTATGAGTTACTCGGGTACCAACTCGAGTAAACCTTTATAAAAACTTTTGGTTACTCGATGCTTTACTCCAGTAATGTTGGCAAGATTTAGATGCCGAGAGCACTTACCTCATTACTCGGGTACTGACTCGAGTAATGCACTCATTTTTGCATAGGTTACTCGGGTACCACCTCGAGTAACAGAGATTTTTATGCATAGCTTACCCGGGTAATGACTTGAGGTTTTCCTTGAAAATATTTCTGCATACTCGGGTACCTACTTGAGGAATCCACTTAAAATAGATCATTGAATAATTTCATATCAGCGTAAGAACTCGAGGAAATGAGTTAAAAATATATCAAGTTAATCGGATACCACCTTCAAGTTTTTCACTTACTGTAGTGCGTTACTCGAGTACCTACTCGAGTAAATGTTGCAGTGGTACAAAATGCCGAGAGCATCATTTTTCAGAAACAGAGTTACTCGACTAGCTCCTCGAGTATCTTTGGCAACATGAAGACAACTGGAAGTTTTCCACATGGTTACTCGAGTAGCGCCTCGAGTAACATTGGCAGGCCGAGAGCAACTTCAAGTTTTTACCTGGTTACTCGAGTAGTTCCTCGAGTAACATTGGCAGGTTACTGGAAGTTGTCTCTGATTACTTCAAGTTTTGTCTCATTACTCGAGTAGCGCCTCGAGTAATGTCTTAGAAAAACTTCTTCTGATCAAGTTTCTCAGCTTTTTCTCTTGGCCTTTCTTCATTCTTGCAATGCTTATCTCAGGTGATACTTATCCCTGTTGTTTCTTAGTTCAAACTTGTTTATTAATCATTTCCTTTTCAAACCATTCTTTTGTTATCATCAAAACATGAGATCTTAACATTCTCCCCCTTTTTGGTGATGAAAAAACTTAGTGATTTTGAACATGGTTTTTCAAATTGAATTCTCAATTAAATATGTCTTATTAAGTTTGAATTCATAGCATACACCTTGCATACACAATAACTTCATTAGTCCAAACATGTATCATAATTTAAAGCTTAACTTAAAATGAAATCATAACTTAAACACATTTGTATTAAACTTAAGATTTTCAAATTACAAGATAAAGTTCAAAGTTCAAAATGCTCCCTAAAAGCCCATATACAACCACATACCCAAAATAAACTAGGAACAACATACCCAAAATAAACAAGGACACATCCACAAAATCACTCTCAAGCTCTTCTCCCCCTTTTTGGCTTCATCAATCAAGTGGAGGGCTAGGAGGTTTGACCATAGAAATGGGTGTCACTGGAAGAACAATAGAATCATCTGAGCCCAAAGATTCAAAGGAGCTAGAGGGGACAGGGTTAGGCAGATGAACTGGAGGAAGATGGATGTCATCGCCGGAAGGAGAAGGTTGGAAGACAACCATAGTAGAGGTTTCTCCTCCTGGAGTGGTCTGAATCTCAGGGGTGGTCTCAGCCTCTGGAGTAAGATGTTCAGAGGAGGATGAGGAAGGAGAGATTTCCTCTGTGGGAGCAGGTGATGGAGTCGGTTTAGGAGCGGTGTCTGGCTGAGGTTTGGGAGGTGAATCATCAATGATGATATGAGTGGTCTCATGGGTTTCAGGATCATCCACTGTGAATAGAATATCTTTGCCTTGGGGCTCAAGTGGATCAGAAAATAGAGGGGTAGATGGTTCATCCTCAGGGATACGAGTGTCTGAAGAAGGGTTCACTGGAGGTGGTGGTGGTGCAGATGAAGATAGACCGGCAGAAGGTCCTGGACCTAAGGAATCCAGTCGTGCCAAAATCAATCTCAAGGTCTCGCCCTGGGCACGTTCCTCAGCTAGCAACTCTTCATGCCTTCTATCCATTCTCTCAACCAATTCCTCATGCCTCTTGTCGACTTTCTCGACCAACTCCGCCATCTTGAGGTTTGTGTTGGTAATCAACTCGGCGTTTGTGTTGGCGATGTCCACATGGAATCCTCTGAGAATGTTTTCCATGAAATGCTAGAGAGTGGCATTAAGGAAAGATGGTGATGATGTGGTAGCAGTTGGAGCCGATGACTGAGTGTCATCTAACTTGCTGGTCTTTGCCTCAGTGGTCTTCCTCTTCTTCTTGGACCCAGGCTCCAAAGGGCCTTTGAGAGGGATGTCAATATTCAATTTCCCTATCTGGTTTCTCCCAACCGGAGTCAACCTCTCAATTGGCTCCTTGCTGTCCAAATACCATATTTTGTTCTCTTTCAGGATTAGAGACACAATTTGAGGATATGGCATTGGTGTTGTAGCCTTCCCATCCACCTTATACCTTTTCATCTCGGAAAAGATATATTCTCCCAAATCCTTTTGTTCCTTAAGAAGCAGTGAAGCGAACCACCTAAAGTCCCTATCAGAGAAGTGGGTGTAATTGTTGGCTTTGTTCACTAGGGACCTAGAGTATATGTACCAAAGGACCCTATGATGATCACACATATCACTGGGCTTGAAATTTAGGGGGCCAACTAGCTTACCGGGTTTGAGAATAGTGAAAATTTGGTTTGGCTCAAGTTCAGAATATATATCATCCGGGCGATTCTCAATTCCTAACCACAAGTTAATTCTAGATGGTGAAATTAGAATCTTTTGGCCTCTCACAGTTGTGGTCATTTCTTCCTCAAGTGAGGTTCGGTTAGGCTCATCTATAATCTCTAAGTTACAATAAAAATGGGTGATCACTTTAGTACAGAATGGTAATCTAATAGATAGCCAAGGCATAAAGGGATCTAAATAAGGACTTAGATCATGCTTCACTACCTCTTGAAGTAACCTTAGATCAACATAGTGTGTCTTACACACTTTTCTTCTGGAGAATTGGGTCCGATACTTGGGAGACTCCACCAATTTGTTGACATTGAACCCCTTTGTTGGATTGGTGATCTCTTCTTCTTTGGTCTTCTTAGAGGATTGTCCCTTCTCCATTTGATCAATGATTCCAGCCATAGCCTTAGCCACATTCTTGTCATACTTTGGCTTTTTTAGTGGCTTAGGAGTGAAAGAAGGGGTAGAGGAATCCGAGGGAGGAGGTAAGGGGGATTTGGTACTCTTTCCTTTCCCAGTTGAAATGCTCTTTTTGGATTGAGCCCTTGTAGCAATGGGCTCTTTAATCACAACACCTTTGGCTTTCGGTTGTGATTGAGGTTGAAGAGGGATTTTAGCTTTTGGTCTCGGGGTTAACTTTCTTCTCTTTTTGGGAGGAGAAGAAAGAGGATCAGAATGTTGTTGGGACTCAGAGGAATCTAAGGGAGTAAGGTTTTTGGTTCTCATTTTTAAGAAAGATTGAAAAACGAAAAACTCAGAAAAGAATGAGAAACTGTCGCAGGTTAGGGCACAGAGAATCTGAAAGAAATATAGAGTTTCTGGAACTGAAATCTCTTGGGTTTTGACCGAAATGGATCAAGGAATCACTTGAGAAAAATTTTTGTGAGAGAGAATAGTGATTTACTCGAGGAGATTTTGTGGAAATGACCGAGTTTGTGACAGATAAAGACCTAGAACCCGACATTACTCGAGGCCTTACTCGAGTAAACTTCATCTTTACTCGAGGCCTTCCTCGGGTGTTCATGCAGAAAAATTCTAAAATAATTCATTTAAATTGCGTAACTGACATGAATAATATTGTAATTATCCATGGATGTTCCCTCGATCATTTTAAACCAGTTTGCAACAAGTTTGAGTCAATTTTTAAACCAGTTTCAAGTTTACTCGAGGCCTTCCTCGGGTAACCTGAATTTTCAACTTGTGACTCTTCAATTCTTTGAATCTGGACCGTTATATTTGAAAAACAAATAACTTGATCCGTTACTTCCAGTTTTGAAGTCCATTACTCGAGTACATACTCGAGTAAAGTGCTTCTTTACTTCAAGTTGTTCCTCGGGTATTGCTTCTCTGTTACACATTACTTCAAGTTGGTACTCCAGTAAAGGTGTCCTCTGATCACCTCTGTTTTTGTTTCACAAAACAGAGTTTCAACCTTCCTGCAAAACAAATTTCTATATACTCCGATGCTTAAGTTAGTAATCATCAAAACATCATTAAGTGACTTCATCTAATATTATGAAAAGCTGAAATAACTTATAACTCATTGGGATTTATCATTCCCAATTCTCTTCTAATGTAAAGAAATTGATCTTTTGCAAGGGGTTTTGTAAAAATATCAGCTAATTGAAGATGAGTAGGGATGAATATTACTTTTACATCTTTCTTTTGGACATGGTCTCTGATGAAATGATGTCTGACATCAATATGCTTGGTTCTAGAATGTTGAACTGGATTCTTGGCCAAGCTTATTGTACTAGTATTATCACAATAGATTGGTATTTCTTTGAGATAAATACCAAGATCTTGTAGCTGTTGTTTTAACCATATTACTTGTGCACAACAACTTGAGACTGCAACATATTCGGCTTCCGTTGATGAAAGAGATACAGTATTTTGTTTCTTGCTAAACCATGATACAAGTGATCCTCCAAGAAATTGTCCTTATCCACTGGTGCTCTTTCTGTCTGTTTTGTATCCTCCATGATCAGAATATGAATATGCCACAAGATATTCACTTCTTCCTTTGGGATACCACAGACCCAATTCTGGTGTGTTAGCAAGATATCTAAAGATTCGTTTGACCGTTTCAGCATGTGATTCTTTTGGTGCCGATTGATATCTTGCACATATGCCAACACTAAATTGGATGTCCGGTCTACTTGCCGTGAGATAGAGTAATGATCCAATCATTCCTCTATATTTTGTTATGTTGTAGTCTCTCCCTTTGACATCAGCATCAAGCAACGTAGTTGAACTCATAGGCGTGTCCGCGCCATTTGCTTCATCCATTCCATACTTCTTCAATAGCTCTTTTAAATACTTTGTTTGAGATATGAAGATTCCATTCTTTCTTTGTTTGATTTGCAAACCAAGAAAGAAATTCAATTCTCCCATCATTGACATCTCAAATTCTCCCTGCATTATCTCAAAAAATTCCTTACACAGAGATTCATTAGTAGCACCGAAAACAATGTCATCAATATATATTTGAACAATTAAACTGTCATTGTGTTTTCGTTTTATAAAGAGTATTGTATCAACTTTTCCCCATACAAAACCTTGATCAATGAGAAACTTACTAAGCCTTTCATACCAGGCTCTAGGAGCTTGTTTTAAACCATATAAAGCCTTTTTAAGTTTGAAAACATGGTCAGGTTTGGTAACATCCTCAAAACCCGGAGGTTGTTCTACATACACTTCTTCCATGATGTAACCATTTAGAAAAGCACTCTTGACATCCATTTGATAAAGTTTGAATCCTTTGATGCAAGCAAAGGCTAAGAGTACACGTATAGCTTCCAATCTCGCCACTGGAGCATACGTTTCCTCATAATCAATCCCTTCTTCCTGATTATAACCTTTGGCCACCAATCTTGCCTTGTTTCTGACAATAATTGCGGATTCATCGAGTTTGTTTTTGAATACCCATTTAGTACCAATGATCGGATGATCTTTGGGTCGGGATACCAAATCCCAAACTTGATTTCTCTCAAATTGATTTAGTTCTTCTTGCATTGCTATGACCTAATCATTGTCTGATAGGGCTTCATCAATGTTAGAAGGTTCAATCTCAGAAATGAATGCAGAAAAACTTACTTCATTGAAAATTCTATTTCTAGTTTTGATCCCTTCATTCACATCTCCTATAACTTGATCTAAGGGATGACTTTTATTGTATTTCCAAGCTCTAGGTTGTCCTAGGGAATGCTCTTCTTCCTTGGTTTCATTAACTTCTGGAATAAGAGATTTAGAAATAGATTGACCATTCTCTTGATTTAAAATAACTTCCTGTTCTTCATCAAAGGTTTTGTCAGAGGATTCAAATTCATCAAATACAACATGAATTGATTCTTCAACAACACAAGTTCTTTTGTTGAAAATTCTATATGCTTTACTTCTATTAGAATATCCTAGGAAAATTCCTTCATCAGTTTTAGAATCAAATTTTCCTAAGTTATCTTTACCATTATTATGAATAAAACACTTACAACCAAAGATGTGAAGATGAGTGATGTTTGATTTTCTTCCTTTGTATAGTTCGTATGGTGTCTTTCCGAGTTTTGTTCTAATATAAGCTCTATTTGAAACATAGCATGCTGTACTCATAGCATCAGCCCAAAACACTTTAGACACGTTCTTTTCATTCAACAATGCTCTAGCCATCTCTGTGAGCACTCTATTCTTGCGTTCCACAACTCCATTTTGTTGAGGCGTTCTTGGAGCAGAAAAATTGTGATCAATGCCATTAGTATCGCAATACTCTTCAAAGGCTTGATTTTCAAATTCTCCACCATGATCAGTCCTAATACTTGCAATGGACATACCTTTCTCATTTTGCACTTTCTTAGCAAACACAATAAATTCTTCAAAGGTTTCATCTTCTGATGATAGAAAAATAACCCATGTAAATCTAGAGAAATCATCAACAATTACCAATGAATAAAGATTACCACCAAGACTCTTTACTCTTGCTGGACCAACTAAATCCATATGAAGTAATTGTAATGGTCTATTTGTTGAAATCTAATTTTTCAATTTGAAAGATGATTTAGTTTGTTTACCCTTTTGACATGCATCACAAATCAAGTCATTTTTGAAATTAACTTTGGGTAATCCAAGGACTAGATCCTTTTTGAGTAATTTGCCTAGTTGATGCATATTGACATGAGCCAATCTCTTATGCCATAACCAACTTTCATCGGCATTACTCAGAAAACAGTTTTCAGATTCATTTCTACTAATGTCTAGAGTATAGCAGTTACCTTCCCTTTTTGCTCTGAGCTTAGCCTTGATATTCTTCTTATCAAGCTGTAAGTCATTTTTGTTGATGATTAAACATTCTTCTGAGTCAAATATTACCCAGTTGTTTTTATCTGCACTTTGACTTACGCTCAGCAAATTGTGACACAAGCCTTCAACATAATATACATCTTTGACTTGTATTCCTTTGTCATTTTTGATTTCACCAATTCCTGCTATTCTTCCGGATTGATTTCCTCTGAATTTTACCTTTCCACCTTCCTTAGGTCGTAATGTGGTAAAACTTTCGAAGTCTCCGGTCATATGTCTAGAGCATCCACTATCTATGTACCACTTGCTATTTTTGGATGCTTTGAGACATACCTGCAATCAAATGACTAAGTCTTAGGTACCCACATCTTTTTGGGTCCTTTTGGGTTAGTACAAATAATTTTCTGAATATATGAACCTTTAGGTACCCATTTGTAGGTTCCTATTGTTCCTTTCTTCTTATGAATGCATGAAGAAGTATAATGTCCTTTTCTATTACAATAATTACAAAATGCAAAAGGATTTGATGTATACACAGAATGTTGGAAATAATTCAAGTAAGACTTACCTCCTGCTTTCTTTCTACCTTTTCTTCTATCTGATTTTGGATCATATCCAATTCCAGATCGATCATTTACAAATCGTTGAGCTTTTAAAATAACATTTAGCATCTCACTTCCTTGTGTAAATTTTTCAAGAGTTTTTGTGAGATCATTGTTTTTCTTTTTCAAGGAAGAACAATTTTCACAATTCTTTTCTAAATGTTCCTTAATTTCAAATTCAAGAGCTTTGTTTTTCTTTTTGAAAACCACTAATTCTTTAACTACTTTGATGAATTCAGAATGTAAAGCATTATATTCGGAAAGTAATTCATCATAGGTAGGTTCAGAATCATTTACCTCTTCTTCGGTTTCTTCTTGAGCAACAAGACATATGTTAGCTACTTCTTCCTCATCACTTTCTTCGTCAGAAGAGCTATCACCCCATATAGAAGATACGAAAGCCTTCTTCTTATTGAAGAATTTTCCTTTTCTCTTTTCTTTGCCTTTTTGATTCAGTTCTGGACATTCTGATTTGATATGTCCTGGTTTTCCTCATTCGTAGCAAATGATATGATCTTTGCTGCTAGTTCCACCTTTTTGAAAGTGTTTGAATCCTTGTCCTTTCTTGTAGAACTTTCTAAATCGTTTTATGATTAGGCCCATTTCATCATCGTCAAATTCTTCATCCTCATCTTGATTCTCTTCTTTCACCTTTAGTGCAAGACCTTTCTTTTTCTTGTCACCAATGTCATCTAGTTCTCGTTTGAACTTTAGTTTGCTTTCATATTCAGAAAGACTTCCAAATAAAGAAGCAACTGATCTCATTGATTCTCCTTTTGCTTCTTCTATCGCAGTGACTTTGGCTTCCTACTCTTTAGAAAGAATATTCAAAATCTTTCGTACTTGGGTGTGCTGATCATAGACTTTCCCAAGAGCTGCAAGTTGGTTAACAAGATGAGTATATCTAAGTTCAAATTCAGAAATCGTCTCACCTGATTTCATTCGAAGCAAATCGAATTCAGTGACCAAGGTGTTGATTCGATTTTCATTTATTCCCGAAGTTCCCTCATGAGCTATTTCCAGAGCTTCCCACATTTGCTTTGCTGTTGGGAGTGTGCAAATTCTGAAATATTCACTTTGACTCAAAGCGCTTGTAACATCAGAATTGCTTTACTGTTGAGAGTGATAAGTTTCTTGTCATTCTCATCAGATTCCACTGGTATCTTTGGAATTTTCTGAGAATCTACAATCCTTGTAGGTTGGTAGTTTCCACTCTCAATTACATCTCATAGCCCATATTCAGTAGCCATCACGAACACTCTGAACTTGGCTTTCTAGAAAGAGAAATGTTCTCCATTGAAACCAGGGGGTCTAGTGATGGATGCTCCGTCGGGTAGAATTCCTTCACCCATGCTTGCCATTGGATCCTTCTTAGGCTGTTAAACCTTAACAAGAAGACCTACGCTCTGATACCAAATGTTAGAACAAGTGTTTCACCCAAGAGGGGGTGAATTGGGTGATATTAAAATTTCGTCGGAAATGAAAACTTTAATAGTGGAATTAAAATAGTAATGAGTAAGGAGAAATATCACCGAAGTGTACACCGAGAGTTATACTGGTTCGGTCTCAACCACTTTGACCTACGTCCAGTCCTCAGAGCTTCTCTGAGAGTTTCACTATAACTTCCAAGATTCAGTGGGTTCTTGGCACCTCAGTACAAGCAAGTTCCTACACCTGGACACTTGCTCCCCCTTACAAGTTGTAATCTAATCCCAACTTAAGGTTCCACAACCTTAAGTAATCTCAATAATAAATATTGAGTTTGAATGAAATATCTCTCTTACAGAGTGAATGAGAATCACTGAAGCATAGAAATACAATTTCAACGTGAAAACAGAGCAATGAACTTAATAGTTCGTTTGTGTGTGTGCTTGTTGTTTTTTCTCTGTTTGGATGTTCTCATATATATAGATATGATGGTGAAGACCGTTGGAACATTTTCTTCCGTCCGTTGGAGAGTGCGCAGCCACTATTGACTTTTCCAGTTTTTGAAAAATATCCGTTGGCAGTGGTTGGCACTTTGAACGTTACATTTGACTTCCATTAGTTGATATGATTTCTTCATTGTTCATCTGTAAATAGGCTAAGAATACTAATACCATGAAAGATTAATCATATAGAAACCAAAACAATGAACGTTTGAATGATATCTGGATTTCTGGGTTTGCTTACTCGAGTAGCTCCTCGAGTATCCCTTGAAGTTTACTCGAGTACCTACTCGAGTATCATCGAGAAATCTTTGTCAAACTGCAAGTCAATCAATAAATACAAAATTACTCGGGTAGTGCATGGAGTAAACTAAATTTCAAACCTTTGGAAATAGTTATTTACTCGGGTACCTACTCGAGTAATGCACTCACAACTTTATGAGTTACTCGGGTACCAACTCGAGTAAACCTTTATAAAAACTTTTGGTTACTCGATGCTTTACTCCAGTAATGTTGGCAGGATTTAGATGCCGAGAGCACTTACCTCATTACTCGGGTACTGACTCGAGTAATGCACTCATTTTTGCATAGGTTACTCGGGTACCACCTCGAGTAACAGAGATTTTTGTGCATAGCTTACCCGGGTAATGACTTGAGGTTTTCCTTGAAAATATTTCTGCATACTCGGGTACCTACTCGAGGAATCCACTTAAAATAGATCATTGAATAATTTCATATCAGAGTAAGGACTCGAGGAAATGAGTTAAAAATATATCAAGTTAATCGGATACCACCTTCAAGTTTTTCACTTACTGTAGTGCGTTACTCGAGTACCTACTCGAGTAAATGTTGCAGTGGTACAAAATGCCGAGAGCATCATTTTTCAGAAACAGAGTTACTCAACTAGCTCCTCGAGTATCTTTGGCAACATGAAGACAACTGGAAGTTTTCCACATGGTTACTCGAGTAGCGCCTCGAGTAATGTCTTAGAAAAACTTCTTCTGATCAAGTTTCTCAGCTTTTTCTCTTGGCCTTTCTTCATTCTTGCAATGCTTATCTCAGGTGATATTTATCCCTGTTGTTTCTTAGTTCAAACTTGTTTATTAATCATTTCCTTTTCAAACCATTCTTTTGTTATCATCAAAACATGAGATCTTAACAAATATAACCGCTACAAATATAAAAAATTGAAATTTTGAAAGCGAAAAAAAATGTCATTTTTTTATTTTGTTGCGGTTAACAAACCGCTACAAATATAAAAAATTGAAATTTTGTTGGAGAAAAAAAATGACATTTTTTTATTTTGTAGCGGTTAAGAAACCGCTACTAATTTTGAATTTCATGAAATTTGTAGCGGTTATAAAAACCGCTACTAATTTCATGAAATTCAAAATTAGAGCAAAAAAATTTAATTTGAGTTTTAAAAAGGCGCGTTATTTAGTAGCGGTTTAATAACCGCTACAAATATTTAAAAATTTTTTTTAAAAATATATGATCATTTGTTTTTTTTTCAATATTAAATTAAGTAGTTTATTTTGTTATTATTTTATCTATTTTAATTAGCTTATTATGCAATAGTTTAACTTATTAATAAATTAAAAGGAAAAATGTAATTGAATTGGATTAGTATAAAATTTATATTAATGATATTATTAAGGATAGGTAGGTAATAAGGAATTATTATGTTATCTAATATAATGTAATTGTGTATGAAAAATAGATGAAAATGAGATACAGCTATGAAATATCTAGAAAAAAATGGTTAGAATAAATTTTATAGAAAGGAAAGAAGTATTGTAAAAAAAATTAAAAATCTTGTTACCATATTTGATCGTATTATTCAGCTCCTCTACTCATACGAAAGAAGTTGTAAATGAGAGAAAATGAAAGAAAGGTAAGGTGAAAAGAAATTGGAGAGTGTTTGAAATGAGTTGTGGTAAGGGTATTTATAGGGATCTACGTACTATTTGTAGTGGTTAATGTAGCAGTTATTAGTTAGTAGCAGTTATTTGTATTTGCGATCAGGGAGATAGAGCAGTTCCTCGATAAGGAGGAGGCTTGGGAGCAGAACAACCCATGAGGGTCATCTTCACAGTCTACTGGGTTTGAGGTGCAGGTCTAAGGTAAATAAATTTTTTAATTTAGTAAATTATTTTTTTAAATTCAAAATGTTAACTTTGAATTACAATTTATCTAACATGCGGTAAACTGTGCAGATGAGCAGGGGAACGTTTCGACGAGGATGTTCGATATGGCCAGTGTGAACAGCATGGACCAGAGCCTGCGAGTTATAGTGCTGTGGAATGAGGGCACTGACCAGCCCATCCACAATGGGGGTCACCTTCTCAACCTCTTCCTGAACAACCTGGGCACAAATTGGATGGGGTTCCCCCTTCACTTCAAGACGTGGAGGCACGTTCCGAGCGGGCCGAAGGACCAGGCTTGGGAGGAGGTGGTTCAGGTAATTAAAATTATTTAATTAATATTATTTGTAATTAATTCTATTTAATTAATATTTTTTAAATTATGATTTTTGTAATTATTGATATTTAAATAATTTTTTTCAGCTGCGATTTGCCGTCCGGGCCAACCGGAAGAGGTACGCCCTCATGAAGATAGGTGACGCCTGGAGGAACAGGAGGAACCGTCTCTTCCACATGGTGAATAAGGACGGGATGATGCCTCTAGAGAAGCTGATCGAGAGTGCTCCGGACGGCGTGCCGCCAAATGATTGGGCGAGTTTCGTCCAGTTCAGGAGGAGCCATGAGAGGTAGGTAATGTATTTATTAGATTTTTTATATATAATTTTGTAATTGTTAATTATTAAATTATAATTTCAATTTAATTTTATTTAATTTGAAATTTTTTAATTTTAAATGTTTTTTATTTTTTTAATACATTTAATATTGTTTTTTTTTTTCAGGAGATTTCTCAGAGGAACACCAGGATCCGTGCGCAGCAGACGATCTACCACATAGCAGGATCAAAGACCTTTGCTGTGACCTATAGCGAGCTGGTAACTTTTCAAAATATCACTGACTTTTAGCTGATTATTTCACAATACTAATTGAATTTTGTAATTGGTTCAGGAGACAAAGGCACATCAGGAGAACCGTCAGACGGACTATGGGGAGTTGTACGCCATCACACACAGACACCATGACGGGATTGTGACCTCTCAGCAGGCAGAGGCGGCCATTGTAAGTAATTTTATTATTATAATTTTTATAAAACCAAGTTAATAATGAAAAATGTTATTTAGTAATTGTTTCATAAAATGGCAGGAGCGGATGCAGCAGTCGCAGGCTGAGCTGCGATAGACCCAGCCTAAGGAGTCACAGGGGTCAGTAGACCCGACGGCTCCTTTGAAGGTGGGCCTGGCTCAGGCTGAGCACCCTGGACGCGTGCGGGGGATGGGGATAGGCGCCAGACCTAGCATGGTCTACGGCAGGAGCGCCGCCTCTGAGGTTGGCAGCTCTAAAGGGGTCAGATGTTCGAGGGATGAGTCTATTGACCAGCTGCGGTCAGATTTGGAGCAGCAGATGGCACAACAGCAGTAGCAGATGGCACAACAGCAGCAGCAGATGGCACAGTAGCAGCAGCAGCAGCAGATGCAGCAGATACAGCTGCATGCTGATTTGATCTACGCTCAGTAGACGCAGTGGCGTGAAATCGTGAACAACATGCTCGAGCGGTCATGGAGTCGCCTGTTCCGGGACGAACAACATCCACAGGTTCCCTCTGTCCCTCGCTACGTCATCCTGAGTATTACTACTCCTCCTCCTCCTCCTGCTGATGATGATGGTGCGGTTCACTCTGCGTAGCGGCCTGATCCAGCAGCACCTGAAGGAGCCCCACCTGAGGGAGCACCAGATGATCAGCCCCCAGCTACTTAGTTTAGGACATCTTTTTTTTGTTGTTGTTGAAACATTTGTAAATATATATATATATTTATATATATATGAGTGTGTATTTCAGAACTAAAATTCTTATTGTGTTTAATATAATTATATTTATATTATTAGATCACGTTGTTGAATTTATGAATTAATTGCAACAATATTATTTATATTTCTAAATTAACAAAAAGCATATATATATATATATTTGTAGCGGTTTTTAAATAAAAACCGCTACAAAAAATGTATATAGTTGTAGCGGTTTTTCTTGTAGAACCGCTACAACTAGATATATATTAGTAGCGGTTCTACAATAGAAATCGCTACAAATATGTATATAGTTGTAGCGGTTTTACAATAAAAACCGCTACAAATACTCATCATTTGAATTTTGAAATTTGCCGCCTTTGTTCACATTTGTAGCGGTTATGGTATGTATAACCGCTACAAATTAAAAATTATATTTAAATTTGCTGTCCAACGGCTTTAATATTAGTAGTGGTTTTATACACATAACCGCTACAAATACACAAAATGTAAAGTTTGAATTTCCCACCAATGTGTAACGGCTTGAAAATTGGTAGCGGTTTTATGTATATAATCGCTACTAATATTTTATAACTGTAGCAGTTAGTGTAGCAGTTTTAGAACAGCTACAAAATTATAAAAGTTGGAATTTCAGAATATATGGTTCTTAGCATTTGTCATTCTCTTCTCACTCATCTTCTTCTATATACTTTCTTTTCTCTTACTTGCAGCTATGGATAAATCATGGATCAGGTTGCTGCGTAATTCTCCTGAATATTTGTACGGATTAAACAGTTTCTTGGATTTTGCATTCACTCATGCCAGCTGTAATGGCAAGATCGTCTGTCCATGTCGGAAATGCAAGTTCAAGAAGTGGCATGCACGAAATGTTGTGAAGGAACATTTGCTTGTGAAGCCTTTCCCTGAGGACTATACGTTTTGGGCAATTCATGGTGAGAAGGCCGGCATTAGATATGACGATACTCTTCCTCGAAGTTCTCAAGTAGACGTTCAAGTAGATGAAGATGATCCTGTGAATGATGCTATGCGTGATGCGTTTGGATTTCAAGGCGACAACTTCAATGAAGAAGTGCACGGCTCTGAACTAGTTTTTATGGGGAATGAAGCAGCTCGGGATTTTTTCAGCTTGATGGATGAAGCAGATCGTCCTTTATATCAAGGTTTTCGCAAATATTCTAAATTATCTTTCTTGATCAAATTGTATAATATCAAGTGCTTGTGTGGGATCATAGATAAGGGAATGTCGATGTTGCTCGACTTATTACAAGATGCATTCCCCGACGCTGAGATTCCCACAACTTTCTACGAGGCCAAGAAGATTATCAACAGGTTAGGGTTGAATTATCAAAAGATTGATGCATGCCCAAATGATTGTATGTTGTATTGGGGAGACGATTATAGCAGGGAGACTTGTAAGAGATGTCACACATTGAGGTACAAGACAATTTGGAATGGGAAAAAGCAGAAGAAGAAACCTGCAAAGATTCTCAGGTACTTCCCTTTGAAACCTCGTCTACAAAGATTATTTATGTCGTCTAAAACTGCGGAGCACATTAGGTGGCGTGCCGTTGTTAAAAATGAAGACGGTAAATCAAGACATCCGTGGGATGCAGCTGCTTGGAAAACGTTTGACAATGACTTTCTAGATTTTACAACTGACCCCAGAAATGTTTGACTTGCATTGGCGACCGACGGTTTCAATCCTTTCGGGAATCTTAGCACAAGTTATAGTATTTGGCCGGTAGTCTTAGTTCCCTACAACTTACCCCTGAATGTGTATGAAACAAAGCTCTTTCATTATGTCTATGATCATTGCAGGCAAAAAGGCACCGGGCAATGACATCGATGTGTATCTCCAACCGCTTATTACGGAATTGCTTGACCTGTGGAATGTCGGCTTGGAGACGTACGACGCTTACGGCAAGACTTTATTCAACATGCGTACAGCCTTGATGTGGATGATTAGTGACTTTCCTGGCCTTGCACATTATCTGGTTGGAATGTGCATACTGGGTCGGCGTGTCCAGCTTGCAATTTTGACTCTGACGCAGTGCACCTTCCCCACAGTCGAAAGTGGTGCTTTATGGGGCATCGGAGGTTTCTCGATGGAAGGCATAAGTTTAGATTGCAACGGAATTGCTTCAATGGGAAACCAAAAAAGAGAGGACTACCTCAGACTTTGTCCGGTACAGATATCTTACAGTAGCTTGAGCATGTTGACTTCGAGTTTGGAAAAAGCGACGATTCAACACAAACTCGCCAAAAGACGTGCAGGACTTCAGCGCCTCAGCAGTGGAAGAAGATAAGTATTTTATTCATTCTTCCATATTGGAGATCTAATTTACTTCGCCACAGTCTTGATGTAATGCACATTGAAAAAAATGTTTGTGACAATGTGCTGTATACGCTGCTTAACGAACCCAGCAAGACAAAAGATCACCTTCAAGCAAGGAAAGATTTACGTGACATGGGAGTTCGTGAAGACGCTTGACCAGATGAGCATGACAGATTTCAACCAGCAAAGTTTACCCTCACAAAACCGAACAAGGAAGTCTTCCTCGCGACATTGAAGAAATTAAAAGTTCCTGATGGGTATTCAAGCAACATTTCTCGATGTGTTGACTTGCAAGCTCGAAAGGTTACTGGCCTGAAGAGTCATGACTCACATGTTCTTATGCAGCAGTTACTCCCTCTGGCTATAAAGAATACACTTCCTCTCGATGTTTCCATCGTTTTGGTGGAACTTTGTTCTTTCTTTCGAAAGTTGTGTTCTAAGGTTTTGATCGTTGAGGAGCTCGATCAGCTGCAGTCGAAAATCATTCTTACGCTTTGTTATTTAGAGATGATCTTTCCTCCGTCCTTTTTTACTGTGATGGTTCACCTCACAGTCTACCTCGTTCATGAAACAAAGCTCGCTGGACCAGTACAATATCGTTGGATGTATCTGATTGAGAGACACTCATTTTAAATATGTGCTTTAATTTATTCTCCGTATTTAATGTTTGCTAGTCATCCTTTTCAGCTTTTTATATCAATTTTCTCTTCTGTACTTCGTAGGTTCCTTGGGAAATTAAAATCTTACGTGAGGAATAAAGCGTGGCCAGAAGGTTCTATAGCCGAAGGCTATATAGGGGATGAGGTGCTATATTTTTGCTCAAGGTACTTTGATGATCTTGAGACGGCTTTCAACCGCCCACCTCGTGTTGACGATTGTCCTGAACCTGCGCCTACATCAGGAGAGTTTATCCCTTGTGTTGGTAAACCAGTTGGAGCAACTGAGAACTTCAAACTAACTGCAACTGAGAAGTTCCAAGCACATAGACATGTCTTGATTAATTGCACTCAAGTTGAACCTTTCATACGGTAAGAATTGTACACTCACATGTTATTTGATCTATGTCTTTCGTAACATTTCTCACTTTCATTTCACTAACACCTTTCCATTATTAATTGCAGGGAATTCAGAAGTCATGTTAAGCGTCAACTCAGGATCCGTACACAGACATCCTGGGAAGTTGATAGGAGGGTCCACAGAGAATTCCCGAGCTGGTTTGCGCGCAGAATACTAAATGACCACAACCCACACTCACCAGATTTTAGAGCTCTCACAATCGGCCCTCTTGATCATGCAAAATGGTTTACAGCATACAATGTCAATGGTTTTAAGTTTTGCACGGTTTCACGGGATCAAGGATTGCAAACACAGAATTTGGGTGTTTATGGCACATTTGGGACAAGGAGTTATGCGAGCAGCAGTGAAGCCAACATGCAGTTCGGAGGCGTCCCTTACTATGGCAAGCTTCTTGATATGGTCGAACTTAATTATCAAGGTCGTTTCATTGTGACACTGTGTTTAAGTGTTTGTGGGCAAATACCACTACTTCTCGGGGACTGACAACTGACGACTTAGGGATCATATCAGTCAATTTCTCACGGCCGATTCATACTGGTATTTCTCAAGATGATGAGCCGTATATTCTAACTTCAGAGGCACATCAGGTTTATTATGTCGAGGACGAGCGGCACAGGGATTGGCACATGGTCGTTCATTTAAAGCCAAGAGACCTTTACGACATGGGTGAAGGCAATAACATCACCTACGAGAGTGAGCCATTTCAGCCAGCTGATTTTGAAAACTACTTCCCTGAAGGCGATGACAATTTACCTCTACTGCGGTGAGTTTTTTTAATTCCACGTCATTTGAATTAAATTTTTTAAATTTAATAATACATCAATAACAATAATTTTTCTACAAAATTTCTGTAGGGATGGCGACGATGAGTGATCAAATTCAAATTATGCTTTTCTCTTTAAAAAAAATGTAACAAATTTTTTAAAATAAAATGTAAAAAAAATTAAAAATAAAATAAAATAATATTTGTAGCGGTTATTGAACCGCTACAAATATAACAATAATCGCTACTAAATGAATAACCACTACAAAATGGATACATTAACCGCTACAAATAGTACGTGGATTACTATAAATATTAAACCGCTACAAAAATATAAATAACCGCTACAAAATGGATACATTAACCGCTACAAATAGTACGTGGATCCCTATAAATACCCTTAGCACAACTCATTTCAAACACTCCTCAATTTCTTTTCACCTTACCTTTCTTTCATTTTCTCTCATTTACAACTTCTTACGTATCAGTAGAGAAGCTGAATAATACGATCAAATATGGTAAGAAGATTTTTAATTTTTTTTACAATACTTCTTTCCTTTCTATAAAATTTATTCTAACCATTTTTTTCCACATATTTCAGAGCTGTATCTCATTTTCATCTATTTTTCATACACAATTACATTATATTAGACAACATAATAATTCCTTATTACCTACCTATCCTTAATAATATTATTAATATAAATTTTATCCTAATCCAATTAAATTACATTTTTCCTTTTAATTTATTAATAAGTTAAACTATTGAATAATAAGTTAATTAAAATAGATAAAATAATAACAAAATAAACTATTTAATTTAATATTAAAAAAATAGAAACAAATGATCATATATTTTTTTAAAAATATTTTAACTATTTGTAGCGGTTATTAAACCGTTACTAAATAACGTGCCTTTTTAAAACTCAAATTAAATTTTTTGGCACGAAATTTGAATTTCATGAAAATTAGTAGCGGTTTTTATAACCGCTACAAATTTCATGAAATTCAAAATTAGTAGCGGTTTGTTAACCGCTACAAAATCAAAAAATGTCATTTTTTTTGCCTTCAAAATTTCAATTTTTTATATTTGTAGCGGTTATATAACCGTTACAAATATCTCTGAAAAAAATTTCGTTCATGAGGGTGTTGTAACGGTTGGGTTGAACCACTACAAAGGATGTAGCGGTTATTTTTAATTGAGTAGCGGTTTTAGATAACCGCTACAAAACTGCTTGCAACATATGATTTAGTAGCGGTTCTAGTAACCGCTACTAATGTTGTTTGTAACGGTTCAAACCGCTACTAATATCCATTTTTAACTGCTACTAAATTACGTTTTTTTTGTAGTGTACTATCTAGTTGTATTTTCAAAGCAATAAATGGTTATGTTCAAAAACACTTACACACACACACACACACACACACACACACACACACACTTTGGAACATTTTTCTTTTTAAAATTCATTAGTCATTGACTTTATTATTTGTTTTGGCCTATTGATTATAGGGAGCATATTTCCTCAAAATCATTTCTCTCATTTTCTTTTCAGAATCTCATCTCCACTTTTAAATCAAAAAATAGATTATTCAGATTTAATATTTTGTAAAACTATTATTATAGTGGTTTATAAATTAATTTTTTTAATTAATTTTGTTTGTATTGCAATTATAAATGGTGTAGATCACATTTTCATAGTTTAAATTTATTTATTTATGCTTAAATTTATTTTTATTTTTTTATTTTTTTAATTGGCAAAAAAAGGACCATATATTTTTTTAATATGATGGTAGAGATGGGATTCTGAGAAAAAAAAAGGAGAAAAATGATTCTGAAGAACCCAGACCCATTGATTATCACTCTGATCCTATTTATTTGCACTTAAAGAAACTAATGACAAAAGAGTTTGAAAAATTTTCCGATCAATTCACTTGGATACATGCATTTACATCCATTTGACGATTTATGGTTTCTATCATATCTTATTTCATCAGCATATTGTTCATTATACAATTATTCTTTCTTCATTTATGATGTTAATTTTTAAAAGAGATTACTTCATATATTATTTCCTTATTTGTTTAGCTAATACGAAGTCCCATGATGAATCCATTTTAATGATATACGAATGCGTTTCCTAAGAATTTATCTCCATGATGTATCAACAAGTTTTAAATGATTATATTATCATTTATTTTCTAAATGATGAAAATTTGAAATTTTCCAATTAGCGACGGAAATAGTGATGGATTAGAGATGGAAATAATTATTGACGGACATTAGAGACAAAATAGTGACGGAATTTAGAGACAAAATTATTTTCCGTCACTAATTTTTTGTCAAAAATATGGAATAAATTATCTCCAAAATTATCGACGGAATTTGTGATGGAATAGCGATGGAATTTAGAGACGGAATTTTTTCCGTCACTAATTTTTTGTCAAAAATATGGAATAAATTATCCATAAAATTAGCGACGAAATTTGTGACAGAATAGCGACGGAATTTAGTAACGGAATTTTGTAACGGCTTTGAGATGGATTAGCAACAGAAATTAGAGACGGAATATTTTCCGTCGCTAATCCATCCCTAATCGCTAATCCTTCCCTAAATGAATTTATCAACGGAATTAATTCTGTCTTGAATGTTAGCAACGGATTTATTGACAGTTTAGAGACGGAATAGTGATGGAATTTAGAGACGGAATAACGACAGAATTAATTCCGTCGCTAATATCTGTCTTTAATTCTCTGTTTTTTTATAGTGCAACCTCATTAGAATTATTATGCCATTGCTTGCGTTCAATACTATATATTTGATGTGTATATAGCTCATTGAGTTATGACGATAATTTTTAACAGGAAATGGAAAAAAAGGGGATAAAATCTGAATTCTGTGGAGAAAGAAATTTCGTATTCGCAAATAAAAGTGTACAAGCATTTCAAAAAGAACTGAGTGATTTGTTTGACCAAAAAATGAACTGTTAAGTTTTTTTTACCAAAAAAAGAGCCGAGTGATTGATTCATCAGTCCTGTCAACATATATCATCGATCTTCTCAAGATTATTGACTTTCCTTTTTTTTTATTTTTTTTTATTTCATCAATTCTTTTCACCTGTCATCATGTTATTACGTCTAACAAGTAAATTTCTCCCCGCCAGTTTAAATTACTTCATGGATTTGTCTTCTAATCATGACTTTTTGTCTCATCAGCATCACGTGGAACAAACTTGTTCCAGAACCAATGTGACTTCCACACTGAGTTCGTCTCTTCAATGGGCACGCCCTTTGTCTCAGGAAGGAAGAAGGCAATGAAAATGGTCATTATGAGGACGAAAGCGGCGAAAAAGAAGAAGAGACCGAACTTCAAGTGGCAAAGCATGAGCAAGAAGATCTGGGCAATTAGGAATGTGAAGATCATATTCATTGCAACATTAACGGCTTGCCCAGCTGATCGAATCTCCAAAGGACACACTTCACTTGGCACTAACCATCCCAATGGTCCCCAAGACCAAGCAAATGCTGCAACATAAGCACATATCAAGAACAAAAGCAAGTCGGCTTCACCTTTGCTAAATGAACCTTGTCCATTAACTCCAAACTTCACAGCTATCATGATTCCCACAGCAATCTATGAAACAAATATCAACGACCATCAATGTGTCAGTATAACCAGAAAAATCTAATAGAGAGATCAATCTAAACATATACTCCCTGAGGTACCTATTAAGTCATATGAACTAAGGAAGTACAGGTGACTCATTAAATATATATTAAATTAATAAAATTTTTCAACTTTATCTTATTAGTGCAAATTTGTCAAACAAGCATTAATGAGCCTCCCAATAACTTATTTTAGGGACCAAATTAAGAATCCTTTTAGAATGTGTCCTATAATAGGGAATGAAGGGAGTTTACAAATCTGGTTTTTTACTACAAGTCATTTCTTAAAAGGAATGTGTAAAATTTATTATAGGCCACCAAGTGGAGTTTTAATTATATTTTTTTAAGATTGTTCCTAATTAAAGTTTGATGCAATTTTCCTTTTTTTTTTCCCTCAAGATGTAATTCATAGTTTTTAAATTTGGGTAAATTTGAAAGTATTTTAATTTTAAAATAAAATTAACTATTTCATCACATCTCCTTGATTATGGTGAATTGGTTGGGGCGACATATGATAAGAATCAAAGTATTTAAATCTTTTTTTTTTTTTTTTTTTTTGACAAAAGTAGTAAAATCTTATAAGTTGCATATATGTCACCTGGCAAAAAAGCATCTGGATGCCACCTTCGAGGAATAAAATCCTTCTTCCAAATTTATCCACAGAGAAGATAGACACCAATGTGGCTATGACGTTAACGAGACCGGTGATAACTGCCGACATGAGGGATGCTTGAGCACCGAAGCCAAGAGTCTTAAAGAGAACTGGAGCGTAAAACATGATGACATTAATGCCTGTTAATTGTTGAAAGAATGGAATTAAAGAGCAAAAGGTGATTTGGGGCCTATATTTAGATTTTAGGATGTTCCTCCATGGGTGTTCCACTTGTTTGGCTGCTTCACTTGCATTAATCAGATCTTGGAGCTCATCTTCAACGTTCTCAATTCCACGAATCTTCTGCAACATTTTCTTAGCTTCATCACGTTTGCCTCTTTCAATCATGGAGTTTGGTGTGTCTCCCAAGAAAAGTGATCCAACGCACAACAAAAATGCAGGCACTGCTCCAACACCTAGTGAAATTCTCCATCCGTTTTCATACTTAGCAGTTCCATAGTTGATAAGGTTTGCAATCAAAATACCAATTGTGATCATCATTTGGAATCCCATGTTAAGTGCTCCTCTGATATGTGCTGGAGCCATTTCTGATAAGTACACTGGCACAGACTGTAATAAGTAGGAAACAAGATAAATTATGTTAAAATCAATAATAAAGAAAGTGTCATATGCCTAGAACCAGTTTTGGTGCTCATCTGCACCATCCAAATATGGTTTCCACAGTATTAATTTAAAATGTTAACTGATAATTTGAAATAAAAAATCATTTTTTGAAAGATAAAATGACTGTTAAGAGATTGTCTTTATTTTCAATTATGTAAAGAATCATATAATATTTTTTTCTTAAAAAAATGAAAGTAAATAGATTTGGGCAATCCAGAGATTTCAATCCTTATCACGCTTGATGAGCACTGCCCTAGCAGCAGCATACTACTTGTCCTTATGGGCTTCAGATGGCTAGTTCAATCCCATATGCTACTTGGAACCGATTTCCCTGCTAAGCGCTCTGCTTAGTAAGAAGAGCTAAACATATCTGGATTATCCAGATCTCATATGAATGGTATGCGACCTCTTGTAATATAAAAATAAATGAAATGTTGATGCAAATTAAAGGTACATTTATTACTTACTTGATTACAGTAGCCAACGCCAAAACCAAGCAATATACGTCCAATGATGAGCATTGCAATGTTTACTGCAAAGCCATTCAATAACGCACCGAGAAGGAAGAACAATCCACCAAGAAACATAGAAGTTTTACGACCTAGTAATCTTGTAGTGGATGAAGCAAAGAAAGAAGCAACCAAAGCTGCGAGGTACAAGGACGACGTGAACAATGTAAGGATTTCGTCGTCGAATTTGCAGTAAGTGTTTTCATGGACACCAACCTTTATTCTTCTATACACAGAAGGGAAAAACTTGATCAGAAAGGGATCCATGGAAGTGACTCCTCCTGTGATTCCAAGATCATAACCAAAGAGGAGACCTCCCATGGCTGCCACAAAGCATGTGACCAAGACGAAGGCTGTGACTTTGCCCTCGAAATGTTTAACTTGACCTTGTTCAACGAAACTACCTCCTGCCATTTTTCAACAACTATTATTTGAGCAATCACTTCAAAATTTATTGGATGCTCAATCTTGTTTTAATATTTCTTCTATGGCTTATATAGGGTTTGATGTGATAAAAAAGTACGGAAAGACGGAGTTGATTTACACAAAGATGGTTTTATTCAACGTCTTTGTGCCTTTTTCGGAAATGTCATATTGTCATATTTTCCTAAATTAGCAGTTCTCTTTCTGGGAATTCGTTGAAGTACCGGGGCCACATGGATATTTTCTGCAAATAGGAATGTAGTTTGACTAGTCTATTTCTGTTTTTGAATTGATAAATTTTTCTTTTATTATTTATATTATGTTGTAATTATCTCGAGATGGATAAGTTAGATATTTTTTTCAACTGACTATTAGCGGGGTATGTGGATGAGGAAGGACAGATCAACGCTCCACGTCAATTTTCGCTTTAACTTATTAATGCTTTTTTAAGGAAAATTGACGAAAGGTTCGGAAAAAAATATGTAATTACAAAGTAGTGCCTCATATAATACTAAAGATACTTTAATTTAGGAGAAATAGATATGAATTTGAAATGATGACACTGCTTTAATAACCTTTCCTATTATGTGAAAATTTCCCTATACGACAAACGAACTTTCTTAATTAGCAAATGAACATTCTTAGTGCAAATGAACTTCCTTAGTGTGAAAATGACCTTTCTTAATGTGCAAATGAACTTCCATTGTGTGAAAATGAACTTCCTTAATATGCAAATTTTCCTATTGTGCAAATGAACTTCCCTTTTGTAAAAATGAATTTCCCTAGTTATTGTGTAAATTTCCCTATATATCATGCAAATGAACTTCTCTTGCACCAAAATGAACTTCCACTACAAAAAAGAACCGTCTGTTAGTACGTAGCGGTTAAATTGTAGAGGTTGCAAACAACCACTGTAAATATCAGGCTTTGTAGCGGTTTGCTAACCGCTATAAATTTGCAACGGTATGTTTCCCGCCAAATGGCGCACTAGCAAGCAATGGTAATTTCTAGAGGTTAGAGCACAACAACTGCTACAAGTTGTAGCGCCACAATTGTAGCGGTTACTTAGTAGCAGTTGAGTCATACTAACCGCTACAAAACGTAGAGCCAAATTGGGGTCATGCTTGGCGCCCCATTTATGGCTATGCATTTGTAGCAATTTTTTTCCAATCGCCACAACTGTGTCATGATTTGTAAGGATTTTTGAGGCAATAACCGCTATAGAATGCAAAGGGTTACATGCTTGTAATGGTTTCAGCCAACTGCTACAAAGTGACACATTGACCTAGGTAGGGTTTCGTGATTTGTAGTGATTGAATTGCTACATACAAATCACACGGTAATATAAATGTCATCACCCCTCATTTTACCACATATAGCAAAATCGTTCACCACACGTGCTTTGAGAAGTTTTCTTTAGATCTGAGGTCGAGGTCCTGCTCGAAGATCTAAAGAATTAGGCACTCAAGGTTACTAAAGTTACTTATTTCATTTTGTTTTTGAGTTAAATAGATTTTTTTATAGTAATTTAATTGTTATTTAAATATATTTTTGTAATATTTATGAGTTTCTGAGCTTATTTTACCATGTGTAATTCGTTTTTTTTTCAAACCTCTTTTACACATGTGTTTTTAATTAGGTTTTAGAAGATATTGATTTTTATTTTATTTTATTTGGTTATGTGGAATTATATTATTATAATATTGTGATGTTACATTATTTATAATGTTGGTTATTATTATTATAATTTTTTCAGAAATATTGGTTAGGTGTGATTGTAATTTATTTTAAATTGGTTAATAATTGTAGTTATAATGTCTTCCGAGAGAGACAAGGGGGAAGAGAAGGCGGTGGTTGAGCGTCCTCGCAGAGGACCTTTTTTGTAGGGGTTAATAGTCGGGGTAGAGGGCACCCTAGAGGTCCACATGTCCCTGTGCCACCCAAGCAAGCGAACCCATCAAAGGTGCCTATTCAATTAGAGGGGCCTAATATTAGTGTGAGCGACTACTAAGGATCAAGGGGAATTTGATATCAAATTTCCCTAGAGCGAGGCAAAGAGGTTCCTTGACCGAGAGGAGGCTAGGGACCAAAATAGCCCACGACGGTTATCTTCGTGGTTAATTGGATTTGAGGTACAAGTTCAAGCTAAAGAATTGTTTTAATACAGTTAATATTTTAATTAAAATGGTTTAAATTTGAAATTAAATTTAATTAAAATTTGTGATCAATTGTGCAAATGAGGGCAACATCGAGCACCACCAGGAGGTTGGATGTGTTTGCTCTAAATAAGGAGGGATGGGGCTACGTGTAGTAGTGCTATGGAATGAGACCATGGACTAGCCGGTTGAGAATGGTAGTCATCTATTCAACTACTATCTAAATAAGCTGGGTGGGAATTGGATCCGATTCCCTATATCCACTTCTAGATCTGGAAGAAGATTCCCTTGATGTAGAGTTTCGATGCTTCATATAGCATCATGTTGGTCAGCTCCTTCGGGGGACTACATAAGGTACCTCAGCCGCCTGTTTTAGGCCTCGCTCTCGACCAAGGACTGGCACTTCACACAGGCCCCTATACACTTGGTCATCCCCTCTAGCCAAGGCAACAATAGGGTGGCTAGCCCTTACACTATGTCAGGGTAAGAGCCAATGCTTCGTCCCACTCTCACATAGTGAGAACCCTCGATCCTGGTGGCAAATTACAACCATATTGATAAATAGCTCTAATACCAAAATGTCATGCCCTTTTCTTATTTCCACATTTTTCATAGTGTTTATGTGCAGTTCGGTGGGCACACAAGAATAACATAAATATACTAATATACTAATACTAGGTACTTGATTACATGAAATTCCCTATAGGGATTGTACATAATAATTACAAATAACGTAGCCGTACTAAGCTACTAGGGTGTCTAAACCCATTTAATGAAACTCAGACATCTTTCTGTCTTCGTTCCACCATAGCATTCCTCTCGTGCAGTACTCTTCTTTGTACTTAGGATGCCTCTTGTGATCACCTATCTAAATGGTTGGTTGGGGGAGGGTAAGATATGGGGGAATCTCAGTAGCAAACAATACCAATATGCATGCAAGATAAGTGATTAATGCATGACATGCTTACCTTACATAAACTCATGCTAACACAATGACATATCTACGTGCTCAATGTTTCAAACAACATACTCATGGCCATAACATAAATAGAAACAGAACTTCAATCATTCGTATATGTTTCATAAAACCAAGCAAAGCAATCACATACATCAATATACAAGCACAAATATCAAATACATATAAGAGAGGAAAGTTCACTACCTCTTGTCTTGAGTCCTTCTCTTGTACCTTTTCTCCAACCATTGAGGATGCTTCTTCTTGACTTCTCATGGCCCTAAATAAATACCCATATTATTAGAACCATGGAATTGAATGTCCAATAGGCTACATGGGCCTTTAGGACATGTCTCTTATGTTTGGCCCAATTCTTATGACAATTTTAACACAATTGCCATAAATTCGTAGGTTAGCCCAATCTGTCAATTTTGTTAACCAAACTTTGGAAATTTATAATTAATTTTAAAAAAATCCAAATGGGTTGGTTCCAGGTTCTATAAAAAGCTCTTTAAGTCCTCCCTCAATGAAAATATCATAGAGAACCAATTATAGCCACACATTTTCAAAAAATTTGCCAAATCCAGTCTGCCACAAATTTCATTCCAGATTCAGGGTCAAACTTTGAAAAATTATAACTTTCAATCCACTAGTACAAATAGCTTGTACTACCTATCAAATTAAGGCCCATGATGTCTATCTTAACCTTTTAAAATTTCATAGCATTTGGACCAAGTTTGAAAGATCAAAAACAAGTTGCAAGTTCTCTCTCTCTCTATTTCTCTTGCTTAACCAAAATAATGAGGAAGAGGAAAATATGTCTTGAAATATCTCCTCTTTCTTTTTGTTTATTATTTTTTTAATGGAAATTAACATCATGTGCGTGTTTTACTTAGCTATAATTAATCCCTCTTGAAATAATATGAACCAAATAAATTATTTTCCTTTCTTGCTCCCTACTTCAGCCAAAATTTATCCCAATTAAAGGAAAAAAATAGATGACTTCTTGATTTATTGGTCAAATATCCATTTTGCCCTTACATTTTTGACATTTTCTCACTTTGCTGGAAATCTGACAAAATTTTCATCAAACTTTGAAAATTCATATCTAATTGTATAGATGTCCAATAGGTATGGTTCCAAAGATTGTGTGACCATAATTAAGTCTATTTTCAGGGAAAAATATATCCTTTAGCCAACTGGAAGCTCATAATTCCCAGAATTTTCATTTTTGGTTGCTGTCACAGAAGTTGGTTAGTTTCACTGGGCTAACTTCAAAAATTCAAAACTCTCTGTGTAAAAGTCCAAATGACTTATGTGACCTATCAAATTAAAGCTTGATAAGTCTACTTTTATTCTATAAAATTTCATATTCATTAGACATCATTTGATTATCTAAAACCATCACACAACCATATTTCCTTGTAGGAAAAATACATTAGAAGCAAAGTTTACATTTCTAGGACTCTTGTTAAACTGGGGCTTAGTAGTCCACTTGATTCAGGTTTATTCTCAAGCCTCAAATCTCAAAATTTAGAATATTACATTCTCCCCCCATTCAATAAATTTCCTCCTCAAAATGTGAACATCATATAGAATCAATTATACCTTAGGGAATCTTTTTTTATCACTTACTCTATCTCTTTTATGTGCAAGCTCACAAACCATATAACACAACCATCATTATATTCTTAACACAAATCTCAGACAGTATTCAGCATTCACATTCATCATAATGACATTCAATAATCAATGTGCAACATAAACAACTGGCATATAAGATCATACAGCTGAGAGTCTCTGCCCCCTAATCCTCAGGTCATTGCCCGTCACAATTTTGAATACATATGCTAGCCTAAGGACATATTAGTCCACTAGGTCTTAGGGCCTCTGGACATATTGGTCTACTATAACATGACTAGCATACATGATCTTGTAGCCTAGGGACGCTGCCCTATGCAATCTTGCACGTTGAACCCTATAGTCCAAGGAATCACCCCTATGCTTACAAGCACCTCGATACATACTGCCTCAAATCTTTTCTCGTCACCATTCAAAAAAACATAACATTCTGCCGACCTAAGGACTTACTAGTCCATTAGGTCTTATGGCCGAAGCACATATAGTTCATTCTCTTTGCTGAATACATATCGAGACAAACAACCTTAGGACATACAGCTCATTAGGTATTACTACCCTATACAAACATGTACATTGGGGCTTATTGCCAATATGAGTGGGATTTGATGGCTATAGTGTGGAGAGTATTTGCCACCATTTTACCCTACTATATTAGGGCTCATCCCAATCTCTGTTTATATGATCAACCTCTTCAGTTCGTCAACTTGAGTGGGTACGAATGTTAACTGTTAGATATGATTAGTTTTGATGATGTCAAATATAGATATAAAATGATAAGAGCAAAAAGTTTATATAATGTATTTCTTTGACTAACTACTATATTTAATGTTACATATTTTGTAGATTAGTCAAGCAAAGAATGAAGAAGATTGAATTAAGGAAAATGAACAAGAGGAAGAAGAAGGAAGAAATTGAAGATAGTCAAGGAGATGCTTACTTTGGTTATGGAGAATTATTATCAAGAGGAAAACCAAGAAGAAAGATATTAAAGAATGAAGAACTTGGAAGATCTATCATGAATATCAAGATCCAAGTTGTTAGATGTGATATTGGAGGTTTCTATAATGATACTGGAGGTTTCTATGATCAAATGATGGTTGGAATAGGTTAATACGAAGCTAAGATGACTTATATATGAGTTTTGGCACTTCCAGAGGTGTTATGATAGAGCACGAGGTGTTTTACTCGAGCACAGGAAGAACTCACTCGAGCACGGATGAATTCACTCGAGCACGGGGTGAAAACTCTGTTCTACTCTGTATTACGTTCAGCCTGAGCGAGGTCTGGTATTTTGATCATATCACTCAAACCACACGTTGGATTGACCCGAAACTGGTGGCATATGAAAGAGGACTCACAACACGTAAAATTGGCACTAGGATCACATTGAAAAAAGATCAAATGAAGGAGATATGATTCATGGAAAATGAAACTGAAATCAACGTCACTTTTCGACACAGGTTCGGTATTTTGCACGTAACTTACAAACTACACATCGGATTGAGACGAGACCAGTGCCAAATGAAACTAGACTCAGAGATATTTCCATGGATAGGTAATTTTCCTAATTTGAACGTATTTTCTAGGAGCTATGCCTTCTGGAAGTTGATGCTTGTGCAAACTAGCGAAATAGACACTCTTTTGATCATAACTTGCAGAATACAAGGAGTTTGGACCTGATTCTTTTTGCATTGGAATGCATATGGCAAGAGCATTCTTATGATACATCATTTGAATCAAATAAATAAAATTTTTCTAAAGTGGCCCCACATCACCCGCGAGTGTAAAAACTGACTCTCTGAAAAAGTTGTGCGAGTGATGTCCAGAAGCAGCTGAAACGTGAAGAAAATTGCATCACTCGAGCACTAGGATCCATGCTCGAGCATTGGATGATTTCTCACTCGAGCACATGCAAGTTTTGTCATGGAAGTGATAACCCGAGAAGAAGCTTGTACGTAAAAGCATGAAATGCACTCGAGCATGACTGGTTGTGCTCGAGTGATTCGAGAATTCACTCGAGCAGATGCGAGTGAAGTGCAGCGAGTGCTTGCCCGAGAGAAAGTCAGAACTTGAAAATATCAACTTCACTCGAGTGAGCCACATTGCACTCGAAGTGAAAACTTGACAGAACGAAGAAACGAAATAGAGCCTCACAGCCATCAATCCAAACATGGTTAAATGTTATACAATCATTATATTTTCACTTGTTATTGTTCCTAAACATTAACTAACATATATTTCAAGTGTAAAACAGGAGATTAAATATTTGGGTTGTATCTTCAAGAACGGAGGCCACGGCGAATTTCTTCACTCAACGTGATGAGTCCTAGAAGCCAGAAATTCAGCTTTTAACCAATGATCCAACATACCCATGACTAATACTTCATCATATTAGTGATTAAGCATTTTACAATGTGAAACAGGAAATTTAACGGTGAGCTTACAGATTCAAATGAAAGAGTCAATTATGGCGGGCGACATCATTACACACCGAGCATCAGCTACCTACCACAACAAAAGTTTGACCCACCATGAGAGATTATCTGGAAACTCAAACGTTTTCATCCCGCTCCACAACATGATGTATAGCTCAAAATGAATCTTCTTGCTATTCAACGAGACGCTCTGCTTTGCAACGGAAAACTCATGTTAGCTTGTTTTTCAAATATGCTCAAACGGTCAAAATGACTCCAACGGATGAATGCTCACAACGGTCATGATCTTCATCAACTATAAATAAGAGAGCACTCAACATCGATGGTAGACAGAGACAACAGAGCAACGACACCAACATGCGAATAACATGAATCCTCTGCTTCTACCCAAACACTCTCTATTCTGCGGTTTCAATATTACTTATCATTGAGAGAGTAATTATTTGTATTATATTTCAGTGAGTATTATACCCACTCTGTGAGAGAGTCTGTAAACACTTTCATCTGTATTTCTGAGTTGATCTCAAGGTAGAGGGACCTTGAGAGGGTTGATTTCCTTACGGGAGAAGCTGTAGAGAGAATTGCCAGTAAGACATTCTGCTCGTAAGACTTACAAGGTGCAAGCAGTAGAGAACGTTGCTGCTCATAAGACTTACAGGGCTGTAAGCAGAAGAGAACGTTGCTGCTCATAAGACTTGCAAGAGTAAGCAGGAGAGGAAGATCTTCGGAATTGCTCTGCTCGTAAGACTTGTCGTAAGGGGGAGTATTTCAGTGAGAGATTTGTAAAAGGTTTCACAAGTACCCGGCTAAACTTATGGGATTGTAAAGGCTTTTCTTGTGCCCGGATTAAACAAGAAGATAGTGGATTTGAAAATCTCAAGAGGAGCCTGGGGACTGGACGTAGGCCATCACAGATTGGACCGAACTAGGATAAATCACAGTTTGCATATTCTCTTCCCTAAACTCTTATATTTCCAGCACATATTATTTAATCTAACTGTTGATTTATAAACCTTCATACTTACCGCTTTCGTTAAGATACGAAAAGATTTCAAAAGTTCTTAAGTTTTTATTATACACCCAATTCACCCCCTTCTTGGGTGATAACCGGTTCTAACATTAACCTCTTCAGTTATCCTCAAAAGTTACACATAAATTCACTATGATTCCGCTGCACGCTTTGATGTTTCATACTGTCAAATACAATATAAATGGGACCGCACTATCTGCCCACACTTGTTTTACTTCCTTAATTGGATCCCACTTGGCCTCTATAGTAACACACAATCATTCGTAGAGAATGTGATAATACGTCATTCAGTTCGGTCAGAAATTTATTCATGGCTAACTACTATTGTAACCCCTACTTATTTTGTACCTCAATTCTCTGGCTGGGCATATCAGTTTACCCCTAGGCACTGCATATCAGTATACCTGTAGGCACGGTATATTAGTGGGGGTATTCTATCTCTACCCGACTTCGAGGTTCATCAAGAAGTCTAGAACCTCAACATTACATAGATCAGAAATCATTTTCCTTGATTATAAACAATAGGCATGCTAAAATCATGATCAATAGCACCTATTCTAACCTTTATGGTATTCACAAGATTCACAAGGCTCCAAATTTCATCATAGAACATGACCATAGTGCAACCAGTTCTCATTTCGACCTAAGAACTATTTCAGTTTAAATCTAATTCAAGCCTATCATCAACCTTCAACATCATCATATCGAATCCTCTGGGATTAATATTCATTATGATTACTACTCATCATATAGCACCGTATATCATATCTACATTCCTTTGACACCATGGTGTTACTAAGGATCATTACTTAATATAGAGAAACCTTAAAGCATTTTCTACAACTCAAGTTTCTCATCACCTTATCAAATGAACTTTTCTACACAGTACTTACGACAACAGAAATGGTTCAGATTAAAAGTCAATACTTCCATCATCATCATCTCTATGCTTATAAGCATTCTTTAAATCATCTAACCAAAATGATTATTTGTCATAGATAAATATCAAGGCAATCACTATTCCTCAAGTCTCCATAACCATATCAACTTAACTTCCGAGGGGGTAACCCATCTTAAGATGTCCCTGGGTTGAGCATGCTTAACTTTTATGTGCTTCTGCTAAAATATAGATACTGACTTTATCTGCTTCTGACCACCGGTACCTCATGACTGTCCTCACCTCAAAAGTCATGCAAGCTACTTCTAGCTGACTAAATATTGTGTGTGGAATGCATATCAATGCCGATGCATGGTTAATGACATAATGACATAGTTGCATGGTTAATGTTTCCAATGGAGAGGTAAGTTCACTTCCTCTTGTACCTTTTCTCCAACCATTGGGGATGCTTCTTCTTGACTTCTCATGGCCCTAAATAAATACCCATAATATTAGAGCCATGAAATTGAATGTCTAATGGGCTACATGGGCCTCTAGGACCATTCTCTTATTTTTGGCCTAATACTTATGACAATTTTAACATAATTGCCATAATTCATAGGTTAGCCCAATCTGCCAGTTTTGTTGACCAAATTTTGTAAATTCATAATTAATTCTGCAAAATTCCAAATGGGATGATTCTAGGTTCTATAAAAATCTCTTTAAGTCCTCTTTCAATGAAAAATATTATAGAGAATCAATTACAGCCATACATTTCTAGAAAATTTGTCAAGCCCAGTCTGCCACAGATTTTATTCCAGATTCAAGGTCAAAATTTTAAAAATCATAATTTTCAATCCACTAGTCCAAATGGCTTATACTACATATCAAATTAAGGCCCAGGATATTTAATTTAATCTTGTAAAATTTCATAGCACTTGGACCAAGTTTGACCGATAAAAAACACATTGCAAGTTCTCTGCCCCCAGAAAATGAATTGAGGCAGATTTGAACACTAACTTGCAAAATCATCATACTTTATCATAAAATCTCTTTTAACACCATAATCATCATTATATAAACATCAAACTCTAAAAGACTCCCTCTGGCTTAAATTTAGGGTTTGGGGTATCTCAATAAATACTCAACAAAATCATATAATATTTGGTTCATATCAGGGCTTACACTTACCAGAAGCCGAATCTATGATATGTTCTTGATTACAGTAGCACCTCCTCTGAGTAGACAAAAAAAAAACACCTCTGATTGAAAATTTGAAGCCAAATAAATATTCCCCTCCAAAATGTCAAGCCCTTATCTTATTTCCACATTTTTCAGAGTGTTTGTGCACAGTTCGTTGAGCTCATAGGAGTGGCATAAATATACTGATATATTGATACAAGGTACTTGATTACATGAAATTTCCTACAGGAATTGTACATAATAATTATAAATAATGTAGCTGTAAAGGGCTAGTAGGGCGTCTAACCTGTTTAATGAAACTCAGACATCCTTCCGTCTTCGTTCTACTATAGTATTTCTTTGCGTGTAGTCCTCTTCTCTATTCTCAGCATGCCTCCAGTGATCACCTATGTAAATGGTTGGTTGGGGGAGGGTGAGATTTGAGAGAATGTCATTAGCAAGAAATTACTAACAATTCATACAAGATGGATGCTAGTGCAAGATATACTTGCCTTACGTAGGCTTATATTTGTTAGAGCAAGCGTTTCACCCAAGAGGGGGGGTGAATTGGGTGATATTAAAAATTTGGTTGCAAATATAAAATTTGACGATGAAATTAAAAACAGGAAGGAGTAAGGAGAAATATCACCGAAGTGTACACCGGGAGTTATACTGGTTCGGCCACAACCACTTTGACCTACGTCCAGTCCTCAGAGCTTCTCTGAGAGTTTCACTATAACTTCCAAGATTCAATGGGTTCTTGGCACCTCAGTACAAGCAAGTTCCTTCACCTGGACACTTGCTCCCCCTTACAAGTTGTAATCCAATCCCAACTCAAGGTTCCACAACCTTAATTTATCTCAATAACAAATATTGAGTTTGAATGAAATATCTCTCTCAAGAGTGAATAAGAATCACTGAAGCATAGAATTACAATTACAACGTAAAACAGAGTAGTGAACTTGATGATATGTTTGTGTGTGATCTTGTTGTTTTATATTTTTCTCTATTTGAATGTTCCCATATATATAGATATTTTGGTGATGACCGTTAGAACATTTTCTTCTCGTCCGTTGGAGAGTGCGCAACCACTATTGACTTTTCCAGTTTTTGAAAAATATCCGTTGGCGGTGGGTGGCATTTGAACGTTACATTTGACTTCCCTTATTTGAAAAGATCTCTTCATTGTTTATCTGTAAATAAGCTAAGAATACTAATACAACGAAAGGTTAATCATATAGGAAGCAAAACAATGAACGTTGGAATGATTTCTGAATTTATGGGTTTGCTTACTCGAGTAGCTACTCGAGTATCCCTTAAAGTTTACTCGAGTGTCATCGGGAAAACTTTGATTAATTTCAAGTCAACAAACAAATACAAGAATACTCGGGTAGTGTATGGAATAAAATAAATTTCAAACCTTTGGAAATGCATGTTTACTCGGGTACCTACTCGAGTAATGCACTCATAACTTCATAGGTTACTCGGGTAATGACTTGAGGTCCGACTTGAGGTTCAGGTAGTAACTTGAAGTTCGACTTGAAGTTCTCTTCTAGTTTCTGTCTCTTTACTCGAGTACTGACTCAAGTAACGTTGGCAGGGCGAGAGCAACTGGAAGTTTTCTATCTGATTACTCGAGTGCTCACTCGAGTAAAGCCTTTTGATATCAACTAGTTACTCGAGTGGTGCCTTCAAGTGAATTCTTGATTTTGACTCGAAACATGACAAATTATATATCATTGGAAAGCCCTCATCGTTTACATTCTAACACAACAAGAATAAGCTCCAAACTCATTATGTACAGAAAGTTATGATCCAAAGAGTATCTACTGTTCTTAGACAATCTTTGAAATCACGAGCAGCAACTTCCAGATGGCATAGCTATTAGAATATAACCTCAAATATGTCAAATGACCTATCCATGGAAATCTCTTTGAGTCTTATTTCATATGAAACTGGTTTCATCTCAATCTGATATGTATTTTGAGAGTTATGTCCAAAATACCAAAACTGTCCAGGAATATGACGCTGATTCATGTATCAACTTTCGAAGCTTATATCTCTCTCATCTAAACTCCTTTGAATGTGATCTTGGTGTCCATAGTTCGTGTTGGGAGTCTAGTTTTATATGCTACTAGTTTCACCTCAATCCGAGTTGTGGTTTGGGAGATATGACCACATTACTGAACGTCGCCCATGCTGAAAGAAACAGAGGCTACTGTTGCTATTCGAATAATACTTCCTCTATTCGAATAAAATCACTCTTTTTCAGTTATGGACTATTCTGATAGTTCAATTACTATTCGAATAATATTTGAATTTTTGCACTGAGACTATTCTGATAGTCCAATTACTATCCTGATAGTCACCTTTGAAATATGTCAAATATTATTCTGATAGTCTCCTTACTATCCTGATAGTAATCTTACTATTCTGATAGTAATTTTACTCTCCTGATAGTCTTGTGATATTGGATGTTGAAATTCATCAAAAGCTTATTCGGATAATCATCATACTATTCGAATAGTGCCCTTACTATTCAAATAGTTATCCTACTATCCGAATACCATATTTAGAAACTGAGTTTGAAATCACAATGACTATTCGGATAATGCCTTGACTATTCGAATATGTTTTCACTTGAATTATTTTCAGAAAGCATACTATTCGAATACTAATGTGCTTATCCGAATACTATCAACTGTTAACAGTTCTCCTCTATTCGAATAGCATATTCATTATTCGAATAGTACTTTGTTTATTCGGATAAATTGAGAGTTATTCGAATATATCTTAACTGAAAATAAGTTTTCCTATTCGAATAACAATTTGACTATTCGAATAATCCACAGTATTAAATCACATGAATCTTTTCAACCCAACTTGATATCTTCTCTCTTTGCTTGACTAATCTACAAAATATTTCACATTAAATATGGTAGTTAGTCAATGTAGAAGATAAGTATATTATACAAACTTTTTGCTCATATTTAACATCTATATTTTACATCATCAAAACTTATTCATATCTAACAATATTCATATAATGACATTTCTGCATGTTCAATGTTTCATGCAACATATCTATGGCCACAGTATAAACAAAAACAAAGCTTTATTCATTCATACATGTTTCATATAATCAAGCAAAGCAATACTTCAAATCAATACATATCAAATACATACAAGTTAAGTAAGTTCACTACCTCTTGTCTTGAGTCCTCCTTTTGTACCTTTTCTTTTCCAATTATTAAAGATGCTTCTTCTTGACTTCTCATGACCCTAAATAAATACCCATATTATTAGAGCAATGAAATTGAATGTCCAATGGGCTACATAGGCCTTTAGATCATGTATCTTATTTTTGGTCTAATACTTATGACAATTTTAACATAATTGCCATAAATTCGTAGGTTAGCCCAATCTGCCAGTTTTGTTGATCAAACTTCGAAAATTCATAATTAATTCTAAAAAAATACAAATGGGTTGATTCTAGGTTATATAAAAAGATATTTAAGTCCTCTTTCAATGAAAAATATTACAGAGTCCCAATTATAACCACATAGTTCCCAGAAATTCATCAAACTCATATTGTTACAGATTTCGTTCCAAAATAAAGGTCAAACTTTGAAAAAATCATAACTTTCAATCCACTAGTCCAAATGACTAAAATTACCTATCAAATTAAAGCCTAGGATGTCTAATTTAATCCTATAAAATTTCATAGTATTTGGGCTGAGTTTGACTAATCAAAAACATGTTGCAAGTTCCTTGCCTCTACAAAATGAATTCAAGCAGCTTTAAACATAAACTTCCAAAATCATCATAAAACCTCTTTTAACATCATAATCATCATCATATGAACATCAAACCCTAAAAGACTTACTCTGGCATAAATCTAAGGTTTGGGTATCTCAAGAAAGACTCAACGAAATCATAGAATATTTGGTTCAAATTGAATCATAAACTTACTAGAACTCGAAATGTGATATGTTCTTGATTCTGGCAGCACCTCCTCTAAGTAGATGGAATCAAGTACCTCAGATTGAAAATCTAAAACCATAAAAATGTTGCTCTCCATGAGAGGAAAAATGGAGAAGACTACGGAAGCTGGATAACATATCAGCAAGTTTGTTGTGAGAACCTTTCTTGTACTTGATCACCAAATTGAATTGTTGTAAATAGGCCATCCACTTTATGTGATGAGCTTGATGCAACTTTGACTGAACTTGAAATTATTGTAGGGGATGATGGTCGGTGTGCACAATGGTCTCTTTACTTAAGAGGTAAACACGCCAATGCTTTACTGCTTGATGTAAGGCAAGAAGTTCTTTGTCATATGTAGGGTAACTCTTTTGCACTCCTTGAAACAACTTTGAGTAACATGTTATAGGTTGGCCTTCTTGTATAAGAACAACACCTATAGCATAACCAAAATCATCTGTCTCCAATTCAAATGGTTTCTACAAATTTGGCAAAGCTAGCACAGGTGCTTCACATATCTTCCCTTTTAATAAAAGAAACATGTCCTCATGTTTTGAAGTCCACTCAAATTTTGGGTTAACCTTTGTCAAAGCATATAAAGGGGTAGCCAAAATAGAGAAATGACGAATGAACTTACGTAGATATTAGCAAGCACCCATAAAGCTTCGAACCTCAGCTATTGATTTAGGCCTTGGCCATTCTTGAATTACTTTGACCTTAGCAGGGTCTATTTATAGCTGACCGCCGCCCATAATGTAACCCAAGTATAATAAAGTATGTTTCCCAAACTCACACTTCTTCTTGTTCAAACATAACTGGTGTTGCTTCAATAGTTCAAACACCTGTCAAACATGCACCAAGTGCTCTTCCCATGACTTACTGTAGATCAAAATATCGTCAAGGTAAACAATGACAAAATTATCAATAAAAGGACGTAAGACATCATTCATAAGTCACATAAAAGTTGTAGGGGTGTTGCAAAGCCCGAAGGGCATCACCAGCCACTCAAAAAGCCCTTGTCGTGTTTTAAATGTTGTCTTCCAGGTATCCTCATCATGAATCCTTACCTGGTGATAACCAGACTTCAAATCTAGTTTAGTGAAGACAGTGGCGTGATGAAGCTGATCCAACAAGTCATCAATGCGTGGGAGGGGATAGCAATTTTTTACTGTAATCTTGTTGAGTGCACGGTAATCAATGCATATACGCCAACCTCCATCCTTCTTTGGCACTAGTACAATTGGTGACCCACATGGAGAACTACTTGGTTTGATAACACCATGCTCAAGTAATTCACTTATCTATCGCTTAATCTCTTCATTCTCCAACACTGAATTATGGTACAAACTTAGGTTGGGTAGTAGTGAGTTTGAAATAAGATGAATTTCATGCTCAATAGGTCGTCTTGGTGGTAATTCATGAATTTCTTCAAAAAGACTAGAATATTCCTGAAGAAGTTCTTCCAGTGCCTCATTGTGCTCTCTACAAGACATGGTTAGTGTCATAAATCCTTGTTTATGTGAGTTTACAGGGCAGATTACCGCCAATAAATATTTTTGTGAGGCATTGATGACCCGTTTTGCTTGACTAATAGTTACCAAGTCAAAGGTATGAACTGGCTTCTCACTAGTGAGGATGAATTTCTTACCATCCTTAGTCAATTCATACTCTTGAGCCCTTCAATGATAGTGAGCATCTCGATCATATAGAAAGGGGCTGCCAAAGATGACTTGACAAATATCTAGCGGCACAACATCACAGAGTACTTCATCAATATAGCGAGAAGATATGGCAAAGCGTACTATACATTGAGAGGTAATTTGTTGATTCACGTCATAGGTAATCCATCCAAGTGGGTATGGTCGAGGATGGGGTGTTGTCTCTAAACAGAGTTTCTGTACAAGTCTTGTTGAGATGAGACTCTTTTGACTACCAGAATCAAATATGGCAGATATGACTTCCTTTTTCACTTGAATATTGACCATGAATAATTCTTCTGAGGGATTTTGAACACTAGGTGGACTCAAACCGTTCTCCTTTGGCATTGCCATCAAAGACAGCGATGGTTCTACAATTCGTATGGATCGTAGCCGCTCTGGTTCATCCTTTATAGGGGTCATGGTAGCCACTACAGTACCCATGTGACGTTCATCCTTCTTCCACTTTTTAGGAAAGAGCTTTGGGTGAAGCTTCCAACATTTTTCCTTCTCATGCCCTGTGATCTTGCAATGCTCATAAAATTTTTCAGTAGCAGTAGAAGAGATAGAGGATTTACCTTTCTTGGAGGTTTTCTGATTCTTGGTTTTGGACCTATCATCTTATTTTCCTTTCTCATTATGGGGCTTATTCTTCCTTTCTATTGCCATGGCAGTTGTACTAGCACTGGTGATATCATTGACATGAAATAAGCTTAGTTCTGCATTAATAGTATGATGCAACCCAGCGGTGTACTTTCTAAACGTCTATGGATCTACTAACGAGATGCTGAGCGTAGTTGCTTGTCGCCAAAACTCAGTGGTATAGTCTTGAACAGACAGGTCACGTCCTTATCGCAATCTATGCCATCGATCCCATCTTTCTTCAAGGTATCTCATTGGGTAGAACTCTCGACGGAGCAGTGTCGTAAATCCATTCCACGTAAGATCCTTAGCTCTGCCATCTGCGATGTAAGCTTTCCACCATGTCTTTGCATGCTCTAACATTTTAAGCGGTGCAAACCTGACTCTCTGGATATCACTATATCGTCGAATAGTAAAGTAGGACTCCATTTGATCAATCCAGGAATCCTACTTCTCGGCATCAAAGAAGTCGTCGAACGTTGGTATGTCGATCTTTGCCTCAACCTTGAAAGGTTCTGCCTCGTCGGTTGTTTCTTTGTCATCATTGTGATCACCAGAATCTTCCTCTTTTGTACTTGATATACTCTCGAACTTTTCTTTTAGCTTTATCACCTTAGTCTTCGGGGTGATTATCTTCTCACTGTGGGTCTTATGAGAAGTGGAAGCTTGTTGTTTGATCCAATCTAGGACCGTAGCCATATCAGAGGAAAGCTTAGTGACTTGATCGGTCAAGGAGGGCTGGGTTGTAGAGTCATCATTCGCCATTACCGCAGATGTCTCTGTCTCCACCTGAGTGACGTTATGTGTACCTCAAAAGGTTATAAGTCATTGGAGATTCTCACCACTTGAACTGTAGCCTAATCGAGTTTTCACCATTCACAGGTAGGAACTATGCTCTGATACCTATTTGATACGTGAGGGAACAAGGAAATCATGAGAAGCTCTTCTTTTTATTGAAAACAATAAAAGTTGTCTTCTATCTAATACATCCCTCCTTTTTATAATGAAAAAGTATGCATTAAATAATAATTAATAATAACAATTCCTTATCACTCCAGATCCATTATTTGCGGCTGGAATTTTGCTAACTATCCGTGCTTTTTGAGTGCCACAATTCCTTTAACAGATCAACGTGCAACTATCCACTTGCTCTGTGGTCAAATCCCTCCATGCATGCTCTATGTGTCAAGATCGTCCCGGATCTGAGAGTGAGAAGACTGATGGGACCCATATTGCAAAAAGTAACAGAAGTTAAATCTCCTTAACGACATTGCAATATCTGCTCCCATATAAATTGTTTATGTCTATTTTTGCTCCCAAAAAAGTTAATTGTGTTGGGTGCCCCTAGGAAAGTAGCTTGTTACTAAATTTACACCTTCACCCTCAATTTGTAGTGATTTTAGTCTCTAAACCCCTACAAAGTTAATATTTTTTAAATTTGAAAATTGTAACCACTACAAAGTTTATATTTTTTAAATTTGAAAATTTTAACACCTGCCAATGTCATGAACTTTGTAGCTGTTTGGGTCTCAGAACTTCTACAAAGTAAATATTTTGAAATTTAAAAATTTGAATGCCAGCCAGCCAACATCATGAAGTTTGTAGCAGTTCTAGTCTCTTAATCACTACAAAGTTAATATTTTTTGAAATTTGAAAATTTTAATGCTTGCCATCGTCATGAAGTTTGCAGCAATTTGGGTCTCATAGCTGCTACAAATTTAATATTTTTTAAATTTAAAAATTTGAACGCCCACTAACGGTCATGGACTTTATAGTAGTTTTCATCTCTTAATCTCTACAAAGTGTACACTTTTGTAGCGGTTGTGTCGAATGTTGGACAAGTTTGAATTTAATTATCCACGCACGTGTCATTTAGAAAACTCAAAATTCTCTCTTCACTCATCTTCTGTGCTAATTTTTTATGTTTTCTAACGTACACTAGGTATGGATAAGTCATGGATAAAGTTGCCACACAATTCTCCAACATATTTGACATCTCACACAAACTGTAATGGTAAGATCGTGTCTTTGTGTCCTAAATGCAAGTTTAGGAAGTGGCATACACAAGAAGTTGTCAAGGAACATTTCCTTGTGAAGCCTTTCATAGAAGACTATACATTTTGGGAAGTTCATGATAAGAAACTCGATATAGATATGATGTTCTTCTTGTAAGAGTTCAAGTATATTATGATGATCCTATTAATGATGTTGTTCATGATGTGTTTGGCACTCATGACGACAACTGTAATAAAGAAGTGTAGGGTTCAAAACCTGATGTTCTTAAGGAATGAAGTAGCTCAGGATTTTTTCTGCCTAATAAATGATATAGATCATTATTTGTATCATGGTTGTTGAAAATACTCAAAACTGTCTTTTTTGATCAAATCGTATCATATCAAGTACTTGTGTGGAATCATTGATAAAGAATGTTGATGTTGCTAGAATTATTACAAGATGTAATCCCCAATGCCGAGATTCCTACAACGTTCTATGAGGTAAAGAAGATTGTTAACAAATTGGGCTTGAACTACCAAAAAATTGATACATTCCCCAAAGATGGTATGCTGTATTAGGGAAATGATGCTAGTAGGGAGACTTATAATCGATGTCACTTATAAGCGATGTCACACATCAAGTAGAAGACAATTCAAAAGGTAAAAAAGCATAAGAAGAAATGTGCAAAGATTCATAGATACTTTCCGTTGAAGCTACGATTGCAAAGATTGTCTATGTCATCTAAAATAGCTGAGCATATAAGGTGGCATGAACTTGACAAGAATTAAGATGGTAAATTCAGACATCTATGAGATGCAGAAGCTTGGAAAGCATTCGACTCAAACTTTTAAGCTTTCACAGTTGACCCTAAAAATGTTCAGCTTGCTTTGGCAAATGACAATTTTAATCCATTTAGGAATCTTAGCACAAGTTATAGTATTCGGTCTGTTGTCTTAGTTCCATATAACGTGCTCCCTAAATGTGTATGAAATAAAGCTCCTTCATTTTTTCTATGATCATTCCAGGAAAAAAAGGCATTGGGTAATGATATAGATGTGTATCTCTAATCGCTTATTCAAGAATTGCTAGACTTGTGGAATGTCGGCATTGAGACATATGATGCGTATGAGAAGACAGTGTTCAACTTACGTGTAGCCCTGATGTGGACGATAGGTGACTTTCTTGGGCTGGGAACATTATCCAGGTGGAATGTACATACTAGGAAGGCTTGTCCAACTTGAAATTTTAACTTTGACTCAGTGTGCCTTCCCCACAGGTTGAAAGTGGTGATTCATGGTTCATCAGAGGTTTCTTAATGGTAAGCACAATTTAGATAGTAATGAAATCATTTTAATAGGAAATCAGAAAAAAGAGGACCTCCTCAGACTTTATCTGGTGCAGATACCTTGCAGCAGTTTCAAGATGTTGAATTCGAGTTTTAAAAAAATGATGAAGCAGCACAAGCAGGGAGAAAGACTAACAAAACTTCTACTTTGGATCCTTAGTAATGGCAAAAGATAAGTATTTTCTTCATTCTTCCATATTGGAAATCTAATTTTGCTCAATACAGTTTTGATGTCATGCACATTGAACAAAATGTGTGCGATAATGTGCTATACATGTTGCTGAATAAACCTTTGCAAGTCAAAAAAAACTTCAAGCGAGGAAAGATTTACACACCATGGGAGTTAATGAAGACACGTGGCCAAATGAACAAGACAAATTTCAACCGACAAAATTCACCCTTACAAAACTGAACAAGGAAATCTTCCTCACAACTTTGAAGAAAATAAAAGTAACTTATGAGTATTTAAGAAAGATTTCATGATATATTGACATGCAGGCTTGAAAGGTTGTTGGGCTGAAGAATCATGACTTGTTCTTATATAATAGTTACTTCTACTGCAATAAAAAATACATTCCTTCCATCATTTTGGTGCAGCTGTGTTCTTTCTTTTGGAAATTGTGTTCCAAGGTTTTGATAATTGAGGAGCTCAATCAACTGTAGCACAAAATCTTTCTTACACTCTGTCATTTAGAGATGATATTTCCTCTGTCCATTTTTACTATGATAGTTCACCTGACAGTCCACTTTGCTCATTAAACAAAGCTAGCTGGCCCAATTCAATATCAATGGATGTATCATATGAAAAGGTACTTATTTTACATATGTCTATCAACATCAAATTCTAAATTTGCTATCCACACATTTCAACATTTATTAACACTTTTTGTTTTTAAATTTATAGGTTTCTTAGGAAATTGAAATCTTACGTAGGATTAAGTCATGGCCAAAAGGTTCTATAGCTAAAGGTTATATAAGGGATGGGGTTCTGTATTTCTGGTCAAGATACTTTAATGACATTGAGACGACTTTCAATTGATTGTCTTGTATAGACAATTGTCCTTAACCTAAGCCATCATCAGGAGAGTTCTTAATCCCTCGTATTGGTCAACTAGTTGAAAGAAGTGAGAACTTCAAACTAATTGGAGCTGAGAAGTTCCAAGCATAAAGACATGTCTTGATTAATTACAGTCAAGTTGATCCCTTCCTTTGCTAAGAATTGTACAATGATATGTTATTCCATATATTTCCTTACATTTCATGCATGATCACCTCTTATGATTAATTGCAATGAATTCAAAAGTTTTGTAAAGCGTCAACTCAGGATTTGTACACAAACATCCTCCGAAATTGATAAAAAGGTCTATAAAGAATAACCAAGTTGGTTTTGGCATCAAATACTAAATGATCATAACCTACACTCACTAGACTTTAAAGCTTTCACAATTGGCCTGCTTGACCATGTAATAAGGTTTATATCATACAATGTAAATGATTTTAAGGGTGGCTATACCAAAACCTAAGTGTTTATGGCACCTTTGGGACAAGGAGTTATGTGAGCTATAGTGATGGCAACATGCAGTTCAGTTGCATTCCTTATTATGGAAATTTTGTTGATGTCATCGAACTAAATTACAAAAGTCATTTCATTATGATGCTCTTCAAGTGTTTGTGAGCAAACACGACAACTTCCCGGGGCTCACAACTAACGAATTAGGCATCACATCAGTAAATTTCTCTTGGTCAATTCACACCAGTCAATCTGAAGATGATAACCCATATATATTCTTGCCTCAGAAGCACACTAGGTTTATTATGTCAAGAACAAGAGGCACAGGGATTGGAATTTGGTGGTTCACTTAAAGCCTTGAGACCTTTATGACATGGGTGATAGTGATAACATTGTTTATGAGAGTGAGTCATTCCAGGCAAAAATTTCAAAAACTTCTTCCTCAAAAGTGATGGCAATTTGCCTATAGTTAGATGCATTTTTATAAGTTACACTTTTTTATCACTTAATTTAAATATAATTTTAGTGAAAAATCATACACTCAATGCTAACATTTTTTCCACACATTTGTTTAGGGATGGTGACAAAAAATGATTAAAAAAATATAACTTTTGTTCTTGTATAAAGCAATCATTTTATATTTAAAACAATTCCAATTAACGAACTACTAAAAACTAAGACATAACCACTACAACTATGAATCACTGCAAAAACCATCACCTTAATCACTACAAATGTCTTACTGACCCCTATAAATACCCTTACCACACCTCATTTCTTAGTCCCTTCCATTTCTTCCCACCCTATCTACTCTCTCCTTTTTCTCTCCCTTGTTGATAAAGAGCTGAGATTTATATGGTAAAATTTTTTTCCTCAAATCTTTAATCTTATCAGTTCATTTTATTTTGCTTCTTCATATAATTCTTATACTAATATTTTTTTCTTTCTATAGAAATTGAAGGTTTCTTCCACTACATTTTCAACATTATTCCTTCAATAAGCAAATGTATTTTTTCATCCTCAACTTCAATTTCATAAAGTGAAGAACCTAAATCATTATTACCTACACATTCTCAAAATCAAACATACATAATATTTATACTTCTCTAACTTAATTTAATCATTATCCTCAAATAATAATTTATATCATTTAAATTGTACTTAAATGATAAACCATTTAAAATAATGTAAGAACAATAGATTGAAAAAAGTATTCATACAATTTCTTTTATTTATGCAACATTTAGTAGTGGTTTGTCAACTGCTACAAAGTTAAATTAAAATTAAAATTAAAATTAAAATTAAAATTAAAATTAAAATTTTTGGCACAACAATTTAAATTTTCATTAAATATTAGTAGTGGCTTGCCAATCGATATAAATGTTTGGTGCCATATTTTAAAATTTCTGAAATTAATTAGCATTGGTTGGTCAATTGCTACAACTGGTGGTGCCAAATTTTCAAATTTCATTCCCCGCCACATCCAAATTTTGGCAAAAAAAAATTTGGCTACACATTTGTAGCAGTTAGCCAACCGTCACAAACAAAAAAATTTTACAAATATATAATTCCCAAAATTCAAATGACAGTAGTAGCGGTTTGGTGGAACGAAACCCACCAACATTAGAACCCTACTACACCTATTGTCTTCTTTGGCCATTGAGAGTCATTTTCAGTCAAACCACACCATCAAAAGCCTTCATTTGACTTCTCAGAGATAGTCGTGCTAGTGAGTACACTTGACACTTGTCTTAGTGACTGCCATGCTAATTGCTTTTACTTGCTCTAACTTGTATTTCCGTTCATGAGTCTAGCTAAGTCGCATTCCTTTTGGTGTTGTGTTCTCCTTATTTGTAAGTATGATTTTCCTTATCCATTTCACATTATCCATTCCGCATTCTTCATTATTCACTTCTTGTTGCCCAGCTAAGTTTTGGCTTTAGTTTTGCTTTTTTTTTTATTGCTCTTATTGAAGGTTCCTTTTATATTACAGGAAGTTGTCAATCTATTGCTCTAATCGAATGTATCCATATCTCCAAAAGTTACTCAAGAATGTGATGAATAAACTAGTTCAGTTCTACTGAGAGTCATATATGAATAAGTGAACACTAGCTTTTGTGAAGTCACTACTCTATAAAGCATTGAAGGTGACATTAAATTGCTTTTGTGAAGTTATAATTTTTTGGAAAAACCCATATTGCTCTGATCAAATGTTCCTTTCTTACTGCAGACAGTTGTTAACCCATTGCTCTAATTGAAGCTATCCATATCTCTAGAAGTTACTTCCAAAAAGATCAATATGAATGTGATAAATAAACTAGTTCAATTGTACCGAGAGTCATACATGAATAAGTGAACACCAGCTTCTGTGAAGTCACAATTCAATAAAGCATTCAAGATGACATTAAATTGCTTTAGTGAAGTTATATTTTTTTGGAAAACCCATTACTTTGATTAAATGTTCCCTTGCTGTTTTTGTATTGACAAGTGGCACCAAGTTAAAGCTGAGATCAGTCCTAGACTCTTCAATGTGAGAGTTTTTGAGCTACTTGGACTTAACTCTATCTAATAGAGTAATACTTCCCACATCAAGTAGCCATAAAATTTGGGTTGTATCCATATTCTCTATACTTTATGGCTAGAATTAATCACACTTGATCTATATATATAATAATGTAATCGTTTACCTATATGTTGCATCTATTCACAAGCCAAACAAACAATAAGCGGGTGCAAAAGAACCAATAACCCTATCAAAAGGGCACAAGGATTTGCAAAGCTTGATCTCTTACTTTAGGTTTGCATACCCTTGTACCCTTTGCTATAGGGACATTCATTATTTTTAACTCTCTCCTTGTTTACCTTACCTATGAAGAGACATAAGGTACAAATCAATAGTTACATTATCATAAATATAGGTCAACAATTGCTATTGATTCTTCCCACAAAACCTAGAATGTCTTTATCCATCCCAAATTGCATGGCAACTCATTGTAGGAGGTATTGTTCTGTTATATACAATTTAGTCCAACTACCTCAGGAACTCTTACTTGAAGAGTCTAGCATCTATATATCATGGTTATTGTATAAAAACTATCATTTATTATAAGAGTTTATAGTTCTTACTTACAAATCGTTATTTATGTTACTAAATAAATAATAGTTGTTTAAGTGAATATATTATTTATTATTATTATTAAACTTCACAATTCTAACATAAAAACCATTATTTATGTTATAGAATATATAATGGTTATTTACGCGAGCCTGCTTTTTTTGTTATGCCAGCATTACTCACATCATGACATCAACTAGCTTCAATACAGAACGAGTGTTATATTATAACTTTTATAATATATATTGAATACATAACAGTTCGGAACCGTTATGTATTATACTGAGCATAAATAGCACCTTAATATATGATGTTTTAGAACTGTGATTTATGGTTGATGAAAACCGTTATATATCCACAATTATGTAGTAGTTTATGTATAGTCAATCTTCACTGCCAATAACTTTTTATTCGCTGCCTTTCTACTTTCTTTCTTTCTTTCTTTTACCCAGATATTCACCACCTTTCTTACTTTCCTAAAATAAAAATTAGCACCTACTAGATTATGAATACAAATTGACAAACTTCATAATTTAGATCTTGAAGGTTTATTTGATAAATTTGCATCCTTCTTCTCCTTCATGATGTGTTATTCAGAATCAGACCCACAGTTAATTTCTGAAATATCAGAGTTCTTCTAAAAAGTCGCCACCTCTTCATACTTTAAAGCTTCTCTATTGTGGTGGTGCTTTCTATTGCCACCGCCGCCACTTTGCAGAACCAAGACCACCAGGACCACGTTCTCTGTTGCAAGAAGCAACGTTGGAATAACAATAAGTTTCAGAATCAAAGCAGCTTCTCGCCTCTTAGTGAAATTGTTGCAGTGCTCAATGAGGTAGCAGTATGAAAGTAGAGAAATACTTACATGCTCTTAAAGTGTCACATGATCTGTACTATGGCCAATTAAAAAACAACACCTAATCTAATTTTAATCCTAATTGTCTCTCTATTTTTTTCTTAAAAAGAAAAAAGGAAAAAGAAACCTTCCAAACCACCCACATGCCACGTCCTTTATCTACTAGTATCCTCCCCCACCACATCGACCTCTCCTTTTTCTCCATCTTCCTCTTTGACATGTTTGATGAGATGTTGAAACTCCTCTGGAGCAGCAGGTGACACTAGTACAAAAAGGGTGTTTTAGACCGACACATTTAGACGGGTTGCAGCGGATAAGGTCTAAAAGAAATGCGTAGTGGCATTTTTGTAATTATAAACAAATTGGGAGACTGGTTATTCTATGAACCGGTCTAAAAAATATTATTTAGACCGGTTCACCATTAACCGGTCTAAAATATTAAACCTTTTAGACTTGCTTGGATTTTAAACCGGTCTAAAAGGATCAGAGGAAAAAAATTTAAAAATTTAAAAATGTTTTTAGACCGGTTATAGATATAACGGGTCTAAAAAGTATTTTATTTTAGGCCGGTTAATATAATAACCGGTCTAAAATATAGATTTTAGACCCGTTGTTTTAAACAACCGGTCTTTAAAATGTTTTTAAGACCCGTTATTTTTATAATCGGTCTTAAAACTCTTTCCCTAAATCCCAATGGCGGTTTACGCTCCGCGCCTTTCTTTATTCTGAATTCTTCCAGGCTAAACAGCAACAGTCAAGAACGAATAGCAACTCCAAATTCATCAAATCAAGAGCGGAATTAGTGTCTCACCTTGTTCTCATTTTGCATTTGCGCCATGAAAATGGGATCTTGCACCTAGCATCCCCGTTGCTCAGTGTTAGGGCGCGCGTACTGGTGCTCTGTCTTTTCGTTGAGTGTCGACGTTTGACGGCACTGGACACACCTTGTTCTCATTTTTATTCACCCTCAATCTATGAAAGTTGGATAATAAACTTGGTGAAGCCTAATTCTCTTCCAGGTAGTTTTTTACTTCGTCTATTAATTTTTTTTTTGTGATTGCCGACGAAGAAGGTTGTGGCCTGGGTATGATTTAGGATATTAGAAATGTGGGGCAGTTGTGGTTCTGATTTCTGAAACATTACTGGTCTTTCTTTTATATGAGACATTGGTTTGCATTATGATAGCTTCTATGTTCCATATTCTGTTCCTGCATTATGATAGCTTCTCTATTCCTTATTCTGTTGCTGTGTTATGATAACTTCTGTCTTCCTTATTCTTATGCATTTTTATTGATTTGTTCCTCTGTCTCTCTCAACCAAACTCGTCATAATGGTTCCCCTATTTCCTAGTATATTTTTCCAAAGGGTCCTGATATTGCTTTCTTCTTCAGCACAGGAGGTTACATGAATCACTTCCTTTGTTTCTCTGTAAACATCATCACAAGCTTATGCTACTTTAGCAAAAATATATTCACTTGCATAAGTTTGCTCATAATTCATCAGTGATTTAGAAATTGGGGTCGATCGCCTTTAATGATAAAGGTTTAGTTTCTTTTACTAAAAAGTTATAAAGGCACCCAAAATATTTAAACCTCAAATTATCCTTTGGACTCCTCTATCACACACAAAGAAAAATTTTTATTGCATTGCAAGTGATAGATGGTTAATTAAAGTAATGTGCTGATAGATAGGGTGGATTCTAAATGAAAGAATACCAAATAAATTTAGTGCTGCTTGGACTACCTATACTTAAATGATTCATTGTTTCTGGTTGGAGTCACATGAGAATGTGAAGGACGTACTCCTTCCTAAATAGTAAATGCATATATATACACACAAGACACACAGAAAACTGTAAGAGAATGAAGCCACAAATCTGATGCCTCCATCGCTAAAGCAGAGTAGGTCAAGGCCAAAAGGTTAAACCACCTTTCCTACTTTCTTCCAACGTGCAATCTACCCTACATCATACCAAGCTCATCTTTCCCGTGTAGTTTCTGGCCTTCAAAGACTTTGTTCGAGTGATTGACGGGTAATCAATTAGTAATTACTGAACCCCTAATCCCTATGGTACTATTCTATTTCTACTGTTTGTAATGGTAATATAAATGGCAGTCAACCTATTGTATTGGACAAACTTGCATTGTTAATGAGACTTGTACTAGTCAGATTACTCTTCTTCTATCTCTATCTCTCTACTCTCTTCTACTTGTTCATTATGTAGTAGTTAAACTAGGTAGTTGGGTGTAATGATTGCCTACTCTCATTATACTCCTTCCTTTTCCAGGGGAAAAAGTAGAAAACAAAAAATAAAAGGTGTCGGAATATATGGATCGTAGTTGGATAAAAGCTAAACGGACGAGTGTTGAATATGATGTTGGGGTGAGGGGTTTTTTAGACTTTGCAAAAAGAAATGCCGTTGATGATAGTGGGATGTTTTATTGTCCTTGTGTAAAATGTTTGAATGAGAAGCAATTAAGTGCTGTAGATATATATACACATTTAATTTGTGAAGGGTTTTGTAAGACGTATGTAGTATGGGTATGGCATGCTGAACAATTAGAAATGCCAAGTGCATCTCAACAGGGGGAAGTGAGTTGTGATGATAATGACACGGATATGGATGATCGGATAGAGGATATTATTCGTGATGTAGGAGAAGAGGCTTTTGAACAATCACATGCATATGGTAATATGTGCAGTGATGTTGAGAAGCCGCTGTACCCGGGGTGTAAAAAATACCAATTGCTGAATGCTGTATTGAAATTGGTATGCTTGAAAGTATGGCATGGATGGAGCGACAAGAGTTTTTTAGAAATGCTTGAGGCCTTTAAAGATATACTTCCTGATGATAATGTGTTGCCTTGTCGATACAATGATGCTAAGAAAATACTGTGTCCACTAAGGATGAAGTATAAAAAGATCCATGCTTGCCTTAATGATTACATATTGTATAGAAAAGATTATGAAGAGAAGGAGCAATGTCTGATATGTGAAACTCCGAGGTATAAATCAAATAAGGGCCTTGCAAAAGTGTTGTGGTATCTTCCAATCATTCCAAGGTTCAAGCGCCTATTTGCTAATGAAATTGTTGCCAAAAATTTAAGATGGCATACAGATGAGCAGATTTCTGATGGAAAGCTTTGACATCCAGTTGATTCTTCTCAATGGCAGAAAACTGATCAATTATTTCCTAGCTTCGGTGAAGAACCTAGGAATCTCAGGCTTGGGCTTAGCACAGATGCTATGAATCCTTTTGGTAGCCTAAGTAGTATACATAGTTCATGGCCTGTTCTGTTGGTAATTTACAACTTATCTCCTTTGTTATGTATGAAACGAAATTACATTATGTTGTCTATGTTGATTTCGGGACCAAAGCAACCCAGAAATGACATAGATGTTTACCTAGAACCCTTGATCGAAGACTTGAAAGAGTTGTGGGATAAAGGTGTCGATGTTTTTTTTGCGAACAAGAAGGAGACTTTTAATATGCGAGCAATGATCTTTTGTACTATAAATGACTTCCCTGCATATGGGAACTTGTCAGGATATAATGTTAAAGGCCACAAAGCTTGTCCGATATGTGAAGAAGGCACATGCTACCATCAACTTCAACATGGAAGAAAGACGGTTTACCTTGGCCATAGGCAATTTCTAAGACGAAGCCACCCTTATCGTAGATTAAAAAAAGCTTTTTTCGGTGGCTAAGAGTTTGAAGATGCTCCAGAGGCATTGACTGGGGAGAAAATTGATGAAAAGGTGAAAAATATCAATACTATGTTTGGTAAGTCGTCAAAGAGTAGAAATGAGAAAAATATATGGAAAAAAAGGTCCGTCTTCTTCGATCTTCCATATTGGCGCAATCTTGACGTCAGACACTGTATTGATTTCATGCATGTGGAGAAGAACGTATGTGATAGTATTGTTGGGACACTGCTCAACATACAAGGAAGTTTTAAGGATGGCGTGAAGGCAAGATTAGACTTGCAAGAAATAGGAATACAAGAAGATTTACATCCAAGGCCATACGGTAATAGAACTTTTTGTCCTCTAGCTGCTCATACTTTGTCTAAGGTCGAGAAAAGAAGCTTTTGTGAGTGTTTACATGGCGCTAAAGTTCCCTCAGGGTATGGTCAAATTTTAAAAAGCTTGTATCGATGAAAGACTTAAAGTTAATAGGGCTAAAGTCTCATGATTGTCATGTCTTAATACAACAACTACTCCCAGTAGCTATTCGAGGCATTGCCGAATATGATCATCAACACATATTGACTAGACTTTGTTTCTTCTTCAATGCCATTTGTTGTAAATTCATTGACACGGAAAGATTGGAGGAATTGGAAAATGAAGGATATATGATCTTATGCCAGCTTGAGAAGCTTTTTCTTCCTTCTATTTTTGATATCATGGTACAATTGGTTGTTCATCTAGTGAGGGAGATAAAGTTGTGTGGCAATATCTATTTCTGGTGGATGTACCCAATCGAAAGAACTATAAAAATACTAAAAGGGTATGTGAAGAACCCCAATCGGCATGAAGCATCTATTGTTTAAAAATATGTTTCTGAAGAAGCTATGGAATTTTGTCAACATTATTTGTCAAATGTACGACATATTGGCCTTCCTAAACGTCATGATCAAGAAGGGGGTAGATGTGGGGCAACAGTAAAGAGCATAGATGTTGATGAATTGCAACAAGTCCACTTGTACATCTTGAACAATGTTGATGAAGTTCAATATTACATGAATGCCCATAAAGAAATTGTATGGAAACAAAATAGTTGAATGACTGAACAAAGGTTAATCAGGGAGCATAACAGAACTTTCGCACATTGGTTCAAACAAAAGGTTGATGGAGAAGAATGTGTTTCTGATACAATAAATTGGTTAGCACGTGGTCCTGAAGTTGATGTCATAAGTTGGACTTCATTTGTGATCAATGGTTATACCTTTTACACGAAGTCCCTAGATGATAAGAGCACCGTCCAGAACAGTGGTGTTGTATTAGTGGATGAATCTATGCACTTCTCTAGTTCGAAAGATAAGAACCCTACATTGGCTGCCATACCTTATTATGGGGTGATTGAAGAGATTTGGGTGGTTGACTATGTTAAAATTAGATTTCCCATTTTCAAATGCAAGTGGGTTGATGTCAATAATGGTGTGAAGATCGATAGGTTAGGATTTACATTAGTAGATCTGAAAAGTAGAAGTTTTGGAGATGAACCTTTCATTATGGCAGATTAGGCACAACAAGTGTTCTATATCACTGATTAGGCAAATAAAATGTGGTCTGTAGCTCTCCAAGGAAAAAGGGTCGCTGATATTGACGAGAAAAGTCACTCAAATTATGATCTTCTTGAGACTCCTTTTTCCAGGGGTCTACCAGAACTAAACGAAGAAGATGAAGCAGATAATGCGCACGGCAAAAGAAACAATCATCACGAGGGAATATGGGAGGATATCTCTTTATGATACTACTTTGACCTTAATTAACTAAAGTAATTATGATTATGATTTATATCCGAAAAATATGTTTAGTTATTTTATCAATATTGTCTTCACATGTCATAGCTTAGGATTTATCTTTCTTTGTTGTTGTTAGAGGCAAATGATGAATCCCCAACGTCCTAGTGCAGAGGATCAGCCACCTCCTACACCTCTGAGTCAGCCACCTAGTGCTCAGCAGAGTCAGCCAACTAGTGTTAACTAGGGCGAGCCTAGCAATGCTCCGAGCCAGGGTCATAGTGAGCGCAGTAGCCATTCTGTACGGAGGGGTAGACGTGGCACACGGTTAACAGATGTTTCCCTCAGTCGGAGTGCAGGCCAAAAGATAATGATTGAGTTTGATAGACATTGGAAACCAATCATGCCTAATGCACAACGATATAGGAGTTTCGTCGGCCTCCTTGCACGTAACAAGCCAAGCATCTTGATAGAGGAGTAGAGAAATGTCGATGCAAAGGTGAAGCAGCATATTTGGGACACTATTTAGGTATACAATTCTCTTCTGTATGTAATTAATTATTATCAAATGTCACAAATTTATCACTTACACCTTCAATGCATGCATTTCAGCTCACCTACGATGTTCCTCAGAGTGAGATCTTGTACAACAAGATGATGACGTATTGTTATGAGCGCTGGAGCAAGTTTAAGACAAATCTGACCAACAATTACATTCATATTGAGGTGAAAGATAGTCAGCCTCGTCCTAATCCGTGCAACCAGTATACATTTCTTGATCAAGCGACTTGGCAAGAATTTGTTAGGCTTCGGACTAGTCCGGAATCTTTGGTTAGTTGACTTATTTTTCATTTTATTTACTTAGCAATTATCTTAATTGATTATAACACTTTCCTTTTGTATACAAGAGTGTGGTTGAAAGAGACTTGTTGGCGGCCAAACAGAAGAGATTGGAAGAAGCATCTCAATCCAATCCTTCTGTTCTTCTTTCTCTGCCATCTCCGATTCGTCGAGAAGAAAAATGGCAATTTGCCCACCTAAAGAGGAGTGGGACTTATACGAGTGAACAATCTCGTATAGTTGGTGAAAGAATTGTAAGTATATATCGTTATTGTAATTAATTACATAAGAAATGTACATTATTACTTATGTTTGTTATTTTGTATTATCTTATAGGATGAACTTAGAAAACAACAAGCTGAGGGTTCTTTTAAGTCATAGGGCAGGAATGATATTCTAACAGTTGCTACTGGCAAACATGAGCATCCAAGCTGTGTCAGGGGAGTTGGAGGAGGGGTAGGGATACAGGATTACTTTGGAGCCCCCGTACCTCAAACTTCGTGACTAGGGAGGAATTGGAGACTATGTTGGCCATTGCAAGAGTAGAAGCAAAGGCCGAGATTGAAGCATCATTTGATGCACTATTAGAGACCTGGTTGAGCAAGATGAAAGAGGAAATGATAGTGTTTATGAGCTCAAGACAAGATACCAGTGCTCCCCAGCCACAATCGATTGATCTTAATAAGCAGAGCACTAAAGGTAGTTGTTGCAACATCGAGCAGTCATTAGAGGGTCCTAACCTAGAAATTATTGAGCTTTATGATCTTTTTGTCGAGGATCCTCTGAGACGGTTAGTTGCATGGGGTAGTGTGCATAACCTAGGATCAACTATCCACCACCGACAAATGGAAGGTGATCAAGTCCGAGTGTCAGTTGACGAGGTGATTATTGCAGATGCACCTGTCCCTATCCGTTCTGATGAATTCAAGATCGTTAGCAATGTCTTGGGCACATTCATCTTGTGGCCAACGAACCTTGTTTCTGGTCGAGCCGAGGATAGTCCGATCAAAGCCTCACCAAGTCTGATCAAAGCCCCACCAAGTCCAGCTCCCTTCACTCAGCAAGAAGTTTCACAGCCTCCATTGAATATCATGCAACAAGTGATTCTGATGGCATATGATACATCCTTCAAAACAAGAGAGTGGCCTACGGATTCAGTTGTTGGACAGTCAGGAGTGACATGCTATCTTGAGAGGGATGATTTGATGTCCCTAGTAGCTCCTGGACAAAATCTTACGATTGGGATTGTCCAATTGTTCTTAATATAAGTAGCTTCTGTAATTCAAAGTAAATATTTTAAAAGTTTCACCGTTTACCTTTTATTTATGTGCTTGCGTTATTGTAGGTACATGCATCGTAGGTTGGTCTCCTCTGGCAAAAGCGAAAAATTTGGATTCTTATGTCCCCATCACATCCAAGAGAAAGGGACCACTCCTGCTAGTACGCATAGATACTTGTCAGAGAGGCTTAGTGAAACTGGAACTGAGTGTTTCTTGGCTCCATATGTGCATAGGTAAGAAACAAATTGATATTTTATAATTTATATAATGTTTTAGTTTGCTTAATATTCTTCTATTTCTTTCAGTGATCATTGGCAGTTGCTTCTTCTATGCAAGAGTAGTTACACTATCATCCTCTTATGTTCCCTCCACTTCAAACCAGGGAATGATTTGAAAAAGACCATGAATTCGTTAGTTTTCTTGCATTCTTACCTTTTGTATGCAAAGTTTATGGAATTTTTGTAAAACCAATAACCTTTGTCATTGTGATGATCATAGGGCTATGCGGACATTCCTACACAATGCTTGTGGTAAGCATGTTCATGATTTAATGGACCCTACATAGATCATGCCAAAGGTTAATACATATGGATTTGTTTAAAGAATGTAATAAGACATGCCTTTATATTTGTTTTAATGATATCATTTTTTTCTCAGAGCCGTAGGCAACCAAAGGGGTCCAACTTATGTGGTTTTTATGTTTTGAGACACATTTACAATATTATCACTCTAGGCACGACTGATTTTACTTAAGAGGTAAATTTATATTTCAAAACTTTTGTTTTACTTTATTTTTTTTTTAAGTTACTAAGTCAATGTTTCATCTGGTTTTGGTGTTACAGATGTTTGATCTTGCTGATCCCTTTCCTGAAGAAGATATTGATTTCATTCGCACATGTTGTACTGAATTCATCTATGAGCTATTACACAAATAGTGAGTTTTTGAATCCAACGTTACATTGTACATTATTGAATTGTGATGGCTGTGTCCTGGTGTTTTTGTATCTATATGATGGGTTAATTGTGGCAAGATATTGATCCTAGAATAGGATTCTTGATGAATCATACTGTTACTTGATTATTTGGGTTTTTGTATAGGACATAATTGACGCCAAGGGCTATTTGAAGCAAAGAGGAATTGAGGTCAATGTCATTTTGCTTTTGTTGGTTCTTGCGTGTTTGCTCTATTTCATTCTTTAATTCTTAAAATTATTTACACGTTTTTTATGGCATGTTCATTTCTTTGCTTGGTTCTTTTCCCAAAAACTTCATGTTTGGTGTAGGCAACCAAAGTGACACTGGGGACTAGGGAAGGTACAATCAACTTCAAAAGAAGAAGCTTTTGTTTTACTGCTGTCATTTGGTCATCCTTACTGTCTAATGGCCAAATGAATCATCAATGTATGACTGTACCAGCTTGTATGAACATTAATTTGTTGCTGCTATATACTGGCTTGTATAAACATTAATTTGTTGCTGCTATAGACTATACTGGCTTTTGAATTTTGAAATTGAAATCAGTGATTGTTATGTACTGCTGTTAAAATTGGAGCATTCTGTGCGTGTACATATAATAAAAGGGACGTTTTTAAAAAAAATGAAGCTTTAAGACCGGTTGTAGTCACAACCGGTCTTAAAAATTACATTAAGACCGGTTGTGGGCACAACCGATCTTAAAGGTCACACTTTTAAGACCGGTTGTGGGGACAACCGGTCTTAAAAGTGTGACCTTTAAGACTGGTTATAACAACCGGTCTAAAAAATAACAGATTTTTTAGACCTGCTGTATCAAGACTTAATACAAAACCGGTCTAAAAAGTCATTTTTCTACTAGTGTGAACATAGGATATTATACCATTAAAATAATAGAACACCAAAACTATTTTTCAAGTGCCTCCGAATGGTTGTGTGACCGTCACCATTTTGCTTCTTTTCCTCCATCACAATTTGTTGTAGCATACAAAAACCTCTAAATCCAAGCCTCGTCTCCTCCAAAATCATCTCCTATCGAGCCTTGTCTCTCCATCTCCTTTGCTATAGTACACAGTCGTTTAGGATTTTACGGTGTGTGATTTTTAGATCTGAAACTCAGGGACAAAGAGGAAGGATAAGGACATAATCAAAGGATATGGTGGCGAAGGGTTAGGTCAAAGAATAAGCAAGCTTTGTCAACATTAGAGAAAAAGACTCTTCAACGTCAGAGAAGAAGGTGGAGAGAAAGGAGAGGTCGATACAGTGGCACAAAGTTGGGGAGGAGGCAACTGAGGTATGAAAATTAGCTTAGGTGTTGTGTTTTAATTAGTCAGAATACAAATGACGTAGCACTCTAAGAGTATGTAAGTATTTCTCCTACGTTTGATGTATTCCAATTGCCATTAGTGATGCGCTACTTTTTACATTTGAATATTATTTTCAAATTATATTAATACCTTTTTTTATGAAAATAAAGTTTAGGGAGTTGCTTTACTTGGCTCCAAATTCTTTTGATGTATTCAATGTTGTAAAAATCAGACCGGACTGGATGGTCAGACCGATTAGACTGGTGCCCAGAGGAGCTTTCGGCTCGTTCAGCATGGTTCAACCGTTTACCGTTTGGACCGTTTCTAGCTGCTTCAAACTGCCCGTTGAGCCGGAAACCGGCGTTGAACCGGGAACCGGAGTGGTTGAATCGGGAACCGTTTATTGGTATTATTGACATGTTATTGTGTTATTTTTAATGATTTCAATGTATTAGAATTTGAAATTTAGGAAATATGATACATATAAGCTTTTGAATGTATTTATTTTTAAATAATGTTAAAATTTCATATTTTTTTATGTTTATATAATTATATATACGTATAATTTTATTTTTATTTAATTATTATGTTATCAATCGGACCGCTGGTCCTACCAGGCCGACTATGCGACCCATGACCTGATAGCCTCTCCAGTTCGACGTTCGGTCCGACTTTTAAAACATTGGATGTATTGGACCCTCATCCTTCCAATTAGACTCTTGGTTAATATAGGAAATATTCAAAAAAAAAATATTAATTTAGTTAAATTGCTCTCTCTGTCCCTACCGGGGTGTGTATGATGTGTATATACGTGCTTATAATATAAAATATAATTAAGCAAGTCCAATGAAACTGAAATGTCAAATTACCAACTGGCCAGAAAAGAAAAACCAAAAAAATGTGAGTTTTTTTACCAGTGAATCTTTTCACAATTAGCATAGTTAATTTAGTTTTATTGAATTAAATAATGAGAAAAATCACATCAAGTAACGACTATTTATCTTGGGTAAAAAGTATTGTTGTCAAACTCGTGAGTTGACTCTCCTAGTTTACCGTTTTATATTCCCATCTTACTAAATTGAGTCGAGTCATAAGTAAACTTGTGCCAGTTGTAAATTTGATTAAACTCACGCGTTTACATACCGAGTTTACCGTTTTTACATTTCTAATATACAAAACCGTGTTAACTCACTCTTAAACTCATATTAACTTTTTCAATTTGATCATATGCAGCAGCTTTATATATGAATTTTATAAAAATTTCTTTATTAAATATAACAAATTATAAATGTTGATAGATTTAATTTCAATTATTTAGATTTAAAATATATTTAAATCAAACTGTTATCATTTTTTATATTTTAATTATTTTATTATATATTATTAATATCTATTTAATGATAAAAGTAAACTCTTATGAGTTTACAATTTAAGTTTATGATATGAGTTTATATCATTGTCATGAGTTTGCTTAAACACGCAAGTTTGACAGCTAGGAATAGAAATAGGTCAGGCCTCTAACAGGAGCCTACGGCATAGCGGCCTTAGGCCTATTGCTAAGCCTATTTAGATAGAGAGGTCAAGCCTATTTTCATAAGGCCTAGCCTACAAACCTACAGGCCTGACCTATTTAACTTTTTTTAATTTATACTATAATGTAAGAAAATATAATGTCATCTAAATAGTTGTATAAATTAGTTATAAATTTACCAACTTAACATTAATTCTAAGTTTCACTTTTCATTGTTATTACTCTCAACCCTTATTATCGTATCAATCAATAACCTCTACCTCTCTTCTCTCTTATCGCTCGAGATGGCAATGCTAAACTCATTCCCTCTCCCTTGATTTGCAACGTCCTCTAAAGCATAGTAATTTATGAGTTTATTTTAATGCCAAATAAAATATTACAACCTTAGTAGGAGGAATTTGTCCCAATTTATGTGGGAACAGTAAAAGAAATAAAATCTAGTTTTATATGTTACTTGTTATGCTTGATCAATTTTAAAAATATATCTCATTAGTTAACATATATTAGTTTTTTTCATTCCTATTTGCTCGAACAATTGTTGTCACTAGAGATTCTTTTCTTTTCCTTCATAAGCCTTTACATTACAAAGAGAATAGATGCTAAGCTTTTAAGATATAATGTAATATTCTAAATAAGCGTAAAGACAGTTAAATATGAATTTAGATACATAGGTTTTAAAGGCGTATATTTTAAGTTTAGGCTTTTAAATAAATTTCAGACTTTGTTAGACCTTTTGAAAGCCCAGGCCCAGGCCTAAAAAATTGCCTACATACAGGCTCAGACCCAGGCTTTAAATTTCTCTTACAGGCTTATGCTTATTTAAATAAAGCCTAGTCTAATCTATTTCCACCCTTATTGACAGCCTTAATAACAAATATCATATTTACAAGGGGCATGAACAATGACAGGAAATTATTTGAATTTTGAAACAAGAAACAAGTATCGTATTCGTATCTATTAAATTAAATAATGATAGAAATTTTAAAAAGGAAACAATTAATAGCATCATATCTATTAATCACGACTAAAGAATTAATAAAGGAATTTAGATTCAATAATCAATAATCATTGCTTAATATAATTAAGGATAGTGGGGATACTATCTGCCAGAATGCAACCTATAATACTACTCATGATTTCAGATTTTAGACCCTTAACTTTCACGTGAGATTTTGTTTTAACTATTAGCCTTATAGAGTGTTTTCTTCAACTATAAATTGTCTTTTTTTCATCCTTCAACTCCAACGCGCTCTCAACAAAAATGTAAAATGTTGATATTTGAGATTTTAAATATTGAAAAGACCTTTAAAACTGACATATTGAGTTTAATTTTTAACATAATAATTATAATTACAGAGCATTATCATTTAAGACTAATAATGTTAGGCTTAAAAGAATTAGATGTGCTTTTTAAATGTAAATTAGTCTTGAGACCAAATTGAGCACAGAGTTAAAAGATTAAATATATAATTTTAATTACCTTAAAAAAGTATCATTATTTTACATTTTGCTCCGGTCCAAAGGAAATTAAAATTAATTATAAAATACCATTAGATATTAATCTTATGATCGATTTAGTATCAATTACAATCCACATGCATTTAAGATTAACAGAATTCAATGCCCATGTTTAAAATATTAATGAGCATGAAATATTCCAAGCTCGGATATTAAAAGCAATTTTCTTTGTCTGAAAATCTATCATAATTAACTAATTCACCACCTTCTGCTTTTCTTCTTCTCATTTTCAAATTGCCAAAATTTCAACTTCTATTCAAACTGCTTTTTACACCTGTGATGAACTGGGGATAATTCGATAATTCCCACCCAAAAAAACCCCCACACAAACGACTTCTTTTTTCAAAAAAAAAAAAAAACAGAGAGAAAAGGGTCACTTCTTTTTCTTTTTCTTTTTATTTCATTTTCCATTTTTCAAAATTTAAAACATTTCATATTAAAGAATCATAAAGAATTGTGGTTAACAGATAAATAATTTTTGTTGGCGTGTGAGTTTGTGGAGACACTTAAATATGATATGTAAATGTGATTTTTTTTTATTAATTTTCATTGATAGAATTTTAAAATAAATTTAGTTAAACACAAATTGTACTCCAATGTATAAAAAAAACATAAGATAAGCATACGCTTTACTAAAATTTTAAAAATATGTGACTTACTAGATTCTTACAAGTAATTAATTAATTTATAAAAGTTGTTTTTTCGATCTTTTCAATTTTATATATCAAATTAAACCAGAATTAAACATTTTGAATTTTTCTCATCATAAAAACCGGGGTTAACAGGTCGCATCCATCACCATATATAATTTTTAAATGGTAAATAAGCTTGGTAAACTCATAAGTTTAAATAAATATGTGACAATGATGTAAAGTTGTATCTTATTAAACTAAGAGTTTACTTTTATCAATAAATTAATATGTATTAACAACATATAATTAATGAGCTAAAATATAAAATAATAATAATTCGATTTAAATATATTTTAAATATAAATAAATAAAATTAAATCCATCAACATTTATAATATATCATACTCAACAAGAAAAAAAGGTATATAAAATTTATATATAAAAGCATTAAGTATGATTAAATCAAAAAAGTTATCATGAGTTTAAGAGTGAGTCAACGTGACTTTGTAAGCTATAAACATAAAAATAATAAACTTGATGTGTGAACTCATGAGTTTGACTAAGTTTACAACTAGTACGAGTTTAAGAGTGATACACTATAATGTTGTAAATTAGACATGTAAAAATGAAAATTTATATATAAAAACATTAAGCATGATTAAATCAAAAAAAGTAATCATGAGTTTAAAAGTAAGTCAACATGACTTTGTAGGCTATAAACATAAAATTGATAAATTTGATGTGTGAAGTCATAAGTTTAACTAAGTTTACAACTAATACGAGTTTAAGAGCGATACAATATAATGTTGTAAATTAGACATGTAAAATGAAAAACTAAGAGTCAACTCACAAATTTTACATCATAGATTTTCTAAACTCCATACATTGCATATGACTTCTTGTATCTGGTCATAAATTTTCCGGCAAAAAATTCTAATCATAAATTAAAAATACATGTTTTTATATCCGTACGTTATGCTAGCATTTATCAGTGAAACAAAGAAATTATAGGTGTTTTCTGGCAAAAAGAAAAAAGAAATTACGCACATGGATTCAACACTATCTCTCTGTATATACAATGATGAGAAGAGAAATTAAATAAATCAGTATCAATTCATTTCACTTTTTACTGGACCTACGTGTTGAATAAATGTCTATGTCTTCTTTTAAATTGAGTAATTTAGGAAATTTTTGTGATTTAGGAAACTTTAAAATTGATGACAAATCTCGTGTGAGAGAGATTCATCCAATAAATAAGGGACTGCCTCTTGATTTCTCCGAAACAGCATTTAATTAAAAGGATTACTAAATAAATCGGCTCGGTCCAATGAAGGTGTCTATATAATCCCCACGCACATATCAATTACAGTGGCTCTTAGCTTTATAGTAATCTTAATCGTTTTTTTCCTTCTCACAAGATGAATGATCAGTCGCAGTCACTTCGTGAAATCTCAGAGTTCTTCCATAAAGCAGCCATGGCCGCTGCTTCTTACAACGAACATAAAGCTTCATGGTGGGTCCCACCTTTGGAACCCATCGTCACTGATTCAGACACAGAGAGCCCAACCTGCTTACTCCCTGATGATTTGTTGATGACACCATTGTCTCCAATAAGCTCTGATGATGATTTTCCTCAGAATTATTCTGAAAGTACAACTGAGGAAGAACAACCTTGTTTGGAGAATCAGAATCTGAATATGAATCTCTTTTATTCTGCCCTCACACCAATGTCTTTGAAACCTGTTTATGTCTTCAGTACTGTTACTGTAACCAAATCTGATCAGTCTTCTTCTTCTTCTTCGTCCTCTTCAAGCCCAACGAATCATTGTTCACTGCCAGCTGCTTATGATTTTGGCGATGACAGTTACAGATCCTTCGGTTTCTTAAGGCCCGTTGAGGTTTTCGAGGTGGGTGTTCACGGAGAATCACATGTATCGTCCGTTGATGAAGATGGAACTAAACCCATAGTTATGTCTTATACGACATTGATGAAGAACCAAAGTGAGAATTTTCCTGCAGATCCACATCAGCGTGCCTCTCTCTGTCAGGGTTTAGAACAAGTTTCAGAAGGGTGTTCCTCATCAGATCATATTGGTTCTGAATTCTAATTAGTGTCGTGTTTATAGATAGATAGAGAGAGAGAGAGAGAGTAGTGTTTGTACTGTTCTTGGGAATTATATGCTGCTTTTATTTTCTTGTTTTATTGATTATGTTGGTCCTTTTCTTTTCAGTGCTTGTGTATAATGTCATGCTGTAATGGACAACGGACATGCTGGAGTCTGAAATCATTTTTTTTCCCTTACAGCTGGAACAAGAACCATCAGTTTTTGTTTTTGTTTTCAGGAAAAACTTGTTCGGTGTGAGTATTATTTTTCATTTATATCCTTTATTAATTATGGTTAGTCTTATTTTTTTTAGAAGTGAATTGCAATTTTAGGTATGTATTATCGTTCTTTTTACTAATTTTAACCTAGTGGAATCAATTTTGTCCAAGGTAGAGTTGAGACCAATGTTCTAAACACCGGACAAAAGATCAAACCGGAAAGGTCAGTACATGGTTCAAATGATTGGAATGGTCAAGCCATCTGGTTGGGCTGGTGATAATTAAATTGAAAATAATATTACATACTTATAAAACGATAAAAGCATAGCCCAATTTGATAAAAATCACTACTACAAAAATTGGAATATATGACAGTTATTAACTGCCGTCATAGTTTGTACTGCTATATTTGGGGCGCTATATTTGTTCGGCGAAGATACATTACGGTTACAAACCGTGATTTATTCTGAATTTATTATAAGAGTTCTAGTATAGCAACTATTATGTATTGAGATGGGATAAGGCCATGCTATGCGCAACTCTGTCATGATAATAAAACAGGTTCACGTAAACAACCCTTATAGATACCATAATACTGGCACAATAAATAATGGTATCAAGTAAACAACTATTATAAACTCTGTAACATAAATAACAGTGCTTTCAAAATAATCATTATATAAAGTTTTAGCATACGTAACGGTCGTTATATCACAACCATTATTTATTTGATATAAATGCTAACGGGTTTAATGAAACAACCATCATATATAGTGCATAAATATATAATGGTTTTTATGAAAGAACCGTTAAGTTTATGTAAGAACCACTAAGTTTTGAGGCAATTGTATTTTTTTAAATGGGGATTCTCCTTTTGACATCCCCCTACATGCATATAGAACAAAATTGTACAAAAATTTGTATATTACAGAAGCTCACATATTAAGTGCAATTTGGGATAGATCAAGACATTTCCAGCTTTGTGGCTAGGCTTAATGGAACTCCTTACTATAAAGAACTTAAGGGCTATGTAGTCTCAAAAATAGTTGATAGAAAAGGAGGGGTTAGATCTAGAGTATGTCATCAACTTCTTCTTGTTAGGTTGCATATGGCGTTCCATAGATCTAATCTTTCTTTCTCTATCAAGTCTTGCTTGAAGATCCATACCCCTTTAGCCCTTTGTGGTAGAGAGTTCCATTGAGCCTAGCCATAAGCTGGGAATGTGTTGATCCATCCCAAGTTGCACTCGATGTGTGAGCTTATGTTCTATTATACAATAAAATCCAACAAGCAAAGCAAAAGTAGAAATTCTATCTAATGCGCATATTATATATCGTAACCCCCTACCTTAATAGCCGTAATTCTAGTTCAAAAATGCGTCATTATATTAAATTAGAGACCAACAAATAATTTAAAATATATTAGAAGTTCCAACTTCAAGACAAGATGTAGTCCTATATTAAAGTGGGTTTTTAAAAAATTTTCTAAAACTTATTCAATGCGGTCTCACATTAACCTTTTGAATATATTTGGTCTATGCAGTTCGGTTTCATTTATACATATTAGAGTGTAACAAAAATTCCTGACAATACTCGAGTTTCATTCATTCATTTAAGAGTTTACAGGGCATACTCACCCTTATCAATTTCCCATATTGGAGGTTACATAACACTATTCAAAATGTACAAAATGTACAATAATCCCAAAAATATGACAACCAACTACCAAAACTAAAACTCCTAGCTAAGAGCTCTAGCCGCCCTTCGTCAATTACTTCTCCTACGAACCACTTGCTCTGACTATTGGTTAGTCACTAGAAAGAAAGAGATTCAAAAGAATCCCAGTAGCAACAACTCACTCATACAATATATAATAACATAGCATGCAAGCAAATCACAAGCGGCAACATCAGCAACAATCACAGCAATGCGTGACTTTTGTCACAAACGACATCTCTCACGGCTGTAACCACATGATACATGACTTACATCACAAATGACAACTTGCGTTGTATCCACATGATACGTGACTTGCGTAACAAACTATAGCTTATACTGTATCCACATGATGTGTGACTTGCATCACAAATGACAGCTCTCACGAAGTGTTATTTCCAATCGTGCTTTGGTACCAGCTTATCATGCACAGGGCAAATGTCAAATCCTATAAACCATAATCAAGGACGAAGAGTTATTCCCTTTTCCAATGCTTAACTGCAAAACACTTAGGGTTGTTTATCATTTGAAATCTTTAAGTGGCTACTAGAAGCCCAAACAGATGCATAAAGGGTTGGGAAAGACTTAACCAAAGACCGTCTTTCAAAAGTGCAAAACACATATTTTGAAGGGTTGGCCGTGGCCAAGCCATCCACTGGTCGTGGTCAAGGGATGGTCAGAAAGATTTGGGCTGCAGCCAATAACCATTGGCAACGGCCAAAATCATGTCAGAAACTTTTAGGTCACAGTAAGATTTACTTGCCGAGGCTAAGAACAGGTTAGTAGCATTTAGGCCGCTTCCAAGACCCCTTTGGCAGCGGCCAAGAACTAGTTAAAAGATTAGGGCTACAGCCAAAAATCCTTGCTGCGGCCAACTACTAGCTTGTTTCTTGGTTGTTTTTCAAACAATCATAACTTCATGTACAAACATCAAAATGACACAAACTTTATATCATGGGAAAGCTTGCAATGTAAACTACAAAACTGAAAAATTTCACAACATTTTGACACCATTTTCTATTTCAAAACACTATGCAAAGTTAGTCCCTTGCACAGAATTTTAACTTGACAAAAATTCCAAAAATTTCAGTTTTCAACCTAAGTGTTTAATGGTTCCAAAATTCACAACCAAACCTACTCCCGCATAATTTTCCACAAGGAATCCAATGGAAACCTCAAAACACCCAAATTCACATCCCATTCACATGTTCTATTTTAGGACAACAATGCAACACAAAATCTCACACTTTGGACAATTTCACATTTAAAACTCTTAAGCAGTGCCATTATCTATGACACAACATAAAACACCATGCATTTTAACAATCAAAACTCCATGAATCCTCAAAAACCCTAATTACACAAAAATAGGGAAAAAATCTAGGATTCAAGAGTCTTAATTAATGGCCACAACACATATATCAAAAGGTAGCTTTTACTTACCTCTTTCACTTTCCTAAGCTTGTTCTTTGGTTCTACTACCTCCAACTTTTCTTAAACTCACAAAACACCTCCTATAGAAAATCTAAAATCACATAAATGAAGCTCTCATCAAGATGATCTAGATTAAAGAAGAGGTTCTTAGCATTTGAGGTCATTCACTAGGTCAAATGAGCTCACATACCTTGATTTTTCATTTCTCTTTACTCCTCTTGCTTGGACGTCAATAGAGGTTGAAGTAAAAGAGAGAAATGATGAGATCAGATCAGATTTTTGGCCTCCCACAAGCTTTAGCCGACATTAAGGAGAGAGGTTAGAGTGGTTTGACACTTTGACTAAATCTAATGGTAGCCATAGTGCCATGTGTCAACATCTTGTGCCTCCTCCCAATGCATGCAACTATAAGATTATTCCACCTAATTCCTTTAGCCATTAGTCATAATTCTTTATCTTTAAGCTAATAATGAATTTCCCCTTCGGTAACTGACTAATAGGCCAATAAATCTCTTTCATCCTATTTTGCCCTTGACTATGACAATGCCCATTAAATCACTACTTAACACATTTCTAGCCCCATTTCCTCCTTCCACGTGCCATTCCCTAACTCTTAATTCAATTTAGGTGTTAATACCACAATTGAGCTTAAACATAGGGTTTAAGCATTGGCTGATACTCATTTAAATCATAATTCACTTTGTATCCTCCGAAAGTGTTTGTTTAACATTAATTACATTCACTTTTAGAGTCATTAGCCCTTAATCACATTTTAGGGCATTATATATATGATAAGATGAAAGTATATTTTTTTTTCATAGATGGTATGATAATAGGCCAAGCAACAAATTCAAGCAGACAGCACAAGCATAATTCCTCCCATGAACATTTTGTTGTGGAAACTGGAAAAGCTAACTTGGATCAATGGCGGCCTTTAGCTCTCTATGTAAACATGATTCTGAGGGAAAGGTGAGTTGTTAATCGTGTTCTCCCTCTATAGGTTATACATGTGGCCTGTGGAGATAGTTATGAATCGTGTTCTCCCCCTATAAGGTATACATGTGGCTTGTAGCTATAAAACACGAGCACGACTTTAGTCAAACCATAACTACAAAAAACAAAATAAATAATAATACCATTGTATGATTAGAACAGACAATGCAAAAAATTGTGACCTAGCTAGTGCTGAAGAACGAAAATGCGAGTAAGGCCAACTAGAGCAACTCGTGTAGCTATTGCTAACAAAATATTGATAATGCTTTGGATTGTCTGGCTCCACTGAATATGACTGACGTATGACAAAAAATACAACTAGAGAAGTGGGGTTCCGAAGTTGGTTGGTTACAATAAATCATAAGACAAGTGTTGTAATGAATGAAAATGTGTGTTAAGGCTTGCGCAACAACTCGTGCAGCTGTCGCTAAGAAGCACAAAGAAGGCTTTATAGATGATGTGGTTTGACTGAAAACAATGGTGGACGATCATAAAAGATGACCGGAGTAGTAAGTAGTGGGGTTCCAAGTTTAGTGGGTTTGAGGTTTATATTTAACCTAAGACGAGTGTGCTAATGAATAAAATAGAGAAGTAGAGAGACATTTAAATAGAGGGGAAAGTTTAACTTTAAAATAGTTCAGTTATAACATCCATAATGTATTGCTCTTTTATCACATATATAACGGTTATTACAAAAAACCATTAGTTATTTTGGAAATATATATTATTGTTTCTAGCTAATAATCATTAAATATCTGCAAAATTTTTTTAAAAAAGATTAGGGGGTATTGCTGTCTATTTCCCCTACTTTCATAAATAACATATAAACAAGCAACAATACAATAGACCATCTATAAAAACATAGAAATTAACCCAACCTAGTAGTTGGAAAACAACAATACATAGTCAAAACATAGAAATTAAGTGCTTCTTTTTCTTTTCGTAGTCTGAGCTTTTTGCTAGTTACATTATTTAGCTTGAATTCTTCTCTTCTTATGAAGTAATAATTTTCCCCTATCGAAACCCAAATGCCTTCATTATGATTGTGTCTGATGTATAAAGCAAATTTCTTTATCCAAATTTAATGGTTCAAGTAACCTCCCATTAAATGAATCATCCTCAACTCCATCACCTATCTCTTTATCAATCAATTTATTTTTCAAAAAAACAATATACCATCCATGTTTAGAATGATCACACATGTAGAACACTTGTTAAGCCTGAGAAGCCAAAATGAAAGGCTCTTATTTATACCTTCCTTGTTCAAATTTAATTGTATCAAGCCTAAGTCATCAATTTTGAAGCTATGATTATTGTCAACCCACTTGCAACCAAATATGTGGGAGCTTGGAAACCGATATAATTAAACTCCCAGATGTCCTTAATCACCCCCAAACTATGACATCTTCACATAGATATGATTTGTTTTTTTAGACTCAATACATGCATGGTATTATCTACAAGAGTTACACCATTATTTTACATTTTACTTCAATCATCCTACTCTTTGGTGTAGAACTTGAACCTATTGATTGTGTAGCTAGTGTAAGACATCACTTGATTGCTTGGACTGTATGATAAGAACTTCAATTTGCTAAAAACTGATGTAGGATAAGCTTTTTATTCACAAAGGACTTGATCTTTAAACCATGTTATGCAATATTTATTGTGTTATTGAGCACACCATCTTTCTCCTTTATAGGGATTTTTCCTATGAATTTGATGCATATGGTTGCACACATACTCATCAACCTCCTTAGACTTGTGTGGCACATATAGGTGTGCTTGCTTCAACTATGGGTTTTAGATGATTACAACTTTCTTGCCCATAATCCCTTCCCTATCAGTCCTTCTTCCCTTATGTCGAGACACGAGAAGCCCAATATCACTTGCATGCTTTAAGTATGTGGCAAAAAAATTAGCAGCCTCTTCACAAATATATCATTCAACAAGGAAACCCTTTGGACAACTCCAATTTTTCACAAACCCTTTCATTATCTTCATGAAATGTTCAATTGGGTACAAACATCTTAAATAGGCCAAGCCATAAAGTTGTACCTCTTTAACCAAGTGAGTTTTCAGTGGACCATGATCTCAAAGAATGTTAGAGGAAAACTCAAGATCACACATTATGTATATGATTTGGTTTACCAACCTTGGCAATTTTTTAGGGTTTACCACTTTACTATAAAGTGACTTAAAGAAGAAACATAACTTGGTGATTGCAATTCATACCTCATAAGGCAAGATACCATGTATAGCCACCAGAATCAAGTTCTCTATCAAGACAAGGTAGTCATGAAATTTTAATCCTATCAGTTTCAAGTCCTTTATTGATATAACTCTTCTGATGTTTGAAGAGTAACCTTTTAGTACCTTGATTGAAGCATTAAACACTATGACTCCATCATCTTATAAGTGTTCAAGTCTTCAATTAGTGGACCCAAGTAGACAGTTGTGTCATTCCCAGGGTGCTTTAGCCCTAAGATTAGCATGGACAACATGGAGTACATACACTTCATGTGGACCCATGGAGGAAGGTTATTATATACAATATTACCGGCCATTTAATGTGGGAATTGCTTTGTATTCCAAATAGGTTCATCCCATCAATAGCCAATGCAAGGCGTAGGTTCCTATCATCTTTAGCGAATTAGGGATGGTTCATATCAAAGTTCTTCCATTTTGGAGAATCAGTAAGATGTCAAAGCACACCGTCATCTGTTCTTTCATTTGCATGCCACCTCAAATTTTTTGCATCATTAGGATTGCCATATAGGAGTTCAAATCTAGATATAATAGGGAAATACCATAACACTTTATTCAGGCTCTTCCTGTTCTATTAGTAGTATGGCACTGATAAATTCCAAATTTAATATATTTTATCCCACTTATTCATTTATTTTGGGGACTATATTGGGCTAATTTGGATATATTAGATAATATTTGGATTGTTAGTAAATTCTAAGAAATAAAATAAATATGAATTGATTATGATATTATTGAGCTTAAATTGTTAATATTTTGATTGCTATCTTGTGATTGGATAATATTTTCAAATACATGATATATCACGATTTTATTTGATTATTACCGAGCAAGGAAAAACATATTAGAAGATTCTACGGTGCAGAATTTTTCTTAAAAGCTAAAAGAGAATCTAAAAGTTGGATTTTATTGGGCTACTTAAATTATAATGGGCTCAAGTTTGGACCTAAAGGCTCCTATTAAATTTACCCTAGCTGCCACAACTTAGAGAGGCACTCACAGACGTGGAACAAATGGGGAGAAATAAGTAGGCGCTTGCATTGCTGGGGGGTTTTCCTCCATTCATCATCAATTTGTCATTCCTTTTCTTTAATCACAAACCCACCATTGCTTCCCTTATATCCAATTGATCCCATCTTTATCTATCATTCAATTTACCTATTGACACACACCACAGCCCCACCTTCCAATTTTCATGGCTATGACGTGCTACTTGGGGCGTGAAGGAGAAAGGAATATCATGGAAGCTTAAGTTCTTTTGGGGAGGCAACTTGGGAGGAGTATGGAGAAAGCTAGAGTCTAGGAGCTTATACTTGAAGACTATAAGGGAGTGTCTTTCCTTTTGTCTTTTTAATTCAATACTTGGGAATATTTAGTTTTAAATGATTTTGAGTTGTATTAATTGAGAACAATCTAGTTTGAGATTGTAGACATATTCCTTTTAGATTAAATTGATATTTTGGAATAATTTGTGCTTAGAATGATTGTTGGGATTTTTGTTTGCAAACCTTAGATTATCAATTGAATTATTAATTGAGTTTTCATTATTAATTTTATTGTCAATTTGGATTTAATCTCTTGATTGTTTAATTAGGTGGGTTAATTGTCGAATTGTTTAATTAGGCAATTGTGAACATGATTTCCAAAACTATCTTAAACTATTTTGATTGGTTTTAATTGATTTAATTAACTACTGCTTATTTCATTATGAGTTTTCTAGTGGAGTAAGTGTTATTGAGCTTGAGAGTTTCCTATGTTTCAATTAGGTGATTAATCTTATTAATTCTAATCTTTTATTAATCTCCCTTTGGTCTACTAAATTGAATGGCTAAGAAAGCTAAATCCATGTAAATCCTAAGTTGTTCCCTTCATCATCATAACTGAATTAAAGCTTTGTTGTTTATCTTGCTTTTTCTCAATCTTTTGCTTAGTATTTTAATTCCTCTTTCATAAAAGACCCCCAAAAAATTGCATTCAAATTCATATAGATTAGTCTAGCTCTCATATAGGTTTTAGAGTCATTTACATCTTGCATTTAGTTAGTTAATTGCATTTAGCTTAGGTCCATTCCGTTGCATTTTTTTATCACCTAAATTCAATTCTAGAGAAAACTCACAGATTGCTCCTTGGGACAATGACCAAGGTTGCCATTGTATTGCATTAGTAAGTTGTCCTTGTTATTAATTGATTGTTTTAGCTATAGAAGCACACATCAGGCACTTCACACATGGGATAATATATTAGCGATGTATATTCATTGTGAACAAGACACAATTGTTGGGGCAAGCATGTATCTTCTCGTAGTTAAGGCCAACGAAGCGCAACATCTTCTTTATAGCATATGTTTTGGTGAAAGTACATTTTTTGTCAGTATCATTTTACTTAAGGCCTCAACCAATTATGTGAAGCTCATATCAAACCATCTATTTCTCACCTTTAGGTTGTACAACATTAACACAACACTTAATAAGGTAAACTCAGTACACCCCTCACACAATGGCTTCATTGCATCGCCCTTCAAAGTTTCCATTCTTTTAGAACAATCTGAAGGTCCTCTTCTAATGCTTTGGCCATATCATTGAGATGGTCGATGACAAATACACTTGTGTCAAAATTAGGTGATATACAACTTTCCATATATTCAACCACCTTATTGATTGTCTCCCTATGCCTTGTCCAAATTTTTAAGTAGGATCAATTTCATGAATCGCACTAAGTACGAAATACAAGTTTCTCGATCACACCACCGTACATTGCCATACTTTACAAAAGGGCAAAGAATCAAACCATCATTTGGGGGATTATGGGCAAGTACAAAGTCAAGGGATCTATTTCCTCATTCCAGTAGTCTCTTGTTTGCTAATTAACATACATCCATTGCTTATTCAAAGACCCTATCCAGTATAAATCATTTAGAAACAAAAACCCCAGTCAAAACTTAATAATCATATGTGCCCAGAATAAATTCAAGAAAATATATAATAAATAGAGCTACTGCTAGTTGTTGCGGCAAATGTAAAAAAAGTACAACTATGCATTTCACTTGCTGAAGCTGATTTTGAGGGTTTTTATTAAAGGAATGGGCCGAAAATGAACTATTCTACACTTCTTGGACTAATCTAGATTAAGTGATAGCTTAGAGAGAAGACTTGAAGGTGTTAGAGGCTTGGTTGGTCATCTTAAAGAGATTTTAAGGCTCCATTCTTTATATTTCATCACATTTCTTTTCTTTTCTACTTAGTTCATGATGCATTCAGTTGTTTGGTTTAGATTTTTTTTTTACATTTGGACATAACTAGCGAAATCTTTCATTCTATGCTACTTTGAACCTCTATATAGATTAAAAATATGTTATTCTCTCTTTTTCTAGTATTTAATGAAGTATTAGTATGTGTTAATTTTATTCTATGCTTCCTACTTCTTAGTGTTTGACCACAACTTAGATTGATTTGTTGAATGAGATGGTGCTTTAGAGAGATCTTCTTGTTTATTAAACTTGGTTAAAGTCATGCTAGTCTTGAAATTCATGTTTGAATAGATAGTTTGTAATAGGAAAGAGATTTATCTATTACCTTAGTATTGTTATTATAACATTGGGTCTTGATTATTTTCATTGGCTTGTTGCAAGAGATTGAATGAATTATTTGAAAATAGATGTTGGTTTTGACTTGAGAAATCTTTTACAATATTTTTGAATCTTATACAAACACTTGAGTCTTCATTAAAGCTAGTTGAGAGGGAATTAATTGGTCTTATAAAGTATAGAGGGGAGAAATGATCCTACAGTGTCATTTTCTTGAAGTTAGAATCAACATTTTTTTTGCTTATTCCAAATTATCTTGTTTTGAACCAAAATTGCTCTTGCAAATTGAAATACTTCAAATGAATTTACTCAACCAAATTAAGAGCATAATTGAATTAATTAGCCCACTTTTGCCTTATCCTCATGGGAATGACAACTTTTTATACTACTTGCGACTCATGCGCTTGTGGTAAGCTAGATGGCAAATAGCTGCAGGAAGATCATTGAGTAGCCCATCTAGCCTATTGCACAGCCCTAGTGGAAATATCTCTTAGGTGTTGCTATGCCTATAATGCCAAAAAAAGGTGAGGAGAAAGTTTGGGACAAAAATGCAAGATTATTGGTTGTTAAATTTTTGGTGGGAAGGTGGGATTCTCTTTGGTGTGGCCAAAGAAATCCCACCATTTAATAAAACTATTAGGGAAATTTGTAGGTGTTATTTTTGTTGAAAAATAGGAACAAATTATACCATATATATATTTTGGAACCAAAAGGTACTAGGCATAAATGTAATCCCAGTAATTATACCTTAAGGGATCAACAAATTTAGGTTGAGTTTGATTGGTTCATTTAGATATTGTCACCAATCGTTGGGGGTGTCTAGGTTGAATGAGTCTTTGAATAGGTCTAGGTTGGGTGGCATTGTACTTTATTTTCCTCTAAGTAATGTTCCAATGCCAAATTTTCATTTTGGCTTATATGGCCACATGGTGTCAATTGAGGAAGTGGTTGTTGACCCTAGTAAAGTATATTCATGTTGGAGTAGGAATCACCCAAATTGTTGTAGGCTATTACTACAAACTAATTAAAGGGTTCTCGTAGATGACGATACCCTTAACTAGTTGATCAAGAAGGTACAACTCTTCATATAGATAAGCATAAAGCTGCGTTTCAAGAATTGAAGAGTTTATACACAAGCACTTCCTTAAAGAAGCTTAGGTTGTTTTCTCATGCAAGAAGACAAAGAAGTGGCATATGCCTCTCGGCAATTGAGACCACATAAAGAGAAGTACCCCGACTCACAATCTAGAATTGGCCATAGTCATGGTTGCTCTAAGGATATCGAAACATTGCCTCTGTGGCTTGACATTTGAGGTATTTAATGATTGAAATACTTAGCATATCAGAAGGAGTTGAATAACGGACAATGCAAGATGAATGGAATTCTTAGAAGATTATGATTTTGATGTGAAGTACCACCAAGAAAAGGCAAGTGTTGTTGTCGATGCCTTGAGAAGAAAGATTGTCCATGTGTCCCACTTCAAAAACTGAGAGTACCATTAGTTAGATAGGTCGAAATACTAATAAATATTCTATTGAACTCACATGTTATAATAATGTGTCATTACTGTTATGCTATCTCATTTCATTTACTTTGGATTTTTCATTTACTTTTAGGTTTGCAACTTGATCTTATCTCATATCTAATCTTCTTAGTTTCAACATCTCATATGTATACTTTTCTCATCCCTTCTTTACAACAAACATATAATAAGAATACGATGACTTTTGTTTTTTGCTCTTGTTAAAGCTCTGTTTTTGAAGGCCAAAACCATAGTTTTTCTACCATATGTCCTCTAAAATTCTCATGACTCTTTTATATAATCAAATTGAGGATTAAATCTAGTAGTTAGATTTACTATAGTCTAAGCCTCTTGTAAAATTGAAAACTAAAAAAATTTACAAACAAGGCATGTATAAACCGAATTTATTAGTCAAAACAATAAAAACACAGATTATATATACAATGGTGATGATATACATGTTCAGCTAGCAAAAGAAAGTAAACACAAGCAACTAGAATACACACTTGCTAAAGAAAACAAAATACACATGCCTTGCAAGAGTAAAAATTGTGGTTATTTTATTCACTAATTTAACGTCCCTTAACCCTAGCTGACATTCTTCACTTACTGAAACTTTTTTCTTACCACCATTCACTACTATAAAAAATGCTTTTAACGTCTGAAAACATGGGGACGCCTATGTGATCGACATAGTATATTATGGCAATAACATCCATAAATAAAGGGACACCTAAAGTCTGGACTTTAGATGTTCTTTTTTCAAAAAGGGACGTCTAAAGTGTTAGTGTACATACTTTAGGTGTCCCTTCTTCACTACCCGACAAATTAAAACTGTAGAAATAGGATCGAAGAAATTTGACAAATTCTCTTCTTTCTTCCACTCTTTTCCCTTCCATCTCTTGTGATTGCAATGATGATGTGGTGTACCCCAACACTAAGTTGGATTCCACACCTTCCACTTTGTAAACACGAGAATTTAACTATTTGTTTGACTTGTACTGATTGGAGTACCGTTGATTTCCTTGGATATGATAGTTACTTGGAGATTTTGGAACTTAATATGCCTTTAATTCACTTGAAATGTCTCCATGTTTCTATTTTTGGATGGGATACTACTGTTTACTGGGATCCTTTACAAGCGCATTCTTGGAAAGGACATCGGAGGAATCATCATCCATCGTATATCCTTGGACCTCTTCCGATCGATCCTGAGCCACCTCCACCTAGGAAATCCAATACGGGAGAAGTTGTTTTTAAAGATAAATGCACGATTCTCATCAGGGATGAGAACTTCTCCTTCAAACGACTCAAGATTCTCTAATACATGTTGTTTCTTTCCTCACTTGTTTTCTTCCTGATTCCTCTGATTCTTGGGGCTTAATTGTTGTGTGAGGAAGATAAGTATGGGGAGGGACACAAACCAGTAGAAAAAGGTAAAAGTTGCTTAGTTTAATAGGTAAAATAAGAACCCCCTTTGTATACTTTGCATTTGTGCCAACTACCCTCCTTAATTACCATTGTGCCTTGAATCTCAACTTACTACGCATTCTCTTTAGAATTACTTTACACATTGAGGACAATGTGTTGATTAAGTATGGGGGAGGGAAATACATTTTAAATCCCATTATTTGGTTGTTTTTAAATGAAAAATGCCTTAAACTAGAAATTTTTTCAAAAATGTTTTCAAGAATGACTTGCTTTGATACATGTTCTAAGTGGTAAAGGGTCACATTTGCCACTTTGGAATGTGATTTGTGGGTAATTCCTTGAGTTTTCATGTGATCTAGTGTTTTGGCAACTTATTGAAACCATATTTTGTTCTTTTCAAGTGAATGGTGAGAAAAATGAACCCACAATTGGATTTTTGTTTACTTCTTGTTTTGAGAAAAGAAAGCTTTTACATCATTAGTGCATTTAAGAGTTGAGCATCACTATAATTGATTGCAATGTTTTGATTAATTGTGTTTGTAAGGTTAGCATTTGAATTAGTTAAGTGAATGCATTATGGTTAGTTTGCTATGCAATTGATTGTATTGGAGTGAGCATTAGAGAGAAACCTTGTTAGAAGGTTAATTAAGCCTTGAATTCTTTCCATGTGTGATGTTCACTTAGTCTTTCACCTTCTAGAACTTGTTTCCACTCTTTTTCAAAACGACATTTGCATTAGTATGATGGAAATGAGAGAGGCATTCATTCTAAACCCTTTCACCCAAACACAAACTCTTATTCACTCACCTTTGCTTACCCCTTTGAGTCATTCCTATGTTGTATACATATCATTTTATTCATAGTGTTAATAGTATTCTAAAATCAAAGTGATTTTCCAATAGAAAGTTGAACAATGTATATATTGAAATGCCATGAAAAAAATAAGAAAAAGAAGAAAAAGAATTGAATTGAAAAAAGAAGTATTGAAAAAAAATATAGAAAAGTGATGTGAATAAAGAAAGAAAAGTAAAAGAAATACAAATAAGGCATTCGTTCATAAGCTTAGAAAACAATTGGCAAAAGGTTATCAAGTTATTTAGATACTATGAATTTATTTGTTGACTTAGACTTGCATATCAACAATTCCTTCTTCTAGTTAATTCATCTTCATCCATCATTACAACCCCTTTTAAGTCCTCTTGATTCTTTGCATTAAGTGCCATTAGTAGTGGAGATATTAAAGTTGTTACAAGCGTATGGTAAGGTGTTGATTAAGTGAATTAGAGTAAAATTATCCCAACGAGGTGAGAGGAGTTAAACACTAATACCTTGAGAGTCTCTTGTGCTTCATTCTAATATTTTGGATTGTGTGGATAGCTAATTTCTTTGCATTGCTTGACTATGACTAGTGTTGACTTGAGAAATTTGATTAAGTGATCTATTGCTTTCTAATTATGAAATTGCTCGTCTTTCAATTATATTGATAATTTGAATTTAAAAATTATACTTAATTGCCTTTGTTCAGGAATACAAAGGTCTAAGTATGGGGGAATTGATTAAACCATATTTTTATGTGAATTTCCATGATTAATTTGGGATTTTAATGTATTTCCTGAGACATTATTGCTTTATTAAGCACTAATTTGAGTTGGGGAGAATTGTTTTGAATTAATTGTAATTAGGGGTAAAATTGTCATAATTTATTAATTATTTTTGTACAAATTTTCCCTTGAAATTTTGATGCTACATGGTGTCTAATATTGTAATGTAGGTGGTTTGGAAGAAAATTGGAGATTTTGGAGGTCAAATTAATATTTTTCAGGAATGGGGAAAATTACATGAAATTCCCAGAATTTTTAAAATTTCCAATATGTGAGAGAGAGGGCCAGAAAATAAAATTATATAAAAGTACCTAAAGGTTTTTGAAAATTGAGTTCAGACTTATAGAAATTTCAAATTGTTACACGTAAGTCCCTCAACCAAGCTTTTAATATTTCCAGATTGGTCCTTGGTCAAAACTTGCGCTTTGACAGGAAGCAATTAGTGAGAATGAGTTGTGGTACAAGCTTTAGGACCATTGGTAGCCAATTGGTCAATTCTGGAAAACCATATCAGTTGCTGTGATTTGGCATCTGATAGGCATCACTTGAGTGAGGGAGGATCTCACTCAACCACGGCATGAAATTCTGGGAATTTTGGTTAATTCTTTAGGCAGAAACCGCGAGCACACTTCTTGACTTGCGAGTGAGATATGATCTTGCTCGAGTGAGAATGGGCATGCTCAAGTGAGGTATTGCCTGGAAGTAGTCTATGCTCTCGGGCAAACACTCTTGGTGTTGCACTTCTTGGTGCGCGAGTGCACTTAAGGTCATTGCTCGGGTGCAGCCTCTTGTGCTCGAGTGAGTGTGAGAGATATTTTGTGGATTTGCTCTTGGGCAAATACTTTCTGTGTTTCACTCGCTGGGACTCTAGCACAACTGAGGGCATCACTCGAGTGAGGTGGTTGTCACTCAAGTGAGGCAGACCAAAATTAGTGTTTTGCATCCAAAAAAAGATCTTCTGGGTAGTTTCTTCCAACCCTTTGGGGATATGTTTAGGCTTATTATAGCCACCTAAAGAGTCTAAATGATATATGCTGTCCTCGTTGACCTATTGTCCCTATTTTGGTTATTGGATTTGATATCTGCTGTCCTCGTGAGCCCATTAAGCCAGCAAATGTCAGAAAGGAACGAGGTAGTGACTTTTCTTTCGTACCATATGTGATGCATTGTATGTGTGTATTATCATTGGTTGTAATAAATTCATATGTTGCGACTTTGGTGGATATGTGTAAGCACCGTCATTCCAATAGTCCTTGAGTAGCTAACAACAGATCGGGTAAGGGTTGTGTGCCTTCCCGGTGGAGAAAGGGGATGAGGATGAGGTATGACTTGTGATTATATGAAAAACTGAAAGGCTATTTGTGAAGGCCGATGGGCCATTTGTGGAAGCTGGATAGCTATATGAGCTACACGGCTATGTGTATGCACTGCCACGCCAATAGTCCCTGAGTAGCTTAGGACGGTGTGCCTTCTCGGCAGAGAAAGGGGATGAGGGTGGAGTGTGATTTGTGTTGCTGCTGCTGTATGATGATTTACTTACATGCTGTGTGCTTATGTGTGGTATAAATGTCTCATTACTACTGGGATTCTTTTGAATCTCATTCTTTCCTTTGACTAACCTTTCAGACAGGGCGAGTGGCTCTAAGGAGAAGCGAACGACCCGGAGCGGTTAGAGCTCCATATGGACATTTAGTTCGGGCCATGTTGGTCATTCATTTTGGATAAGGATTACTGTATGTCGTTTTTCAGTTGTAAATAGTTTGAACATTTGGTATTGTGATCCCCTAATCAGGATCTGAAACTGTGTATATAAATACATAGATGAACCCGGGAATTGTCGGGGTTTAAGTTATAAACTCTAATATGTTTAAATGTGATACAACTGCACAGGTAATTATATTCGATATTTGAACTAGAGACCGGGATAGAGAAGAAGTTTTGAAAATTTTGTGAAGTCCCTACTACAAGAAGGGAGTTTTAAATGAGTTTAGAATTATCCAACGGTCTCTAATCCATTTCATTATGCATTATCAAATCTTAATTACGCTAATTAAGGTAGCGGGTTACAAAGAGCGTTCTTTATTCATATTTTCCATTTCATACCATTCCATTCACTCATTCTCCATTTTTTATAAAAAGACCAAAAATAGTAACTTAGTATTTAATTAAATTGCATCATTCTTTTCGTTATGAATTCGAAAAATTCAAAAACCATTTTTCCCTTGTTTTTATTGCATTCGTATGGCATATAGATTACTTAGGATTCAATAAAAGGCTCCTCAAGTGAAATGACCCTAGTGTTGCATTGTACTACAATTCTTGGATTAAAAATATTTTGCATTTGACCCCAAGGCATAAAGACACGGTCAAATCACCCATTGTGTAGCCCGCATAGCTCATCCTTGCTTTCAAAGTATTAGTATCCCTTGTCATGTTTGCAGGACATAATAATCCATATAAATCATGTCTTTCCATGTCAATGCATATACGATGGAAGTATGTATAATAGAATTAAAATGATGAATGAATTATTGGATGTATGAAACCAAAAACCTACTGCATTAATTGAAGGAAAAAATGGAAAAAAACACTTACTGGATTGTAAATTTAACCCATCCTACATCTATCTCTTGTAACTTAATGAACTCCTTGAGATTTTTCCTATCAATTGTAAAGAAATACTCCAATGTTAGGCCCATAATCCCTGGAGGCATATGCAAGTCAATCTAGTGAATGCCTTTGTAGAGCTGTTGTAGTCATGCTAAGAAGGGCCATTTTCTTACATCTTGCTCATCCTTTTAGAACATATGATTGTTAGTAGGATGCCAACAAATCTCAAGAAAGAGTAAGGTAGTTCCTACCATTGGAGGTGTTGCCACTGAGCCAATAAGATTTTTAGGCTAAAAGATGAAAGATCCTATCGCCTAACCTATTATGGCAACTCTTCATCAGGAACAGAGATGATTATGCCTTCTTCTCCCTCTCGAACACATGTCACAGTCACCCTACATAAATGATGTGGAATTTGCTTATGATGATGGGTGGTAGCTTGTGTGTGAATGAGAGCATTGGCAACAACACGCAATAATGGGGCATCCAAATAGAGGGTGGAAGATTCTCTTGGCATTGGGGTAGGAGAAGGGTCACCAAGTGGTTCCTCCAGCAGGTTGTAACTTCCTTTGGTGTTAAGGGAATCTGAGGATTCCTAAGTTCTATGCTCGTCATTTGCCATCTTTGATTCAATCATCTTTGTCATTTCAAGATTTAGCTCTGGCAACAGCTCTATAATGAATTTTAGCCTCGAGCTCTTGCTCGAATTCCATGAGAATCTTGACCACAAGCTCCCTACTAGGTTTAGCTTGACATGAATAATGTGAGGCTTGTCCAAAATACTTCACCATACTAGCTCCCTTTAGCTCCCCTAGAACACGACCAGGGTGATCTGCCTTCCCAATCGCCATTGATAAGATGTCCATTTATCCACTTGGAGTGAATAAACCTTGGCTACTATAATCTTCGAGTTCATCCTATAGCATACAATTTATCATAAATAAAAATTGAACACTCCTAATATGAAAAAATTTCAAAATTAAATACTTATGCTTTAACTACATACAATCCTAAATGCAACCTTAGTAACAACCAGGTGTACATACTTCCCACTCGTAATCCTCATTGGTTTCCATTTTTTGTGATGTGGAAGTAGAGTCAAGGGCCTGTACAACAAAGCTAGGATCTGATTCATCTGCTTCCTTCAATTTCTCTAACTTTTCTTCCATCATCCTCTACTCAAGCTTTCAATAACCACTATGAGACATGTAATGCTGATACTGATTTTCTACTTGCCTCTGTGCATTTGCTGCACTTACTTCCTATGAAAGCAAAACAACAAAAACTGAATCAATAATGTCAAGTATATTCAAATAAAATGTTCTATACTATGATGAAAGAAAATTTACCAAAAAATGAGGATCTTCCTATGGTGCATCAAACAACCTCCAGTGCTCTGGAGATAAATACAAATACTATTGACATAGATTGTAACGCTCAGTTCCCCTTGAATGTGCCTTTTTGTAAGATTCTTCTTGAAATCTTTCCATCTTAAACGAACCTCCCCCATCCAGTGCTTGTACATCACCCTGGTGTTTGAGATATCGTATGTTTCCTGCAAGGTAAAATATAAGATAATTATATTTGAAGCAATAGGAATAAAGCTACAAATACAAATGCATCAAAACATATATACCAAAAGTTGTTATCAAATCATATCTTTCATTTTTGGGGGAACCAACTTCCAATTATCATAGATAACGCGAACTTTGCTTCAATCCAAATAGACTAAATAGCTAATGAAATGGTCTTCCTCAGGACCAACTAGATTCATATTGGCATCGAAGTCTATATGCAGCCTCTCCTGTTGATGTTTATGATGTGCAACCAATGCTTGTATCTTTGTGTAGCCTCTAACCCTTCTCACAATGGGTTCATCACTAGCCATTTCATCATCCCTAATACTTTGAGTCACTAAAGTTGTCCATATTCTTGTTAACACAAAAATCATTGTCAGATAGGTAAATAAATTGCAATTAAATGAATAAACTAACTAGGATTAAAACAAAAAGCACACAATACTATTTTCTGAGTTATGGTCTTACTTTATATTGTTTTCCATATTCCTTTACGATGATCATTTTTTACAACATATTCTTCATCATCTACCGATTCTACTTCACTTGTTCTTGGTATATTTGTTGTGAAAGGTCATCTGTCATCAAGGTTGAAGGTCAGATCACCATACTTTTGTTTTTTTTACTTTGAAGTACAATGGACTTTTTTTTTCACATGATCTATGACATAAATCACTTGTTTCGACTGTCTTGCTAGAATGAATGGCTCATCTCTATAACCAACTCTTTAAAGATCAACTGAGATAAATCCAAATTATTGATATATTACCATAGCATTATTGCTAACCCACTTACATTTGAATAAAGAAACTTTGAACTTGTTGTAGGTAATCTCCCATATTTCTTCTATAACTCCATAATCGGTCATGGATGCTAATATGGTTTTTTTTCTTTTGAACTAGAAAACTACATGGCTTCAGCTTCTACCATTACCCTACTATTTTGCATGGTACTTCTATCATCTTAGTCTTTTATATAGAAAAAATACCCATTTATATCATAACTGGTCCAAGTAATGACCTGAAACAAAGGCCCTTAAGCTACACTCGATTGTCTCAGACACACCGATATTGTGCTAAACCTTTTCCTTGAACTACTTTATGAATGTCTTGTTTTACTCAATAGCAATGTTCATGTCATTCTTCCTTGGATTCATGTTCTTTAAACTCTTTTTGTGTTCATCTATGTACGGTTGAACTTCTTCTATATTATTTAGGATATACAAGTATGCTTGGAACACCTCTTCACGAAGAATATTCTTTACTTTCCATCCTCATGTTCCCTTGCTTCTCCCATCTTCATGCAGAGATTGTTCCTTTTTCCCTGATAGATAATCTTTGCAAAACTCCATAGCCTCTTCAACTACATATCTTTTAACTATTGAGGCTTCAGGTCAATAAGGAGTTTTAGAATACCCTTTTAAGATCTTCATGTATCACTTGAAAGGATACATCCACCTTAGGTAAAATGAACTACAGAGCCTTATCTCCCTTACCAAATGAACTATCAAGTGCACCATTATATCAAAAAATGAAGGAGGAAAAAGCATCTCTAGTTGAAATAAAATAATATAACCCTTATTTTCGAGTTTATCCAACTCTTCAGTGTCAATGACTTATTACATATAGCATTAAATAAAACACAAAATCTTGTTACAGTGGTTTGTACTTCATCTTTCATGATGCCTCTAATAGCTATTGGTAATAATTGTTGCATCAATTCATGATAATCACTGGACTTCATTCTCTCTAACTTCAAATCTTCCATTGAGACATACTTTCTCACATTAGAAGAATATCATTATGGCACCTTAATTTAATGCAAACACCCACACAAACTTCTTTTCTCCTCTTTTGATAGTGTATGTGTTGTTGTCTCCATGTATGCCCTCTGATGCTACTAAATTTTAAATAAGCACCGCAAGTGTACGGGTCGTTGGAATAGTATAGTAGCAAATCAAGGTCATCCCACAGAGATTCAAGGTAATAGATAATTAGGCATTAAAGTTCCCATTTTCATTTAAGTTGAACAAATCAAAGAAAGAGATTGAAAGAAAATTTTAAACAAATGCAAAAGAAAAAAAACTAATGATTTAAAGATTTCAATTGATAAAAACAACCTAGAGTGGCTAATCCCTTCTTTAAGTTTTAGAGCATGTATTTACCCAATTAAAAGTATTTAATGTTAAAGTGTTAATCTAGAGTTTAAATGAATGTAAGTATCTTCCAATCACTTATACTCCTCTCTCAAGTTAAAATTGTTATTTCTAACTAATTTACTCAAGAGACAATAAATGTCCAAATTCACTCTAATAGGATTATATGGGTCCAATAGGTATATTCCTATCCTATTGGCAAATTAGAATAAATTCTAATCCCACATTACTTAATCCTATGGTCCAATTAAGATCACTCTTCCAAGGATAATCTAAATTCCCCAAATTCATACTTAGTGGTGATCAAGCACTAGGTAGATAAAATAATACAAGATTAAGTAAACAAAAATTAACACTAAACACAATTAAATAGTTCATACATGCTTATATCCTTAAATTAGTTCATAACTACTCTAGGTTTAAAAGTAATTAGCCACACATAGCTTTAATCAACATCACAACCAAACCAAATTCAAAGTTCGAATTCATGAAAGTGGAGAATAAGATTAGAGATGCAAAAAAATTACAAATAGAATAGTCAAAACGTGACTCCCCTACCTCTCACAATCTAGAACAGTAGAGAAAATAAGAGATTAGCTACAATGTTGCTGATGATGACCGATATGCAATACTCTGCCCTGCCCCCAGTTGCCTGCTCTATCTTCTTTTCTGTAGCTCGTTGCTTCTTTGCTCACAATAGATGATAAAGATGAATTCAGGCTGTTGCTCTGCTTCTCCGCTCCTTTTCCTGCTGGTTCTCAACAGATGATACTAATCCCACCCTCACTGTGCGGTTGTTCCTTCTCCTTCTTGTTTAGTCAATATATGATGATATTTCAATCATTGCGGCTGTCTCCTCTGTTTCACTGTGCGGCGCCTCATTTCTCTAGGTCTCTCCCCTTCTTTTCTTTCGCTGCTCTCTTCCACTTCAGTCCAGCCCAAAATCACGTCACTTCATCACCTATGGGGAAAAAACTATTTAATAATAATAACCAAAAACTAACATAAAGCCAAATCAGTATTTTTTTAAATTTTTTTTAAAAATATTTAAAACTATAATATTTAAAAAAATAAAATCCCCAAATAATGCACCAACTTGATATCTTATAAAATCTCAAGAAAATCATCTTAAATTATCATTGATAACTCCCCAATTATATCAAAATGTGTCTCAAATATATTAAAAATGGGGAGTTATCAACTTCCTACCAATATCTCTTAGTTATGGATGCAACTATTCTCTTATTCCCATAACAAGGTCTAGTTTCGTACTAATTCCATTCTTAGTCATCCTTGGTATGTAACAAAATATACTAACAAGGCTATAACAAACATTTTTCTCCACATGCATCACATCAATATGAAAGATTAAAGAAAATTGATCTTTTCTTCTATATGTTCTTCTCACCCACAGTCTTTTGATTCTTATGTACTGAAGGTGACATTGATACATTCCACCCGACTGTAAACTTCCTCTCTGGTTAATGGCTTTAGAGCCATTCCAGACTCCAGCAAACCGTTAAAAAGCTTTTTTAACTTACGCTATAAGTGGAATCGATGAAAAAACTTCCTGTGACCAAGGTAGATCATTTTTCTTCCATACTTAAGTTGATGGAAGTGTGTGTGTACTTCATAGATCGGACATGCTTTATGCCCCTTCACACTGTACCGTGACAAGTTTCCGTATACAGAGAAGTTGTTTCTCATGGTGAAAATCATTGCACGTAACTTGAAGGAATCCTTCTTATATGCATCAAACACATCTACGCCTTCCTCTCATAACTTCTTCAAGTCATCAATCAAAGGTGTCAAGTATACATTTATATCGTTCCCTGGCTGTTTTGGTCCAAAATCATCATAGAAAGCATCACATACTTTTGTTTCATGCATAGCTAGGGAGGCAAGTTGCATATTACTAGGAGAAAGGGCTACACACAATGTGTGCTAGTAAGAATTCCATACAAATTTATGCCATTTGTACAAAGCCAAGCCGAAGGTTCCTCAACTCGCTATCAAATTAAGGGAATATTTCATCTATTTTCTTCTATTATTGAGAGTCAACCGGGTGCCAAAGATATTTTTTTGTCAGATATTCTCTCATCAAAATGCCATCTCAACTTCTTTACTTTTGTTTCACTCACAAACAAACGCTTAAACCGCAGTATTATTGGAAGATACCACAACACTTTTAAAGGTTGTCTTTTAGTTGTCTCATTGCCATAATCACCATCTTTCTTTAGTTTGTATCATGGAGTTTTACACTTAGGACACTCACTAAGACCTTCATACTTCTTTTTGAACAATGCGCAGTTATTAGGGCAAGCGTGTATCTTTTTATACTCCAAACCTATGGTAGAGAGGATTTTCTTAGCCTTATACATATGATTTGGAAGTACATTATTGTCTAGAAACATATCACAAAATAATTCAAGCAACAAAGTGAAACTACTATTGCTCCACCCATAAGTTGCCTTTAAGTTTACCAAATGCAATGTTATTGTCAGCTGTGTGTACTTACTCCCAAGGTACAAAGATGTCTCTGCATCACTCCGTAAGCTGTCATATTCATGCAATTGCACAAAGGATTCTACCTCAACATCGTGAATCATTTTCTCCATTATATCTTCATCTATGACATTCGCAGCTTCCTTCTTATGCAACCGATAATCAGTTACTTCTTCACCATGTCATATCCACCTTGTGTATCGAAGATTTATTCCATAACAAAATAGGTGATCCCTTATGATGTCAACATCCTGTCGATTCTCATTTAATCAATTGACACAAGGACAAAAATAATTCCCATTTTTTGTTGGAGCATTCTTTCTAGTAAATTCATTAAACTCTTCCACCTGATTCTCATATTCTTCAGTAGTTCTCAAAGTATTCATCCAACTATGATCCATTTTATTACCACCTAAACCATTCCTAATAACACTCAAGTTTAGACAATTGTCAACGATGAGATTGCCTTTTGTCATTTTTTTCAAAAAAAAAAAAATTGGCAGCATTTTTCCTTAAAAGTAAGACATCCCAAAATTTTAATAACAAGCCATTTCAGATTAATTCAAACAAAACAAACTTACTAAGGCAATTCAGGAGAATATCAACAATTTAATCTAACAATTTTTCTTTAGGGAACTCATATGAGGTTATGATGTAAGAATTTTCTTAGCCAAATAGAGAATCAATGATATATAACTGGGTTTTCTTTAGGGAACGTGGCTTATAATAAATTTTTAAACTAAAAGGGAAATCCTAACTAATTTTAAACTTATAATATATTTTAAAGGTATATTGAAACAAAGTTGTAAGTAGATTTGGAGTGTCTGTTGCCCATTAATTTTCCTCAACATCTCAAATTTTTTCTTATTTCTTTTAATAATTAAAATTCTACTTAAAATGAGAGTGACATTTTGACATCTTATATATAAATTAAAAAATGGTGTAGTTTACAAACTTTTGTTTATGTTACTATGTGTTTGCAATGCATATTCCTATATGCAATTGTGTGTGCATATATTTTAGTTAACTTGAAAAACTTTTCTCTGTTTTTTTTTCTTTTTTGCATACGTAAATAATACTGGGACAAATATACTTAAGGAAGAAGCACATTATACTGTTGAAGTTACATAAACATTTATGGACACTAATTTCGTGAGGTCCCTAAACATTTTGACATCTCTTTTTTTTTGGCCAATGACACAATAATTTTTCATTCAATAAAAACAGAATTTTGTGAGGTTCCTTAAAAATATATATTATTCTTTTTCATAATTAATACAAAGCATTCCATTTAAAAAAAACCAACCTGGAGGGAGATCAAAAACGACGATGTAGAGGAAGAGAGAGGAGCTTGGTGTTGGTGAGCTACTGAAGAGACACAACCATGGGGTGGGAGGACAAGGGTGTGAGAGGGAGAGAGCAGTGGCTCTTGTTGAAAGTGAAGTGAACTTACGGAAGCTTGAGAGAATGAAATGAGGGAGTGAGTGAAGACGAAAGAGGAAGGAATGAGTGTGAAGATGGAGGAAGAGGAGGAGTAAAGACGGATAAGGAGGAGGAGGATGGAATGAGTGAAGACGGAGGAGGAGGAGGAGGAGGAGGAGGGAATGAGCTAGTGAAGAAGATGGAGATGGTGATAAAGTGTAAAGAAAGAAGACGGAGGAGGAGGGAAATAAATTGGACTTGATTGAAGAGGGAGCTAGGAGTAGACATGTCAGACAAGTATCTGACATGCAATAGGCGTCCCAAAGAAAAAGGGACGCCTAAAGGTGCCTAAACCTTTTTGGGTGTGGGGATGCCTAAAGGTACCCCATTTAGCCTGTAAAAAGTCCAAAGCCAATTTATGAGAATGTGTACGTATAAGAAATTAAATATGGGAGACCATAAAGTTATATTCCTATTTTTGGACTGGCAACACAAGTTAATCTAATCAATTTAATATAATTAAGTTGTATTCCTATGTTAGGGCTTAAGACACAGTTTAATTTGCAGTAATTCACAATATAACTTGTTTTGATCCTATTTGGGGTAAATCTTCGACAGAGAGGGTTCTTAAACTTTTTCAATTTTAAAGAGATCTAGGAGTATAGTTTTGTGTGTGTGTGTGTGTGTGTGTGTGTGTGTGTACTCATGTAATTTTATATGTTATGTTACTTATTTACAAGTGTGTGTTCTTATGCTATGATTACGTAATTTGGTGGGTCTCCTCAGTCCTCACGTTCTAGATTCCTCATTTGAAGAGAGGCAAACTAATGAAGTAACGCACATTGAGCTTTAGGTGTCCCTTTTGGTTTATGGATGTCTAAAGATACCCTTTGGGGACGCCTAAATCTAACTTGGGACACTGCCTAAAACTCAAAACTCCGCCCCTATATTATAAAAATGCCACCGAATCTAGTTTAACTTTGTTTAAAACGAACGTCTTTTGGGGTAGTAAAATCTATCCCTTGTAGTAGTGATTTTATCTTTGACTTTCCTGCAAAGAAGAACAGGAAACACAATTATAATATGATTTCTACAAAATGATGTTGTTTGATTTTAGTAACTCCTTGATTTCAAATTACACAGGAAACAATATAAGGTAATAAGCTAAAGGCACTATATTTCATGAGAGGTTGAGTCACAAAAATTAAGCCCTTGTTTGATTTTGTTTTAAAAACTAGTTTTTTAAAAAAAAAAAAAAAACTAACACACTTGTTTGGAAACTCACTACAAAAAATACTGAATTTCCGATGGAATCCATTCCCTCACTGATAGAATCATGGCAAACAATATCCAACAAAATTCTAATTCCACTGTAAATTTATTTTTTATTCTTTAATTTTCCAAGTTCAATCGCAAATTAAGTTTTTATTTTTTAATTTTCAAATGCCACAAGATCCTTCTCAGGGGAAGCCATGTGCCTCATCCGCAGGAGGCCACCTCCTTATCGGCCACTCATCGGCTTGCCACATGTTAACTCCACAATGCGCCTCTTTATTCTTGAAAATGTGACTTCTCCCCCATTCGAACTCACAACCTCTTGCACATCAGGCCCCCGCACACACCTTTGCTAGTTGAGCCAAAATCAACCTTCCTTGTTATATTACATAATTATATATATAATATTAGCATATATATAATTATATATGAATATATATATACACTCACCTGCTTGCCACATGTCAGCTCCGTCGAATGACACCTTGTCGCCGGCGGCATCGCGTGTCAACTCCTTAGTGGAGAAATACTTACATACTATATATTGAAACGTCACCTCATCATTACTCTGACTAATTAAAATACAATAACTCATCTTATTTTAATCCTAAATGGCAAATGAGTCATTTGAAAAAATTTAAAATTTTATGATTTTAGGGATGATGGGAGAAAATTGCGTTTTTTGTTTTTCTAAATTAAGTTTATGTTTTTTAAAATTATAAAATTTAAATTTCTCTGATAACTCATCTACTACATAGGATTAAAATAAAATAAGTTGTTGCATTTTAGTTAGTTAGAGTACAAATGAGGTAATGCTCTTGAAGTATATAAGTATTTCTCCTCCACAATGCGCCTCTTTATATATTTATTATCATATACATAATTATATATGAATACACACACACACAATATTATTAAAAATAATAATAAATTAAATAAAATTTTGAAATAATTTTTATATATTAATTATAATTTTTTTAATATAAATTAATTTTAAATTAAACAAATTTTTAAATCTTTAATAAATTTTGTTATAAATATATTTTTAGGCAGTTTTGTTTTGAAATTGAATTTTATTTTTAATTAACATTAATTAATAATTAATATAATAATATTATAAATATTATTTCTAATATAAATTATTAATATTATTTTAATAAATAATATTATAATATTAATAACTAATCATTTATTTTTATTTTTTATTTAAAATTATTGAATAATTAATAATATAATATTATAAATATTATTCTTAATATCAAAATTTAAGAAAGGGTGTAATAAATTTTTAATTGTTGCTATAGAATTAGCCATGGAATTGTTCGTGGCTAATTCCGTAGTAAAACAAATTGTTATGGAATTTGCCACCGAAATTCATGGCTAAGTTTTCTACAAAAAATTTTTATGGTTAATTCTATGGCTAATATAGCCACGAAAAAATTTTATCAAAAAATTTCCTACAGATTTATTGATGAAAAAAATTCTGTCACTAATTCTGTCAGAAATTAAGTGTTGTTTTTTATAGTGATTGTTTTCATTATTAGGTTATTTTTAAAAAAAAAATTGTTTATAAAAACTGAAAAACAAAAACAGCTTTTAGGTGTGTTCCTGTTTTTATTTTTTGAAATTGTCACTTATCTGCTATGGCCACCATACTACCGGCAACATTGACGTCCATATTACTTCCAAAACAGATTTTTTTAAAACAACAATCGTAAACATTATTATTTTATTTTATTTTCACAAAACTTATTTTTAAAAAATTTTAAAAATATTTTAAAAAAAACAGAATCAAACAGGACCTAAAGCTCAAGAAAACTCAGCGATAGTGATACCAAACTAAAATAGAAAATAAAAAATAATTTTTTTCAATATTTTCTATCATGTAAAATAGTTTTTGTTAACATATATATTTTTTAATTTACTAATAGTTTGATAGAGAAACTCGAAAAATGTTACATCCTAAAAAAAGTGAAAGCATTTCTAAATCATTTTCAACCTCATTTCTGATCCTTCTATCTAAAAGTCAAATATTAGATAATATTGAGGTTTTATATTGAATACTTAAATAAATACAAATTAATCAAAGAAACAATTAGAAGATCAATAAAATAAAAACAGCAAGGCGTGCGTAAGCAATATTAAAAAACATTAGGCAGTAATATACCTATAAGACAAACCTTTGGTAACAATTCGTTGATTTAAAAAAAAATGTTAATATAATAACTATAATAATAATTAAATTCTAAAATAGAATCTTCTGAAGATGTACGGTGTTCACATAGTTGATTCCTTAATACCAATTACACTGGAAGGTCCTTAAAATGAGGTATCTAGTATTCAGTGATTATGAACATCAGAATTCTCCTTTTTCCTAAGATAAGACAGTTTCGTGTATTGAATTATACACATAACTTATACGACAAACCAACGAGGGTAAAGGAACAAAGAGAGGAAAACTGAAAAAAATGTAATTATCAAGCCCATTTTTTTCTCTTTCGTTTTTTCTTACTCATTTCTTTTTTATCCCTGCTGCTACATACTTAGGCATACATTTATGTGTGTGTATCACCAATAATTAGTGTGAATAAATATAAATATAAAGTAAAAGTCCTCGAAAGCCTTACTGACTAAGAAAGCAACATGCCTTTCTTATTTTGGTGATTGCAGCTTCTATTCTCATGCCAATCACTACCAAAAAAAAAAAAAAACAAAAAAAAACAAACAACAGAGAGAGACTTTTAACAATGATATTTAGCAGTAACTTTTAATGTCACCATTGAAAGTTAGATCTTCAGCGTCGACAAAAGTGTCGCCGCTGGAACTATAGACTTTTAGTGGCGACATATTTTGTCGCCGCTGAAGGTATAACTTCAGCGGCAACACTTTTATTCATTTTGAGCCCTAAAATCCAATCTAAGGGTAGCAACTTTCGAAATTCCAATATTTTCTTTGGCCTTGGCCCTAAAATCCAATCTAAGAGCAGCAACTTTCGAAATTCCAACACTTGCTTTGGCCTGAGCCCAAAAATCCAATCTATAGTAGTAAAAAACGGGAAATTGGACGTTTCGTACTTTCATAATTTGCTTACCTAACTGAAAATCTCTCAGAATTCAGAAGTTGCATAACTGCACCTCCAACGGCTCTATTGTGCAGCTTTCTATAATATTGTTCTCAGTTGATCTTCGGTGGTTAATCATCGGTTTGGGTTAGTCTTCGGATCCAGCGACAATATTTTCACGTCCTCCATGATTCGATCGCAATATTTGCACGTCCTCCAGCGACAATATTTGTTGGATCTGATAGGCGATTATTTTTAATAATATTTTTATAAAAATAAAAATCACAAAATAAATAGCACTGTAAATATATAAAAATTATTTCATCACCTTATTAATTAAAATTAGGACAAAACCTACCATATTAGGTCAAGTTCATAAGTAAATTTATAAGTACACATAGAGATTGTTAAAACTATATATTAATAGCAATATAACAGGTTTTTCATACACATGAAAATTTATAAATATAGTAGTTAATGCAAAAACTTACAAGTGTTCCACGGATGAATTTACAAGTTCACACGTTCATATTCTGCATGTTTGTTTTGGCATTTTGAAGGAAAATCGGATCTCAACAATGCTTAATTGGACTTAAACAGTGTTTTGATAAAAAATGGGTGTTTGTTTCAGCGATCGGATTTAAGGTCAAAATAGTCATAAGTTGGAAAAAGTCATAAGCCTCAAAATGAAGCTTATTGGAGCTTTTGTGCCTGTATGTGTATAAAAAAATATTGATAGGAGTATTTTGATATTTTTGGGGATCAATGAGGTACTCAAAATCACTTCTAATCATAAAAATTCTTTTATGAAAAATGTTCTAAATAATTTTCTCTTTCTTTAGATAGTAATTTTCTGCTAATTAGAGAATACTTTGGGATAACAGTTTAAGCAAGTTTTGAGTTTTGTTAGTATATAACTATAGAAATGTAGAAAATAATTAATAATTAATTTTAATCAGTTTAGATTTATTATTTAGTTGTTTTATGATTTTATAATCAATTTTTTTTTTATAAACATGTCATAAATTAGTTTCTATATAGTGTTTTTACCCATTAAATTTAGTTTAAATAATTTATTTGGATTATTGGAGGTATTATTGAGATTTTAATCGGTTTATTTTGTTAGATTTTGAGCTATGTGAAAATATAAGTTAGGATTTAATATTTAAATTAGAGTTTGATATAATTTATAAGATTTAAGCTTAAGGTGCACAGTAGAAAAGACTTTTAGAGTGTACCAATTTAAATTAGAGTTTGATATAATTTTATTAAAATTGTACCATCACCAAATTTTAAAAGTTAATTTTTGAGAAAATTGTGAAAAAATCCCTCCGTATGTAAATATCTTCCCAGATCCCATTGACAATTAAGTTGCCAATGATAACTTTTTGCACAATTATCCCTTCATTTTTTCATTTTTCATAATTTTTCAATTTTTTTCTCTTAATTAATACAAAAGTCACTTATACAAAAATCAAACCAAACATCCTAACTTTTACATAAGTTACTTATCCAATCGCTAATCCAAACACTCATCATTTTACCCAATCTAACTTTTTTCCAATCTTACGATTAAATAAGTTTAAGTAAAATTAAGTTACTTATCCAATCATTATAACAAACACACCCATTAACAAATAATAATAGAAATATGATATGTAAAGCGTAAAATATAATAAAAGGAGGTTCGCTAGGTGGTTAGAATGAAACAGTTAGTTAGATGATTAGAGATTATTATGTTATAGATGTTTTAGGCCTATATAAAGGAGATAAGCCTTCTCATTGGTCCTCTATGCTTTATGACGAATGAATAAATTACAGAAGTTGCAGTCACTCTCTCTTCTTTCCTCTTTCCCTCTCCCTCTCCCTCTATTCTTCTCTATTCCTATCTCTTCCTTCTTCTTTCTCTACAGTTTTCTTAACAGTAGCATCGGAGCCACTCTACCCTCGGCTCTAAGATGAGTTTTTATCAAGAGGAGCTCCTCAGCGTTACTCAACAATTAAGATGGGTCTTGTCTGTATTGGAAAAAAAAAAAAAAAACCTCCCTTTAGATGTATTAGAGCAGGAGGTAGTAGCCTTGCGAGAAGACTTAGAGGCTGAAAGAAGAAATGCTTATGCTGATCAAGAAGATGGTGGGGGTACTCTGCCATTAAGAAATAGAAGGTCCGGCTGCTCAAGAAAATGATGGGTCTTCTTTGCCGTCGACTCAGGAAGTTCAAGAAGCTTTTGACACCCAAGAAGAAGCTTTGAAAATATATGATATACTCAGGTCAGACGCGTCGCTAGTTCAAGAGGACTGCCATGGTGATTTCACGGAGTGCCAAGACTCTTACATGCATTGACCGTGGTTGCAATTCGCTTTACGACTTGAAGACTCTGAGTGTTCCGAAGTCGAGTGCGATGGAGTCCGGGATCGAAACGCATAGAGAGGCAAAAATGATGTAGACTACTTTTGGGCTTCTAACACGTGGGTTTGAAACTGAATTTCGAACACCAGGGACGTGGAGTATATGAAGGTCTTTTGAACACCACCAGCCCTACTTCAAGCTATGTTTCATTAAGTATGGACACTGGTTCTTCACTTTCTTTAAGCTTCGACTTTGTAATCCCACGAAATGGTGCTCAAATTACACTTTTTTGGTCAGTTATGTGTGTTTCAAGAAGTATGGAGCTGGTTATGAGATGTACGTGGCAGACAAGAGCTCTGTTTGAAAAGTCAAATCTGCCCTTACAGCATTTTCTCAAAATGGCAGACGTGTCTTGAAGATCCAATGCGTTTGGTAAAGTCTGATGGCTATATGGTCTTTGTCTTTTAAGAAAAGGTCTCCAAGTTGTCACTGCCATAGATCCATTGGTTAAAAACCAAAGTCTTATTTTGCCATCAATTCACTACTCTACCCGTGGGTCCGACATGATTTAAGGGATGTTTAATTACGATGCTTGCAGGGTCTAGTATGATACAGCGTATAATATACTTGACTGAGAACAATATCCGATGGACAATAGATTGGGATTCTGCAGCATATAGAAAAGGCAAAACGAAGGAAATGTGTTACACATGGTGGGACCCACGCTATCAATTTTTTAAAAGTAGGAAATAGCTAAAGCAGTGGGGTCCGCATGCATGCCGTAAACATCTAAAAAATGAGCATGGCATGCTTATCCCTCCAATTTTGAGGTGGAGATAATTTTTTTAATGTATTTTTATTTATTTAGATTAAATTATACGATGCACCTTAAAATATTTTTTGTCACTTGGTATCTCAAATTAATTAATTTCTAGTCCTGCATTCAGAAATATTTTTCTTGTAATACTATTATCCTGAAATATTTTTTCAGTAGTACCCAATGCCTGAAATATTTTTTAACATCCAGTATCTTAACCTAATCAAATTTTAGTATATGGACTATTTTTTCAAAAAGAAAAGCCCTTTTAAAGGGGATGAGCATTCACTGCTAATCTTTTAAATGAGCAGGAAATGTGGATTCAAAGAAGTGAAGCTGTTGCAGCATCAAAGCCATAGATTAATTTCTAGTATGGTAGAACTTTTCATAATTTTAAAACCTATGTTTTCGTTGATTTCGGAGTTGTATTTCATAAAGTGTTTTTTTTTTTTTCATCCTTGAGGGAAAGGATGTCTTTGGGAGGGGGTATTGATATATAAAAGCACAAAAGATATTAAAAGGAGATTAGTTAGGTAATTAAAATGAAACGGTTAGTTATATTATTCGAGATTAGACCATGGTAGATGTTTTAGGCCTATATAAGGGAGATAAGCCTTTTCATTGTTCCTCTATGCTTTATGATGAATAAATAAATCAGAGAAGTTGCAGTGTCTTTTTCTTCTTTGCTCTTACCCTCTCTCTATTCTTCTCTGTTCCTATCTCTTCCTTCTTTCTCTACACTTTCCTTAACACAATATAACAAGTGTTATGACAGAACTAGAGATAATGGATATAAGCAATTGAACCTAAGTTTTGTTCTTAAAATTATCATGTAACATGTTTACTTTTTGCTAGGTGCTAAGATTTGAATATTACTTTACACTTTTAGGATAGGATTGGAATTTCTCAAGAGAGGAGATTAACAAAGTAAAAGGATCTGCTTGTCCACCTGCGCGACTTCCTCCACTGCGGATGGCTTGAAGCTTTTTTAAAAACTTAAAATCATACGTCAAGTCACCCTCCATGGTCAGCAAGCCAAACTTAACACCGTTAGGTTGAAAAAAATTGAAACCAAAATGAAAATGAATGTAAACTAAAAGGACTAATCATATTAACCAAAGGGTTAAGGGGTAATTTTGTTTTGGAAGTTTTCACCTAGAGACAATTTTGTCCCAGAGGTTTTTCAGGGGGCAATTTTGTCTTAGAAGTGTTAAAAAAGGAGCAATTTTGCCCCTACCCTTATCCCAATTAATTTCGACCATTAATTGACCAAATATGCTGAGCTGGCAATCTACATGTCATCCACTTTAATTTTGTTAAGGCAAAAATTTGCATCGAAAGTCCATGTTTCATCTACTTCATCTTTTTTCAAAGTTAAATTTAAAACTTTTGGGGCAAATTTGCACCTTAATAAAAATAATGTGGATGATATGTAGACTGTCAGCTCAACATATTTGGTCAACTAATGATCAAAATTAATTATAATAATGACCAGGGCAAAATTGCCCTTTGGTAAAAACGTTCGAGGCAAAAATGCCCCTTAACCCTTAACTAAAAATGCAATTAAATAGAAATTTTCATATGACATATATGGGAATATAATCATAATTTTGGAAAGCATTTATTTTGTTTAAATTAGAAAGGAAAGAAAGCAGTTATATAAATCTTTGGATGCATGTCATTTTTTCATAGATACACATGCTAGAGTTAAAAAAGAAAACAACCACATGACATAAGAAGATGTAGGGCAGGTTCCTATTTGTTGACTATACAGGAAGGATATTATTCTAAAACCTTAACAAAAGGTAAAGAAGTTTGCAACAAACGAAACATCGGACAAAGTTGTAAATATTTATCCAATAACAATAAAATAAGATCACAAACAGGCATTAAATAAACAAAAAGAGAGAGGAGAAGATGGGAAAGCCTAATAAAGAACAAGTGATGGGAAGGGAAAAGAAGAGAAGAAATTTGGATTAGGGTAAAAAAATTGGCTTTATGTTTCTTTATCTTTATTTATTTTTTATACTTTCAACCGGTGTCCGACACTTTTTGTGGATCCTATTACCAGGTATCGAAGAAATGAACTACTTTAGTTTCAGGGTTCGTGGCTTCCCTTCAAACAGGTAAAAAATTGGCTTATGTTTCTTTATCTTCATTTTTTTTATACTTTCAATCGGTATCCGACACTTTTTTTAGATTTTATTACCAAGTATCGGAAAAATGAACTACTCTAATTTTAAGGTTTGTAGCTTCCCCTCCAATAGAAAGTGGAGTAGTCAGTTACTAGAATAACTGATAATAAAATAAAAACTGATATCGGCTACTTGTTAAAAGTATAAAAAAATAAAGAAAAAGAAACATAATGCCAATTTTTTACCCTAACCCTAAAGTTATTGAAAGAAAGTTGGAGAGTGACAACGAATCCATATAATCCAAGTGCTTCAGGACAAACGGAGGTTGATTAAGAAATAAAAAGCACACTTAGCATTAGAAGGAAACAATTTCAGTACACATTGCAACTAGTTTAATTTGAGTTCACGTTGCAATTAAGATCTAATTTAGATATTTTAGTCTGATTTTTTTACTATTATCTTGTTCAAAAATAAAATTATTTTAATATGTACTGATTCTAAAATAAAGATAACAAGTTCAGAAACTCGTGTGCAATGCATGGGGTAAATATGTGATCTTTTAAAAGATTTATTTAATAATTAAAGAATAAAATATTATAGTCCATAATTATATAAGCCACCTAACCATGCTGTTCATGATTTTTTAGGCTTTTTATTTGAAATTTAAAAAATGTATGGGAAGTTAAAACACCAATAAAAAGAAATATTAGAGATTATTAGATAATTATCTATATGAAATTTGTTTAATCAGATTGTTTAAAAATTAGGCAAGTTAAAAATATAACCTATAAAAACCATGTCCACATATCTCGATATCGCCACGTATCCCGGGAAGTTATCAGCTGTATAATAATAATAATAATACTAAATTAAAAAGTTTAATTTATTTGGCACGTGACGCAATCCGGCTCGCAGGTGTGTACGCGTCACAAAACAAGCCTACCAACTTCCCTCCTTTTATATAATTAATTAATTAAAGCGTAATAGATAGATAGGTATATATATAGGAGTATATCTTAATTGTCAATTTTTACTTAAAAAATATTTTTATTTAAAAATTTAAATTAGGAAATTGCGACTAAAGCTGAAACAACTGGCTGAACGAGGATTTAAATTAGGAAATTGCGTGGTTAATATTATAGTCTCTCTCTTTTTTCGATACATATATTATAGTCTCTCTCTCTATATGTACATATATATAGCGGGATAGTGTGAGAGCTTGGATTAAAGGAGCAATCACAGCCCCACAGGTTCCTCTTTTCCCTTAGAAAACTTATACATTCTATATACTTCTTTGCACTTGATTACTTCCCAGCTCACTGGTTTTGCTTCTTTCATGGAGCAACATTTCATCAATTTATACTTCTTTCTATATCATTGATTATTAGTTCCTATTATTCGAATACACATCAATTCACAAACCTTGTTGTTATCGGCTTCAAATGGGTTTGAGGTTGAATCACATCTTTTTTTCCCTCTATTCTTTTAGTGCAAAGGGAGAAGTAAAAAAAAAAATTATGTATCGAATAAAAAAATAAAAGAAACCTACAATTGCAATTGTTTTTTTCCATCCCAAAGATCTCTTTGATTTTAATTATTATGCCGAAATAATGAATCGAGTTTGTATAGGCATTATGGACGCTGCTATTGCAATAGTTTTTCTTTATATATATATATATATATATTTTGAAGAAATTCTAGTTACATATACATAGAAACATCCAGGTTGGATGCTTAATTTAATTATCTTCTTCCAATATTCTTGCCGCTGCTTCTTGTTCTCCTCGCATTCACTTATTAAATATTCGGAAACTCAGATGAAGTTTTGTGGCTCCGAAGAGAAATCTGAATTCTTGTGTATGTCTTAATCGCACATCTATGGCAAGCAGATAATTATGTCTCATGTGCCTGGCTCCCTTTATGCCATTTGCAAAGTACACCAGAGCTCTCTTGTGGCCTTCGTTAATGGCGTATGAGGAGCCAGGCATATGTGTCTATATATATATATATATATCCCATGTGCTTCCATGGTTTGCATTATATACATAGTACATGAGAAAAAGATTGTTTCTGTGTTGAGTTATGTGTCCGATTTGTGTGTACGCTTTCAGATAACATATCAACCAAAGGTGGTCGGTCTAGTGGAATGAGCGAAACTAAAAAATCTAGTGGGGATGAGCTACACTAAACTGAGTTTAAATGCCACATCTTTCAAAAACACTCAGGGGAGAGGCATCTTAATTGTAAAGCCTCTATTAGTCTCTGTCCCGATTAGTTGGTTAATTATTTGGATACATGATAATTGGATCTAGAAAAAGCGTAATGGGGAGAGGTATCCGGATCACAGAGCCTTGATCCAGATTATTTGGTCACTCATATACTTAGTAATTAGAGGAAGATGATACTCTCAAAATTCTTTTTTTTTTATTTATTTTCTTGTCAGAATCTCATCTCCACCCTCATATCAAAAAATGAATGGTTCAGATTTAATAATTTCTAAAACAATTATTATAGTATTTTATAATTTAATTTTTTCTAATTTTGTTTCTGTTGTAGCTATGAATTGCGTATATTAGATTTTAATAGTTTAAATTTATTTATTTATGTTTAAAATAATAATTTTCTAAAATATGAAATCTGAACAATCTAATTTTTTAATTTGAGGGTGGATATATGATTCTGGAAAAAAAAAAAAAAGATAAAGGATTCAGAGGAACTCAAATCCATAATTGAATGCATTGAACACCAATCGAATACACATGTTCTTGCTTTAAAATTATATGGTAGAAATTTAAGAGTTAAAGGTTGTCAATTAAACCATTTACTTTTAATTTATCATTGTAGTTTATAATTAATTATAATTAAGAAATGATAATGGATCAACAAGCTAGGTAGAGTTTCATTATTGGAATAAGTTTTACGTATTAGATCTAATAAGGAGAAATTCCTAATTAATTAGAGTCAACCCATGTAAATGGTTCCAATTAAATTATTTTTTGCGAAAATAAAAATTAAATGAGGGTAGCAAGCTGTTATGTAAATTAAAAGAACAAAAAAGTGTAAACCATTGTGAAATATGCATAGAAAAGTGTTGATTATAATTAAACTATAATCATCAATTTAATTTATAGTTAATGAAGAATATTTATTAGTCCAAGCATAGCAATTAAGTTCTGTTTAGCAATACTGAATCCAGTGCTCGTGAGATTCAAAACAATATTTCTTATGTTTGTTTTCTTTTAACCAGCAGTACAATTTTCCTTGAAATCTTATCTCTCAAATTATACCTTTTAAGAATAGTCGTTTAGCCCAAAAAAAAAAAAAAAAGGATTTTAAAGTAAGCATAACTTTTAGCAGGTGTATTACTATCATGTATTATTAAATGTGGTGTTTAATCTTTCCACACTGTTTTAAGAAAAATGGGGAATATACAACAGAAATGATAAATACGTTGAGAGTTATTTTTCACTCTTGTGTTTAACGTAAGATTTCTTCTTAGTTCACTAAAAAAAATGAAAAATAAAAAATGAACTCTTCTTAAGGTTGTAAAAATTTATTATGGGTATGCTAAAAGCCTTATTGTAACAAGTTGACTTTATTGAAAAATATTTTTAAAATATCAAAATCTCGAATTAGTTTTGTTTCTTACTATATATTAAGCATTATTGACTATTCTTGATTAGTAATTTATAACTAATTTTAATATGAAATTGCTTATTTGAGATTTTCAAATTTTGAAGGTGGCCATTACAGAGAAAGCAACTTTTGAAATTCAAAAAATAACATGTAAAAGAAAAACAGAAATTCAAAAAATAAAGGGAAATTGGACGATTCAATTTCTTACGTGATTGAAAGTCTTTCAGAAATCAGAATTTTGAAGCTGCATCACAGCAACTCCAACTCCAACTCCAACGGCTCTATTTTGCAACGGCTACATTAGACCTTCTATAAATATGGTTCTCAGTCTCCTTACTTTGGCTTCTTCGCTATCTTCTTTTGATCTCACTGGTTGATTGTCGGCTTGGGTCACTCTTCAGATCTAGCGACAATATTTGCCTGTCCTCCCTGATTCGATCTCTATTCGATCTCCGGCGTAACTTCCTGAATTCTTGGTGCGCAATGTTTCTCATCTAACTCTTTCGGTATTATTTGATTTTCTCCCTCTCTTTCCATAACTTTTAACGAAACCTAGGTTTTATAGCTTTCATTTGCTTCGTCGTTGGATTCTGATAGGTGATGATTTTTTATGCTTGTATCTGAACTTGTCTTCATTTAGCCAGTGATGTGCCTTGTTGCATATTTGCATTGCACTGTGTTTCTGTAGATACAGGGATGCTGTTTGTATTGCTTTAATGTAACTATTTTGTCGCGTGCAAAAGATTAATCATACACAGAGTCAAGATCCTTTTGTCTCTTGATGATTGTGTACAAAAATTCAATATTTGTTCTATTCAAACCAAAATAGATTCACGCTCGTTGGTTTCAAAAAATCAGGGAAATTTATAGTACTATTTGATCTTTACTATGGCTGCTTTGACATAATATTCTGTCATTGAGACTTTAGCATATGCAGAAAGGCCTAAGCAATAACCGTTTCATTTTAGTCAACCTTTAGAATGATTTGCTTTAATTACAGAGCAATTCCCATTGTTTCTGAGTTTGGTAATAGTACATATCTTCATATGCTGATAAATTTACATTTATGAAACAGAATCTAAGCCACAGTGGTTCTCACGGATGGTAGGTAGATTATTGTGGGGTCCTAGCTACTTTGAGATAAGAACTTTCTGATCTGGATTATGGCTGATGAGATTGTAAATTATAAACATATCAAATAATGTTGCTCGAGATTTGCTTGAATGCTCTGCTGCAAGAATTTGATGTATTCCACTACTTGCCAGGTGCAATTTTCAATAACCCTTCTTTTTATCTCATTATTGTTGTTTCAATTATTAAATGCCATATAAGATAATTGGATTTGCATTAATATCTATTTAGTTGTGTTTCTTTGTAAGGGTGGCACAATGCAGCCCGCCTCCACTGCAAATTGTAGTTAGCCTTAAATCTTAAAGATTTTGTTTATATCTTAATTGTTTTTTCTGTATTTGTGTGTGTCTGAATTCTCTTTTTGGGTATTTAGTCAAAAGGTGAGATTAGTTTACCCTCCTAAAAGAGAATGGTATGTTCCATCCAAAAAATAGGAGTCCAAAATACTATCTATGTTTCACTAATTTTTGTTTAGAAGGAATTGAAAACTCAACGTTGGTCCCTTCTAAATTAGAATACGAGATTGGCATGTTCCATCCAAAAAATATGAGTCCAAAAAACCTAGTCCTTCTTAATGAATAGAATTTTGTTAGTGACCTCTTTAAGGAAGTTACGTGTAATATCCCAAAATTTAGTAAAAGTTAAATTAATCAAAAAGAAAAATTTACATGGTGTTAAATTTAGTTTTTTGGAAGAAGGGAAGACTAGGATGATTATGGTTATTTTACTTGACCAAGATTTAACCACATAACCACATAAGTTAAGTAAGACTCAATGGCAATTTAGTTAATATTGCCATAATCTTGCAAGAGGGATGTTTACCATGTGATTTTGAGGTTAGAATTGGACCCTAAAATCAAGAACTAAGATTTGTCCTTGAAAAACAAAAATTTTAAGAGACAAATTGGACAATATTTTACCTAACACCACACCCATAATTGTCCATTTAATTAAAGCACTTTTCCCTACAAGGGGAATGAATATTTATTTGTATATTTCCCTCCTCCTTAATGGAGCATGTCGGCCAAAGAATTAATTGGATGATGATCAAATATTTAAATATTTCACATCCATATCCTTAGCATTAGAATCGGTCAAGCACTTAAAGAATGAAGGGATGAGAGGATAAGCATTTAAGAAAAGGGGAAAAGAGTCAAGAAGAATGGTCAAGTATGAAGAAAAGAGATAGAAGGAGTTGGTCCACATGCCAACACACACAAGCACCCACACACACTACATTACACACACTCAATCAATTAATCAACATATCCTTAGCATTAGAATCGGTCAAGCACTTAAAGAATGAAGGAATGAGAGGATAAGCATTTAAGAAAAGGGGAAAAGAGTCAAGAAGAATGGTCAAGTATGAAGAAAAGAGATAGAAGGAGTTGGTCCACATGCCAACACACACAAGCACCCACACACACTACATTACACACACTCAATCAATTAATCAACACATTTTTGTCCAAAGCACAAAACAAGGAAGAGAAAGGACAATCAACATTTGAAATATATGGGCACACTTAAGGCAAAAAGCAAGACACCACTATTTGAGAGAATGGCCAATTGTGAGAAAAAAACAATTGATAGTGGTGTCTTGCTTTTTGCCTTAAGTGTGCCCATATGTTCCAAATGTTGATTGTCCTTTCTCTTCCTTGTTTTGTGCTTTGGACGAAAGTGTGTTGATTAGATTGAGTAGTGTAGTGTGTGTGGGTGCTTGTGTGTCAACTCCTTCTATCTCTTTTCTTCATACTTGGCCATTCTTCTTGACTCCTCCTTTCTCCTTTTCTTAAATGCTTATCCTCTTATCTCTTCATTCTTTAAGTGCTTGACCGATTCTAATGGCTGAGGATATGGATGTGAAATATTTAAATATTTGATCATCATCCAATTAATTCTTTGGCCGACATGCTCCATTAAGGAAGAGCGAAATATACAAATAAATATTCATTCCCCTTATATGGTGTGTGGTAGGGAAAAGTGTTTTAATTAAATGGACAATTATGGGTGTGGTGTTAGGTAGATGTTGTCCAATTTGTCTCTTAAAATTTTTGTTTTTCAAGGACAAATCTTAGCAAATCTAACCCTTGATTTGCTAAGATTTGTCCTTCTATCTCTTTTCTTCATACTTGGCCATTCTTCTTGACTCCTCCTTTCTCCTTTTCTTAAATGCTTATCCTCTTATCTCTTCATTCTTTAAGTGCTTGACCGATTCTAATGGCTGAGGATATGGATGTGAAATATTTAAATATTTGATCATCATCCAATTAATTCTTTGGCCGACATGCTCCATTAAGGAAGAGCGAAATATACAAATAAATATTCATTCCCCTTATATATGGTGTGTGGTAGGGAAAAGTGTTTTAATTAAATGGACAATTATGGGTGTGGTGTTAGGTAGATGTTGTCCAATTTGTCTCTTAAAATTTTTGTTTTTCAAGGACAAATCTTAGCAAATCTAACCCTTGATTTTAGGGTCCAATTCTAACCTCAAAATCACATGGTAGTAAAATAATCATAATCATCCTAGTCTTCCCTTCTTCCAAAAAACTAAATTTAACACCATGTAAATTTTTCTTTTTGATTAATTTAACACCATGTAAACCTTTACTAAATTTTGGGATATTATAATTCTTCCCTCGTACAATAAATTTCGTCCTCTAAATTTGTTACACGTCCAAAGACATAAATTCCGGGTAACGTTTTTTCATATCCTCTTCTATTTCCCATGTTGCCTCTCTTAGAGAAAAACCTTTCCAGACCACTTTCACGGATAGTATACTTCGATTTCTAAGTCGTTTCTCTTGTCGGTCAATGATTTGCTCTAGCTCTACTTTGTAGGTATTATTCTCTCATACCTCAATTTCTTCATACTCGATCACGTGCTCAGGGTCTGGTTGGTACTTCTTTAACTGAGAGACGTGAAATACGTCAGGTTTGGGGGTAAAGCTATTTTGTATGCCACTGGTCCAATTCTCATATGAATTTCAAAAGGGGTATATACCGTTATACCGTGGGCTTAACTTCTTTCTCTTTATCGCTCTACCGATTCCAGTAACTAGAGATACTTTCAGGAATACATGATCTCCAACTTCAAATTCTAGAGGTCTGCTCTGTGCTGCAAGGAGCCTCTTTCTGATAGTTTTTATTTGTTCAGAAGTCTGATCAATCAGATCTGACCCATACAATTTTCTCTCCGATAATTCTGTCCAACAGAGAGGTGACTGGCATCACCATTTCCTTCCATAAAGTGCTTCATATGGAGCCATTTGAATGCTCGCATGATAGCTATTATTGTAAGTGAATTTGGCAAGTGGAAGGAAACGATCCCAATTCCCCTTTAAATCCATAACACATGCTCGCAGGCATATCTTCTAGTGTCTGTATAGTCCATCTGTTTGTGGATGTTAAGCCGTACTATCAGAGATAATATTATTTGGCGTACCATGCAATCGGATTATCTCCTTTATATAAATTTATGCTAACTTCTCAGGAGAATAACCAGCATTGATAGGTAGGAAATGAGCTGACTTTGTAAATCGATCAACAATTACCCATATTGCATCGTAGTTTTTGATCCTGGGTAATCCTACCACCAAATCCATGGTAACGCTCTCCCACTTCCGCTCTGGAATTTTGGGGCTTTGCAGAAGAAGTCCTGATGGTCGTTGATGTTCAATTTTTACCTTTTGACAGGGAAGACATCGTGTAATATACTTGATTACATCACTTTTCAATCCTAGCCACCAGTATTCTGATTTCAAGTTGTGGTACATCTTGATTGCTCCTGGATGAAGAGTATATTTACTCTTATATGCCTCATCCAGAATTTTTCGCCTTAGGTCCTTTGATGGAACATATACTTGCTTCTGGTATCTGACTAACCCACTGGGTGAAAGATCATAGTTTGGATTTTCACCTATTCTGATCATTTCTTGAATAGATGTGGCCTGCTCATCTTGCTTCTGAGCTTCTTCTATTTCTGCCCTCAGACCACTTTCCTCTTGACTGACATTAAAGTTAGCAATAACTACTTTATTTGGTACATTCATGTTTAGGAATACTTGATTTGATAGATTCAGATCCCTAAATTCCTCTAGTAATTTTTGTTCTCGTATAATCATAACTGCCACCTGCATTGCCTTCCTACTAAGAGCATTGGCGACAACATTCGCTTTCCCTGGATGATATTTAATCTCCAGGTCATAGTCTTTCAGCAACTCCATCCATCTCCGCTGCCGCATATTAAGTTCTTTCTGGTCATGTAAGTATTTGAGACTTTTGTGATCGCAGTATAATTCTATAGTAGTACCATACAGATAATGCCGCCATATCTTCAAAGCGAACACAATCGCTGCAAGTTCCAAATCATGAGTGGGGTAATTCAATTCATGAGTCTTCAGCTGTCGAGAGGCATACGCCATTACTCTGCCTTGTTGCATAAGGACACATCCCAATCCCTGTTTACTAGCATCACTATACACCACGAAGGTTTCACGGGGATCTGGGATAATCAATACTGGAGTGGTCGTCAATCTCTCCTTCAGCTGTGTGATCTTTTCGCATCATTCATCCCACACAAATAATTGGTTCTTTCTTGTGAGCTTTGTCAATAATTGGTTCCATTATGGTTCAATCAATTGTGGGATTACTTTGGTCCCATCCCAGAAATTTTGCCAACCACAATGAAAATTGGGTTTGACTATTTTAAAAGTTGGATCAATCTTAGCAAAGATCCTTTCCCAGCAGATCTTCATTATTTTTCAAAATTTGGTTTAGCAGATCCTTTCCCGGTATTCAAGTGGAACTATAAATATGGCCCTTCAAGGTTCCAGAAATTTTTCCCAATGCTACAAAGGACCTCTTCTGTTAAATGATGGGTGAAGTTTCCTCACATTAATTAATATATCAGAAACAAACCTCAAAAGTGGTTCAAACGAAATCCAAAGTTCCTAATAGTAGGAGACAACGAATTAGCCTGTTTCTTAACCAGAAGGCAAAAATTTGTGCATGTTTGGCCTCGGCAACTGACAAATAGGCCTGAACTAAATAACTGAATATACTTTGGGCTTCTCCAAACCCAAGAATCAAAATCCAGTCCGTCAGCCCAATCTTAAGATAGATCAGAGGCTGAAGACCCGGCCCAATATTTCAGACATGATTCGGATAATGAGATCATTAGCCTCGGTGAAGATTGATTCTGAAGCAAAACTGTCGGCACAAGAGTCTAAGACTTGCTGACTCAAAAGATTCCCTGCTTTTGTAAAGTTGTACCTTTATCTTTTACTTTAGCAGACAAAATAATGTAATTTTCTTTTACTTTATGTAAAAGCAAAAGTAATAGTACTTTTACTTAAGTAACATGTTTTCTACTCCGGTTAAAGTAATTTTAACCAAAGTAAATTGGTGCATAGTAACTAATTTGAATGCCTATAAAATGGCATCTCATTTTAGATGTGAGGCACCCCGAGTTATGTTGACGACTCAATTCTCTCCCCTTTCCTCCTCTAAGGTTGACAAAACCTTTATGTGTTTTATTGTTTTCTTGTAATTTCTTTATGATTGTAATGTTTTAAGTTCAATAAATATCAGTTTTTATAAATCTTCATCTCTTTTATGCATATATTATCATTCTTCATCTAAAAATTTAATGATTCTGATCGGTCTTTAGTTTTTTTTTTATATTACATGCCAAAACTTTTCATTTTACTCATTTCTTGCGAGTGGCACAATGCACGTAACTTCCTTAAAGAGGTCACTAACAAATTCTATTCATTAAGACTAACTAACCTTGCACTTTCGGCAAATGAGGCCAACCTTGGTTAAGGTTTGGGCAAGTATGGGCAAGCTCAAGCAACCTTGGGCAAGGTTCGAGCAACTTTAAGCATCATGAAGGCAAGCATAGGCAAGGTTTGGTTTTGGTGGCAAACTTGGGTGAAGTCTGGCAACCTTGAATAATGTATGGACAAGTGTAGATGTGGACTAACAAAGCTGTGGCAATTTTGGGCAAGATCCGCTTAAGTATGAACCCTGGACAAGTCTTTGCATGCCATAGCGATGTTTGAGCAAGTTTGGATGAGGTACAAACATGTGTGAAAAATATTTGACGGCATTCACTACTAAAAAAACGCTTGTAACATCCCTTTTTTAGGCATTTTAATGTCTGAAAACAAGGAGTCATCTATGTGAGTGACGTAGTCAAAAATACCAATAACGTATATAAATAAAAGGACACCTAAGGTCTGGACTTTAGACATCCCTATTTTAAAAATGGACGTCTAAAGTACTACATTGACACTTTAGACATCCCCACACTAGTGGAAAAATCATGTTTAAGACCAGTTAAAAATGACAATTTAGACCGATTTTGGATCCGGTCTTAATACAACCAGTCTTAAAAGTCTGCTATTTTTTAGACCGGTTGCTCGAAGATCAGGTCTAAAAAGTTTGGACTTTTTAGATCGGTTGTTTAAAAATCGGTCTAAAACCTTATTTTTCAAGACTTTTTAAGACCGGTTTTTATAAAACCATTCTTAAAAGTACAAATAACCAGTCTTAAAAGTGATATTTTTTAAAAAATAAATAGGACTTTTTTTGTAGTCAAACGTACAGATGAGTAGAAGGGATTGTTAGACCTCATGTTTTGATGATAACAAAAGAATGGTTTGAAAAGGAAATGATTAATAAACAAGTTTGAACAAAGTAATGACAGGAACAAGTATCACTTTAAGTAAGCATTGAAGTAATGAAGAAAGGCCAAGAGAAAATGCTGAGGAACTTGATTAGAAGCAAATTTTCTAAGGCATTACTCGAGGCGCTACTCGAGTAATGAGACAAAACTTGAAGTAATCAGAGACAACTTGCAGTAACCTGCCAACGTTACTCGAGGAGCTACTCAAGTAATAGTGTAAGTATTTTTAAGTTACTCTCAGCCTGCCAATGTTACTCGAGGCGCTACTCGAGTAACCATGTGAAAAACTTCCAGTTTCCTTCAAGTTGCCAAAGATACTCGAGGAGCTACTCGAGTAACTCTGTTTCTGAAAAATGATGCTCTCGGCATTTTGTACCACTGCAACATTACTCGAGTAGGTACTCGAGTAACGAACTAAAGTAAGTAAAAAACTTGAAGGTGGTATCCGAGTAACTTGATATATTTTTAACTAATTTCCTCGAGTCCTTACTCTGATATGCAAGTATTCAATAATCTATTTTAAGTGGATTCCTCGAGTAGGTACCCGAGTATGAAGAGATAACTTTAAAGAAAACCTCAAGTCATTACCCGGGTAAGTCAAGCACAAAAAGTACAGTTACTCGAGGTGGTACCCGAGTAACCTATTCAAAAATGAATGCATTACTCGAGTCAGTACCCGAGTAATGAGGTAAGTGCTCTCGGCATCTAAATCTTGCAACATTACTGGAGTAAAGCTCGAGTAACCAAAAGTTTTTATAAAGGTTTACTCGAGTTGGTACCCGAGTAACTCATAAAGTTGTGAGTGCATTACTCGAGTAGGTACCCGAGTAAATAACTATTTCCAAAGGTTTGAAATTTAGTTTACTCCATGCACTACCCGAGTAATCTTGTATTTATTGATTGACTTGCAGTTTGACAAAGATTTCTCGATGTTACTCGAGTAGGTACTCGAGTAAACTTCATGTGATACTCGAGTAGCTACTCGAGTAAGCAAACCCAGAAATCCAGAAACCTTTCAAATGTTGAATATTTTGTTTTCTATATGATTAATCTTTCATTGTGTTAGTATTCTTAGCCTATTTACAGATGAACAATGAAGAAATCATATCAAGTAGTGGAAGTCAAATGAAACGTTCAACTGTCACCGACCGTCACCTACCACAACGTATGTTTTTCAAAAATTGGAAAAGTCAATAATGGTTGCGCACGCTCCAACGGACATGAAGAAATATGTTCCAGCAATCATTACCAATGTATCTATATATATGTGAACATATGAACAGAGAAGAACATAAGAACACACTTACGAACGTATCATCAAGTTCATTACTCTGTTTTCATTATACTTGTGTTTCTATGCTTCAGTGATTCTTATTTACTCTGTGAAGAGAGATATTTCATTCAAACTCAATATTTGTTATTGAGGTAACTTAAGGTTGTGGAACCTTGAGTTGGGATTGAATTACAACTTGTAAGGGGGAGCGAGTGTCCAGGTGTAGGAACTTGCTTGTACTGAGGTGCCAAGAACCCATTGAATCTTGGAAGATATAGTGAAACTCTCAGAGAAGCTCTGAGGACTGGACGTAGGTCAAAGTGGTTGTGGCCGAACCAGTATAACTCCCGGTGTACACTTCGGTGATATTTCTCCTTACTCTTTCATGTTTTAATTTCAACGTCAAATTTTATATTTGCAACGAAATTTTTAAGATCACCCAATTCACCCCCTCTTGGGTGAAACGCTTGCTCTAACATTTGGTATCAGAGCGTAGGTCTTCTTGTTAAGGTATAACAACCTAAGAAGGATCCAATGGCAAGCATGGGCGAAGGAATTCTTCCCGACGGAGCATCCATCACTTGGTATCAGAGCGTAGGTCTTCTTTGGTATCAGAGCGTAGGTCTCTAACATTTGGTATCAGAGCGTAGGTCTTCTTGTTAAGGTATAACAACCTAAGAAGGATCCAATGGCAAGCATGGGCGAAGGAATTCTTCCCGACGGAGCATCCATCACTAGACCTCCTGGATTCAGTGGAGAACACTTTTCCTTTTGGAAAGCAAAATTCAGAGTGTTCGTGATGGCTACCGAATATGGACTGTGGGATGTGATTGAGAGTGGAAATTATCAACCTACAAAAACTGTAGATTCTCAGAAAATTCCCAAGACGCCAGCGGAATATGATGAGAATGACAAGAAGCTTATCACTCTTAACAGCAAGGCAATTCTGATGTTACAAAGTTCCTTGAGTCAAAGTGAGTATTTCAGAATTTGCACACTTCCAACAACAAAGGAAATATGGGAAGCTCTGGAAATAGCTCATGAAGGAACTTCGGGAATAAAGGAGAATCGGATCAACACCTTAGTCACTGAATTTGATCTACTTCAAATGAAATCAGGTGAATCAATTTCTGAATTTGAACTTAGATATACTCATCTTGTTAATCAACTTGCAGCACTTGGGAAATCTTATGATCAACATACCCAAGTACGAAAGATTTTGAATATTCTTTCTAAAGAGTGGGAGGCCAAAGTCACTGCGATAGAAGAAGCAAAAGGAGAATCAATGAGATCAGTTGCTTCTCTATTTGGAAGTCTTTCTGAATATGAGAGTAAACTAAAGTTCAAACGAGAACTAGATGACATTGGTGACAAGAAAAAGAAAGGTCTTGCACTAAAGGTAAAAGAAGAGAATCAAGATGAGGACGAGGAGTTTGACGATGATGAAATGGGCCTAATCATAAAACGATTCAGAAAGTTCTACAAGAAAGGACAAGGATTCAAACACTTTCAAAAAGGTGGAACTAGCAGCAAAGATCATATCATTTGCTACGAATGTGGAAAACCAGGACATATCAAATCAGAATGTCCAGAACTGAATCAAAAGAGCAAAGAAAAGAGAAAAGGCAAATTCTTCAACAAAAAGAAAGCCTTTGTATCTGCTATATGGGGTGATAGCTCCTCTGACGAAGAAAGTGATGAGGAAGAAGTAGCTAACACATGTCTCGTAGCTCAAGAAGAAACAGAAAAAAAGGAATGTCTTAAAGCATCCAAAAATAGCAAGTGGTACATTGATAGTGGATGCTCTAGACATATGACCGATGATTTCGATAGTTTTACCAAATTGCAACCTAAAGAAGGTGGAGAGGTAAAATTTGGAGGAAATCAATCCGGAAGGATAGCAGGAATTGGTGAAATCAAAAATGACAAAGGAATACAAGTCAAAGATGTATATTATGTTGAAGGCTTGTGTCATAATTTGCTGAGCGTAAGTCATAGTGCAGATAAAAACAATTGGGTAATATTTGATTCAGAAGAATGTTTAATTATCAACAAGAGTGACTTACAGCTTGATAAGAAGAATATCAAGACTAAGCTCAGAGCAAAAAGGGAAGGTAACTGTTATACTCTAGATATTAATAGAAATAAATCTGAAAATTGTTTTCTGAGTAATGCCGATGAAAGTTGGCTATGGCATAAGAGATTGGCTCATGTCAATATGCATCAACTAGGCAAATTACTCAAAAAGGATTTAGTGCTTGGATTACCCAAAGTAAATTTCAAAAATGACTTGATTTGTTATGCATGTCAAAAGGGTAAACAAACTAAATCATCTTTCAAATTAAAAAATGAGATTTCAACAAATAGACCATTACAATTATTGCATATGGATTTGGTTGGTCCAGCAAGAGTAAAAAGTCTTGGTGGAAATCTATATTCATTAGTCATTGTTGATGATTTCTCTAGATTTACATGGGTTATTTTTCTATCATCAAAGGATGAGACCTTTGAAGAATTTATTGTTTTTGCCAAGAAGGTGCAAAATGAGAAAGGTATGTCCATTGCAGGAATTAGGACCGATCATGGTGGAGAATTTGAGAATCAAGCCTTTGAAGAATATTGTGATACTAATGGTATTGATCACAATTTTTTTGCTCCAAGAACGCCTCAACAAAATGGGGTCGTGGAACGAAAGAATAGAGTGCTCACAGAAATGGCTAAAGCAATGTTGAATGAAAAGAATGTATCTCAAGTGTTCTGGGCTGATGCTATGAGTACAACATGCTACATTTCAAATAGAGCATATATCAGAACAAAACTTGGAAAGACACCATACGAGTTGTACAAGAGACGAAAGCCAAACATTGCTCATCTACACATATTCGGTTGTAAGTGTTTCATTCATAATAATGGTAAAGATAACTTAGGAAAATTTGATTCTAAAATAGATGAAGGAATTTTCCTAGGATATTCTAACCGAAGTAAAGTATATAGAGTTTACAATAAAAGAACATGTATTATTGAAGAATCAATTCATATTGTATTTGATGAATTTGAATCCTCTGACAAAACCATTGATGAAGAACAGGAAGTTGGTTTAAATCAAGAAAATGGTCAATCTATTTCTAAATCTCTTATTCCAGAGGTTGATGAAACCAAGGAAGAAGAACGATCCCTAGGACAACCTAAAGCTTGGAAATACAACAAAAGTCATCCCTTAGATCAAGTCATAGGAGATGTGAATGAAGGGATCAAAACTAGAAATAGGATTTTCAATGAAGTAAGTTTTTCTGCATTCATTTCAAAAATTGAACCTTCTAACATTGATGAAGCCCTATCAGACAATGATTGGGTTATAGCAATGCAAGAAGAGCTAAATCAATTTGAGAGAAATCAAGTTTGGGATTTGGTGCCCCGACCCAAAGATCATCCGATCATTGGTACTAAATGGGTATTCAAGAACAAACTTGATGAATCCGCAATTATTGTCAGAAACAAGGCAAGATTGGTGGCCAAAGGATATAATCAGGAAGAAGGAATTGATTATGAGGAAACGTATGCTCCAGTGGCTAGATTGGAAGCTATACGTGTACTCTTAGCCTTTGCATGCATCAAAGGATTCAAACTCTATCAAATGGATGTAAAGAGTGCTTTTCTAAATGGTTACATCATGGAAGAAGTATATGTAGAACAACCTCCAGGTTTTGAGGATGTTACCAAACCTGACCATGTTTTCAAACTTAAAAAGGCTTTATATGGTTTAAAACAAGCTCCTAGAGCCTGGTATGAAAGGCTCAGTAAGTTTCTCATTGATCAAGGTTTTGTACGGGGAAAAGTTGATACAACACTCTTTATAAAACGAAAACACAATGACATTTTAATTATTCAAATATATGTTGATGATATTGTTTTCGGAGCTACTAATGAATCTCTGTGTAAGGAATTTTCTGAGATAATGCAGGGAGAATTTGAGATGTCAATGATGGGAGAATTGAATTTCTTTCTTGGTTTGCAAATCAAACAAAGAAAGAATGGAATCTTCATATCTCAAACAAAGTATCTAAAAGAGCTATTGAAGAAGTATGGAATGGATGAAGCAAATGGCACGGACACGCCTATGAGTTCAACTACGTTGCTTGATGCTGATGTCAAAGGAAAAGACTACAACATAACAAAATATAGAGGAATGATTGGATCATTACTCTATCTCACGGCAAGTAGACCGGATATTCAATTTAGTGTTGGCATATGTGCAAGATATCAATCAGCACCAAAGGAATCACATGCGGAAACGGTCAAACGAATATTTAGATATCTTGCTGACACACCCGAATTGGGTCTGTGGTATCCCAAAGAAAGAAGTGAATATCTTGTGGCATATTCAGATTCAGATCATGGAGGATACAAAACAGACAGAAAGAGCACCAGTGGACAAGGACAATTTCTTGGAGGATCTCTTGTATCATGGTTTAGCAAGAAACAAAATACTGTGTCTCTTTCGTCGACGGAAGCCGAATATGTTGCAGTCTCAAGTTGTTGTGCACAAGTGATATGGTTAAAACAACAATTACAAGATCTTGGTATTTATCTCAAAGAAACACCAATCTATTGTGATAATACCAGTACAATAAGCTTGGCCAAGAATCCAGTTCAACATTCTAGAACCAAGCATATCGATGTCAGACATCACTTTATCAGAGATCATGTTCAAAAGAAAGATGTAAAAGTGATATTCATTCCTACTCATCTTCAACTAGCTGATATTTTCACGAAACCTCTTGCAAAAGATCAATTTCTATACATTAGAAGAGAATTGGGAATGGTAAATCCCAATGAGTTGTAAGTTATTTCAGTATCTCATAATATTAGATGAAGTCACTTAATAATGTTTTGATGATTACTAACTTAAGCATCGGAGTATATAGAAATTTATTTTGCAGGAAGGTTGAAACTCTGTTTTGAGAAACAAAAACAGAGGTGATCAGAGGACACCTTTACTGGAGTACCAACTTGAAGTAATGTGTGACAGAGAAGCAATACCCGAGGAACAACTTGAAGTAAAGAAGCACTTTACTCGAGTACATACTCGAGTAATGGACTTCAAAACTGGAAGTAACGGATCAAGTTACTTGATTTTCAAATGTAACGGCTCAGTTACAAAGAAATGAAGAGTCACAAGTTGAAAACTCAGGTTACCCGAGGAAGGCCTCGAGTAAATATGAAGCTTACTCGAGTATGGCCTCGAGTAACTGCAAGTCCAGAATATCAAATTGATCAAAACTTGACTCAAACTTGTTGCAAACTGGTTTAAAATGATCGAGGGAACATCCATGGATAATTACAATATTATTCATGCCAGGTACGCAATTTAAATGAATTATTTTAGAATTTTTCTGCATGAACACCCGAGGAAGGCCTCGAGTAACGATGAAGTTTACTCGAGTAAGGCCTCGAGTAATGTCGGGTTTTAGGTCTTTATCTGTCGCAAACTCGGTCATTTGCATAGAATCTCCTCGAATAAATCACTATTTTCTCTCACAAAAATTTTTCTCAAGTGATTCCTTGATCCATTTCGGTCAAAACCCAAGAGATTTTAGTTCCAAAAACTCTCTATTTCTTTCAGATTCTCTGTGCCCTAACCTGCGACAGTTTCTCATTCTCTTCTGAGCTTTTCGTTTTTCAATCTTTTTGAAAAATGAGAACCAAAAACCTTACTCCCTTAGAGTCATCTGAGTCCCAACAGCATTCTGATCCTTTTTCTTCTCCTCCCAAAAAGAGAAGAAAGTTAACCCCGAGACCAAAAGCTAAAATCCCTCTTCAACCTCAATCACAACCGAAAGCCAAAGGTGTTGTGATTAATGAGCCTATTGCTACAAGGGCTCAATCCAAAAAGAGCATTTCAACTGGGAAAGGAAAGAGTACCAAATCCCCCTCACCTCCTCCCTCAGATTCCTCTACCCCTTCTTTCACTTCTAAGCCACTCAAAAAGCCAAAGTATGACAAGAATGTGGCTAAGGCTATGGCTGGAATTATTGATCAAATGGAGAAGGGACAATCCTCTAAGAAGACCAAAGAAACAGAGATCACAAATCCACCAAAGGGGTTCAATGTCAACAAATTGGTGGAGTCTCCCAAGTATCGGACCCAATTCTCCAGAAGGAAAGTGTGTAAGACACACTATGTTGATCTGAGGTTACTTCAAGAGGTAGTGAAGCATGACCTAAGTCCTTATTTAGATCCCTTTATGCCTTGGCTATCTATTAGATTACCATTCTGTACTAAAGTGATTACCCATTTTTATTGTAACTTAGAAATTATAGATGAGCCTAACCGAACCTCACTTGAGGAAAAGATGACCACAACTGTGAGAGGCCAAAAGATTTTAATTTCACCATCTAGAATTAACTTGTGGTTAGGAATTGAGAATCCCCCGGATGATATATAATCTGAGTTGAGCCAAACCAAATTTTCACTATTCTCAAACCCGGTGAGCTAGTTGGCCCTCTAAATTTCAAGCCCATTGATATGTGTGATCATCATAGGGTCCTTTGGTACATATACTCTAGGTCCCTAGTGAACAAAGCCAACAACTATACCCACTTCTCCGATAGGGACTTTAGGTGGTTTGCTTCACTGCTTCTTAAGGAACAAAAGGATTTGGGAGAATATATCTTTTCCGAGATGAAAAGGTATAAGGTGGATGGGAAGGCTACTACACCAATGCCATATCCTCAAATTGTGTCTCTAATCCTGAAAGAGAACAAAATATGGTATTTGGACAGCAAGGAGCCAATTGAGAGGTTGACTCCGGTTGGGAGAAACCAGATAGGGAAATTGAATATTGACATCCCTCTCAAAGGTCCTTTGGAGTCTGGTTCCAAAAAGAAGAGAAAGACCACTGAGGCAGAGACTAGCAAGTTGGATGATACTCAGTCATCGGCTCCAGCTGCTACCACATCATCGCCATCTTTCCTCAATGCCACTCTCCAGCATTTCATGGAAAACATTCTCAGAGGATTCCATGTGGATATCGCCAACACAAATGCCGAGTTGATCACCAACACAAACTTCAAGATGGCGGAGTTGGTCGAGAAAATTGACAAGAGGCATGAGGAATTGGTTGAGAGAATGGATAGAAGGCATGAAGAGTTGCTAGCTGAGCAATGTGCCCAGGGCGAGACCTTGAGATTGATTTTGGCACGACTGGATTCCTTAGGTCCAGGACCTTCATCTGCACCACCACCACCTCCAGTGAACCCTCCTTCAGACACTCCTATCCCTGAGGATGAACCATCTACCCCTCTAGTTTCTGATCCACTTGAGCCCCAAGGTAAAGATATTCTATTCACAGTGGATGATCTTGAAACCCATGAGACCACTCACATCATTATTAATGATTCACCTCCCAAACCTCAGCCAGACACCGCTCCTAAACCGACTTCATCACCTGCTCCCACAGAGGAAATCTCTCCTTCTTCATCCTCCTCTGAACATCCTACTCCCGAGGCTGAGACCACTCCTGAGATTCAGATCACTCCAGGAGGAGAAACATCTTCTATGATTGTCTACCAGCCTTCTTCTATTCCTCCCAGAGATGACATCCACATCCCTCCACTTAATCTACCTGAACCTGTCCCCTCTAGCTCCTTTGAATCTTTGGGCTCAGATGATTCTCCGGTTCTTCCAGTGACACCCATTTCCGTGGTCAAACCTCCTAGCCCTCCACTTGATTGATGAAGCCAAAAAGGGGGAGAAGAGCTTGAAAGTGATTTTGTGGATATGTCCTAGTTCATTTTAGGTATTTGGTTGTATGTGGGCTTTTAGGGAGCATTTTGAATTTCTTTGAACTTTATCTTGTAATTTGAAAATTTTAAGTTTAAATGCAAGTGTGTTTAAGTTATAATTTTATTTTAAGTTCATTCAAGCTTTAAATTATAATACATGTTTGGACTAATGAAGTTAATTGTGTATACAAGGTGTGTATGCTATGAAATTCAAACTTAATAAAACATATTTAATTGAGAATTCGATTTGAAAAACCATATTCAAAATCACCAAGTTTTGTCATCATCAAAAAGAGGGAGAATGTTAGACCTCATGTTTTGATGATAACAAAAGAATGGTCAAGTTTGAACAAAGTAATGACAGGAACAAGTATCACTTTAAGTAAGCATTGAAGTAATGAAGAAAGGCCAAGAGAAAATTCTGAGGAACTTGATTAGAAGCAAATTTTCTAAGGCATTACTCGAGGCGCTACTCGAGTAATGAGACAAAACTTGAAGTAATCAGAGACAACTTGCAGTAACCTGCCAACGTTACTCGAGGAGCTACTCGAGTAATAGTGTAAGTATTTTTAAGTTACTCTCGGCCTGCCAATGTTACTCGAGGCGCTACTCGAGTAACCATGTGAAAAACTTCCAGTTTCCTTCAAGTTGCCAAAGATACTCGAGGAGCTACTCGAGTAACTCTGTTTCTGAAAAATGATGCTCTCGGCATTTTGTACCACTGCAACATTACTCGAGTAGGTACTCGAGTAACGAACTAAAGTAAGTAAAAAACTTGAAGGTGGTATCCGAGTAACTTGATATATTTTTAACTAATTTCCTCGAGTCCTTACTCTGATATGCAAGTATTCAATAATCTATTTTAAGTGGATTCCTCGAGTAGGTACCCGTGTATGAAGAGATAACTTCAAAGAAAACCTCAAGTCATTACCCGGGTAAGTCAAGCACAAAAAGTACAGTTACTCAAGGTGGTACCCGAGTAACCTATTCAAAAATGAATGCATTACTCGAGTTAGTACCCGAGTAATGAGGTAAGTGCTCTCGGCATCTAAATCTTGCAACATTACTGGAGTAAAGCATCGAGTAACCAAAAGTTTTTATAAAGGTTTACTCGAGTTGGTACCCGAGTAACTCATAAAGTTGTGAGTGCATTACTCGAGTAGGTACCCGAGTAAATAACTATTTCCAAAGGTTTGAAATTTAGTTTACTCCATGCACTACCCGAGTAATCTTGTATTTATTGATTGACTTGCAGTTTGACAAAGATTTCTCGATGTTACTCGAGTAGGTACTCGAGTAAACTTCATGTGATACTCGAGTAGCTACTCGAGTAAGCAAACCCAGAAATCCAGAAACCTTTCAAACGTTGAATATTTTGTTTTCTATATGATTAATCTTTCATTGTGTTAGTATTCTTAGCCTATTTACAGATGAACAATGAAGAAATCATATCAAGTAGTGGAAGTCAAATGAAACGTTCAACTGTCACCGACCGTCACCTACCACAACGTATGTTTTTCAAAAATTGGAAAAGTCAATAATGGTTGCGCACGCTCCAACGGACATGAAGAAATACGTTCCAGCAATCATTACCAATGTATCTATATATATGTGAACATATGAACAGAGAAGAACATAAGAACACACTTACGAACGTATCATCAAGTTCATTACTCTGTTTTCATTATACTTGTGTTTCTATGCTTCAGTGATTCTTATTTACTCTGTGAAGGGAGATATTTCATTCAAACTCAATATTTGTTATTGAGGTAACTTAAGGTTGTGGAACCTTGAGTTGGGATTGAATTACAACTTGTAAGGGGGAGCGAGTGTCCAGGTGTAGGAACTTGCTTGTACTGAGGTGCCAAGAACCCACTGAATCTTGGAAGATATAGTGAAACTCTCAGAGAAGCTCTGAGGACTGGACGTAGGTCAAAGTGGTTGTGGCCGAACCAGTATAACTCCCGGTGTACACTTCGGTGATATTTCCCCTTACTCTTTCATGTTTTAATTTCAACGTCAAATTTTATATTTGCAACGAAATTTTTAAGATCACCCAATTCACCCCCCCCTCTTGGGTGAAACGCTTGCTCTAACAGGGATTACAGTGAAAAATCAATTGCGGATACTTCCAAGCAAATTACTACCATCAAATTTCACAAAAACACCTTCCCTGTGAATCCCACTGCTAAAATTTCTGAAAACCTGAATTCCTATATCGTTTACTAAGAACATCAAACAACGTAGAAAGATAATGAATAGCTCTTGTAACAAAATTCAGGCACAAACTTTGTATTCATATTCAGTTTCTTAGTTGAAACTATGAAACTATTTTGGCACAACCAGAAGGAAGAAGAAAACCAAAGACGTAAATAAAAAAAGCAAATAGAGCAATTTCACAGATAGGATCCCCCAGAGACAGACCACACACTTAACTCGGTAAATATCAGTATGTATACCATTTACACCTACAATAAAACCCTAAAAAAAGCAAAAATCCAAATAGGATCTCTCTTCTTTCGTGACCCTTGTTCCTTTGATAAAGAAAGCAGACAAGGAACTGTTTTAAGCGAGGCGCTTCGCTCTGCACCTTCTTCTTCCTCTTTCATCTATCGCCACCTTGCACTAGATACTCAAAAATTAATTTACAAATTAGTTAAGCGTTTAAAAGGAAAGTTTATTCAAACCTCATAACATCAATTGTATCTTCTTCACACATCTCTGGGTTAAAGTAAAGGAGCAAGCAGCTCATGGCAGCAAAGAAGTGAGGCTGTCAAGGTAGGTGTTGATGAAGGATGGATGTCACGGGGAAAGGAAAAGTCACGATAAAGGAGATCAGAGCAAGCGAGGTTGTGGCGGCGACAAACTCATTCAGTGCAAGGGTGAGAGCACCGTAGCAACAAACATAAGAATGAGATCGAGCGAAGATGACCAAGCTCACAGAGTAATCCCACCAAGAAGAGAGGTTTCAGATTTAGAGAGCGAAATTTAGGCACGACAAAAAGGAAATTCAAAAATTTAGGGTAGATTTTTTAGACCGAGTATATATAAAACCGGTCTTAAAAGGGTGGGAAAAAATATTTTTTAAAATTTTCATATTTAAGACCGGTTATTATTAATAACAAATCTTAAAAGTTTTAAATTTTTAATTTTTTAAATATTTTGATATTTTTAGACTGGTTTTATTTATAACCGATCTAAATAATTTTTTTAATACCGGTTTTTTTGAGAACCAGTCTTAGAAGTTCTATATAATTATAAAACTACCATCGGTCAAATTTTTTAGACCTTATCCACTATAACCGGTCTAAATATGGCGGTCTAAAAAGAAAATTTTGTACTAGTGCCATTTCAAAATGGGGACGTCGACTTTAGACGTCCCCATTTTGACTTTAGACGTATAAAGTGTCAGTGTAGCACTTTAGACATTCCCATTCTTAGACTTCCCTAATTTAAAATAGGGACATGTCTAAAGTACATTTTTTTTAAAAAATCATTTTTATTAAGAATTTGAACTAAATAATATTTAAAACCAGAAATTATAGATCATCATTAAAAAAAAATTACAGATCTAGTAGTATCTGAACTCCAAATCCAAAATTTACACAATAATAACTCCAAAGCTGAATAGGCAGAAGATGAAAACAATAAGAATAATCAGTTGTAAAAAAACTTATCTCCTTCTATTATTGAAATTCATTTTCTTGTAATAATAAATAGAGAAGAGCGACAGGGAGAGCATGTTTTACAGTCTCGATCTACAAGCCATTAGAAGATAAAATTACAAGGGAAACCCAAAGAAAAAAGAGAAAGAAGATAAAATAATAAAATATGGTAAGAAAGCATAACAAATCTGGAAGTGTGGTGGTAAGGAAGAAGCAAGAGTTAAAAGGTATGGTGGTAATAGCTCTTCTTGTGTTTGCAGTGATAGGAAGAGAAAGATGAGTGTGTAAGAGTAGTATAAAACTAAGAGTAGTATAAAACTGACAAATAAAGGCTGTCAGTATAAATTTGAATTGTTTTTGGCGTCCCAAATTTAATTTAAGGACGCCTAAATTTGTCCAATTAATTGACTTTTCTAACAAAAGACACTTGTCATATTAGCTTCATAAAGCTTGTAGCTAATGTCTGTTTGATCCATAAAGATTTTCAGTGGTTTTTTCATAAAATTTTGTTGGAATCAGACCTTCTCTGATACCAACTTAGGGGATTTATCCCCGAAAGGATCGAAAGAAAAGAGAGACAAAAAGGGAAGATAAGTAAGGACCAATTGGAATCGTTAATGTATGAACATATGAATGCAAAAAATATGTAGGAATTTAAAGAAAAGTGAATAACATAAATTAAAAACTGTCACAATATTATTGAAATTTAAGAATGATTACAAAACACAAAAGGAAAGCAAGAAAATATACAAGGCTTATCAGACTAGAGGAGGAGGGGAGAGAGAAGTGATCCTGAAAGCTCTAAGGATTGGGTGCCTAACAACTGAAATGAAATACCATTGTATAAGCGTTCAAGTCAGTTCCCATTCATGGTAAATTACTTTCTCCCTTTGGGTCAAATCACTTTAACTCAAGAATAAGAAACTTTTACTTTTGCTTTTACATAAAGTAAAAGAAATTACATCATTTTGTTTGCAGAAAGTAAAGATTCTTAAACTTTACATCTAATCTCTACTAAAAGCAGAAAATTTGTGTCAGTAAGTCTTGGACTCTTGTACCGACGGATTTTCTTTGGAATCAATCTTCGCTGAGGCTATTGATTTTGTCATCCGAATCGTGGCCAAAGTATTGGGCTGATATACTACCTCGAGGCTCATCCGATTGGGTTTAGAGAAGCTCAAGAATTTCATAAAGTTATCTGGTCAGGGCTTCTTTATCAGTTGCTGAGGGAAAACAAGCTTGAATTTTTGCTTTCTGGTTAAGGAAAACACTGGATTTATGATCTCCTACCATAAGGAATTTGGGATTTTGCCTGAACCATTTCTTGAGTGATGTTTTAGACTCATTTTTGATGTTCGGAAACTTTGCCCACCATTTGACTGAGGAGGTTCTCTGTAACATGGGGAACAATTTTTGATATTTAGAAGCTCCATTTAAATACCTAGGCTAAACCAAAATTTGAAAAATAATGAAGATCTGCTAGGAAAGGATCTTCACTAAGATTGACACGACTCTTGAAATAGTCGAAACCAATTTTTCGCTGTGGCAAGAAGAATTTCCTGTATAGAATCAAAATAATCCCACCATTGGTTAAACCATAATAAAAATTGGTATTTTGTGTCATAAGTGAACATGAATAGCCAAGTATGGCTAAATTTTGGATTTTGGTACCAAAAGGTACAATACTATACATCCAGATAGTCCCAATCATTGAAACCAATTGGATTATGTTTAACAGAAAATGGTTTTCTTTTATTCAAATGTTAACCCAAATCTTTCTCAAATTACCTGAGTTTAATATGAAACTTGGAGTTTTAAAATTGGCTTTTCTAACAGAAGACATCCAATGTGTATAAATTTGAAGATTTAAATAATTTTTTATCCTCAGGTTTGCATAAATCATTTTGGTTAATGACTGGAATATTCCAATCACTGAAATTTTGATCAATATCTTCAAAATAGATTTCATTATTGAAAATATTGTTTTGTAAGGAAGATTTTCCTTGATTTTTGGTTGGTGTAATACCAGAACTAGAGGATGAATTATCAAAAGGATCATTGACCTAAGGATCATAATCATAATGGATCCAAAACATTATGAATTCCCAATTGAAACACTTTTAGCCCTACAAGCTAATAAAAAACTGGCCAAATTGCCAACCAAAAATTGGGCTAATATGGTCCAAGAAGAAGAAAATGCTAAGGCTCTTGCCTTAGCAATTAAAACCAAATCTCAAGAAATTACTAAAGCTGGTTCATCGTGAAAAGAATTAGCTTTGTATTCTCAACCAACACAAACCACATTTTTGTTAAAACCAGAAAAGGTCTTAAATCTTTTCCACACAGAACCAGGTTTCTGTGAAAAAAATCTAGTTGCCTTGGCAACTAAAATATTTCCAAAAGGGTTCTTTTTTACCTTAAAATGTTTAGAAAAAACTCAAAATTTTATGAGTTTATTTTGGTGGATACAAAGTCTACTAAAATAAGACATTTTGTTGATCCTGATCATCTAAATAATAAAAGTATCCATGGATATTCGACATTTCGAATATGGAAATTTTTATCTCCTCAAGATTTGAATAAAAGAAAACCATTTTCTGTTAAACATGATCCATTTAGGACTATCTAGATGTATGGTATTGTACCTTTTGGTACCAAAATCCAAAATTTAGCCATACTTGGCTATTCATGTTCACTTATGACATAAAATACCAATTTCCATTATGGTTTAACCAATGGCGGGATTATTTTGGTCCTATTCAGGACATTCTTCCTGCTACAACGAAATTGGTTTTGACTATTTCAAGAGTCGTGTCAATCTTAGTGAAGATCCTTTCCTAGCAGATCTTCATTATCTTTCAAAATTTGGTTTAACCTAGGTATTTAAATAGTGCTTCAAATACGGAGCTTCTGAATATCAAAAATGTTTCCCATGTTACAGAGAACCTCCTCAGTCAAATGGTGGGCAAAGTTTCTGAACATAAAAAATGTGACTGAAACATCACTCAAGAAATGGTTCAGGCAAAATCCCAAATTCCTTATGGCAGGAGATTATGGATCTAGTGTTTTTCTTAACCAGAGGGCCAAAATTGAAGCTTGTTAGGCCTCAACAACTGATAAAGAAGTCCTGACTAGACAACTTCATGAAATTCTTGGGCTTCTCCAAACCTAATCAGATAAGCCTCAAGGTAGCAGATCAGCCCAATCCTCAGATAGGTCAGAAGCTGAAGATCTGGCTCGATACTTTGGCCATGATTCGAATGAAAAAATCATTAGCCTCGGTGAAGATTGATTCCGAAGAAAATCCATCGGCACAAGAGTCCAAGACTTACTGACATGATGTAATTTCTTTTACATTATGTAAAAGCAAAAGTAAAAGTTTCTTATTCTTGAGTTAAAGTGATTTTACCCAAAGGGAGAAAGTAATTTACCGTGAATAGGAATTGACTTGAATGCCTATAAAATGGCATTTCATTTTAGTTGTTAGGCACCCGATCCTTAGAGCTTTCAGGATCACTTCTCTCTCCCCTCCTCCTCTAGGCTGATAAGCCTTATATATTTTCTTGCTTTCCTTTTATGTTTTGTAAATCGTTTTTAAATTTCAATAATATTGTGACAGTTTTAAATTTTTGTTCTTCACTTTTCTTTAAATTCCTGCATATTTTTTGCATTTATATGCTCATACATTAACAATTCTGATTGGTCCTTACTTCTCTTCCCTTTCTGTCGCTCTTTTCTTCTGATCCTTTCAGGATAACTCCCCCAATTTGGTATCAGAGCCCTAATGCTTTCATACCCTAAACATATATTAGGGACACTAAAGGGTCCCTGGTATCATCAGGGACGCCATTTTGGGGTCCCTAATGTAACATTAGGGATGACTTTGGCATCCCTTATACATCAGGACGTCCTTTGGCATCCCTAATTTTTTTAAAAATTTTTTTTAACTTTAGATGCATATAGGGTCGTCTAAAGTCTCTAAAGTCATGTTTTGGACCTCTAATCCCTTGGAGAAAAATATTCATAATGCTAACATGGATCCTGACCCCTCAGGTCCCCTCGAATGTACTTTGTTGTAAGCTTGTTCTTGAAATCTTTCTATCGTAGACAAACATCCCTCATCTATTCCTTGTACATCACCGCGGTGTCAGGGACATTGTAGGTTTGCTGCAAGGTAAATGCAATTGGAATTGCAAGGTAAAAGCATAAGATAATTATATTTGAAGCAATTGGAATAAAGCTATAAATGCAGATGTATCAAAACTTATATACCAAAAGTTGTTGTAAAATCATGTGTTTCGTTTTTGGCGGGACCAACTTCCAATTGTCATAGATAATGCAAACTTTGCTTTGACCCAAATAACCTAAATAGCTAATGAAATGGTCTTCCTCCGGACCAATTGGTTACATATTGTCATCAAAGTCAATATGCAGGCTCTCTGTTGATGTTGATGTCGTGCAACCAATGCTCCCATTTTTGTGCTGCCTCTAGTCCTTCTTATCGTAATGGGTTCAGGTCTATCCATTTCATTGTTGTTAGAGCAAGCGTTTCACCCAAGAAGGGGGGTGAATTGGGTGATCTTAAAAATTTCATTGCAAATATAAAATTTGACGTTGAAATTAAAACATGAAAGAGTAAGGAGAAATATCACTGAAGTGTACACCGGGAGTTATACTGGTTCGGTCACAACCACTTTGACCTACGTCCAGTCCTCATAGCTTCTCTGAGAGTTTCACTATAACTTCCAAGATTCAGTGGGTTCTTGGCACCTCAGTACAAGCAAGTTCCTACACCGGACACTCGCTCCCCCTTACAAGTTGTAATTTAATCCCAACTCAAGGTTCCACAACCTTAAGTTACCTTAATAACAAATATTGAGTTTGAATGAAATATCTCTCTCACAGAGTAAATAAGAATCACTGAAGCATAGAATCACAAGTACAATGAAAAACAGAGTAATGAACTTGATGATACGTTCGTGAGTGTGTTCTTATGCTTTTCTCTGTTCAGATGTTCCCATATATATAGATACGTTGGTAATGATTGCTGGAACATATTTCTTCATGTCCGTTGGAACGTGCGCAGCCACTATTGACTTTTCCAGTTTTTGAAAAACATACGTTGTGGTAGGTGACGATCGGTGACATTTGAGCGTTGCTTTTGACTTTCCTAATTTGGTAAGATCTCTTCATTGTTTATCTGTTGAAATGCTAAGAATACTAATAGAATGAAAAGTTAATCAAATAGAAACAAAACAATGACCGTTGGAATGATTTCAAACTTTCTGGGTTTGCTTACTCGAGTATCACATGAAGTTTACTCGAGTATCATCGGGAAAACTTTGATCAACTGCAAGTCAACAGACAAATTTAAGATTACTCGGGTAGTGCATGGAATAATCAATTTTTAAACCTTTGGAAATGTATGTTTACTCAGGTATCTACTCGAGTAATACACTCACAACTTTATGAGTTACTCGGGTACCAACTCGAGTAAACCTTCAAATAAAATTTTGGTTACTCGATGCTTTACTCCAGTAATGTTGGCAGGATTTCAAGGCCGAGAGCACTTACCTTGTTACTCGAGTACTTACTCAAGTAAACTTACTTTTTGGGCACAACTTACTCGGGTAATGACTTGAGGTTTTCCTTGAAAATATCTCTGCATACTCGGGTACCTACTGGAGGAATCCACTTCAAGTTTTCACTGACTTCAGTGTGTTACTCGAGTAGCTACTCGAGTAACATTGGCAGTGGTACAAAGTGCCGAGAGCAACACATTTTCAAAAACAGAGTTACTAGAGTACTTACTCGAGTATCATTGGCAACCTGAAAGCAACTGGAAGTTTTTCATATGGTTACTCGAGTAGCTCCTCGAGTAACATTGGCAGGCCGAGAGCAACTTAAAAATACTTACACTATTACTCGAGTACTTACTCAAGTAATGTTGGCAGGTTACTGGAAGGTGCTTCTGGTTACTTCAAGTTTTGGCTCATTACTCGAGTACCTCCTCGAGTAATGCCTTAGAAAACCTGCTTTTGATCAAGTTTCTCAGCTTTTTCTCTTGGCCTTTCTTCATTACTCCAATGCTTACCTCAAGTGATGCTTATCCCTGTTATTCCTTTGCTCAAGCTTATTTATTAATCACTTCTTTTTCATACCATTCTTTTGTTATCATCAAAACATAAGATCTAACAATTGTCCCTATCACTTTCTGAGTCAATAGAATTGTCCATATTCCTGTAAGCACAAAAATAAAAATAATTATCATATAGGTACATAAATTGCAATAGAAATAATGTACTCTTAGCATGAGTAAAATATAAAACACATATTTATATTTTCTAAGTTTCATCTTCTAGGTCAAATCTCAAGAGAAAGCACTCACCTTCAACTTGACCTTCTTCTCTTTCTTCCTCCTTATGACAGTAGACTATGAGTGCTTGAGAGAGGGAATAAGATGATGATATCTCCAACTCCCTTCATGCCCTTGATCAAATTTGAGAGGAGAAAGGGAAGAGAAATAAGTTAAAAAATGCTTAGTTGACATTTTGACTGCACAAAATTATGCCAAGTGTCAAAACTCTATGGCTTGACCAAAAGCAATTCACAACTTGATTAATTTAACTAACTCCATTAATCATTTAGTTACACCACTAGCTCTTTTAGTTAGTGATCAATTCCTTCTTCAAATGTTGACTAATTAGCCAGTAAATTTCATTTTTCCTGTTTTATCTCTGACTATGGCAAATTCACTTGAATTGCCACTTAACACATGATTTAACTTCTTTTCCCTTCTTAATACGCCATTTCCCTTCTATTTTAGTTGAAAAATAAATTTGCCATATAATTAAACTAAAATACAGTGTTGTGGTACTTTTTACAGCTAATTCGGTCATAACTCATACTTTATTTCTTGAAAGCATTCATCAATCATTCTTTACAGTCTCATTTGAATTCATTAGCCCTTATACAAAATTTTGGGCATTACAATTCTGCCCATGTACAATAAATTTCATCCCTGAAATTTGTTACATATCTTGGGGCACAAACTCCAGATAAAGCCTTTTCTTATCTACTTATGCTTCCTAAGTTTATTCCCTTTGAGACATTCCCTTCCATATCACTTTTACAAATAATATACTTTGGTGTCTAAGCCGCTGCTCTTCTTGATCAATGATTCGTTCTGGCTCTACTGCATAAGTGAAGTTGTCCAGCAAGTCGACATCTTCATACTCAATGATATGTATAGGGTTTGGTTGGTACTTCTTCAGTTGTGAGACATGAAACACATCATGGAATCTGCTCAATTTTGGGGGTAGGGCTATCTAATATGCTACAAGTCCAATTCTCTTATGAATCTCAAATAGACCAATGTACTATAGGCTCAACTTCTTTCGCTTGATTGCTTTACCGATGCCTATGACTAAAGACATTACCGAGAACACATGATCTCAACTTCAAACTTTAGAAGTCTTCTCTTGTTGGCATAGCTCTTCTATCGACTTGGTGCTACAAGGAACCTCTTCCTGATAATTTTAATCTACTTTGTGGTCTAGTCAGCAAGATTTAGCCCGTATAATCGTCTCTCAGACAGCTCTGTCCAGCACAAAGGTGATTGGCACTTCCTCCCATATAACGCTTCATACAGAGCTATCTAAATGCTCACATGATAGCTATTGTTGTAGGCGAACTTAGCAAGTGGAAGAAAGTAATCCCAATTCCCTCTAAAGTCTAGGACATATGCCCTCACCAAGTTTTCCAGTGCCTGAATTGTCTTTTTCGACTGTTCGTCTGTCTGGGGATGATAGGCCATGCCAAATCTCAACTTCATACCCAGAACTTCATGTAGAGCCCACTAGAATCTCGAAGTAAAATGAGGATCTCTGTCAAAAATGTTGCTCTTCGGTGTGCCATAAAATCTCACTATCTCTTGAATATAGATTTCTACCAGTTTGTTCGAAGAATAACTGGCTTTAATCGGTATAAAATGTGCTGACTTTGTGATTCAGTCAACAATCACCTAAATCACATCATAAATTCTGATCTTGGGTTAACCCATAACGAGATCCATGGTCACACTTTCTAACTTCTATTCTAGAATCTCAAGACTCTGTAGTAATCCTGGTGGCCTCTAGTGTTCAATCTTTACTTTCTAACAAGTATAACACCGCACGACATACTTGGTCACATCGCTCTTCAATCCCGGCCACCGATACATAGACTTCAAACTATGGTACATTTTGATTATTTTGGGGTGAAGAGTATACCAAATCTTATGTGCTTTATCTAGGATTTTGTGCCTCAGGTCAGCCTTTAGTGGAACACAGATTCTCTTTTTATAACAAACAATCCACTAGGCGACAAATCATAATCACAAGCCTTACCTTATTCGATCATGGTCTGAATGGACTGCACGCGATCATCTTGCTTCTGAGCCTCTTCAATATTAGCCCTTAGATTACTTTCCCCTTGGGAAACATTATAATTAGCACATACAATCTGGTTTAAGAAATTCAAATCTCAAAAATCTTCTATCAATTTCCCCTTTTCTATCATCATTATTGCAACTAGCATCACTTTTCGACTAAGAGTGTCTGCAATGATATTAGCTTTACTTGGATGATATTTAATCTTTAGGTTGTAGTCTTTCAGCAACTCCATCCACTGATGCTATCTCATATTCATCTCTTTCTGATCATGCAAATATTTGAGACTTTTGTGGTCGCAATACAGTTCTACCGTCACACCATCCAGGTAATGTCTCCATATCTTCAATGTAAACACAATCACCGCAAGCTCTGGATCATGATTGGGATAGTCTATTTCATAAGGCTTCAGCTATTAGGAGGCGTAGGCCACCACTCATCCCTACTGTATAAGGACATACCCCAACCCCTACTTACTTGTATCCTGTACACAACATAAGTCAAGCTGGGATCGAGTATAATCAACTTGGCGCCGTGGTCAACCTCTCCTTCAGCTTAACAAAACTCTTTAAACAACATTCATCCCACTTGAATGAATGATCCTTCCATGTGAGCTTGGTCATCGGTAAGGCGATCCGAGAGAAATTCTGAATGAATCTTCGGTAGTAACCAGCAAGACCCAGAAAACAGCATATCTTACAACAATTTTTGGCCTCTTCTAGTCTAGTAATCCCACTTAAATAGTTGATCCTTCCACGTGAGCTTGGTCATCAGCAAGCTGATCTGAGAGAAATTATAAATGAATCTCTAGTAGTAACCAGCAAGACCCAAAAAAATGCATATCTCACAACAATTTCTGGCCTCTTCCAGTTTGGTAGTACTTTTACTTTACTGGGATCCATAGAGACCACTTCTTACGAGATAACATGACCTAGATATACCTCCGGAAGTCTCATACTTACTCAATTTTGCATAGAGTTGCTTTTCACGCTAATCTCTACACTATTCTCAAATAATGCTCATACTCTTCATTACTCTTAGAGTGTAGTAGAATGTCGTCGATAAACACCACTACAAATTGGTCCAGGTACAATCAAAAGACATGATTCATATAATCTATGAATATAGCTGGTACATTAGTCAACTTTGAAAGGCATTACAAGAAACTCATAGTGCCTATACCTCCTCCTGAAAGTAGTCTTCGATACATCTTCTGCTTTCACACACAATTAATGATAACCCTACCTTAGATTAATTTTCTAAAGTACACTAGAATCAAACAATTGATCTAGAAGGTCATCAATTCTCAAAAGTAGATACTTGTTCTTAATCGTTATCTTGTTAAGTTATTTGTAATCTACACATAGACTCAGGCTACTATCTTTCTTCTTGACAAACAATACTAGAGCTCCCCACGTCGAAACACTGGGTCAAATGAACCCTTTTTCAAGCAACTCTTCAATCTATTTCTTTAGCTCTGCCATCTTATTTAGGGTCATTCTGTATGGGGCTTTTGATATAGATCTAGCTCTATACATAATTTCAATTGGAAATTCCACTTCCCTTTTATGAGGCAATCCGCTAAGATCATCTAGAAACACTTCAGGAACTCATTTACCACAGGTATACTTTCCATAGTTTCTTCTATCTCTCCCTACATGAAAATGAATACCATATACCATGGCACCCCTTCTTCAAGCATTCCTTAGCTTTAGCCATTAAGAGGAAATTCAGATTAGCATTCAATCTTCATCCATCTGCGGAGCAAGATAAACTATTTTCTTGTTCCTACAATCCAATAATACATTATTTGTTGTCAACGAATCAATACCTAGGATAACTTCTAGTTGATGAAGCAGCAAACAAATTAGATCAACTGTGGACTCATGCCCCTTAACAGTTACTACCCAATTTAACAATGTAACGCCCCAATTTTCAATTAAGGCCTAATGATAATTATTGAGGATAATTATCGGATTAAATTGAAATTAATGTATATTGGTGACAATATTATTTAATATGTCATAATTGTTGGAAAATTGAAAGAATGGAATTATTGGCATAAGTTGGTAATTAATGGGGAAATTAATTACTAACTAAGAGAAAAATGAGAAGTGTGATCAAATGGCTAATGGAAGGATTAGAGAGATTAATTGGTGACTAAGTGTGTGAGAGCTAATAGGAAAATGACATGTGGCAAAGTGGGTGTGAAAGGAAGATAAAGAAAAGTCAAATGGGATTAAAGAATGAATTTCTCTCTCCTCTCTTCCCTCTTGTGCGCTACAGAAGTATGGAGGGAGTATTGTCATCATTTGTTCTTCTTCTTCACTACTCCTTACTCCATCTCTCATCTCTCTCTTCTCTCTCCATTTTCTGGCGCCATTTTTTGCAGCAAAGGGAAGGAAGAAAAGCGTTGAAAAGGTAAGGAAAATGGCTTCCATTGCTCAAACTTCCTTCTCTAATATTGATCCTTGAATGAAGAGCTTCATTTTGATGGTTGTAATGTGTTCATTGGTGTTAGTTTGTGACCTCAAGAGATTGTGAAAGTTGAAGAATCAAGAAATCTCTTTGGCAAAGTAAAAGAGGTGAGTGTTAACTCTCTTTTGATATATATATTGTGGTTGTTGGTTGAGCATTGATTTTTCTAGAATTTTCTGCCCTATTTTCGAAAATTAGGGTCTTAGTGAGTTTGGCATGTTGTGATCATGGAAATGGTATATTGTGATGTCTTTTGGACAAATGGATTGGTTTGAATCATTAAAATTAAAGTTTGGGAACTTTGTTTTGGTTTTGGTATATTGGTCAAAACAGGGCATGTGGTTATATTGTGAATTTGGTCATTTTGAGATTACCATTATGTTCCTTGTGGAAAATTGTATGAGAATATGTTTGGTTAATGATTTTGGAGTCATTGGACACTTTGGTAGAAAAGTTGGAAAATGCTGTCAATGTGAACTCTGTCTATGTAGTTTTTTTGTGTGGACGTTTTGAATAACCAAATGATTTCAGAAAATTGTGAAACTTTCCAGTCTTAAATTTCACATCCCAAGCCTCAAAATGGACATATATTTTGTGTCATTTCGTTTAGTATTCTGAGAGATATGGTTGTCCAAAGTTTGGGGATGGAAACAGAAATATGTTCTAGAGTAGTGTTGATTTTTGGGTGATTCTGTATTTTTGTGATGATTTGAAGTAATGAACCATATTTTTCCTTGAAAGAGAACTTAAATACCTTTCATTTGGCTTTAGAATTACTCCATTTTGAGTTTTCTACAATTAGATATGATTTTTCGAAGTTCAGCCAAGAATCAGGAAATTGCTTGGCCACGGCCCATGAGTGGCTGGCAGCGCCCAAACTTTTCTGCCTTGATTCTGGCCACGGCCCATGGGTGGCTGGCCGCGGCCGGTAACCTTCTGACCATATTTTAGCCGTGGCCAACCCCTGTGTTCCAGCACTTTAATTTTTTGAAAAGAGATCTTCACCCTATTGTTTCCCAACCTTTTAGGGGTTTTATTAGAGGCATTTGTGGCTTCTTAAGAGTCATTATTGTTAACCAAATCTAAGTGTTGAAGAGTTAATTGAGTATTGGAATAGAGAATAATGCTTCATCCTTAATTATAACTTTAGGATTTGATATCTGCCCGGAGCATAGAAGGCATGTGCCTGCTCAAGGAAGGAAAGATAAAGGTAGTAACACTTTATCCTATATCATGTGTATTGCATTGCTTGTTTGCATTAGTCATTGAATATAGTGAAAGTGAAGAGGACGTGGTGAAAGCCCTGACTCGATTATAGAGAAAGTGGAGGGGACGTGACGAAAGCCTGGACTCAATTACAGTAAAAGTGAAGGGGACGTGGCGAAAGCTCGGACTCGAATACAGATAAAGTGAAGGGGACGTGGCGGAAGCTCGACCTTGTATATAGTGAAGGGAACGTGGCGAAAGCCTGATCTCGAATATTGATTGCTGCATTGTGATATATGTGACTTGCTTTGTATATATGCATCATATAAATAAACTGTTGCTACTGGGATTCTCTAGAATCTCATTCTTTCCAAATAACATTTTTAGACAGGGCAAGTGGATCGAAAAGCAAGCAAGTGGCAAAGGACGATTATGACTGCCAGCAGTAGTCTTAGCTATATATTTTGGTTTTATATTGAACTGGTTATCATTTTGGATAAATGTATACATATTGAATAGAATTGTAGTGGTATAATTTTGTGTAATCCCCGGTATGGATACTGAGATAGGCAATGATGCCTTGTATAAACCTTTGGATTAATGTTATTATCCCGGGTGAACGTCGGGAATTGTGCTTACTCTGATATTGTATATGTAACAGACTAAACAGGCCATTTGTTTTAATGAATGAAATGAATGAAGATCCATTTGTACAGGTGTTTTAAAAATTTTTTAATTGTCCCGGATTTCTTATTCGATAATTAAATATAGTTAAACGCTAATCCCGTCCTGATTATCGAAGGGGGTTACAAACAAGCCTCAGCAGTCACAGTCTTGACACCCATCGACGTTGACACAACCAAATCAAATGGTAGTTTAGGATCATATAATCCTAGGCACTTCACACAGTCATAGGCTATGAAAGAGTACTAACACCAGAATAAAAAAAAAGCTTTTAGCAAACTACCATTTTCAAGAATCTTACCTTGAATCAGGTCAGGAAACTTTTATGCTTCTTCATGGGTCATAGTAAACACCTTTCCTTGATTCTTGGCCTTGTCTTTGCGGGCTGCCGCTTGCAATCACTGGTAAAATGTCCTGGTTGCTTGCAATTGTAACATACTACTTGACCGGAACATGTTTTTTCAGGATGCGATTTTCCACAATGAGAACATGTCCATGGCACTGGGGTTTTTTATTCTCATAATCCCCAGGATGATATGGCTTTTTACTACCGCCCTTGGATGAAGACCCTTAACTCTTAGTTTCTAAGATGAGTTTCCCTTACTACCACCCTTGCTGGGTGGCAGTAAGGGATTATTCTCTTAGATTATTCTCTGTGATTCATCACTCCTCTATAGCTTTGTTAAACATAGTAAACTGTCGGGTGGCCAACCTTTTCTTCAACTCTCTCCTCAGACCATGGATTAGCATATCAGAACTCCACTCCTTATCATCTGTCAAATGTAGATAGGAGGAGTATCGAGCTAGTCAGATAAAGTGCAAAAGGTAATTATCAAATGTCTCTGTATCACCCTACTTTATAGCTAAGAGCTCTGATTCCTTTTCTATTCTCACATATCTTGAAACATATTTATCATTAAACTTTTTCTGGAACATCTCCCAACTTAGAGGCACATTTTGACTCTGTAATGTCATGGCAATGTTCTGCAAGCACCTGTCGGTATCCCCCTCAAGTTTGTAGATGGCCAACAGTGCCTTAACCTCAGTCGGGCAATCTAGTACTTCAAAAATCTTCTCTAACCAAGTCTACCAATCTTCAACCACCTGGGGATCAAACCTTCCCCTGAACATTGGAGGTAGATGCTACAGAATTTGGAGACCCAGAATTGGAGATGTCTCTCATTTCGGGCTGGCACCCCATGTGATTCCTGGTTCGGTTCAACGTGTGGTGGTGACTCCAGAGGTCGAGTCAACCTTTATGCCATTTCCTCATGATTAGTTTCTTCATGGGTCGATTGGTTTCTTTCCTTATTGCATTTTTCTTTCTCCTTTATGAACTCATCTCTCAATTCGTGGATCATATTCCCCTACTCTATCAATACACCCATCTTTTGCTGTATGGGACCAAGTGGGTTGTGGTTTATCTCTCCACCTCAGGTTCCACACGCCTGATCTTTAGTTGAATTATTGTGTTCTTTTTACTTCAACACAAATGATTCTCAACATCAATACCATATTGAATGTATACACATATTCCTTAAGACTCACATACCAGCCACGAACAAGAACATTCATGTGTATACAACAACAGTCATGGGTTAACTACTATCACTATGACAAGGAACAATGGCAACTATCCTAGCAAAACTTACCATTACTAGGAACTTCTTCTCTGATACAAAAAATGTAACCCCTACACTAAAAAGGTCGTAAATATGGTTTGAACAAGTGTCATAAATTAAATAAGAGACCAAGAACAATTTAAAACTTTTTCTAAAATCGGTACAATACGGTCTCTATTCAATTTTAAATCCATTTGGCCTATTCGGATCCATTTCATAAATCAATATCAGGGCACTTTGTAAAAATTCCCGACATCCACCCCGGATATAATTATTAACTAACAGGGTTTACATGGCATCATTGCCTATCTCAGTTTCCCTTAAAATGGTATATACAATTACTCTCTTGTGGTCAATATATACATTTATCCAAAAATTGATAACCAAAACTAAAGTCTTATATCGGAAAATACTAGTCACCCTGATGGACTTGCTTGTCCCTTGATCCGCTTGCCCTGGCTAAAATTTGATCATTGGAAAAAGTAAGATTTAAAAGAATCTTAGTAGTAACATTTCACTCATATGATATATAATTCAACAAGGCATGTAAGCAATTATCACAATACAGTATTCAATACAACATTCACAATAATATTCAGTCATATCTCTCATCACAACTTGATAAGCATGACAATCATCACAACATTCATAGCAGCATTTAATCATGATAATAATCACATGCATGATATACATGACAATCGTAACAGTCGTCACACACGTCACAATGCATAGCATTAGTGAAGTTCACAACAATTCATGACAGTCATTACATACACTTCCATGACATTCATCACAGCTGCGAATAGGTCAGTAACATTTAGGTTGCGGCCAAGAACTGGTTTGAAACTTTTTGCCTGCGGCCAATAGTGCCTAGCTATGGCTAAAAAATGGCTTGATCTTTGGTTGATTTCAACTGTTCATAACTCTCAACACACAACTCCAAATGACATAAAATTTATACCATTTTAAAGCTTGCAATGTCTACTACAAAACTAGAAAGTTTCATAACTTTTTGACCCCATTTGCTATTTCAATACATTGTACAAAACAGGTCCCCTGTATAGAATTTTCATTGCCAAATTTTCTAGTTTTTCAACCTAAGTCTCTAATAGTTCCAAAATTCACATCCAAGCCTACTCCTACACATATTTTCACATAGAACCCAATGGAGACATCAAAACAACCAAATTCACATTCCTTTCACATGTTATGTTTTGGGCAACAATTCAACATAAAACCTAAAATTGCCAAACTTTACATTTAAGTCTCAATTCAATTCCATTTATCTAAAACTCACTACCAAACACCATTTCTATGATCAAAACATACCAAACTCTCTAAGATCCTAATCCAATGAAAATTGGAAAATTTTCTAAAAATCAAGATACTCAATGAATGACCATAATATACATGTCAAAGAGCTACCTTTGCTCACCTCTATCACTTTCTCTAACTTATTCTTTGCTTTACCAACCTCTAGTTTTCTTGAGTTTTCAAATCACTATCTCTTGAAAATCTAAAACATACAATTGAAGCTTTCAACTAGAGGTATGAGATTAAAGAAGAGGTTTTGAGCATTAAGAGTCATCTTCTAGGTCAAATCTCAAGAGAAAGCACTCACCTTCAACTTGAGCTTCTTTCCTTTCTTCCTCCTTATGACAGCTGACTATGAGAGCTTGAGAGAGAGAATAAGATGATGAAATGATAATATCTCCAACTCCCTCCATGCCCTTGATCAAATTTGAGAGGAGAGAGGGAAAGAAATAAGTTAAAAAATGCTTAGTTGACATTTTGACTCCACAAAATTGTGCTAAGTGTCAAAACTCTGTGGCTCCACCAAAAGCAGTTCACAACTTGATTACCCTAACTAACTCCATTAATCATTTAGTTATACCCCTAGCTCTTTTAGTTAGTGATCAATTCCTTCTTCAGTGGCTGACTAATTAGCTGGTAAATTTCATTTTTCTTATTTTGTCCTTGACTATGGCAAATTTACTTAAATTGTCATTTGACACATGATTTAACTTCTTTTCCCTTCTTCATGCACCATTCCCCTTCTATTTTAGTCTAATAATAACTTTGCCACATAATTAATATAAAATACAGGATTAAGGCACTTTTTATAGCTAAATGGTCATAACTCATACTTTATTTCCCAAAAGCATTCATCAAACATTCTTTATAGTCTCATTTGAAGTCATTAGCCCCTATACAAAATTTAGGGCATTACCCATATTAAATTATTTTTGTATCCTTCTTTCAAAAAATATTCACTAAGATGATTATACCACATTCGTCCTGATTACAGGCCATACATAGACTTATTGAACTTATTTGAGTATTGTATCTGATGCTTCTAGTAGATTGAGTCTTTCAAGGACATTGCTTTTGGCACCTTGAGTTCTTTGGGGATATGTGCTTCTGACACATTGAGTCCTTTAGGGACATGTGCTTCTGGCACTTGCTTATGAATTTTAGCTCATTATCCTTATTATTATCAAATGCTATATTATAAGCAAATATGTCGTCGACGTTGACTTCATTTTAGTCCTATTGGATTCCATTCATAACATAATTTATTGAGATCTCATTATTTTCACACATGCCAGGTACCTAGGTCTCTTCTAGGACTACAACATTCTTTCCTTGAGATATATCTACTAGAGATATTAACTCTTTAGGATGGCTCTTATGAAGCTACTAATTTTTCTTGATTATCCTCGACTTGACCAACTAATAACTTTTCTTGATTATCCTTTTTTCTTTCAAGCATTTTTATTTTTGGAACCGATGTTCCAGCTCCAAGCTTGCTTTAAATTCATTGATAATAGTTTTTCCTTCAGGGACATCAATTCTAGTAGGAGCATTAGCAGCTAGGACATGTGACTTTGTCACTTTCTTTGGGTCAGTAAATACTTCTAGCAATCGATTAGCTAAATTCTATATATGGATTATCTTTTGAAATTCCAGTTCACATTATTTTGTATGAGGATCAAAATGATCCAATGATAATTCATTCTAGCTAATCTCATTACCCAACTACTTATTTTCTCCCCATAATATTGGGAAAAGTGATTCATCAAAATGACAATTGGCAAATCGAGTCATAAATTAATCTCTTGTAGATGGTTTTAAATATCTTATGATTGAAGGAGATTAATACCTAACAAATATTCCCATCCTTTTTTGAGGACCCATTTTGGTGCATTGTAGTAGTGCTACTAGCATATATTGCACACCCAAAAGTCCTTATATGAGAAATATTAGGTTCCTGACCAAAATCCATTTGTAAGGGGGAAATCTTTAGGTAACTAGTTGGCATAATGTAAATTAACATACTGCATGCAAAATAACATGGCCCCAAACAAATATTGGGAGATTAGATCTCATAGGTAAAGGTTTTACAATTAGTTGCAACCGTTTAACTAATGATTCTGCAAGTCCATTTTGCATATGAACATAAGCTACAAAATGTTTAACATCAATTCCAAGGGACATGCAATATTCATTAGAAGCTTGAGAAGTAAATTCGCTAGCATTATCAAGACATATTTTCTTGATAGGATAATCAAGGTAATGTGCTCTTAATTTAATCAAATAAGGAAGCAATTTTGCAAACTCTAGGTTGTGAGAAAATAATAAACAAACTTGTGACCATTTAGTTGATGCATCAATTAAAACATTCCAAGGTAACTAAATGATCTATACGGCAGGTGCACTGAGCCACAAATATCTCCTTATATCGACTATAGAAAAGTGAGAGTCTCACTTTCTATTTTGCTTAGTGAGGGCTGAATAATCAACTTTCCCTCAGAAAATGCAGCACATGAGAAATCATGTGATTGTGGTATTTATTTACACTTCAGGGTTTGCCCACATGAATTCTCAATTATTTTTCGTATCATTATTTTCATAGCCTAACTGATCGTGCCATATTAAATTCATTAGTAAACTTCTAATTTACATTGACTAACTGCTAGTTTGTATTGGCTAACTTCTAGTTTACAACAACATGTGTCTCAATTGTGATTATAAATGTATAGCACAAGCCAGAAGAAAATGCAAGAAACCTTTCTAATATGAATTTTCTACCAAAAACTAAATTTGTAATATTGTGACATTCCTGATTATTTTCAGTTGTTGTTTCTATATGATATGACATTCATTTTTGCGAATATCTTTGAAACTCAATAAGTTTCTTTTAGACTTAGTAGAATAAAATGCATTATCAAAGTATAATTTTATTCCAAACAAAATATTAGCTCATCTGGAGTCTTCAATCAAATTTATAATACCAGATATTGTCTAAGCATTGGCACCTCTCATTATCAAGGAAGAAAAATATTTATCATTTTTAAGTATGGTGTGGATGTTGCATTATCAATGAGACATAAATCTTCAAGACTTGTGTCAACAAAACTCATTCTTGGTTATAAGAAACATGAAAATAAAGAAAAGCATAATTAAAAATGAAATACATATGATAGCTAGTAGCAACTTTAAACATACAAAATCATAGCAGTTTAAATAGACAGAAATAATTTATGCTAAGAAATCAGTAACATCCAAATGGGTAATATCCATGTCACCATACTTAGAATTGCTAGCCTGATCAACATGATTTATCCCAATATATAACCCTTTACCATTATTTTAAGCATTTCTTTTGGGTTAACATATGACAGATACAAAACCAATGACCCTTGCCACCAAGGTAATAATATGGATTTTCAACATATTTATTAGGCTCACTAATTTTTCGTTTATGATTCTTGTCAATCTTTCTCCATTTTAGGTGGGAATTTGAACCACCACAATTACAACCATGGCCATAGCCAAGGCTATAGCCACGTCTACACCTACATCTACAGCCACAATTAGATTCATTTGTTACTTCATTTACTTATGGGAATGGAGTTGAGCCTATTGGATGAGAATCATGGTTTTTTGCAACAAAAGCTCATTGTTTTGTTTGACCACATGGAAGCAAGAAATAAATTCAACATATTTCTTAAAAACTCTTTCACAATATTGCTACTGCAGGAGCAAACTGGATGCAGTCATTTCTAATTAGCTTTTGGAATAATCATATTCTAGTGGTCATACAATTCCTTTAATTTGTTGCAAAAAACAAAGGGATCTTTTACATCCATATATGCAATTTTGAGGCCTTCATGCAAATGGTGGCATAGAAAAATCATGGATCAGACATTCAAGAAAAATAGTTCTTTTCGGTAATGATAAGAGCCACAAATTTAAATTTCACAAGATTTAACATAGTTCAGATTAATGCAATAAAAGGAAGTTCATAAAATATGAAATATAAAAATGCAATATAATAACATAAACGATAATAAAAGGAAATTCGTAAAGGAAATAAATAATTCATAAAGTAAGATATTACAATAAAAATTAAAACTTTATGGCTTTAGGCTATTTAGTTCTTATGGCTTCAAGCCAATTAGCTCATGATGACAAATCAAATCTCTATGGCTTCTGACCTTTTATCTTCAATAATCTCAAAATATATGGCTTCTGGCCATATAATCTCAAAATAAGAGTAAAAGAAATATGGCTTCTGGCCACATAATTCAAAACAAGAAAATCAAGGAAATAAGGCTTCTGGGCCATATTATAGGGAGTCAATATAACAGGGGATTAAATAAATATGGCTTCTACAGATATTATATCAAAATAAGAAATCAAAGCCAGGCGATACTAAAATAACAATATTAATATAAACAAACTTGAAAAGGAGATCAAAATAAGATATAAAAATAGTACTAATCTCCTATCTTAGCTATGGAACTCGATATTTAAAATAATCGGTAAAAGTATCTCTTTAATTCCATATAGTGGCTCAGATTATCTCAGATAGATAAATGAAACATATGATTAAAGAAGGTAGATGAAATTGTTAAAGAAACGATGAGAGAATCATACCTTCGTTAAAGCTTTCGTACTGATAACGTGTTATGAACATAAATGATATCTGGGATAAGAGAGCAAGAGATAAAACAAAAGAGAAATTCAAGAGAGAAAGAAGGGAGTAATTATCATTCACTTGTGTGTGTTCACAATGCTTGTACAATGCCTCTATTTATAGGCCTCCCAAGATCACCACTAAATTACAATAAATGCATATGAATGTTCATTGAATTTCCTTTTAATTTTCCAATTGATATTCATGAATGGTGACTAGAATGTGGAAGGTCAAGAGTCAATAAACATCCACATAATTAGTATTTTATAACAATTCAAACATTTTAGGGGCATATATTTCATAGGAGAAAGGCACAAGAGTAGCCAAGTAAATAAAATACTACCTTATGTTCTAGTAAGGATTCTAAGGTATCTCATTTTTTGTATTAGAACAAAGGTTCTGGCAACACTTAGGGAAAGAACCTTGATGTTAAGATAAACCTATAGTGTTATTATAGTCTATACCGCTTAGAATATGATAGGATGGATTTCAATAATAACCCTAGCTATAAGGTATTTTTAGATGATGACTCTAGTGAGGTAAGAAACTATCTAGAGTAGTTATAGTCTAACACTAAGTAAGTAATGAGCATATGCTCATAGGGCTCCATAATGGCTTACAAAGGAAGATGAAGATTCATCTTCTACCAGGGTAGAGCTTTCTTCACCCTCCGCATGAGAAATTGCCCGAGTTGCAAGGGGTTATCACCAATATAGGGCCAAGTACCCTCTCATAATTGCAATGGTAGAGGAGTATAAAGATGGATCTATTAGTGCATTTGAATGTTTAGAACATGTACAATACCACACGTTCAATAAGGGTATAAAATTCCTTGTGTTACCCAAGAGGCGATTATAAGGGCTGAATATGGACATTAACTTAACCACTAATAAATCAACCTCTAAGAGAGGAAAAAATAGGATGGATTTCAAGAACCAATATGACTTTAATAAGCATTAATGAAAATAATTCTAGCTATGAGGTAATTTCAAATGAAGGCGCTAATAAAGTAAGTAGCTATTTGGAGCAATTTTGCCCTAACACTAAGTGAGCAAAAAGAGCATATGCTCATAGGAGAGGACTGCATGATGGCTGCCAAAGGAAGATGAAGACTCATCTTCTACCATAGTAGTAAAGTAAGTTGCTATCTGGAGCAGTTTTGGCCTAACACTAAGTGAGCAAAAAGAGTATATGCTTATGCTCATATAGGACTGCATAATGGCTAACAAAAGAAGATGAAAACTCATCTTTTACTATGGTAGAGATTTCTTCACCTCTGCTTAGGATGCTACTCAATCTGTAAGAGGTGAATGATAACATAGGGCCAAGCACCCTATCATGATTGCCATATTTATTACATTAGTTAGGGATATTTTTTGCTCTTCCTCTAATTTAGGGTCAAAGTCTTCCTCTGCTTAGAGCTTTGTGTGATCTATTGATGGGTTAAGCCAATGTCCATATTATAATCACCTCCTGGATAATGTAGGTAATTTTATACCCTTGTTGAATGTGGTATTGTGCATGTTCCAAGACTTCAGATACATCAAGAGGTCATTCTTAATCTTCCTCTACTATTGCCATCATAAAAGGGTGCTTGGCCTTATATTGGCGATCACTCCTTGTAGCTCAGGTAGCATCCTATGCCGAGGGTGAAGCAATCCCTACCATTATAGAAAAGGAGTCTCTATCTTCCCTTGTTAAACATCATGGAGTCCTATGAGCTTATGCTTTTTTTCTCACTTAGTGTTAAACTAAAAGCTAGAGTCATCATCTAAAATTATCTCCTAACTAAGGCTATATTTTCAATAATGCTTCTTCAAGACACATCGGTTCTTGAACTTTATCCTATGAGATATTCATATTTCTAAGGGGCATAGGCTATAGTCACACTATAGGTTTATCTTAACATAAAGGCTATAGTCACTTCATATTCCTAAGTTTTGCTAGAACTTTTGCTCTAACATAAGGTGATATTTCATTCACTTAGCTACTCATTTGCCTTTTTCTTCTTTAAAGTGCTTGCCCCTAAAATGTTTGAATATAATATTTAGATTTTAGGAAATCTTAATAGCACAAAATCTATCACACACATAAACATGCTCATATGAGTGCACTAGTTCAAGCAACGTTAATACTCATTGACATGTCATACTTTCAAGCATAAGAACATATAAGCAACCAATCACAATAGTAAGGCAAGCTAACATATCATCATAATAGTCAAACACTACTTACAATATATAAGAGATAATCTACTCTACCTTAAAGCTTTAGCTAGTTCAATCTACATCTACCCAATAATAGGTTAAGGGCATAGACCCTTATACTCATATTTTTATAGATATAAATTGGTAAAATCTATTTAGGCAATAATACTAAAAACCAAAATCAAATCAACCAGGAAAACATGAGTATGTTTTAATCTTAACCTAGCCCTATTAGGTAGAAGTAGCCTTAGCTAGCGTAGTAATCATACTAATATTTAAGTTAAAAACCCTTCATGCCGGTAGTAGCTTTTGTAATAAATATATAAAAACCCTTCATTGAATGAAAAGGGTTTTAAGTCAGGATTTTTGATTTGCAGGTAGTAGCTTTTGTAATGCCCTAAAATATAATAAAGGGTGAATGACACCAAAAGCGCATGTAATTAATGTTGAACAAACACCTTTGGAAAATACGATGTGGATTATGATCTGAATAAGCCATAGTCAGTATATTTGAATTCAGTTATGGTGTTGACACTTAAAGTGAATTCAAGGATTAGGAGAGGACACATGAATGAAGAAAGGAAGTATAAAATGTGCTTAATGGTGATTCAATAGAAATTGTTATAGTCAGGGGAAAAATGGGAAAAAGAAGTATGTCAGCATTTTAGTCAGTAACTGAAGAGGGATTCCACTAATCATATGAAGATTAATGGTTGTGATTAGTTGCCAAGTGAGCAAGAGGGAAGAATCACATGCTTACATGCTTATTAAAGGAGCTCCAAGAGATTGACACATGGCAGCACAAGAACCATTGATTATAGTCAAAGAGTCAAACACACTTCCCTCTCTCTTCTCCTCCTTAAAGTCAGCTACAGGCCTTTGGGGGAGCCAAAATTCTACTTGATCATCATGTTCTATTCTCTCTCCCATTCTCATGTTCGGCCATAGCTAGAAGGGGAAAGAGAAAGTGAATTCAAGGTCAACTTTTACCCTTTTGACCCAATAGATGATCCTAAATGCTTAAAATCTCTTCATTAATCTTGACTACCTTGATGAGAACTTTATCTCTATGATTTTAGATTTTTGAAAGGAGGTGTTTAAGTACATAAGAAAAATTAGAAGTTTAAGAATCAAGAAATAAGCTTGGGAAAGTGAAAGAGGTGAGTGATAGCTACATTTTGATATATATGTTGTGGCTATTGTTAAACTTTAAGTGTTGGGAATTTTACCCTGATTTTCATGTGGTCTAGGATTATATGAATTGCATAGTGCTTTGTTTTGGAAATGATGTTTTGTAGTGTTATTTGAACAATGAAAGTTGAACGGTATGTTGGATTTGAAGTTAGGCAAAATTATGGTTTTGTGTGGAAATGTTGTCCCAAAATAGAACATGTGAACGGGATAGGATTTTGGGTATTTTAATGTTGCCATTGGATTCCTTGTGAAAAATTATGTGGGAGTAGGGTTGGTTGTTAATTTTGGGAACCATTGGACACTTTGGTGAAAAACTGGAAATTCTGGAAAAATTGTTAAGTTAAAATTATGTGCAGGTGACCAACTTTACATAGGGTTTTGAAATAGCTAATGGCTTCAAAATGTTGTGAAATTTTCTAGTCTTGTAGTTCACATTGCAAGCTTTCCAATGGTATAAAGTTTGGATAATTTTGAAATTTGTGGTAAAAGATATGGTTGTTCGAAAATTAGCTAGTAAACAGGCCAATGGTTGACCGCGGCTAGGGATATGTGTGATAGCCTAAAACCTTTTGACCATTTCTTGGCCATAGCCAGAAGGGTCTGGGCTGTGGCCTAAAACTCTCTGATCTATATCTGGCCATGGCTCAAGATATTGGGCGTGGTCCAAAAGTTTCTGATCTAATTTTGCTCGTAGCCAGTAGATGGCTTGGCCATGGCCAGCCACTTGAATATTGCATTTTGAACTTTTGAAAGGGAGTCTTTGGTCAAGTCTTTCCTAACCCTTTAGTCATCTATTTGGGCTTCTAGTAGCAACCTAAAGGTCTTAAATGATAACCAACCTTAAGTGTCTTAGAGTTAAGTATTGGAATAGAGAATAATTCTTTATCCTTGATTATGGTTTATAGGATTTGATACTTGCCTTGCACACGATAGACCAGTGCAAGAGTGTGAGTGAAAAGAATAAGGTAGTGACCCTTTCTCTTATATTGTGTGTGATAAATTCTATACATGCTTTATCATTAAAACATACCATTATGAAACATGTCACTGTGAAATATGGCGTTGTGCATATAGAATGTGCCATTGTAAAGAATGCTATTATGAAACATGTTGTGAAACATACTGATGTTAAACATGTCATTGTGAAATATGTCGTTATGCATATGGAATATGCCATTGTGAAACATGCCGTTGTGAAACATGCCGATGTGAAATATGCCATTGTGAAACATGCGGTTGTGAAATATGCCATTGTGAAACATGCCGTTGTGAATACAACAAAAGCTGTAGGAAAAATGTCGTTGATGTGTTGTACTTGTGATTTGCTTACATGTTTTGTGATTATACATGTTATAAGTTAATTTTTACTACTTGGATTCTCTTGAATCTCATTCTTTCCATTGACTAACCTACAGTCAGGGCAAGCGGTTCAAAGGAAAATCAAGTAATGAAGGGTAGTTAGAGCTCTTAGCTAGCAATTTAATTTTGGTAGTTGGTTGATATATTTTGTTGGGGATTACTGTACATGTTGTATATATTGAATATTGTTGTGTAATCCCCTATATGGGAATCTGGATATAGGCAAATGGCCCCGTAAACCCTACAATAAATGATTGAAACCTGAGTGTTGTCGGGAATTTTTGGTTACACTCTAATATGTATGAATGAAACCATACTACACAAGCCAAATATATTTGAAATGTGAATTTGAGACCACATCGAACAAGTTTTGGAAAAGTTTTTGAAAACCCTGTCTTGAAGATGAGATTTTTAATAAGTTTTAAGTTAACTGGTGGTTTCTAATTCTATATAACGACACTTTTTTGAACTATAATTTCAACTCTCATGGTAGGGAGTTACGCTTTTTGTTTCAAAGCTGTAGTTCCTAGTAAGGGTAGGTTTTGCTAGAATAGTTGTCATAGTTCTTGGCCTTAATCATAGATGATGACCTATGATTGTTTATTGTATAAATATGAATGTTCCTGCTGTTTGTGGATATATATGAGTTTTAAGGAATATGTGTATACATAATATTAACATGGTGAATCATTTGTAGAGTTAAAAGAGACAATAATTTGCCCATAAGTCAAACGAGTAGACCCAAAGGTAGAGGAAATTCATGACAATCCACCTGATCCCATACAAGTAATGATAGGTATGATAAAGGAACAAAGAGAGATGATCAATGAGTTAAGAGAAGAGCTCAAGTAAGAAAGGGTAAAGCATAACAAAGAAAGAGTTCAATCCCCCAAGAAGAGACCCAAGTAGAGACATGACATGAAGAAACGCTGAAGGGTCGATACAACTTCCAAAGTCACCTCCTCACACTGAACCGAACCCAGAATCACATGGGCTACCAGCCCGAGACAAGAGAGATCTATAGTATTGGGTCTCCAAATTCTGCAAACATCTACCTCTGGTGTTCAGAGGAAGGTTTGAACCTCAAGCAGCCGAGGATTAGTTGAACCTGTTAGAGAAATTTTTTGAAGTCCTGGATTATCCAACCGAGGTGAAGGCACACTTAGCCATGTATAAGTTGAAGGGGGATGCAGACCGGTGGTGGCAGAATATCGTTCTTACACTGTGAAACCAAAATGTGCCACTGACTTGGGAATTATTCCAAGAAAATTTCAAAGAAAAATATTTCCCCAAGTCTATGAAGGCTCGAGAAGGAATCAAAATTCCTAGCCATCAAGTAGGGAGATGTAGAGACATTCGATGACTACCTATCTTGCTTTATCCGACTGGCCAGAAACTCCTCTTATTTGCGTTGTATGGATGATGAGGAGTAGAGTTCCAACATATTAATCTGGGGCTTGAGATGTGAGATGAGGAAGAGATTACCTACCTACCAATTCACTGAATTCAATAAAGCGGTGGAGGAGTGCAGAATCACCAAAAACAACTTAAGGGATCTATACTCGACAAGGGTGGTAGCAGCCACAGTGAGCCTAGTAAAGGTAAAATCCTTCTCAATAGTAGTTTGCTACAAGCTTTATTTGATTTGGGTGCATGCCATTCCTTTATTGTCTATGACTGTGTAAATCACCTAGGATTACATGTTCATAAACTGCCATTTGATTTGGTTGTGTCGATGCTAATGGGTGTCAAGACTGTGACATCTGAGGCTTATCTAAACTGTGTGATAACCACTGAGGAGCACGAGTTTAATATCGATTTGATTTTCTTGTCGCTCCACCAATTATAAGTTATGTTGGGTTTTGATTGGTTGACGACGAATAATGTGCTGCTTGATTGTGGGAATAAAAAAATAGTTTTTCCTACTACACAGAGGGAGGATGATGTGAATGCTAGTTTGAATTTCCTCTCAATGGGTAAACCTGAGAAATATCTGGATAAGGGGTGCCAGGGGTATATGGTGTTCTTTTCTATGTAGGGAGAGACAAAAGAAACTCTAGAAAGTATACCCGTGGTAAGAGAATTCCCTTAAGTGTTTCCAGACGATCTTAGCGGATTACCTCCAGAAAGGGAAGTACAGTTTACAATTGAAATTATGCCTGGAGCTAGTTTTATATCAAAAGCCCCATACAGAATGGACCCAAATGAAATAGCGGAGTTAAAGAAGCAAATTGAAAACTTACTCAAAAAAGGGTTCATTAGACCCAATATTTCACCGTGGGGAGCTCCAGTGTTGTTTGTCAAGGAAAAAGATGGGAGTCTAAGATTGTGTGTGGATTATAGAGAATTGAACAAGATAACTATAAAAAAAATATCCTCTCCTAAGAATTGATAACCTTTTAGATCAATTGTTTGGTTTGTGTGTATTCTCAAAGATTGATCAAAGGTCAGGATATTATCAGCGGCGTGTGAAAGTAGATGTACCGAAGACTGCGTTTAGAATAAGGTATGGGCACAATGCGTTTTTGGTGATGCCCTTTGAGTTAATAAATGAACCTGTAGTATTCATGGATTATATGAATTGTGTCTTTCGACAGTATCTTGATCAATTTATGGTAGTATGTATCGATAACATCCTAATTTACTCTAAGAGTAGGGAGGAGCATAAGCATCAGTTGAGAATTGTGTTGGGGATATTGTGTGAAAAATAGCTCTATGCCAAGTTGAGTAAATATGAGTTTTGCCTTCTAGAAGTCAAATTCTTACGCCATGTTATCTCACAAGAAAGGGTCTCAGTAGATCCCAGTAAAGTAAAAGCAGTATTAGACTAAAAGAGGCCAAAATCTGTTGCTGAGATACGTAGTTTTCTGGGTCTTACTGGTTATTACCGAAGATTCATTTAGAATTTCTCCTGCATCACCTTGTCGAGACCAAGCTCACAAGAAAAGATCAGTCATTGAATGAACGCTTTGAAAATAGTTTTGTTAAGCTGAAGCAGAGGTTGACTACGACGCTAGTGCTGATTATACTTGAACCCAACTTGACTTATGTTGTGTATAGTGATGCTAGTAAGCAGGGATTAAGGTGTGTTCTTATGTAGCAAGATGTGTGGTGACCTATGCCTCCTAACAGCTAAAGCCATATGAAATAAATTATCCCACTCATAATCAAAAGCTTGCGGCGATTTTGTTGCATTGACAATATGGAGACATTACCTATATGGAATGAGGGTAGAACTATACTGTGACCACAAGAATCTTAAATACTTGTATAATAAAAAAGAACTAAACATGAGACAGTGCTGCTGGACAGAGTTGCTGAAAGACTACAATCGGGAGATTAAATATCATCCAGGTAAAGCTAATGTCGTCGCGGATGCTCTTAGTCGAAAGACGGTGCTTGTTACAGTAATGATTATTCAAGAGAGGAAGTGACAGAAGATTTTTTAGACTTGAATTTGTTGAACCAGATCATCTGTGCTAATTTCAATGTTTCCCAAGGGGAAAGTGATCTGAGGGCTAAAATTAAAGAAGCTCAGAAGCAAGATGATCGGGTACAGTCCATACGGTCTATGATTGAACAAGGAGAAACTCAGAACTACGATTTGTCACCTAGTGGATTGGTTCACCACAAAAAGGGAATTTGTATTCAACTGAAGGTAGACTTGAGGCAGAAGATTCAAGATGAGGCATACTAGAGCCGGTATACTATTTACCCTAGAATGACCTAGATGAACCATGATTTGAAGTCAATGTATTAGTGGCCGGGATTGAAGAGCGATGTGACCAAATATGTGGCATGATATCTTACTTGTTAGAAGGTGAAGATTGAACACCAAAGGCCACCAGGATTACTGCAGAGTCCTGATATTCTAGAATGAAAGTGGGAAAGTGTGACCATAAACCTTGTTGTGGGATTTCCAAAATCAGGAATTATGATGTGATTTGGGTAATTATTGATCATTTCACAAAATTAGCATATTTCATACTGATTAATGCTAGTTACTCTCTGGACAAACTAGTAGAAATCTATATTCGAGAGATAGTAAGACTTCATAGCACACTAAAGAACATCATTTTCGATAGAGAGCTCCATTTCACTTTGAGATTCTGGAAGGCTCTACATAAAGCTCTATGTACTAAATTGAGATTTAGCACGGCCTATCATCCTCAGGCAGATAGACAGTCAGAAAGGACCATCCAGATGCTGGAAGGTATGCTAAGGCCATATGTTCTAGACTTTAAATGGAATTGGGATTACTTTCTTCCACTTGCCATGTTATCCTACAACAACAGGTATCATGAGAGCATCCAAATGGGTTCGTATGAAGTATTGTATTGGAGAAAGTGCCAATCACCATTATGCTAGACAGAGCTGTCTGAGAGGAGGTTATATGGGCAGGATCTTGTTGATCAGACCTCAGAGCATATTAGAATCATTCGAAAGAGGCTTCTTGCAACGTAGAGTCTATAGAAAAGTTATGTTGATAAGAGGCGAGACCTTTAGAGTTTGATATCGGTGATCATATATTCTTGAGGGTATCTCCAATCACCGGCATTGGTAGAGCAATCAAGTAGAAGAAGCTGAACCCACAGTATATAGGTCTTTTTGAGATTATTGTGAGAATCAGACCTGTAAAATATCGAGTAGCCCTACCCCCCGAACTTAAGCAGGCTCCATGATGTGTCCCATGTTTCCTAAATGAAGAAGTACTAACTAGATCCATCGTATGTTATTGAGTATGAAGATGTCGACTTGCAAGACAACTCACCTATGTAGTAGAGCTAGATCAGATCATTGATAGAGAAGAAAGACAACTCAAACACCAAAGCATTCTATTTGTGAAGGTGATGTGGAAAGGAATATGTCAGAGGAAAGCAAACTTGGGAAGGGAAGCTGATATGTGAGACGATATCTAGAGTTTATGGCTCAAGTAATGTAACAAGTTTTAAGAGCGAAATTTATTGTACGGGGGCAGAATTGTAATGCCCTAAAATATGATTAAGGGCAATGATACCAAAAGACTATGTAATTAATGTTGAACAAACACCTTTGGAAAATACGACGTGGATTACAATATGAATGAGCCATAGTCAATGTCAAACCCTATATTTGAGTTTAATTGTGGTATTTATACTTAAAATGAATTCAAGGATTAGGAAAGGGTGCATGAATAAAGAAAGGAAGTATAAAATGTGCTTAATGGCGATTCAATAGAAATTGGCATAATCAGGGGCAAAATGAGCAAAAAGAAGTTTGTCAACCAATTAGTCAGTAACTGAAGAGGGATTCCACTAATAATATGAAGATTAATGGTTGTGATTAGTTGCCAAGTGTGCAAGAAGGAAAAATCACATGCTTGCATGCTCATAGAAAAAGCTCCAAGAGGTTGACACATGGCATCACAAGAACCATTGATTATAGTCAAAGTGTCAAAAATATTTCCCTCTCTCCTCTCCTCCTTAAAGTCGGCTAGAGGCCTTTGAGGGAGCCAAAAATTTTGGTTCATCATCATCTTCTATTCTCTCTCTCACTCTCATGTTCGGCCATAGCTAGAAGGGGAAAGAGATAGTGAATTCAAGGTAAACTCTTACCCTTTTGACCCAATAGATGATCCCAAATGCTTAAAACCTCTTCATTAATCTTGACTGCCTTGATGAGAGCTTCATCTCTATGGTTTTATATTTTTGAAAGAAGGCGTTTGAGTGCATAAGAAAAATTAGAAGTTTAAGAATCAAGAAACAAGCTTGGGGGAGTGAAAGAGGTAAGTGATAGCTACATTTTGACATATATGTTGTGGCTATTATTGAAACTTTGAGTTTTTGGAATTTTCCCCTGATTTTCATGTGGTCTAGGATTATATGAATTTCATAGTGCTTTGTGTTCGAAATGATCTTTTGTATTGTTATTTGAACAATGAAAGTTGAATGGTATGTTGGATGTAAAGTTGGGCAAAGTTGTGGTTTTGTGTGGAAATGTTGTCCTAAAATAGAACATATGAATGGGATAGGATTTTGGGTGTTTTGATGTTACCATTGGATTCCTTGTGAAAATTTATGTGAGAATAGGGTTGGTTGTGAATTTTGGAAACCATTGGACACTTTAGTGAAAAACTGGAAATTCTGGAAAAAATCTTAAGTTAAAATTTTATGCAGGTGACCAAATTTGCATAGGGTTTTGAAATAGCTAATGGTGTCAAAATTTTGTGCAATGTTCTAGTCTTATAGTTCACATTGCAAGATTTCCAATGGTGTAAAGGTTGGGTCATTTGGATGTTTGTGTTAAAAGATATAGTCATTTGAAAACCAGTTAGGAAACAGTCAATGGTTGGTCACGGCCAAGGATATGTGTCGCGGCCTAAAACCGTCTAACCAGTTCTTGGCTGTGGCCAACAGGGTCTTGGCCTTGGCCCAAAACTCTTTGACCTGTTTCAAGCCAAGGGCCAAAAGCTTCTGACCTGATTTTGGTCACGACTAGTAGATCATGACCGCAGCCCAAAACTTTCTGACCATCTATAGGTCACGACCAGTGGATGGCTTGGTCGCGGCTAGCCCCTAGAAAACTGCATTTTGAACTTTTGAAAGGGGGTCTTTGGTCAAGTCTTTCCCAACCCTTTAGGCATTTGTTTGGGCTTCTTGTAGCCACCTAAAGGTCTTAAATGATAACCAACCTTAAGTGTCTTAAAGTTAAGTATTGGAATAGAGAATAACTCTTTGTCCTTGATTATGGTTTATAGGATTTGATATTTGCCCTGCATGAGATAGACCAGTGCAAGAGCACGAGCAGAACAAGCAAGGTAGTTACCCTTTCTCTTATATTGTGTATGATGCATTGTATACATGCTTTATTATTGAAACATGCCGTTACGGAACATGTCACTGTGAAATATGTCATTGTGCATATGGAAGATGTTGTTGTGAAACATGTTGTTGTGACATATGTCATTGTGAATCATATGGTTGTTGAAACATGCCGTTTCGAATACAGCTAAAGCTGTAGCAGAAATGCTGTTGATGTGTTGTGCTTGTGATTTGCTTACATCTTTATGATTGTATATATTATAAGTGAATTTTTACTACTGGTATTCTTTTGAATCTCATTCTTTCTATTGACTAAACTACAGCCAAAGTAAGCGGTTCAAAGGAAAAGCAAGTGATGAAAGGCGGTTAAAGCTCCTAGCTAAGAGTTTAATTTTGGTAGTTGGTTGTCATATTTTACTAGAGATTAGTTGTACATGTTGTATATATTGAATAGTGTTGTGTAATCCCCAGTATAAGAATCTAGATATAGGCAAATGTGCCCTCTAAATCCTATGTTAAATGAATAAAACCCAAGTGTTGTTGGAAATTTTTGGTTACACTCTGATATGTATGAATGAAACCATACTACACAGGCCAAATATATTTGAAATGTGAATGTGAGACCATATCAAATAGGTTTTGGAAAGTATTTGAAAACCCTGTCTTGAAGATGGGATTTTTAATAAGTTTTAAATTAACTATTGGTTTCTAATTCCATATAACCACGCATTTTCGAACTATAATTTTGGCTATTAAGGTAGGGGTTACAGCTTTTCCCAAAGCTTAAATTATGTTTAGTACCATAATTTCCACTACCACACTTATATTTACTTCTACTTGGTACAATTTTAATAGTTAATTGATTGATTAAGCTTCGACTCATATTTTTGAAGTTATTAATTTTTAATTTGTAATATTTCATGAGACCTGTAATCCCCTACCTTAATAACCGTAATTATAAATTGAAAATGCGTTATAAGATAGTTTAGAGACCAATGGGAAATTCAAAACCTAATAGAAGCCCTAACTTCAAGACAGGGTTTGGCCCGGTGATAAATTGGGTTTTCAAAAAAGATTTCTTTCAAAGCCTATTTAACACGGTCTCACAATTACTTTCTGAAATATAATTAGCCTATGCAGTTAAGTTTCATTCATACATATCAGTGCAAACAAAATTCCTGGAAACACCCGGGTCTCATGCATAACTAAAGGGTTTACGGGCATTTTCACCCCTTTTAAGTTCCCATTCATGGGATTACATAACATTATCCAAAATATACATTTACAATATGTATAGAAATCCCAACCAAAAATATGACAACCAACTACCAAAACTGCATCCCTAGAAAATAGTACTAGTAGCCCTTGGTCACTTGTCTCTCCTTTGACTTGCTTGCCTTTGTTAATTATCAATAGTTTTGATGATGTCAAATATATATCTCAAATATTAAGAGTAAAAAGTTTGCATAATATACTTATCTCAAATATGGAAAATGATCATCAAGAAGAAAATCAAGAGGCAAGGGATTGAAGAAAGAAGAAATTGTAAGATCTAATAGGAATACCAAGATTCAAGATTAGTCAAGCAAAGAAAGAACAAGATTGAAGATATTCAAGAAGATATCTAGTTGGGTTATGAAGAATGATCAAGAGGAAAAACAAGAAGAAAGAGATTGAAGAAAGAAGAACTTGCAAGATCAAATGAGAATATGAAGATCCAAGCTATTACAAGTGATACTAGAGGTTTCTATGATCATATGGAGGTTGGAATGGGTCAATATGATGCTAAAATGACTTATACGGAAGTTATGGTACCTCCATAGTAATATGGCACTGCCTCATTTTGGTGGTGATTACTCAAGTGGCTACTCAAATAATCTACAAAGTTACTTGAAGATTCCTCGAGTGACCACTCGAGTAATGGCACCCTATTTTCGTGCGGTAGAATAGAGGTTTAGTATTTTACTAATATGTCTCTAACCACACATCAGAATGAATTGAAACCAGTGGCATATGAAACTAGACTCCCAACATGAACTATGGACACCAAGATCACATTAAAAAGAGTTTAGATGAGAGAGATACAATCTGTTGAAGTTGACACATGAATCAGCATCTTTTACCAGAACAAGGTTCGATATTTTAGACATAACTCTCAAAACACATATCGGATTAAGACAAAACTAGTGCCCTATGAAACTAGACTTAAAGATATTTCCATGGATATATAATTTTTCATATTTTAAGTTATATACTAAGAGCTATGCCTTCAGGAAGTTGATACTCATGATTTCAAACTTTGTCTAAATGCAAAAGATATTCTTTGGATCATAACTTTCTGTACAAAATGATTTTGGAGGTGATTCTTGTTGCATTAGAATGTAGATGATGAGGGCTTTCCGATGATATGTATTTTTCCATGTTTTAAATCAAAATCAAGATTTCACTTGAAGGGATCACTCGAGTAATATGCAGAGTTATTTAAAATCTCACTTGAGGGACCACTCGAGTAATGTTTGAGAATTTTTTCCAATAAACTCTCTGTCAGGAATTAAGTAGGATTACTCAAAGGGATCACTCGAGTAATCTACAGAGTTATTTAAGACATTACTCAAGGGGCCACTCGAGTAATCAGAAAAGAAATGCTCTCGACCAAATTTTGAAAAGAATTACTCGAGGGATCACTCGAGTAATGAAGTTGGAATTACTCTTGGCCAAGATTTGGATAACATTACTCGAGAAAGCACTTGAGTAATCTGTAAAGTTATTTGAACTATTACTCAAGGGATCACTCAAGTAATTAGAAGAAAAGAGAGGCTTACTCGAGTAACCACTTGAGTAACGTGACCAACAACCTATCCGAAGATTCTGAAAATCATGGGAATGTTTATGAAACTCACTCTTCTTACTTCCAATCATTCTTACACTTCATTATATTAGTGTTTAATATATTTCTCCAGAAATACAATGAAGATATGATGTAAAGATTCAAAAGGTGACTTTACAGAAGCGGAGCGTCGACGTTCTAACGGCTAGTTTTTCAAACTTAAGCAAACGACCAAAAGAAGCAGTCGCACTCCAACGGATATATTGACATGCTCAAACGGTCATCAATCCTCATCAACTATAAATAGAAGAACATCCAAATTAGAAGAGAGACCCGATGCATACATCGTCTAAATGCCCACATTCTGACATCAATACTCATTGCACATACTCTCTATTTCTCTAGCTTCTATATCAATTACCTTTGAGAGAGAAATTATTTGTATTGTACTTCAATGTTCATTTTATTCACTTCTGAGAGACAAGACTGATTGTAATAATTCATCATCAAAGTTGTATCCTTATGGGGTTGTAAGGGGGAGTAACTCTATAGGAGATTTGTAAAAAGCTTCATAAGTGTCTAGCTAAACTTGTGAGTTGTAAAGGTTGTTCTTGTGTCCGGATTAAACAAGAAGCTAGTAGATTTAAAAACCTCAGGAGGAGCCTGGGGATTGGACATAGGCCATCGCAGTTTGGACCGAACCAAGATAAATCACAGTTTGCATACTCTCTTCCTTAAACTCTTATATTTCCAGCATATATTAACTATTGATTTATGATTCATTGTTTTCATATTTATTGCTTCCACTAAGATGCGGAAAAATTTTCAAAGTTCTTAAGTTTTTATCTTACACCCAATTCACCCCCTCTTGGGTGTCAGCCGGTTCTAACAGCCTTGGCTATAGGTTAGTCAATGAAAAGAATGAGATCCAACAGAATCTCAGTTGTAACAAATCACTCATATCATATATAATCACATAGTATGCAAGAAAATCACAAACAGCAACAGCAGCAATAACACAGTGATGTGTGACTTTTGTTACAAACAAAAATGCTCTCGGCTATATCCACATGATGCATGACTTGTGTCACAATCGACAGTGCTCACAGCTGTATACAAATGATGCGTGACTTGCATCACAATCGACAGCACTTACGACTGTATACACATTATGCTTGACTTGCATCACAATCGATAGTACTCACGGCTGTATACATGTAGCTTGCACAACAACATAAACCTTAACATTTGCAATCAACATAATTCAATGAAAAACCATACATATAATGCATTACACACAATATAAGAGAAAGAGTCACTACCTTATTCTTTCCGTATGTGCTTTGGCACAGGTTGATCACGTGTAGGGCAAATGTCAAATCCTAGAAACCATAAGCAAGGACGGCGAGTTATTTCCTATTCCAATACTTAACTCTAAAACACTTAAGGGTTGGTTATCATTTGAGATCTTTAGGTGGCTACTAGAAGCCTAAACAAATGTCTACAGGGTTGGGAAAGACTTGACCACAGACCATCTTTCGAAAGTTTCAAAATGCCATTTTTAAAGGGTTGACCACAGACAAAAACATGTCAAAAAATTTTGGGCCACAACTAAGAATAGGTTAGAGAGTTTTGGGCTACGGTCAACACCCTTTGGGCTGCACCCAAGAATTGGTCAAAAGGTTTTGGGCTGTGGCCAATACTCCCTGGCTTGTTTCCTAACTGATTTCTGAATAATCATAACTCCTTACACAAAAAACAAAATGACACAAACTTTATATCACTGGAAAGCTTGCAATGTGAACTACAAAACTAGAAAATTTCACAATATTTTGACACCATTTGCTTTTTTAAATCACCATGCAAGTTTGGTCCCTTGTATCGCATTTTACACTTAGCAATGTTCCAGAATTTCTAGTTTTTCACCATCTGTTTCCAATAGTTTAAAATTTACAACAAACACTATTCTCACATAATTTTCCACAAGGAATCCAATGGCAACATCAAAACACTCAAAATCACATCCCATATACATGTTCTATTTTGGGACCACAACGTAACACAATGTCAAAACACAAAGTCCCAACATTGCCAAACTCACATTCAACATTCCAAACCATTCCCATTGTCCAAGAAACACAATATGACACTATTTCCATCACAAAACACCATGCAATTCACAAGACCCTAATATACACAAAAATCAGGGCAAAATCCATAAACCACAATACTCAACCAATAGTCACAACATATATATATATATATCAAAATGTAGTTTTTACTCACCTCTTTCACTTCCTCTTGCTTGTTCCTTGATTCTTCAACTCACAAATTTTCTTAAACACTCAAACACCTTCTTTCAAATATCTAAAAGCATAGAGATGAATCTCCCATCAAGGTGATAAAGATTAGTGAAGAGGGTTTACACATTTGAGCTCAACTACAATGTCAAAATGTCACCTTAAGCTTGATTTCTTCTTCCTCTTTCCTCCTTCACCTAGACGAAAATAGCTATTAGAGAGAGAGAAAATGAGATAATGAAGAATAGATTTTTGGACTCTTAAAGGCCCTCTTGGCTGACTTGAAGAGGAGAGGAGAGAAGGAAGAGATTTTGAAAGTTTGTCCTTCATCCAAAGTCTCTATGATGACACTTGTCATCATCCTACAATGTATTCTATGAGTTCACATCATGTGATTACTCTCTCCTGTTCTCTTTAGCAATTGCCACACCACTTGATCTTTATGTTACTAATGAGTTCCCTTTTTAGTAACTGACTAATTGGCCAGTAGCTTTTCTTTCCATTTTGCCTCTGACTATGGCAATTTCCCTTGTATCACTACTTAACACATTCCTTAGCCCTATTTATCACTTCTATGTGACATCCCCTTCTATTCTAATTCAATTTAGGTGTTAATCTACAATTGAGCTTAAATACAGGGTTTAGGCACTGACTACTACTCATTCATCTCATTACTCACATTATATTCTCCAAAAATGTTAGTTTGGCATTAATTACATTCACTTTTGGAGTCATTAGCCCTTAATCACATTTTTAGGATTGATTAAACCATATTTTTATATGATTTTTCATGATTAATTTGGGATTTTTAATGCATTTTTTGGAACAATATTGCATGATTAAGCACTAATTTGAGTTAGGGACATTTGTATTGGATTAGTTATAATTAAGGGTAAAATGGTCATAAATTTGTTAATTATTCATATAACTATTTCTTGAAATTTTGATGCTACATTTTACTTAATCTTGCATTATAGGTATTTAAGAAGAAAATTGGAAATTCAGGAAGGTCAATGTGAACCTTTGAGCGATAATGAAATAGGAATTTGTTCATTTAAGTTTGATCCCTCAAAGGTAGCCTAGAATGAGAAAATCCTAAAGAGGGTCAAGAGGAAAATGATTCAAATTAAGGTGTAATCAAAAAGAGAATATGGATTATAAACCCAAAGAAAAACCTGAATCTCTTGAATCTTTAGAAGAAGAATGTCAAGAGTCAAATATGGAGAAACCTTAAGTAGGTGAAAGTGAGGCATGAGATACAATGGAGATAGTATCAAATCAAAGTGTAAGGAAATCTCAAATGGAGAAATTTTCACTTTCAAACTCCAAATCATAGTGGAGTTCAAGAAAATAATGCACCTCAAAAGGAAAATCCCAATTCACGAGAGAAGAAAGAAGCATAAGCCAAGTCCAACCACTAACACTAGAAACCATAAAAGACTTACAAGCAAATGCTTAATGTTCTATAAAGAAAACATATCCAATTTGCATAAGACATTTGAAATATCTCCTAAATGTGATAAAGAAGCTCTTGGGATATGACTTAAACAACATGGGACATAAAATCCTTACAGCCTTGAAAAACAATAATTATTGAGAAGCTATCAAATTGGGTTTGAGAAATAAATAAAATTATTCCTTTTGAATATTTGTTTGGTTAAGAATTAAGTGTAAGAATAAAAAAACATGAATATAGAACTAAAGAAAGCAATTGAGTTATCCCAAATTCCTAGATAATAAGACATATAGACATCATAATGCAATAAGAGGCATGAAGAAGTAAATGTCAAATACACCTTTTAAGTGGGAGCTCTTGGAAAATGATTCTTTTGAGAAAATTATATGCTTCATCTAAGTGTGAGCTAGTGTCATATACTCTATGTAAGTGGGACTTAGTTTCATATGCTATACTTAAGTAGGAGCTTTTAGAAAATGTGCTTCCTAAGAGTCATAATGAGCATATTACATGAAGTAATTGTATGAAATTCTTGATAGATGATAGTCGTATTGTTAGAATCTGTAAGGCCTTGCCTTACATACCACTTATCATTGATATTAGTCAGGGTACTTGAGTGCAGTTTGGTAGGGAACACAGGAATAGTTGAAAAATATTGATATTATTGAAACAATATTACTTGATTACATTACAGGTTTTCCCCCACCGGGGTTTGTACATAATACTTACAGACCTTGACATAATAAAAGGTCTTTAGATAACCAATATCTTCACTCGATCTTGACCTAAATCTTCAATTGCTAGTAAATACCATTTTTTCCCTTGGAGTCGTTTACTACTACTGCAAACTTTATACATTTATGGAAAGGGTGAGATTCGGGGAAATCTCAGTTGTAACATACAATCGATAATATAAAATATGAAAATTAAATATGTCATGCTCTATATTATGCAACAAATTAACAACAATATCATAGCATACATGAGTTAGGGGATCAATCCCTCACTGTCCATAAAACCTCAGTTGGATTCTTACTCAACAACCAGGTACACCTCAGTTGGGTTCTTGCTCAACAACCAGGTAAGTGTGTCTCCACATACAAATTGCCCTCATCGGCAAAACCATGTTCATTAATTATATCACAGAAGATGGCATACACAAACATATAAACATTGGCATAGTGTATGAATGATAGAGTTACTACCTGAAATAACCCTTTTCCCGCTTAATCATCTAACTGTCTTGATCCAACTCAGCCACAACTATCCAGTCCTAAAATTCCAAGTTTACAAGAATTAGGTTAATATCCATTCATGTACAACTCTAAACACTTTCAAACTCATTTTGTTGGTTATCTTAGCTTAAAACTGCTAAATGACCAAAATACCCCTATGGACCCGGTCTAAGCCCCTTTGTACCCGATCCAACTGTACCTTTTCAAAAATTATGACCCAAGATATTCCTACATAACTTCACCCAAGGAATCCATTTTTGACCTCAGAATTACCAAATTTACTGGAAAAAGATGAAAATGCCCTTAGCAGCCCTTGACTTAGGGTTTTAGGGGTAATTTTGTCATTTCACATTCCAAGGCTTTTCACACTTCATAATCAACATGAACCCTACACAATTTTTCCTTATAAACACAATGGAATCATCAAAACCACTAAAATCCTATGCCACACCAACAAAAACAGGTCAAGATGAAAAATAGAGAAAATTAGGGAAAATGTAGTTTCTTGTTTCCAATCAACTTAACACCTTCTTTTCACCCTAAATCACTTGTTTAACCACTTAATTACAATTCCCACATGATTAATCCTAATGTGGCAGCACCTCCCTTTTGGTTTTGAGCTTTCCAAATTTCAAAAATCAACCAAAACAAGCCATAAACAATCCAACCACCAAGTATAAATCAACAAGAGAAACAAGGTTCTTGAGATTACCTTTGATTTCTATTCTTTCTCTCTCTAAAACCATGGTTGTCTCTCTCTCTATAACTTATTGATTTTGCTTACTAAACATAATTTCCAAGATGAAGAAGAGATTAGAAGAGGTTTGGCAGTGAATTTAGAGGGCAAGAACACTTAAAATCAAGCCTCTTACCTTGATCTTTGCTTCTTGAACTCTAAGACCTTCTTGCTTGCTCTTGTTTTTCCTCAAGCTTTTCCTCTCTCTTTTCCTCGTGGTTCAGCCAAAATATGAAGCTCAAGGAAGAGAAAAGAAGTCATAAAATATCTCTCTTGAATATACTATTTTAATGAATTAATCACATGGCCATTTTATTTTTGCTTCATCTTTTCTCTTTCTCTAATTGCTTGGCCGAAAATGAATGTTGGGAAGAAGTAATAATATGTCTTCAATTATCACTTTTGTCCTCCTCCACATAAGATTTATTAGAGTTGCAATATTTAACTTTTCGACCTTTACCTTTTGCTTGGTTTCAAGTGCTTTAACTTGGCAATTGAAATTAAATCATTGATTCCCTTTCTTCTTACGCAAAAGTGACAACATGAAACTCCCAAAGCAACCAAGCAAACTTATTCAATTATCTCTTGGAGTTACACATAGTAGCCTATAACTGTTGACTTCCTTGCCATTATATTTTTTTTCTTTGAACATTGCCCAAAAAGTATTATGAATTCTCAATAAATTATCTTCCCCCTTTTTATTTCTCTTTGTTTGGATGAAATGGTACCCTAGGGAAGGAAAAATAATCAGCCTCTTATTTTATTGGCAAATTAGCATTTTTCCTATACATTTTGTAATTTTTGTCTAAAACTGACAGCATTTTCACCCAATTTTAAAATTTTATATCTTTCTTTATAGACATTCAATTGAGGTGCTTCTAAAGGCTACTTAACCCTTATTGAGTCTAGTTTTAAGGTCAAATATAGCCTTTAGCCAACTAGAAGCTCAACATTCTCAGAATTTAAATCTTTAGACGTTGTCCCAGAAATTGGCTAGTTTCACTGGGTAAACTTCAAAAATTCATAACTCTTTGTGTATAGCTCCAAATGACCTATATGAGCTATCAAATTAAAGTTTGATAAGTCTACTTTTATAATGAAAAATTTAATAGGCATTGAACATCATTTTCCTATTTAAAAATATTGCACAACAAGACTGCTACATAGGAAAACTCGCTGGTAGCAAATACAATTGTTTACACTTTATGTTTTAAACACACTCATGTTGCATGTGACCACTAATTGGATTATTTATCCTTTTTTGTACATTACCATTCACCATTTTATCCCATTAAATATCTCATTACATAAATGGAATATTGGTGATAAAAATTAGGGTGTTACAGAATCTGTGTGAACATCATTTTCCTATTTAAAAATATTGCACAACAAGACTGCTACATAGTAAAACTCACTAGTAGCAAATACAATTGTTTACTCTTTATGTTTTAAACACACTCATGTTGCATGTGACTACCAATTGGATTATTTATCCTTTTTTGTACATTACCTTTCACCATTTTATTCCATTAAATATCTCATTACATAAATGGAATATTGGTGATAAAAATTAGGGTGTTACAGAATTTGTGTGATGGAGGTACAAATGTATTCTTTGATCATAGACCTATTAGTGTTATTCTTTTTTCTAGTCAATAATATTATAAGTACATGACATTGTATACTTCAATGTGCTATAAAAGGATGTTCTTGGTTCAAAATCAACTATGAATAACCTTGTATAGGGATGATCTTAATGATTAAGCCAACAAAGGTTACCAAGAACAAGAGAATAATTAATAAACTTAATAGGAATAATTTTGATATCTGGCATTAAAATGTCTCATTTAAATAAAAGAACAAGACGTTGCCAAGATGAGAAGTTTGTAGGCAAATAAGAGATTATGAGACCTACATGGCTTGACAAGGGAAACTTCCATAGCATAAATTATCCTGCACATGCTATACTTGACAAATGCATATGAAAATATGAAAGAAATCCAATTGCAAGGCCATGTGAATTGCATTGAAAGTGACACTTCAAGGTACTTCTAACACTGCTTATAAAGTAGCACCTACTTGAGATAACCAACATGACAAGGAAACTAAAAGAAGATGAACACATGTTGTCTAATGAACATCAAGTTTAGCTTGTTCAACAAGACACTCCTTTCCAGGTGGGAGCTCATAAAAGACAACATGACCTATAGTAAAAACACTGTTACTTTTACTGATGTATTGAAGTGCTTAGAGCTTAAAAATGAATGTCTAAAGGTTCGTAAATCCTTTGGACAACCTTGGCTCATAGAAGAAGCAAGTCTTCATACTCTAACCTAAATCAGGAAGAGTAAGAGGTTCCAGAAAAGAGAAAGAAGGACAACCTTAAGTTCAAAGAAGGGTAAGAAATTCTTCAAGCAGAAGGCTAACCTAAGCAAGGTTAAATACTTTCTCCTACTAGAATTAGCAATTTTACATGGATTATTCCAAGCAAAGTGAGCACAAAAGAGCATAAGCTCCATAAATGATGACGATAGATATTAGGGATTCTTTTATAGAATATTCTCTATTGCTAAATCAAAGACATTAGCGGCAACATGAGGATTCAGGTGAAAGGCATTAGCATCTATAAGCTCACTTTATGTGGTGAAACGACCTTAGTTTTCTTTGATGTGTTTTATGCATTGTTTTAAACGAGATTTAGTTGTTATCTGGTGTCACTTAGATTGTGGGTTTGAATGGTTTACATTTTCATGACATTAAGAAAAAATTGTATATTTCTAATTCAATCTTCCTTTAATGAGACATTGTTTGTGTTAATGTTGGTGTCAACTCCTTGATGCTTGGTAGCTTTACACTTCATGTAATTCAAGCATTGACTTGATTACGTGTTACGCTGGACAAGGACATAGAATTTAATACCAAAACAAGCATAGCAAGGGTTAATTTCTTATGTGGAAATGTCCTTGTGTGAGTCTAGTAAGTAAAGTAACACAAAGAGATTTACAAAAAAGGGACAGTGACTATGTTTCCATTGTGATGATTCTATTATGATAAATGTGGTATTGTGTATGAGGACAAGATATGAAGCTTAACATTTTGTGTCCTTTGTTAAGGGTTATTCACAATATAATCATATTTGTTTGATTTCACATTAGTCTAAAGCTTAAGTACTTTAGATAGTGAATGAACAGTTATGGAGTCAATTGAATTAGTTGAATAGGAATTTTTTAGATCTAGCAAACTGATTCATGTCGTGAATAGTTTATTTGATGGATCAAAAGAGAGTTGCTGAAAGGCATATTGATATGTTATTAAACATGGTTAGGTATGTGATGATTCAAGCTAATATACTAAATATGAGTTGGAGAATATTATGAGGTCTACTTTTGGTGGATTAGTATACATACTTGATTTTGTCAAGTAATATGTGATATTATCCTTTTCGGAGGATAGTATACTATTGGCTAGAAATAGTTTGAATCCGATAGTGTCTGTTAAAGGATGGTGCTCATAAATTTTGAATAAAAACACATGGATGAAGCAATGAACATTCTTGGATTTAAGATCCTATGAGATAGCTTAAGAAGAATCATGTTTGTCACAAGAGAAACATATTAAGAAAATTCTTGAGCAAATCTACATGAGTGAATGCAAACCCATAGATAACTCAGTGCCTTCAAGAATGAGTTTTTTAGTCTTGATGCTTGTCCTAAACTGAATCAACATATAAAATGGAAAAGATTTTCAATACAAATGATTATGGTAGTCTAATGTATGCAATGATGTGTACAATACCAAATATCTGTTTTGTGGTAGGACTTGTAAATTGGTACTAGTCTATCTATTGTAAGAGACATGGGATGGCTCCACAAAAGGTCTTGAGATACTTTTAGAGCGCATAATGATTATGTGCATTTTAAGTAAGTACTATAGTGATATACGTGGCAATATGGATGATGATGTTCGGAAAAACATCCATGATTTGAAAGTGAGAATTTAAATCTAGTGTTAATGTATTGTGAAAATAATAGAGTCATTGCCTAAGCAAAAGACCTTAAGTATCATATCAAGCCTAAACACAAAGATGTATTTCTTTTTAGAAATACTATAGTACATAAAGTTGTTGTTGAATAGCACAATCCTATGCAAAGTCCCCTAACAAGCATGTGGGCAAGGAAATACATGAAAAATATGATGATTGCTTTAGCATGCATAGGAAGTAAAGTATAGATAATTTATTATGGCTTTACATGTGTATGTGAAAGTATACAATGTTTAGTATATCGTGCAAGTTGATAAGGTTAGCTTTCTCACAAAAGCAGTCACCTTTGACACTTGGGAGTAATGTGCAAATATGAGACATATGTGTTCACCAACAAAATAGCAAGAGAGCTAATATAATAAAGAAGAAACACAAAATAAATGTCACTTCGACTTAGCAATGCGGTCAGCCGAGATGAGATTAGTAATTATAAATATGGGTTGATTCATGGATACCAACATCCATGATACCTGTAGCCAGACAACAAACTCTTCAAAATTGACGTCATGTGTGTAAAGCTGAAGAATTTGGGTTTAGATACTATGTGTGTCTATACTTAAGTCTATACGATGTTAACAGTAAGATCAAAATGACATACACTTTTAAAATATAAGACTAACACCGTAGCATGTGATTCATATCATATGTGCAGAAGAACCACAAATGGGAAGCAATTGAATAGATTTATACTTCATTGTGGTATGAGTCCCAAAAAGGTTAACTCTTTCAAGATGTCCTCTGACTTTGACAATATCATGGAGATATATTTCAACATCTGCTAACATTTTTTCCTATGATCATGGTCAATATGATCTAAAGGCATTATGTTAAGGAAGTAGTTGATTCATATTCATATGATATATAGGTGAAAGGAAGATTACCTAGAATATATACACTTATGCTTGTGTCTAAGACCAATCCCTTATGATGCTAATTGGGGTAATTTCATAAGTGTGGATACTATGCATACGAGAAAGGAAATCTGAGTTTTATCTTGACTCAAGAGGGATTAAATAAGCCACAAAGAAAGTGTATATGGGTAAAATTTAGGACATCAGAGTCATTATATTAATATAATCAAGCTGTACTACAAGGTTGTTTTGTGTTGATCTCTGTGAAAGGGATTTCTGGTACAAGACACCCAAATGGAGACGTCATACCTACGCAGTTATGGAGAGCACTTAGTAAGAATGAAGGATGGAAGAGAAAGAGACTTGACCCATAACATCTTATCCACCAAGTATGAGTAGGAGATGTTGGAATAAGTCCAGTCCACCCTTGGTGGATAAGGGGCCAAGCCCAATTCACTTGGGGCTATTATATAAGTATGAAAAAGTATGGGTCAAAATAAGGAGTCTAATCCTTGTTATTTGAAATTCAAATCATGAAAACTCTTGTACATGATATATGAGTTAAGACTACTTTATAGGAGTCAATTGATACATTGAGAAAAAACTTAGGTGGCAAAAAATTCAAGATGACATATAGATGAAAGGATTCAAGACGGCATGCTTCAGCATCCTGCAAACTTGCTGAACGGAGTAAGTTTGACTTTAAGCATCTCAAATTTGCTGAAGAACCAAGAAATCTCTACCTAGCATTGGCTACTGATGGGATGAACCTGTTTGGGAAGCAGAGCAATACCCATAGTACATGTCCAGTTATGCTATTTATCTATAACCTCCCTCCATGGCTCTCAATGAAACAGAAGTATATGATGTTGTCAATTCTAATCTCAAGGCCAAGGCAATTAGGGAATGACATAGATGTATACCTTACACCACTAATTAAAAACTTGAAGAAGTTGTGGGATAAAGGGGAGGCTATATATGATGCTCACTAGAAAGAAACATTCAGTATGAAGGACATGTTGTTTGACACAGTCAATGACTTTCCTATATATGTTAATTTGTCAGGGTACAACATTAAAGGCCAATTGGTTGCCCAATTTGTGAAGAGGATACATAGTCGATTAGGTTGAAGCATAGTACAAAGAATTCCTATACTGGACATCACATATGGTTGCAAAAGGGTCATCCATATCACCGTATGATAAAATAGTTCAATAGGGAACAAGTGAAAGGATGGTACCTGAACTTTTGACTGGTGAGGAGGTTTTTGAAAAAATGAAACATACAAACTGTAAAATTGGGAAGCCATTTGGGAAATATATTGGGACAAGTGGGTGGGAGAAAAGGTCTATTTTCTTCGATCAATCATATTAGAGTTCCCTTAATGCTAGACATTTTCTTAATGTCGTGCACATTGAGGAAAATGTGCGAGAGTCTTTTTAGAATGTTACTCCATATTCTTAGGAAGACGAAGGATAGAATAAATGTAAAACTAGACATGGTTGAGATGGGAATAAGACTTTCACATATATTGAGAAAAAAGTGTGCGAAAATCTCTTTAAGACTTTACTCCATATTCCTAGGAAGACAAATGATGGCATAAATGCAAAACTAGACATGGTTGAGATAGGAATAAGAGAAGAATTCGCACTAGAGGAGAAAGGATCTTGTACATTCCTTCACCCAGTAGCTTTCACACTATCTAAATAGGGAAAAAGAAGTTTTTGGGAATTTCTTACCCAACGTCACCAGATGTACACAATCGAGTGCAAGATGAAGGACCTGAAAGGGTATGAGAAAAGCTGAAGCTGACTAGAGAGTTGTATTGTTGAATAGTACATTTGTGAAGAGGTGGCTAAATTATGTACCGATTACTTGAAAGATGCATGTGATATTGTCCTTCCAGTGTCTCGGCATGAATGACGGACATCTAGACAAGGGTGATGGAAAAGAAAGTTATCGCTATCTCAAACCAACAGTGGCAGCAAGCACACCTATACGTACTTCACAACTCTAAAGAGACTTCATACCTATAGGATGGAAAACCCTAACTGAGTACAGAGTTTGTATGCCAAAGAAAATAATAAATAATTCATAGCATGGTTGAAGCAACACGTGGATGACAAGTACAATGTCGATCATAATTCTATTCTGGAGAAAGTAATGTTCTTGTATGTGGTACGAACATATATGTGTTTTCTTTCTCAAGCTATGTCATCAATGGATACACCTTTTACACTAAAGAGTAGGATGCCCAAAGCAAAATGCAAAATGGTAGGGAAATTGTTATTGTTAACTCCATGCATGTATCAAGTGTAAAAGATAAGAATCCTATCTATGACAATATGTTATACTTTGGGGGGTTGAGCACATTTGGGAGTTGGATTATGTAGGATTTCATGTTCCAGTTTTTGGGTGTAAGTAGGTTGACAATAATAATACTTTGAAAGTGGATGAGTTAGGATTGATATAATTGAATTTGCATAAGTAAGGATACAAAGAAGAGCCTTTCATTTTGGGTTCTCAAGCTAAAAAAGTGTTTTATATTCTTAATCCTACTAATAAAGAATGGTCTATTGTTTTGTTATAAACAAAATAAATAAGGATGCAGGAGGTGAATTTAATAAGGATGATCCTTTCTAAGGCTGTCACTTGAAACACAATTCAATGAAGATGATGCTTTGTATGTTAGGCATGACCATAATGAAGGAATTTGGATATAAAAGAGAGCAAAGTTGCTTCATAAATTAAAAAAAAAAAATTGTTACTAAAAAGAGCATTAAAATCATTAAGACTAGGAAAAGAAAAGTGGACACCTGATCATATGTATATTCCCTTACCTTTGATGTATTCATAATTGAATAGAGAGAATTCGATGATTTGTTTTAATTTCTTGGCACTTGTTGGACAAAATTGGTTCTTTTGTATATTTGGATATATCCAGCCAGAACTAGATCTGTTTGTGTGTTTGGTATATATATGTTGTTTATGTAGGTTATTTTGCAGAGGCTGATCGAAAGTGAGGCCCCCAAGTTTAAAAAAAATTCACACATACTTAATGGTTATTTACCAATAACCGTAAAGTATTCTACATATATAACGGTTTTTCCATATAACAGTCAAATAAACCCCTTCCTCTGGTGACAAATACTTTACCTTTCATCATTTTAATCATTAAGTATTCTATAAAATATATCACGATTATTATTAAACAATTGTTAAATATATGTAGCTATATTTAGCAGTCATTGTCTTACAACCATTATATAGTGCCCTATACATAACGGTTGTATTTGAAAAATCATAAAATATAATGCCCAATATTTAACGGTTAAAAACCGTTATATATAAATATTTAGCACTCAAATATTTAACAGGTGAAAACTATTAAATATTAGTAAAAATAACCGTTAAATATTGATAAATTTGTAGTAGTGTCCACATAGATAAAAAAACATTAAATTCCATTAACTTTTGTAACCCCCCATTATAATTATATCCGAAATACGCGATTAAAATAAAATAGAGACCAATAATAAACAAAACTCATTTAAAATCCCATCTTTGAGATAGGGTTTTCTCAAATACGTTTCAAAATCTAATACATCTGGTCTCATATTCACGTTTCGAATACAATTATGTTAAACGAAATATCACATTTATACAAATATCAGAGTGCACAACAATATCATCCCGGTAACTCCCGGGTTCATAACTTTACATAGGATTCATAGGGCACATTTGCCCTTTACAAATTCTCAAACAAGGATTACACAAAGTCATCTCAGATACATATCCAAATACTCATCCCAAATAACCAAATATTCATTTGAAACATGCACATATGCAAATATACATAATCCCAACTATAATGATAACCAACTACCAAATTGACAACCCGAAGGAGTCCTTGTCGCCCTTGGTTGCATGCTCCTCCCTCGATCCACCTACCCTGTCTAAAATGGTGGTAGGGGAGGGTAAAATTCAAGAGAATCTCAGTAGGTAAACATTACCAATATGCATGAAAGATAGATGTTTAATGCATGACATGCTTGCATAACTCATGCTTACACACAATGACAAATCTGTAAGCTCAATGCTTCGAACAATATACATATGGCCATAGCATAAATTGAAACATAGCTTCAAATCATTCACACATGTTTCACATAATCAACCAAAGCAATAATATGCATCAACACCAACACAAATATCATATACATGCAGGAGAGGTAAGTTCCCTACATTTATTATTTCCACATATTCTCCAGCATCGGCTACTCACGATCTGAGAGAATATCCAACCCTATAACCAAATCAAGGACATAGGGTCAATCTCAATTCCAAATCCTTACTTCCATATTACTTAAGGTTGGTTATCATTCACACCCTTTAGGTGGCTATAATAAGCTCAACGAAAGCCTAAAGGATTGGGAAGTATTAGGTTGGAAATCACCTTTCAAAATCACAAAATAGTGAAAGTGAGGGTTGGCTACAGCCAAAACATGGGGTTTTTGGCTGCAGCTAAGGAAACTTCATAAATTCATAACTAATTCCAAAAAAAATCAAAATGAGGTGATCCCAAAGCCCATTGAAAGCTATTTAAGTCCTATTCATAGGAAAAATATGAACCATTACCAGAAATCACCACACGATTCCAGAATTACACGAAATTCCCTTGTTGTTCCAGATTCACACCCAGTTTTAACGTCAACCTTTGGAAAACCATAACTCCCAGTTCACAAAATGAAATGACACAAATTATATATCCATTTTGAATCTTGGAATGTGAAATTTAAGACTGGAAAGTTTCAGAATTTTTAGAGACAATTTGCCTATTCAAAATGTCCACACAAGCAAACTAACTAGAACAGAGTTTCAAAAGACAGAATTCTAGATTTTGCACACTTGCTTCCAATGGTCCAATTTTCATATCAAACATCATTCTCACATAAAATTTCACAAGGAATCTATTGGAAATACCAAATCAACCAAATTCACATTCCATTGACATGTTTCACTAATAATCACAACATGTCAACACAAGTCACAATTCAAACTCACATTGCAATTCTTTACTTTCCAAAATTCCAAACCAATTCCAATGAACATATAACATTGTTAACCTCATGAAATTCTTGTCAGAACTGCACATTTCCTCCTACTTCTTCCATAATTCGGGTGTACTAATGAGCATTTGGGAGTGCTAAAATAGAGGAAATGTGTTCTTTACATACTTTGCACAAAAAGAGTATAAAAATTGAGGAAATATGTTAATAACTGTCATGACTACTCAACTATGATCGTTTGTGAGTTCTTTGTGTTGAAAGGGTATAGATTCATTCATAGCTGGAGACAGAAGAAAGCCAAATCGAATGAAAAGAATGTGAAATGAAGTGAAGCCATTAAGTATGCCAGGGAAATGCAAGAAGGGATGAGAACAGATCTTGGAAAGACAGAAACTGGCACTGCTGAGTTGCTAGCCGCGGCCAACACAATCACTGGTCGTGGCCCATAGGAGGACAGAAACTTATTGGCCGTAGCCCAAGAGTGATCAGAAGCTCACTGGCCGTAGCCCACAAATACACTAACCGCGACCAACCCCCGAAACTGCTGTTGTGCGTTTTGTCAATCGGGACCTATAAAAGGAAAATGCAAAGACTAAAACGAGTGAGGGAGAGCCGAAATACCCTAAAGAAGTAGCTGAGACAGCTCTCTGAGATTGGGTATGTCTGAAATCAAGGAGAATCAAGGAGAGATTGAAGATTTGCAGAGATTTCAGCTCAGATTCTCTGGTTTTCTGTATTCATTCCATTTCTCCTCTATAATTCTGATATGGTTGTAATGAGAGTTTATGTCTATGATTCATTTATGAACATGGATAGCTAAAGTTCCTTTCTAGGATTGCCTATGAACCTTTGTATGGATTAAACTTGATTCTTTTCCTCTCTAATTATCTAATGGCATATATATGTTGATTTTACTCCGTTTTTACTGCTGTTTGTGACTAGCCATCACTGTGGATGATGCGTTTAATTAAATTAAGCTTGAGAGAGTTAATTTAATTATATAACTTGAGTGAAATTATGCTAGACTTGACGTTTACAAGTAAACAGATGGTTTGTTAGTAACATAGAGATATAGTTATTAACCTAGCATTGTCAAATTAAGATTGGTATGTAATGAGTATCTTCTCTTAGTTGTAGCAAGAGATTGTGCATGATAATAGGAGATATAAAATTGGTTATGACTTGAGAAAGCTTAATTATATGCTTGAAATTCTTAGACTGACATATTTATACCCCATGTAAAGGATTCGTGGAGAGGAAAAGAAGTAAGTTTATAAAATACTAAGGGGATGGACAATCTTAGGCTTATTATACTTGATTGAAGTCACACAAATCAGAGTTTTGTTCAGTAAATCTCAGTTTTACAAACATATCTTTTAAATTTTCTGTCCCACACACATCAACTTGTTTCGGCTCAACTTAATTGAATTCACCAAAACTATTGCTTGACTAATTTGTTACTCGAATCCTCGAGGGAACGATCTTTAATTATCATTGTATTACTTGACGCGATCCGTGCACTTGCTTTAGCGAGCAAGTTTTTGGCGCAGTTACCGGGGATCGAACCCGGGTCGACCGTGTGACAATTCATGCATTTAGAAATTACCGCAAAATTAGGGCAAATTTTGAAATTCACAAAACTTATGTCAAAATGCTCTAAATACTCACATCTTCCTCTTTCCCAAACCAATTCCTTGATTCTTCATCTTTCTAATTTTCTTCAAGCAATCAAACACCTCTTTTCAAGAATCTAAAACCATAGAAATAAAGCTCTCATTACTATAAACAATATTATAGAAGAGTGTTTGAGTTAAAGAGGATCATAAACCAACCAAAACTCACCCTGTTCTTTCCTCTTTCCTTCTCTATTTGGACAAACATGGAGATTTTGGAGAGAGAGGATGATATGATGAAGAAGGTGAGGCAATTCAGTTTTTTGGGCTCCCTTGAATGACCTAATAAGAAGATGAGAGAGGAATGAGTGTTGAAAAGTTGACCATGATCCTAGGGTCCTTATTGTGACACTTGCCATGATCTTGTGCTATCTGTCATGAGCTCACATAAGCTCATATGCACATGATTCCACCCCTTTTGATCTATCACATACTCAATCTCAACCATTGATCTTGAAGTTATCAATGAGTTTCCTCTTTGGTGACTGACCAATTGGTCGGTAACTTTACCGTTTTGCCCCTTATTATGGCAATTCTTTCTGAATCACCACCAAACTCATCTTATCATTCTATATCACCACCTTATGCGCCCTCCCTATATTTTAAGTCAATTTAGATGTTAATCCATAATTGAGCTTAAATACAGGGTTTCAGCGTTGCTCACAACACATACAATTCTAAATCACATCATAGTCTCCAAAAGGGTCCATTTATCACTAATGACATTCACTTTTGGAGTCATTAACCCTTAATCACAATTTGGGACCTTGCTAAACTGGGGCTTAGCAATCCACTAATCTCAAGCTTATTCTCTAGCCTCAAGTCTCAAAATTCAGAGTATTACAACTTTGCCATAAAATTAAGAAACATTTTAACTTTATCCCTATTTAATATACATTATACCATATGAGAACAAAGTTGGTACATTAATAAATGAAGGGTAAAATTAAACCACTTTGATTCTATTTATAAGTCTTTTTTTAGGGAAAATTTTGGTCCTTATTATTAGTAGTCCACTTTCAGAGTAATAAATGTCATTTTTACAATTTTACTTTTATTAATTGCAATAAACAAAAAAAAAATTATACATGTTGACTCTTAAAGCCAATTGTAAATAAGGGCAAAATTAGCAATTTAGCCCATAATTAATGGGTTAACTAACCCTCCTTGATATATGAGAGTTAATTAATTGGGACTTATCAATAGGACTACAGTGATACATTTATATTAAAAATTTAGTGAGTTTCCTTATAAATAGGGTAAAGAACTTTCTTGTCTTTATCTTGTAAATAGGACCAAATCATAATTAATTTAGCTTTTTTTTCAACTAAAAAATATAAATTTTTTTCTAAAATGCTAAAATATATGTTTGGTCATTTATGTTTATATTAAATTTTATTTTAGTCCTTTAAATCTATAAAGTGAATTTTTAGCTTTATTTGAACACGATTAATTTCATCTAGCAAAAAATGATGATACATCAAATTTAAGTGATGACTGTGTAACTAAAAGCTAACAAAATAGAGAAATAATTACATACTCTAAGGCCTTGTTTGGTATGAAATGTTCAATTTTGAGGGATTGAGATTGGGATAAAGATTGGGATTGGGATTGAGACTGTAACTGGGAATGAGATTGAAACTTTTTAATTATGTTTGGTATGGAATAATATTGGGAGGGACAGAATAAAATAATTTTATTTCATAATTATGCATAAATTATAGGAAAACTATAATACCCTTAACTGTAAATTAAAAAAATATTAAAACAAAATATATCTATGTTGCTAGGTTTTGAGGGGTTCTCTGATAGTGATGACAAAAGAGAAATTAAAGAAGATCTGATTTGAAAACTCTGAGATGAAAAGAGGACGAGAATTGGATCTCTTAAAAAGAAAGTAATTAATACATCCACCAAATTTAGGCATTATATTCTCTCAAGAAAAAGAGTAGCAAGGTGTCAGCTTTGTGTCCGTTCAGGATGTTCGAGATATTGAGGAGTTGCAGGCTGTTGATGAATTTCGGCAATCACTGATTATGGACATATTGCTTCCTGAGAGGCATGATGATTACCGTATTATAATTTAGGGTAAAAATGATAAAGGGTATTTTTGTTAATAAAATATTATAAATAAGGATATTTTTATCTCTAAAATTTACAATCCCAGAATTGAAAATGCAATACCGGGAGAGGTGGCTTTCCAATAATCTCACTTTTGTGGTACTCCTAATCTCTAATTATCCGTAATCATTCAAACCAAACGATATATTCTAGCCTAATCCATGATTCAATCTTAGTCCCTACCCCCAGTGCCTCATACCAAACAGTGCCTAAGAGTATCATGTCATCTAAACTCCATTCAATAAAAACATAACAATCCACATTATTTTATTCCTAGTTGATTGATGATTAATATGAAATAAATTCAAATTTTATCTTGTTTTTAAGAAAAATATTAGTTGATCTGTTTGTTTTAGTTTTTTTTTTAATTAAGATGTTTTTTTTCCCTTACAAACAAGATAAATTTTGAATTTTTTTCGTATGAGTCATCATTCAACTAGGACTAAAATAATCTGAGTAGTTATGTTCTCACTTGACAGAATTCAGATGTCATGGTACTCCAGAAGTATGTAAGTATTTCTTGACAAAAAATGCTTACATTTTAATTATTTTAATATAATACTTTTATATTTTAAATTGTGTAACTTAAAAAAGATTCAAAATAAAAACAAATCTATTTTTGCGAATATAAATTTTTCTAGGTTTCATCCTTGCAAGTTGCAACCAACGTCCGCTATCAGTTTATGGGACTCCCAACATGACCTCTGGAAAATCTGTGAAGATGATGGGTGCAACAAGATTTTTTTTCCCCCCGTAAGCTTTGTATGAAGGTAGTAGTGGTTTTTGATACCCAAAAACCTGCTTCGCTCTAATAAATAGGAGAACGTCTCTTTAAAAGCTGTTCAAACTATCTAAATTTTAATTTGGGTTGTTAAATTTAAAATATCATTAATGAGGTCATATGACTAGAGCCGAAAAATCGGATTAAGCCCATCAAAGGCTAAGCTTATGATTTAGACCTTTCAGAAGGAGTCGAGCCTAAAATAACTAACCTTGTAGGACTGCAAGCTTAAATGGGCTGGCCCTGCAAGGCCACAGGCCTGCCCGTTTAAGCCCGCTAATTTTTTAATTTTATTAAATGACTACAAAATGAGTTTTGTTTTTTAAAAAATAATTTGTTAAAATTGAAAATGTTTTTCAAATCATAAATTGTTACTTTTTTAATATTTTAAAAGAAAAAATTGATTATATTCTTATTAAAATGCTAAGAAAAGTTTGTTGATGACATTATAGTTAGTTAAAAGTCTTCTAATTGATTTTTTTAAAAAAAAATATGTATTACTCAATTCTTAAAAATCTTTCATTTGGTTCTTAATATTTCCCCCAAAGAAATTTTCCATTGCGAAATATTGAAAGAATCGTTTCTTATTGATATAAGGTAAACAAAGAGAATAATTTTTTAATTTTAATTGAAGAGATCCGAATATTATACAAACTATATCAAAAAGAGAAAGTAAAGTCTCTATCTCATTAAGAATTTTATTTAAGGAAAATGGTCAATTATTCTATTTATCAAAAAAAGATAAAATATGTAATACTTTAAAAATATTTTTTAAAATTTAAAATTTTAATGTTTTATTTTAATTTCTTTAAGAAAATGAAAACAAAAACAAGTTTGTTAAATAGCTTTGAAGCTCACAAACCGAACCCAAGCCCGTAAATAAACCGGCCAAACTTTAAAATATAGACCTTTTATAGAAGTACCCGAGCCGTACACTTTAGCATAAATAAGAGCTTGTTTTCATTGGGCTATTTATTTATGTTTGGATGGCTTTGATAAATAAGAGCTTGCAGCCTCAAAGTCACCATAAATCAACTTCAAGATGAAGCCAGTTTAGCGTCCAATTATCAATGCCCAATCTTTTATGGTGAATATGTAAGAAAGCTCTGTGATTGAAATATATTGAACAGAAAGGGAAATCATGGGGCTGTAGAGATAGCGGAGAGAAGCCAGGTAGGCTTATTTAAAAAAGCTCTTTTGATTTAAATAGGGTGAAAGGGCTAAAATGCCCCGAAGTTTCTCTTCAGTTTTGGGTGAGGGCCTGAAGGTTCTATAAACAGTGCCAGCTTGGGAAAAAAACTTTTTATTTTTTAAAAAAATCTACATCCATCATCGCCATCAATGCTAGACTACATAGAATTGGCTTCAGTCCTTTTCTTTGATAATATATTAAATCTAAATCATTGAAATCTCAATCGGACGGTCTATAAAAAGAAAAAGACGATCCTTTTCTTTAAGAGAAAAGGACCCAAGCCGGTTCCAGACTACATACCCTCATCTTCCCCAGAATTCACTTATCCCCCTCAGATCTGCAACATGAGTTTTAAAAAAAAAAAAAAAAAAAAAATCTCTCCCCCTCCATCATCATTGGTAGCCAGAAAATTGCCAATCAACAAGTCGAGCATGAAGGAACGAAAATTTGTTCTGGAGGAGATGAGGAATGAAGAAGAGAGCAAAGTCATTGATGCAGAAAACCCACACCAAATCTTCCATCATCACCACCATCGCATTGCTCTCCTCTCTTCCATCCCTTCGTTTGAACGCAACTTCCTTATGGATTCCAAATGGCAAAAGCTTTTGTAATCTAGATTCCTACTCCTCAATGCCTATTCGTAGAAACTTTTAGAAGATTTTACCCTTTTAACCCGTTGAAATATACATTGGGTATGAAATTTATTTGAACAAGATATTAGTATCTTATTCCTTAATTATCAAGACTCCTTATGTCACTTTCGTAATCTGCCCAAGTTTTATTTTTACTTTGAGTTTATTGGATCATTTTTTGTATATGGCTGAAGTTCAATATTTAGTTATTTACTTCATCATTAAGTTGCTTACAGTGATAACTTATGCTTTATTTCACAAACTGGGATTATTGCTGCTTATTGTGTTGTTGCAAAGGAATCTGTTAAAAAACAAAGTTTAAACCCTTAGTTCATATTAATGCATGGACAGAAAAGTCTGTTCCCAAACAAGTAGAATGGAATCATGGAGGCTGCATCAAGAACTAATAAACTGTCATCAATTGTATCCATGTACAATTTTTTTATCCTTTCATTCATATTGGTAAATGGCATGGTTCGGAACTATTTGTGACCATTTATTTCTGTCCACATACAAACAAATCATTGTTTCTTAACTTTGTTTTATAATAGATTACATCAACAATGAGCTTCCTTAACCAAGGTCGTGAGCAACACAAAAACAACATGATGAGCTTGTTTAACCAAAATAGATAGCAACCCAAAAGAAGTCATAAGCTGTATAAAGGAGCTTGATAAAATAAGTTGAAATAGAGTGGTATAGAAACCAAACTCAAATGTATTTATTCTAAATTTTGATGATTTACAATGAAGTTTTAGAACCTATTTATAATACTAATTCATGCATTAAAATACAGTAATAGTCAACAATGACATCTTCACTAACTCTCCTCCCACCTACTCCCTCTGCATAATCGTCATACCTTGCATCATTCCAGTCATATGCTTAAATGTCAACGTTGGCTGCTCTGCTCTGTTTCATTCTCCCTGTTCTGTTTCATTCTCCCGGGGTTGGACAGGACTCGTCCTCGAGTCAAAAACAACATCATCATCAATGAATGGAGATTAATCTGAAATGTTATGCTTCAGTAAAAATGACTTGGGCTTATTTTTTATTTTGATGTGTTTATCTGGTGGCAAAGGTTCAAGATGAATCTTCACATCATCCTTCTGGAAGGAATATGTGTTTGCATACCCGTCGTATAGAGTGTGTCGATCATATTGCCAAGGTCTTCCCAGAAGAAGATGACAAGCGTCCATCGGAACAACATCACACCAAACTTCATCGTGATACCTTTTTCCAATAGAAAAAGTAACAAGGCATCGTTTTGACACTTTGACCGCGCTTCCTTTATTGAACCATTGGAGTTTGTATGGGTACGGATGGTTGTGAGTTGGTAGTTGCAGCTTTTCTACCATATAGTTAGAGACTACATTTTCACAGCTTCCGTTGTCGATAATGACGTCATAGACTTTACCTTGAGTAGTGCAGCGAGTATGAAAAATGTTGTGACGTAGCCAAGGCTCTTCTTTTACTGTGGCTGTATGCAAGCTTCGTCTAATCACAAGTGTTTCACCTTGATCTGGAGGAATGACTTCTTCATCAAAGATTGGCTCTTCATCAAAGACTGGCTCTTTGTCAGGCATAAGCTCCTCTTCTTCTTCAAATACTGCAGAAGCTTCCCCTTCAATAATAGTAACAACTCTACGGGTAGGACATTCTGAAGCGACATGACCGAACCCTTGGCATTTGAAGCACTTAGGTGCTTTGGAGATAAATTCCTTTGTAGCCTTTGGTGAAGGGTTGCTTGAAGAGTTAGACTGATATAATTGTGTAGGCTTGCTTGAAGAGTTATGTTGATGCATTTATGTGGGCCGATGCATGTGTGCTTCATGTTCATCAAAAGGAATTTCAATGGAGGAAGACGGTTGGAACGGAAACCTTTTGGGGAATTGTTTCTCAATATGAATGGCTAGACGAATGACGTCATCTAGAGTCCAGTATTGTTGGAGTTGCACTGGATGGGCAATGTTAGTATTCAACCCTCCAAGATAACGGGCTATTGTTTGCTCCTCCCTTTCTTGAATATCACACTTCATCATGAACTTATCAAATTCCCTTATATATTCTTCTACAGACATAGCCTTTTGGCGGAGATTATGTAACTGAAGGAAATTATCTTGATAATAATTTTCTGGAAGAAACTTACGTGAGAGCTCGCGTCGCATTTTGTCCCACATTCATATCTTGCTTTTTCCTTCTCTTTCACGCCTTCTTTTGAGATTCTCCCACCATATGGAGGCATGTTTCTTCAATTTGATGGCAACAATTTTGACTTTCTGCTCATCGGGAATCTCTTTATATTCAAAAACTCGTTCGACGGTTTGAAGCCAATCGACAAATTCGTCTGGTTGAAGTCTTCCATCAAATTCTGGTATATCTACCTTAATGTCATTAAGGTGGAATGACTATTGTTGAGGACGATGGCGGTAGTCAGTGGACGACGAACTATTGTTATCTGAATCATCCTCTGGATATTCACTACGAGATTCTAGCATGGCTTGCTACGTTTGTACAGTGGTTTCCAGTTCCTGTATCCGGCGTCTCATCTCGTCCATCTCAATCTCGCGTGTGTTTCTGCGTCTTGAAGGCATTTTGGAATTGTTCTTGTGAGGTTAGGTATAGGATGGAAAAGTATAAGGATAGGATCGGTTTTTATGGCAAGTAAGGGGTAAAAATGGAATTTTTATGGACAAATGGGGTAGAAAGGTAATTTCATAACTTTTAGGGATGGAAATGTAATTTTGGCAAAAATATGGGATCAAAATGTAATTTCAAAAAGTTTTGGAGTCCGAAATGTAATTTTGGCAAAAAATTGGGGCCAAAATGTAATTTCAGAAAGTTTTGGGACCGAAATTGTGAATTTTACCAAATTTAGGGGGTCAAATTGTAATTTCTGAAAGTTGGGCTGACTAGGATTGATGACGTGGCGGTTATGACACATGGCCGCCTGTGATTGGTCCACGTTGCGTTGACTGATGACGTGGATGCTGATTGGATGGGGTGACGTGGCAATGCTGACGGTGATGCTGGCGTGTCGCTATTGACACGTGGCGTATGATGATTGGACGATGTGGCAGCTGTCTAGGTCGTCTTCAACCTCTGGACTCCGGCGACCGTCTGAAATTCCGACAATTGTTCCGGCGACTTTCCGGCGACGCTCGTGGAGGCGCATAGAGGAGTTTCACGACAGTGATCGAGGCTATTCCTAGGTTTTTCGGCCTTCTGAACACGATGGTACGGTTGGTTTCTTCAAAAAAACGCTCCGAGAGTAAAAATCCGACACCCCTTTTTCTCACGTTTTTTTTTTCTCACCCACTCCTCACTCTTTCGCTCTCTGGCTCTTTAGAACTCAGCTCTGGTACCAAAATGGTATAGAAACCAAACTCAAATGTATTTATTCTAAATCTTGATGATTTACAATGAAGTTTTAGAACCTATTTATAATACTAATTCATGCATTAAAATACTGTAATAGTCAACAATGGCATCTTCACCAACTCTCCTCCCACCTACTCCCTCTGATAATCGTCATGCCTTGCATCATTTCAGTTATATGCTTAAATGTCAACATTAGCTGCTCTGCTCTGTTTCATTCTCCCTGTTCTGTTTCATAGAGACTTCATATAGAAGGAATATATATATAATAGAAAGTTACAAACATAGCATGAATCAAAACTCATACTTTTTTAATATATTAGCCAAAACGATATCCAATATATAAAACAAGTTACATAGCTAGTCTAGAAGTGGTACTTATCGAACTTGGGGCATCTAAGACTTGAAAACCCAAGCCATGAGGAATAAACCATGAAGACTACGATTATTGATCTTCATACATTAAAAAAGCAATATCCAGTATAAATAATCTTAAAGATTAACAAGTTAGATTATAGATCATAAATAAAAAAATTAATTAGATATGACCTAATAAGAAAATTGCGGGTATTTGATAAAAGTGTTATTTTACTCACCCATGTTTAATATCCGCTGCCCACAAACCCTCACTTTTGTTCCTCTTCCAGCACTCTAGCAGCTCCTCTGGTTTTCTTGCATTGCTAGAGGATGAAGAACAGAATGCCCGAAAGTTTAAATTGAAAGTACAGCTACCTGTTGGACCAAAAAGGAGAAATCCAATAAGAAATTACATGAACATCTGAGATTGAGTGAGAATTCAATAGATGAGAGGAGTTATGTGAAATTACGTTGTTTAAATTAGTTGCATTTTATCACCATCCATGTAATTGTTACAAATGAACGGCCCAAATTTAATTTCACTCATTGAACAACATCCTTAAGAAAAGGGTGGGTATGGAAGAGAAGCCAGGTATATTCTTTTTACTTCCTAAAAAATTATTCCAACATACCAAATGTACCAAATGAATTTAATCAAATTCACTCCTAATGCATTAAGACCCAAATCCACATAGACTTATCGAGTGTGAACCATTACAAGTTTTTTTTTTTTATCTGACAAAACCATTACAAGTTGGGCACTGCTTAAAAAAAGTAAAGAATAAAATATACTGCATGAGAACATAAGACACGAAAAACAGTTGTTTTCTTCTAAATAAAACTTCTCTGCACCGTATCTCTTATCCTCTTCCTCCAATGTTATTTGTTGTGGTTGTGTTGTGCATGGGTTGTAGGACTGCTTCACCTAATTGAAAAGGCACGCCTAAATCCTTCAAAACAGTAATCAAGTTCATAAGACCAATGGAACTTGGGGTCTGAACCGACTTGAAAGTAGACTTGGATCCTACCCTTGATGGACGCCATGTATAACACAAAAAAGAAAAAGAATTCCAAATCCTTTTCTGAATTAGTATTTTCTATTCTGAGAATATTCATACATTTCTCTTCATTAAATATAAACACAGAATCGTTTTAACAAAGTTCCCAATATCACACTTTAATTATTGCCATCTCTTCATTTTACATAACAAATCTTATATGATATATGGTCTCAAGAATGAATCAGACATTACACTTGCCTGTTCTTCTTCAACCATCCATCATATAACCCAGCAATAAAAGAATTGAAAGAATCTTCGTCACAAAATGATCACCCAGCTTCCCAGAAATGAAATTACATACAAGATTGATAATAATAGTGATGATGATGATGAACAATATTCAGTTAACAGCAGCAATAGGGACAAATAATCAAACCATTCTCATTACAATCCGAACACTGATTTCTCTGTTTCTCTTCATCTTCTTCCTCTGCTTCCACTATGATCCTCTGGCTCCCATTACACTTGAAACATATAATAAATCGAACCCCATCACATCCTTCACATGAAGTGTTAGAATTTCTCACTGGGATTTCTGCAAATAATGGTTTAAGGCTTCCTTGTTCATGCAAGTTTAGAACATCCTCTGCTCCTCCTATATACCTTCCTTTTACAAACAGCCTTGGAGGCAGAGGCTTTCCCTCTAGGATGTTCCATAGCTCTTCCTTGAACTTCATGTGCATTGATGTGTCTCTTTCGATGTAAACAACCTTAAAGCTGTCCAACAGAAATCGGATCTTGTTGCAATCCTCGAATGTCTTTCTGATCCCCCTTAAAGTTGTTGTGTAGAGAATTACAGATTCATTAGCCCCAGGTGGACATTTCTCTTCAAATACCTCCAGAACCTTCCATGGAAGCTCTTCATCTTCTTGTTGTTCTACTTCTTTTTCTTCTTCTCGGTCTTCAAAATATTGAACTTTCTCTGCTGATTTTCTCAGTTCGACATGGTCCTTCACTGCTTGCTCGAATGCTGCCAGCAAAAGCGGGTCGAATAGGCTGTCGGAGTTCATGTCCGGTCGCCGGAAAGACGAGATGTCAATCTCTGTTAACGGGGTTGGTTTTGACGATCTTGAGGTATCTTGTTCTTTCGATCTCAGACATGGAGGCCCAAGGTTCTCCTTGTCGTCACTGTACCGGTCGTCTTCAAGATCTCTAATGTGCTCTGACACGTCAATAACCCCAGATTCTTGCTCCTCAACTTTCCTGGGCTCATTTTCTCGGGAAATAATAAGATTCTTAAGGTTGAAACTTGAATTTTTGGTGAAAGATTCGACATACCCATTTAGTGCCTTGATCTGAAGAACTCCATCCTGCTTCAGATAATCAACGGGCCGGATTGTTTTGAGCTTCTTGAGGATTTTTCCTTTCATCCCCACGAGGATTTTGGGGTTTGAAATTATTCGATGAAGAGAATTTCAGGAAGGGTTTGGATTTTACGTTGAAGAGTGGAAAACAGAAAATCAGAGAGCTTGGACTTTCTTTTTGCTTCTTCTTCACCTTCTCTCCTTCTTCCAAGTCGCGTGAGAGGGACAGAGCTCTAACGGCTAGTAAGATTTTTGGCTATTTTTAAAAGGCCTTCTGCTACGCGACAAATGAGATGCCAACGGACGATTCTGGCCGTTCAAAGCGTTCCACGTGTTCTGATAGGAAAATTAGGCATTATTGGGGACACGTGTCCAATCATGAGTGGATCTTATTGTTTACAATGTGCAAATTTAACAATAAATTTTTGTCCAATGGGCGCCTGACACAAATATATTTTGAAAGGGACAAAAATAACAATGAACAATTAAAAATTGTGTAAATTTAACAAAATCGTTAAATTTAACATAACAGTTTTAAATTATAAGAGAAGAAAACTCTAACGACATTAGGTCAAATTTAACGATTTTGTTAAATTTACACCTTTTTAATTGTTCATTATTATTTTTACTCATTCCAAAACATATTTATGCTAAACATTCCTATGATAAAACTTCATTATTAAATTTATAGCTCCACCTTATTTAAAAAGATATACATCATAGGACCTTTTTTACGGATAGAAAACGAACAAGTCTATATTGCACCGGGAAAACTATACCTAAAAGAATTGAATTTAAGGGGGGTAAAAGAATTCAATTGAACGATTATAAAAATTATATAATTATAATTATTCTCCAGAATTGATTTTGTTATATTTTTAAGTAATTTTAATACTGATTTTAATATGATAAAAATATATTAAAATTATAAATAATTTTAATCAACAAACATATTTCTTTTATTGTCATTAAATGGAAAAACTAAATATATTAGTCATTTAAAAATTAAAAAATAACATAAATTAATTTTATATATTATTAATAAAATTTATGAAAAGGATAATGTAATTCTTTAAAGATTTTAAATCAAATTTAAAATAAATTAAAGTAATTTTTGTTAATTCAAGTTGCTAATGTGAAGTTCCCCATCAACTGAAAAATAAGCAAATGACGCCTTATAAGTTATAATTACAATGGTTTGGATTCCTTCCCGACAATTGTGATGGAGTAATAGAGCCCAATTGAATAATTTTAAGAGCAATGCCCAGTCAAGCCGTGGATTATGATTCCGAATTATGACGTCACGCAGGTACCTCGGTTCGGGAGGGAAAATATATAATTAAAGAATTTCAAATATTTTACAATTAATTATGTTAATGATTTTTTTAGGCACACTATCCTCTTATTGGAGGAAATATTATTTAAGACCCTACTGGATATATTGGCACCTCGGTGGTTTATGTTAATAATTTCTTATCAAAACTGATTTGGTTAATATTAAATGATTTAAAAATTCATAAAATATATTGAATAAATTTTTTTGATTTATGAATAATAAATAATATTTTTAATCAGTTCAACGAATTTTAAACCATACATTAGGTTATCTAAGTTTACATATTTAGATATTGAATTGATTCTAATTTCTTTTTAATTTAAATTTTAGAAGCTGTTTATAACCGACCTTTTATTTTACTCGTCTTATAAATTTTATGATATGTTAAAATTGTATCAAAAGAAAATAAATTATTCTTCTAAAATTATTTTAAGATAAAATCAATTATCTAAAATTATTTTAAGAGATAATCCATAATTTACTCTTTAATGGTATTATATCACGTTGAGGACGTTAAAAGCCTATAAAAATAAGAGGTTGGGTAGATTTAGAAGCCATAGATGATTCTCTCAGCATCCCATTTTCATCTTCAAAAGTAAGCACGGCTCTTCTGGCGTGTTGATAGCATTGTGTGAGACTACTGCTACACCATCAAGTAAGTTTTCTAATCAATTTCCCCCTGATTTTATGTTTATATTAAGAAATAAATCAACATACTGTACTTGAAGAGCATGAAACAGTTAGAGAAAATTAGTTATTTGGTCTTAATTTTTAACTCAAACTAATTCCTTTAAGTTATCTATATATATTATCTACCATGATGCTATGTCTTTGTTCTCATAGAGACTAGCGGACTCATGTTTGATCTAGTTCAAAGGGATTGGTGGGTCTCTATTGCCAACTTAAGCTACATACCATTACCTAATATAGGGTTGGTCTAATGGTGTAAGGTTAGTTAGATCTCTTTGATGTTGGTCTAGCGGCCTTTGAGTCTCGAGTTTGACACTTAGACGAGTCATTTGTGTTGGGAGGGGTAACCACAAACCCCAAATCGGTACCAATATATTAAAAAAAAAAAAAAAAACTTAAGCTACCAACCCTTAAGAATGAGGCATCAACAATCCGCTTAAAAACTTGAGCTGGTAGTAGAGACTCACCCCAATTCCTTTCAACTTAGATAGACACAGTTCCACAAGTCTCCTACAACTTTATAGTCCAGCATGCCAAATCCGATCTATACCCTAGACCAGGACCTATCAATTATATTTGTTTAATGTGATAGTTTGTTAATATGATAACAAATCCTCTAGGGGCGGAGCTGCAAAGAATTTGTTTTGTTCATCCCGTTTCTATCAAGAACTAACAACTGGAGCGGTCCTCGCTAGTCTTCTTCTTCATTATTCTTTCGATTGTGATTTATTAACAAAGGAAGCCTACGTAGAAGAAAGAGAAAGATCTAAATGCTAGGAACATGTGTTTAAAAGCAAGGACACAGTTCTATGACACCGTTTATGATGCCATTTTAAGCAAGGATTAAATCATTAAATGAATCAAATTTAGAGGATTGAGTTACAACCGAATTTAAAGTTGAAAAGGAGTGAATAACTAATTTTCCCACATAATTTAGTTAAAAGATCTCAGGATAAATAAATTTGTCGTGTTGCCCAATGCTTCATATTTGTGTCTTCTTTACGTTTTTCCAGTAACATTTTTTTTTTTCAGAAATTTAAATTATTATACCTGTTTATCTAATTTTTTATATTGCTTTATTGATCATTGCTATAAATTTATTTTTTTCAGGGAAAATCAACATATTCTTCTTAAAAAGCAAGTATTCATTTAAAATTGAGACTGTAGTAATGGCATCTCCTCATATAACATTCTTGGAAGACTTGATCGATGAAAATACATCTCCTCCTGTTTCGAATTTGGAAGACATAATCGAAGAAGATAGTTTCCATATCAGATTCACTGTTGAAGAACATGGGAGCACGAGGAGTTCTCCTGATGATACAGAAAATCTTATAATGATAGAGACTTTTGATGTGTTTGGATCTCCTTTCATTATACCTTGCAGCGAAGTACTCCAAAACGTTCCAGATTTTCTTCATAACACCGTATCTGACTACCTTTCCGAAAGAGACATACAATCTTTGGCATCAGAAATCACATCTTATTATCAAGAAAGAGTCCAATATGCTACTGGTGAAACCACTCCTCATCGTTTAATACCATTAAATGTGCATTTTTATGTTGAATCTGCTTTTGGCCAATATGCACCAGCATTTTACACCCTTCAACCTGCCTCTCTATATGAAGACCATCAAGATATGATAGATAATATTAGGGATGGTTCAGAGTTAATAGAAATCTTTGAGGTCATAGATCAATCTATGCAACAATTGTCTCTGGTTCCAGCATCTGAAGAAGCTATGGCATCACTAAAGAAAATAAAAATGCCACATGAAGAAATTAATGCAGACATGTGCAGTATTTGCTTAGAAAATTTTGATGATGATGATGCCGATGTTTCAGCAACACCGTGTGACCATGTTTATCACAATAGGTGTATTGTAAAATGGCTGGAAAGAAATCGTACATGTCCATTGTGTCGCTACAAAATGTCTACCATATAATGTCATTATAACTTGCATATGCGTACACATACGCTCTATTATGACTATTGCTATAATAAAATTTCATATTTGGTGAAGTAATTATTTGATACACACACACACTCATATCTATATATGTATGATCAATATCATCAACATACTCGTAGTAACATCATTAAATTCCATTTTTTTTTAAGTAATAACAGCATTTAACCGCATCTCTTTATTATATTGTCACAACCCAAAATCTGGGACATCACCAATGCATAGACTAAGCTAAGTCAATGCTACTTAGTCTGCCTGACTTAAAAACACACCCACGCAATACCATCATAGATTATCTAAAGAAAATAGAACTCCTCAATAATAAAATCATCACATAATAAGTTCCAACTCAATGAGAAAAAGGAAAATCAACAAGTAACCAGCTAAAAATCAACAAGTGTCCAACATAAATTTTCGATGAACGCGACCCTGCCTTTTCCATAGTAGTCACGACGCCACGGAATTCGTCTTTATTCTAATTTGTCCTACCTAGAATACGTCCATGGAGTTTGAGACCGGGATCTACTCAGTTGCAAACTAATTTGAAAAAAATGTAATAATATAAGGATGAGTCCACTAACTCAGTGAGGTATAAGTAGTAAAGTGCGCATAAGGGAAGCAAAGGGCACAAAAGATCTTTTTGAAACACTTTTTTGAGGAAGGGAATTTGAACAAAATCAGAATCAGATAAATTCATATGCTACAAATCACAAGACATTCACTCGCTACCAATTTACTTTCACTTACACATTCCAAAATCATATAAGTGAGATGATTTTGGAATGTGTAAGTGAAAGTAAAATGATAGTGAATGTCTTCTAATTTGTGACATATGAATTTAACTGATTTTGATTTTTTTTCAAATTCCCTTCCTTAAAAAAGTGTTTTGAAAATCTCTCACTACAAAAAAACCTGTGATTTAATAGCGGTTAAAAGTGTGCATTTATAGCCGTTTTAACCGCTACAAACATAATTAGTAACGATTCAAGAAACCGCTACTAAATCACAGTTGCAAGTGTATTTGTAGCGGTTATTTTTAACCGCTACTTAATGAAAAAAACAGCTACTATATTCATAGTGGTTAATTAGCACCGCTACAAAATTCTCAATCTGATGAACCTTTTCTTGGTAATTTGTAGCGGTTATATAACCGCTACAAATTGCAAGCCATGAATATTGGATGGCGAGAAATGAAAATGAAAATTTATCATGATATTTGTAGCGGTTATAAAACCGCTAATAAAGTGAATTTAAAAAGGGCGGGAATTATTAATAGCGGTTGCATAACTGCTAATAAAGTGAATTTAAAAAGGGAGGGAATTATTATTAGCAGTTACATAACCGCTACTAATTTCAATAGAAATTCAAATTTTGCGCCAAAAATGTAGTCTATCTTTTAAAAAGTATATTTGTAGAGGTTATAAAACTGCAACAAATGTCAGAAAAATTTAAAAAAAAAATACAATTATTTGTTTCCTTTTTTTAATATTAAATTAAATAGTTTATTATTTTAATAGTTTAGCTAATCTAGTTAGCTTATTATTCATGAGTTTAGGTCATCTATAATTTTAAAGGAATTATTTAATTAAATTAGATAAGTTTGAAAATTGTGTTGATAATATTATTGGGGATACGTAGGTAATAAGAAACCATTATGTTGTCTGCTATAATGTGATTATGATTATGTAAATAAATATCTAAAAAAATAGTGAGAATAAATATTATGCAAAAGAAAAAATTATTGAAATAAATAATTTAAAAATTTATTACCATATTTGATCACCTTGTTAAGCTCCTCGGCTCATAGAAAAAAAAGTGAAAATGAGAGAAGATGAAAGAGAAGTAAGGTGGAAAGAAATGGGAAAGTGTTTGAAATGAGATGTGGTTGGGGTATTTATAGGGATTTGCATGAAACTTGTAGCGGTTAGTGTCACAGGTTTGTAGCGGTTTTAGTGTTGTAGCGGTTATTGTTGTTTTTTGTAGCGGTTTTATAACCGCTACAAATATTTTTAATTTTTTTTAAAAAAAACATAATTTGTTTTAAAATAAAAACATAATTTGTTTGATCAGTCATTCGAACCATCCCTACAAAAATTGTATAGAAAAATTGTTAGAGATGTGCTTTTTTGTTTAAAAAATTTAATTAAAATGATATGAATTTAAAAAATGCACCGAACTATAGGTAAGTTGTGATCGCCTTCAGGGGAGAAGTTTTCAAAATTGGCAGGCTGAAACGGCTCACTCTCGTAGGCAATGTTATCACCATCACCCATGTCGTAAAGGTCTCGAGGCTTTAAATGAATAACTATGTGCCAATCCCTATGTCTCTTGTCCTCAACATAATAAATCTAGTGTGCCCTGAGGTAAGAATATACAGCTCATCATCTTAAGAATGACCAGTGTGAATTGGCCGCGAGAAATTTATCGATGTGATGCCTAAGTCATCAGTTGTGAGTCCCTAGGAAGTAGTGTTATTTACCCACAAACACTTGAATAGCATAACGGTGAAACGGCCTTGGTAATTAAGTTCCATGACATCAAGAAGCTTTCTATAGTAAGAGACGCCTCAAAACTGCATGTTGGCGTCACTGCTATTTGCATAACTCCTTGTCCTAAATCTGCCATAAACACCCGAATTTTTATTTTTCAATCTTTGATCTTGTGAAACCGTGCAAAACTTGAAACCATTGACATTGTAAGCTGTAAACCTTTTTGTATGGTCGAAAAGGCCGATTGTGAGAGCTATGAAATCTGGTGAGTATGGGTTGTGGTCATTCAATATTCTGCTCGCAAACCAGCTTGAGAATTCTCTGTGGACCTTTTTATCAACTTCAGAGGATGTTTGTGTACAGATCCTGAGTTAACGCTTAACATGACTTCTGAACTCCCTGCAATTAATCATGGGAATGCAATAGTTAAATGAAATTGAAAAATGTTACGAAAGATATAGAATAACATGTGAGTGTACAATTCTTACTGTATGAAAAGTTCAACTTTAGTGTAATTAATCAAGACATATCTATGTGCTTGTAACTTCTCAGTTTCTGTTAGTTTGAAGTTCTTAGTTTCTCCAACTGGTTTACCAACACGAGGGATAATTTCTCTTGATGTTGCCGTGTGTTCAGGACAATTGTTTACACGAGGCAGTCGGTTGAAGGTGGTCTCAATGTCATCAAAGTACCTTGAACAGAAATCCCCTATATAACCTTCAGCTATAGAACTTTCTGACCAAGCCTTATTCCTTATGTAAGATTTCATTTTCCCAAGAAACTTACAAAGTGAAGAGGGAAAAATGATACAAAATGCTCGAAAAGGCAATTAACAAACATAAGAACTATTAATGACGCATATATATAAAATGAGTACCTCTCAATAGGATACATCTATCAATATTGAACTAGGCCAGTGAGCTTTGTTTCATGAACAAGGTGGACTGTAAGGTGAACCATCACAGTGAAAAAGGATGGAGGAAAGAGCATCTCTAAATGACAAAGTGTAAGAATAATTTTGGACTACAGCTGATTGAGCTCCTCAACAATCAAGACCTTAGAACACAACTTCTGAAAGAAAGAACAAAGCTCCACCAAAACGATTGACACATCGAGAGAGGAAGTGCATTCTTTATATCCAGCAGAAGTAACTGTTGCATAAGCACATGTAAGTCATGACTTTTTAGGCCAGCAACCTTTTGAGCATGCATGTAAATACATCATGAAATGTTGCTTGAATACCCATCTGGAACTTTTATTTTCTTCAATGTCGCGAGGAAGACTTCCTTGTTCGGCTTTGTGAGGGTGAACTTTGCTGACTAAAATTTTTCATACTCATCTGGCCACGCGTCTTCACGAATTTCCATGGCACGTAAATCTTTCCTCACTTGAAGATGATCTTTTGACTTTCCCAGTTCGTTAAGCAGCGTATATAGCACATTGTCGTATACACATTTTTCAATGTGCATGACATCAAGACTGTGGCGAAGTAAATTAGAATTTTAATATGGAAAAGTGAAGAAAATGCTTATCTTCCTCCATTGATGAGGCACAGAAGTCTTGCCCCTCTTTCGGCCTTCTTGTACTATATCATCACTTTTTCTGAACTAGAATTCAACATCCTTAAGTTGCTGTAAGATGTTTGTACCGGATAAAGTCTGAGGTGGCCCTCTTGTTTTTGGTTTCTCATTAAAGCGATTCTGTTGCAATCTAAACTTGTGTCTTCCATCGAGAAACCTCCGATGCCCCCATAAAGCACCACTTCTGACTATGGGGAAGGTGCATTGCATCAGATTCAAAATTGCAAGCTGGACAGGCGGAGCCAGTATGCACATTCCACCTTGATAATGTTCTAAGGCAAGGAAAGTCACCAATCATCCACATCAAGGCTGCATGCAAGTTGAACAATGTCTTCCTGAAAGCGTCATATGTCTCGATGCCGACATTCCACAAGTAAGCAATTTCGCAATAAGCGATTGGAGATACACATCAATGTCATTACCCGGTGCCTTTTTGCCTAGAATGATCATAGACAAAATGAAGGAGCTTTGTTTCATACACATCCAGGGGTAAATTGTAGGGAACTAAGACTACCGGCCAAATACTGTAACTTGTGCTAAGATTCCCAAATGGATTGAAATCGTCGATTGCCAAAGCAAGTCTTAACATTTAGGGGGTTAGTAGTGAAAGATGGAAAGTCTTTGTCGAACATTTTTCAGGCGTCTGCATCCCAAGAATGTCGTAATTTACCATCTTCATTCTTATCAACCTCATGCCACCTCATGTGCTCCGCCGTTTTAGACGACATAAACAATCTTTGTAAGCGCGGCTTTAAAAGGAAGTATCTGAGAATCTTTACAGGTTTCTTCTTCTGCTTTTTTCCCTTATGAATTGTCTTGTACCTCGATGTGTGGGATCACTTATAAGTTCCCTGTTGTCATTGTCTCCCTAATACAACATACAATCGTTGGGGCATGCATCAATTTTTTTGTAGTTCAAGCCCAATCTGTTAATAATCTTTTTGGCCTCGTAGAACGTTGTGGGAATCTCCGCATTGGGGAATGCATCATGTAATAATTTCAGCAACATCGACATTCTCTTATCTATGATTCCATGCAAGCACTTGATATGATACAACTTGATCAAGAAAGATAACTTAGAGTATTTTTGACAACCTTGATATAAAGGACGATCTGCTTCATCCATCAAGCTGAAAAATTCCTGAGCGGCTTCATTCCGTATAAACACCGGCTCTGAGCCCTGCACTTCTTCGTTGAAGTTGTCGTTATGAACATCAAATGCATCACGCACAGCATCATTAACAAAATCATCTTCATTTAGTTGAACTCCTACTTGTGAACTTCGAGGAAGAGCATCATCATATCTCATACCGGCCTTCTCACCATGAACTATCCAAAACGTATAGTTTTCCGGGAAATGATTCAAAAGCAAATGTTCCTTAACAACATGTTGTGCATGCCACTTCTTGAACTTGCATCTCCGACACGGACAGATGATCTTGCCATTACAGTTGGCATGAGTGAATACGAAATTCAAGAAATTGTTTAATCTGTACAATTATTCCAAAGAATTGCATAGTAACCTAATCCATGACTTATCCATAGCTACTAGTGAGAGAGACGAAAGTATAGTGAAGAAGATGAGTGAATAGAGATTCACGAATGCTTGGAACCTTATATTCTGATTTTCCAACGTTTAATATTTTGTAGCAGTTTAGAAACTGCTACAGTAACCGCTACCATATTACAAATTTGTAGCGGTTATATGAGTAAAACCACTATAGTAACTATTACCAAGTTTCAAGCCGTTGGAATCAAATTGAAGAATTTATTTTAACCTTGTAGCGGTTCTATAACAAAACCGCTACTAATATATATTTATAGCGATTATAAATTCTTAACAGCTACAAATTTTAGTCGGTAGAAGAATTTCAAATTTCAAATATTTTTACTTTGTAGCGGTTATAAGAAAAAAAATGCTACAAATATTGATGACCATTGGTCAATTTTAAAACAAAAATGTGTTTCCAATTTGTAGCGGTTATTGGTGTAAACTGCTACAAATTTGAAATGTTGAATATTTGTAGCGGTTACAGTTGTAACCGCTACAAATATTCAACAACTGAATTTTGAAATTCCCTCCCTCGATTCATTACATTTGTAGCTGTTTACACTCATAACCGCTACAAATTGAAAACAGACTTTGTAGCGGTTTTTATCATTAACCGCTACAAATATGGTTCAAAATGTTTCTTTAATATTTGTAGCGGTTGATAATAAAACCGCTACAAATATATATGATTAATTTTTTTTGTAGTTTGTTTTAAAAATATAAATAAGACTGTCGTAAATGCAACACAAATTTAACAAGGCTCTAAAAATATAAATATAACTATGATAAACGCAATAAGAATTTAAGTTCTGAAAATAAATATAACAAGGCGCGTAGGTTGCCGCTATAATATTGTAGCGGTTAATGTTAACTGCTACAAATGCACTGCTACGAAATACCATTTTTTTTGTAGTGTCTTATGCGCCCTTTGCTTCCCTTCCACACTACTACTTATACCTCATTGACTCAATGGACTTATCCTTTTATTATAACATTTTTCTAGATTAGTTTTCAACTGAGTAGAGCCTTGGTGTCAAAATCCATGGACATATTCTGTGTAGGACAAGTTAGAATAAAGGCGAATCCTGTGGTGTCGTGACTACTATGGAGAAGTTGGTATCATGTTTATCTAAGCCTTTTGTTAGGCACTTGTTGATTTTTATGTTGTCCATCTGTTGATTTTTATGTTGGCCACTTGTTGATTTTCTTTTTTTCTCGTCGCGTTGGAACTTATGTGATGATTTTATTATCGAGGAGTATTATTTTCTTTAGATAATCTATAATAGTATTGAGTGAGTGTGTTTTTAAGTCAGGCTAGCTAGACTAAGTAGCATTGACTTAGCTTAGTCTATGCACCGGTCATGTCCCAGGTTTTGGGTTGTGACATATATTCACAATATATTCTATAATGCTCGTATTCAATCATCATCATCATCAATATATTCTCTAATACTCTAATACTTGAAGTAACATTGTTTTTAAGGAACCCTAATCCTATGCCATTAGCCACATCTCCTTATTATTTCTCAAACAAATCCCCAAATCTATATTTTGTTAACAATTTAATAACTTAATAATATATTCTCTAATACACATAGTAACACCATTAAATTCTGTTTTGTTTTTGGTAACACCGTCAAAATTCTATTTTGTTTTGAAGTAACACCGTTTAATCCTGTTAGCCACATCTCCCTATTATTTCTCAAACAAGTCCCCTCTAAATCTTGTTAACAATTTAATAACTTAATAATACATTCTCCAATACTCGTAGTAACATTGTTAAAATTTCATGTTGTTTTTAAGTAGCGCCATTCAATGGCATCAGCCACATCTCCCTATTATTTCTTAAACAAATCCTCTTGTATTTGAGTTTTGTTAACAATTTAATATTGTCAAGAAGATTTTTTTCCAACTTTTCCCTGTCATTTCTTAACAGATTGGATTCAAAATTTAAATGTTCCCTTTTACCAAAAATACATAGTAGATAAAAATATTTATTTCCATAAATTAAGGAGATATCATAATTTAGATTTATAGATTTTTTTGACACATTATCACAAATTGTTACATTAAATCAACAAACAATTTAATATTGTGAATTTGCCCTCTTAAATTGATGATTGCAAGGACATACAAGTTATTGTAGGAAGTGGATGGTGTCTAAAAAGATGCCAAATACCTACACCTATAGCCGACTTCATATAACTTAATTGAGGTATCATATAAATATAAATTTTACTGTGCAATGCACAGGCACTAATACTAGTTTATAGATTGATTTTGCCAGGAATAATGCATGCATTGTGTTTGTAATTAATTTAATGTTGAAATTAGCATTGTTATTTTGAATTCAGAGCTTGTGGAATTTTTTTAAAGATGAATCACTTGCTCAAGAAAACACTTGTAACATTTGTTTTTGGGACCTTTTTACGTCTATTTTTAGAGGACGTCTATGTGAGTAACATTGTAAGTTTAGAATCAACATCCGTTTTATAACCGATGTTGTAAGTGCACTTTCCACGTTTGTTTCTATGAGATGTGATAATTGTGGTGAATTTGTTGTATTTGTGCACTGTATAGTTGTTGGTGGAACAAGCAAATGGAGGCAAATGGAGGCAAAGGGTTAATTATTCTCAGGGATGGACGATGACATACTGTCACTAATACTTGTTATAGAGATTTCGTCGGGGATAATGCACGCATTGGGTGTTTGTAATCAAATTAATGCTGAAATTAGCATCCTTATTTTTGAATTCAGAGCTTTATCAGAATCCATATCCATTTTTAGTTAAATCATTTTTAGTAATCTTAAATCCATATCCATTTTCCTACGTTATCTTAATTTATAGCACCCCTTATATTATCTCTAATTCTTATAAAATCCAGTTGATTTTTTTTAGAGAAGTTAAGAAAGCTAAATAAATTAGTTAATCATGTCATGTATCAGTTATGTATCATTTGATTATATATCAGTTTATAAGTCAACAAGTTAGTTTGGTTAAAAAAGAGATAAATATAAATATTCTAAAATAATTTATTTAGCTTTCTTAATCTCTTCAAAAAAGTGAACTGTGACTTACACCGAAGAGTGTGTGCATATATTTATTTGGAAAAATTCTAAATAAATACCATTCAAATTTATGAAACCTTAAAAAGTTTGTTAACACATGAAAATGATAGAAATGTGATAAGGATCAAATTTGGATTTTATAGTGTTAGTGATTTTACTATAATACCCTTTAATTTTTTAAATTAAAAAAAGGGCACCTCGCCTCTTTCTTTCTTTTTTTGTTGGGGGTGTTTAATTTTTTTATAAAAAAAATGTGGAGCCAAGGTAGAGGGGGGTGGGTTCAAATCCCACCCAATTGGGTCCCCAAGCCTTTGACAAATATATGCATGAGTATATTTGTATAATACAAATAAATGTGAAATATTAATGACTAAATGCGTAATGGTATTTGTTAAAGGCGTAATGACATTGACTAAAAGCGTAACGATATTTAACTAAATGAGTAATAACATTTACTAAAGGCGTAATGATATTACTAAATAAGTAATATCATTGACTAAAGGCATAATTGTATGGACTAAATGAGTAATGACTAATAAATCCTGAATTTTATATATTTTATCCCACCGTATTCATTTATTTTGGGACTATTTTAGGTTAATTTGGATTTATTAGATAATATTTGAATTGTTAGTCAATTTTAGGAAATAATATAAATCTAAATTAATTATGCGTTTATTGGGCTTAAATTATTAATATTTTGATTGCATATCTTATGATTGAATAATATTTTCAAATATATGATAAATCTCGATTTCATTTAATTCTTGCATGGTAACGAAAAATATATTATTAAATCCTAAGATGCAGAATTAATCTAAGAAGTTTGAAGAAGATCCAATGACTGAGTTTGAATTATCTAACTAAATTCTAATGAATTTCAAATCTTTTACTATAAGCTTGCTCATTCTCCTATAAAAAAAAAGCATACCTAGCCACCACCTCTGGGGAGAGAAGCTCTCACCTAGAGCTAAGGCGCACACCTCACATATTAAACATCCAATCCATTGATTCATTGCTTCCCACATAATTCCCCCCAGTCACGTCACCACTCATCCCATCTTCTATTTTATTATTTGATTCACTTCCCTTATTCCATCCAACGCATACATACACCTGTGATAGTATTAGAATAAAAAACCCATCTTTCCCTGTTCATCATTCATCCATCAATTCACCTCATCTCCATCATGGTTGTGGCGTATAAGCGGCTTGGAGGAAGGACAGGTTCCATGAAAGCCTTGATTTCTCTTAGGAGGCAACTTGGGAGAAGCATAGAGGAAGTTATAGAGCTTAAAGACTTACACTTAAAAACTACAAGGGAGTGAATTTGCTTTTATTTTTTTAATTCAAAACTTGAGATTATTTAATTTTAAATAATTTTGAGTTGTATTTCTTGAGAATAATATAGTTTTAGATTATAAACATATTTATTTTGGATTAGATTGATATATTGGATTTTTGTGCTTGAGATATTTACTGGAATTTTTGTTTGCAAACCTTTGGATTGCCAATTGAATTATTAATTGAGTTTTTATTATTAATTTAATTATCAATTTGGTTTATCCTCTTGATTGTTTAATTGGATTAGTTAATTGTCTAGTTGTTCAATTGGACAATTATAAACACGATTTCCAAAATTATTTTAAAATTAATTGTGATTGGTTTTTAGTGAGTTTAATCAACCACCACTTATTTCCATATGAGTTTTCTAGTTGAGTAAGTGTTATTGAGCTTGAGGATTTTTCATGTTTCAATTAGGTGATTAAACTTATTAATTCCAATCCTTTATCAATCTCCCTTTAGTCTAATAAATTAATATGGGTTAAGAAAGCTAAATCTATGTGAATTCTAAGTTGTCCTCTTCATCATCATAACTGAATTAAATCTTTGTTGTTTGTCTTGCTTCTTCTTAATCTTTTTCTTAGCATTTTATTTCCTCTTTATAAACAAAACCCCTAAAAATTACATTCAAATTCATATATATTAGTCTCATTCTCATATAGGTTTTAGAGTCAATTGCATTAGTGCATTTTTAATTGCAATTAGGTAGTAGTGTCTTGCATTCTAGTTTAGGTCCATTCTATTGCATCTTTTGTCACTTAAAAATCAATCCTAAAGAAAACCCATAACTTACTTCTTGGGAGAATGACATGTTGACCCTAAACTACATAATTAATTAGAACCTAGTTTAATCAATTACTTTAGCAACAGAAGCACACATCAATGACATTGACTGAAGGCGTAATGTTATTAACTAAATGAGTAATATTATTCACTAACGGCGTAAACTAGTTAACTAAAGGCATAATGGTATTGACTAAATAAGTAATGATATTGACTACAGGCATAATGGTATTGACTAAATGACAAATGATATTGATTAAAGGCATCTACTCATTAAGTGAGTATGTTTACACCTTTAGTCAATACATTTTCTCATTTAATCAATATCATTCACTACTATATATTCGAGCATATATGACGCTTATTATATAATGGTCACAACTAATAAACGTCATGTATGTTAAGATAAAGGTTATGCAAGAATATATAAAACTTAAAAGTAATGGTTAACTATGCACAACATCATGTATTGAGAGGCTGAATTCACGAAAACACTAAACAAAAAATTAGGTTTTAGTTCATAACCATCATTTATGTAGTGGCAAAAATGACGGTTTCTTCGAAACAACTGTCATGTAATACTAACAAACGATTCGTCTTCCAACCTCTAATATCAACGAATACAAAACATAACAGTCTTAAGAAACAACCATCATTTAATACTTTCATAACTCTTTGTCACATCATCAAACCTTTATAAGTCATAACCCTTCATACAATCTGTTAGACCTCTATTTAAACTCACCAATTTTTTGTGGTTGTTACGATACTTTTCTTTAGTGGCCTCATTTTTCTCTCCTACATCATGTTAAGATCCCAGGGAGCTCTTTCTCCTAAAATGGAGGCTTTGAAGCAGATGTTGGCAAGCCTTGACCGCCATACAAGGTATCTCATGACATATGCCAACAAACTTAAAAAGAAGTTGAACCTGCATCACAATGATGTTGAATATGACTTGTAGTTAGACTCTTCATCTCCTTCCTCCGATGATGAGAATGAGAAGAAGGAAGAGGCGGATGAGGAGGAGGAGGAGGGCAGTGGTGGTGATGACTGAACATCACTATTTTTATATATAAAAAAATTGTTAACAAAAAAAACCTTAATAATTTACGGTTATTAATTAAAAAACGTAAAGTATTCTAATAACACCAACATACTTAACGGTTCTAACTTAATAAACTTTAATTAAAACTTTCAAAACCTTTCCTCTTCCCTTTGCTGACTCTGGGTGCCTCTTCATTATCCGATGATCATTAGAAGAACCAAGAACCCTTTTATTACGTCCTATTCAATTTCTAACGTGTGCAATGATGGTTTTTTCACATCCCTTCCAAATGTCTATTTAACCTCCTTATTGTCATTTATTTTTCCTATTTTTTCTTCATCCTCCTCCTCTTTGTTCTCTCAATCACCAAGATGAAATGCCAAGCAAAAGACTTGTAAAAAAACTCTCGGCATCATCCTCCACCTCCTCTGCAACGTCCACCTCCTACTTCTCCCCTACATCAGCCTTCGCCTCCACATCCTATGTTTACTCAACTGGAGGCAATGTTGCAGCATGTAGAATAGACTTATCATGTTGTGAGGAGGCTTTTTGAATACCTCTCTCCAGTATGAACATGAATGCCAATCTCATACTTGATGAGTATGGGATTGGCTGTCATCCTAACAGTGATCATGGCCACTCCTCTAGTGACGGGTGGCTTAGTGATCTCATCAGTTCATTAGGCTACTTGCCACTGTTCTTATTATTATTATTATTATTATTATTATTATTATTGTGAAAAGAAGAAGAACATATCTAATGATTCTTACAGAAAAACCGTCATGAAGTAAAATAAATAATGGTTCTTAAATTGTTCTTTCTAAACGACCATCATGAATTCAAAAATAAATAACGGTTCTCTTTAAACAACTGTTATGTAACTCATGGCATGGGAAAAAGAATGATGGTGTTCATAAATCTCTAATTACATTCACTTATTTTAATTTTTTTTTTCTATAATATGGTGGTTAATATATGCAATCATGCACGAATTAAAATAAAAAATATATCAACTACATAACGGTTTTTAAGAAAAAACTTGTCACTTATTGAAAAAAAATGTTAGAGTTACTGTTCTATTATATACAGACAAGTCCAACTAGCTTATAAACTCTCACATGAAGAGTTTCACATCCATACATCACGGTTATTATATAATAACAGTCATTTATTATAAAAGTTCATGGTTCATATTTAAAAATCATCATTAATGTACTAAATACATAACGGTTGTCCACAGGACACCGTTATTTATTTTTATTAAAAGTCATGATTCTTACATAAGAAGTGTTATATATGTTACTGAATAAATAATGGCTGTCAAGAAAAGATTGTTATGTATCATGCAGGTATTACCATATATTATGACGGTTATTCATGTGTGTTTGTTTATCACAGCAATGTGCATATCATGGCCTCACCGAGACTTAATCCATAACGGGTGCTATATTAGGACCATTGTAATATATCCAAAATAAATAATAGTTTGAAACCATAATGTATTTGCACTGAGCATTTATAGTGCCACATATATGACTGTTCGAAATTGTGATTTATGGTCAATAATAACTGTCATATATTGCGATTTCTGTAGTAGTGATTACTCATTTTTATTACTTATTTAGTCAATACCATTACGGCTTTAGTCAATACCATTGCTACTTTAGTGAATATCATTACGCCTTTAGTCAATTTGTTTACGCCTTTAGTGAATGTCATTACTCATTTAGTTAATACTATTACACCTTTAGTCAATGTCATTACATCTTTAGTCAATCTCTATAGTAGTGATTACTTGTAACATCCCAATATATATATTATTAAATAAAAATAAAAATATTATAAATAGGAGGGGGCACCCTAATCTGATTCCTTTTTCACGTTCGAACATAGAGAAGCAATAGCTTTTCTAGGGTTCTATTCAAAGAGCACCCTAAGACTTCTAATCTTTGGTAAACCTCTCTAATTCCCCTTCTCTTTCTTCTTCCTCCTTAATTACAAGATTCTAAAGGATTTAGGCTAGGGCTTGAGAATCGCCATTTGGGGATTTTCCATAGAACTGAGTTTTAAGGGTTTAAAACCCAGATTGAAGATATAGGGGTGTTAGACTAATCTAGTCTAACACTCCGTCGAGGGCAATTCTCAATTCTATCCTAAATTTCTATTACTGGTAAAAACTCATGAGAATTGTTGAGTAACCATATGAGATGAATCTGAGTAGCTAAATCTTCATAATTTAATTTAGTTTATACTAATCTAGTCTAACACTCCATTGAGGGCAATTCTTAGTTCTAGCCTAAATCTCTATTACTAGTAAAACTCACGAGAATTTTTGAGTAACCATATGAGATGAACTCTTATGTAGCTAGATCTTCGTAATTTAATTTAGTTTCCCTTGCTTTGTAGCTTGAATTCATGCGGTGGGAAAATATCCTTCTTGTTTATTGCTAAGGGAAACACCAGGTAATATGGTCCCACTCATCTTTTCTATCAGTGTCGCTCATGGGAATTTTTAGAAAAACTCCACAAGCCTAGGATGAGTATATTTATATGATCATTATTGTTTTAAGACTAAAACTCACATTATGGGACTTATGTGTGAATCCTAGAACTGGATAGTTTGATATGTTATGACATTATGATTGATACATGTACTTATTAAGTGTTGAATTCTTATTTATGATTGAGATTGATGATGTATGAGAAAGGATGACAACCCCTGAGAATAATAAGATTAAATGGAGGAGTTAGTGACTGGGTTGTGATATAAAAAACTAAATACCATATGGCAAGCCGCTAGATTAATTATTGTGCACCACTAGCTGACATTTAATTATAGGGTAGTATTCCCTAATACAACAATCCAGTGGCTTCTGGGTAGTATTCTCGAGGCTCGGGCAGTATTCTCGTGGGCAGTAACCCTACTGGAGAAACCCATAGTCCCTTGTGTGTTGTGTAGTACTCTGGCTAGTCTACACCATACTTGTGGAGAGCTCGTAAAAGTTACCAGTAACATGGAATAGGACTTAACCCATGGGTACAGTTGAAGGAAATAAGGATGGTTAGGGGTTAATGAAAGACAAGGAATAAATGATTGCTTTAGGATGTGTTGCGATGTAGCATGCCATGATATGATATGATATGTTACTTATTCTCCAAGGATTATAACTTGATACTTCATGCTTCTGAGTTATTCGACTATTCTTCATGTGTGTTTGTTAGTCCCCCTGGCACCCCATAGATGGTGTAGCCAGGTAAGGTGGGTAGTGATTATATTATTGAGACAGTGGTCTCACCTTATTACTTCCCACATTTTTTCAGGTGAGGGCTCAAAGGGCGACGCAACTGGGAAGGCATCTGAGGCCTGAGGCAGTGACAATGAAAAGCCGCTTTGCATTTGTCTATTTTTACTTTTATTGCTACAATTAGAGTTGCATTTTTGAAATTTGGGATTTTATTTAATTTCCTTGATTGTCTTTTTTGGACTTCAGCAATGGATGGCTTGAGGCCTAGGATTTTTATGGAGTTTCTTTATTATAAATTTCCTTTTTTTTTCAGTCATGGAATTTGAATATGAAAGTATTACATCTACCTGTGTATGATTTATAGGCTAAGGGCCTAGAGCGGAGCTCCCTTGCATTGTGATGCTTGTAATAGGTGCATGATAATTATGTCCCATGCATGTGATTTAATGAAAAACATTAAGTTCACTTTAATAGGTCTTATTTAAAGAAGAGTGACGTTACGTTGATGCGAAGGAAAATGTTTTAAAATTCAAATTTTGGCGTCAGAGTCGAGAATATAAGATAGGATGTTACATTACTCTTTTCTATTACTCATTTAGTTAATACTATTAGACCTTTAGTCAATACCATTGCTCATTTAATGAATACCATTATGCCTTTAATTAATTTATTTAGGCCTTTAGTGAATATCATTACTCATTTAGTTAATACCATTACACCTTTAGTTAATGCCATTATTCATTTAGTTAATATCATTATGCCTTTAGTCAATTTGTTTATGTCTTTAGTGAATATCATTACTCATTTAGTTATTGTCATTACGCCTTTAGTTAATGCGATTACTAATTTAGTCAATACGACTATGCCTTTAGTCAATACCATTATGTATTTAGTCATTTCCATTACTTATTTAGTCAATATCATTATGCTTTTATTTGTATTATACATACATATATGTATGTATGTATGTATGTATGTATGTATAATACAAATATATATATATATATCAAAGAAACTTTGGTGGCCCAAACCAAGGTGGTGTGGGTTTAAATCCCATCCTTACCACCTTGGCACCACATTTTTTTAAAAATAAAATTAAACCCCCAACAAAAAAATAGCCCCAGTGTAACTCCTTAATTACATTATTGTTTTGATGAGTCTTTTGTGGTGAATTTGAACCACTAAGTGATATTTCTTGGTAAACAATTTCAAATCCCAACTTCAATGCAGGATTCAAATATGCACTTGAAGGGGATTTTCTGAATAACTTGAAACTTTTTGAAGATTATTCATCGTGGCTCCCTATTCATTGTGACTCATTTTTCCTTCATTCTCTTTATTATCTTAATTAGAATGATTCTTTGCTCATTTTTATGTGGGGAAGGTTTCTTAACTAATGGGCTCGTACTGTGCAATTACCCATTCCTAATTCGATTATTACGCTTGGATAATTAATTTATTCGTCATGCAGGTTATACAGTTAACCATAGAAAATATATTAATTTACATAATGGACTAGTGCGTGAATAATTCTTCTCTTCTTTATTGAAACTTTTTTCTTGGTACATCGTCCTGCACTCCTATTCTGTGCTCAGCTGCCTATATGGTTGGTGGGGGAGGGTGAGATTTGGGGGAATCTCAATAGCAAACATTACAGACAATACATGTAAGATGAATACTAGTGCATGATATGCTTTCCTTACATATGCTCATATTCACATAATGATATTTTGCATGCTCAATGTTTCGTGCAACATACTTTTGGTCACATCAAAAACAGAAATAGAACTTTATTCATTCATACATGCTTCACATATTCAAGTAAAGCAATGTAGCAAATCAATACATAGCATAAATAACACATACATGCAAGTAAGTAAGTTAACTACCTTTTGTCTTTTAGTCCCCTTTTTGGTACCTTTTCTTTCAATCATTGAAGTTACTTCTTCCTTGTCACCTCATGGCCCTAGATATATAGCCATATTATTAGAGCCATGACAATTGGGTGTCTAATGGGTTACTTTAGCTTCTAGAACTTGACTCTATTATTTGAACCCATACTTGGTTCAAATTACCTTAAATGCCATAATTTCGTGGGTCCACCTAATCTGCAAGATTTTTCACTCAACTTTGAAAAATCATAACTAAATTTTAAAAAATACAATTGTAGTGGTTCAAAGTCTTATGTGACCCTCATTAAGTCTACTTTAATGAAAAAAATATTAACCACTACCAATTACAGGGCTAAATTTCCCAGAATCATCGAACAACACAACTGGTCCATAAAATGTTCCAGATTCAATGCTTAACTCCAAAAATTCATATCTCAAAATCTACAAGCCCAAATGACACATATTATATATCAAAATAAAGCTTAGGATGTCTACTTCAAATCTAGAAAGTTTCATGGCCATTGGATAAAATTTGTTCATTCAAAAACTCATTGCAAACTGACTGCCTGCAAAAAACAAAATCGGGCACTACTTGAACATAACTTCCAAAATCATCATAAATCATCATTTAACCATAAACACAAGATTAAACCTCAAAATACCCCTTGGATGAAATATGAACAGTACCCCACCCTATGAAAAGTCATCCAAACAACAAATCAATCGGTTCAAAATAAAGCTTAGGCTTACCTTTTTAAGTTTCTACAACCGGTTCGGTATTCCGACGGCACTCCATCTAACTAAATGACACAAAACACCTCAGATGAGAAATTTGAGACCATAGAATTGAAACTTATAATGAGTAGAAGAAGTTTCCTGAAGGACTTACAGGACGATAACGACAATTCGGGGTCAGAATCTGCTCCAGTATTCAGGAAATGTCACTATTCCTCCTCCTTCTCTCTTCTTTCTATTTTGTGTGAAGTTTTTCAGATTTTCCCTTCTCTCTATAGCTGGCCGAAATATCACATAAAGGGGAGGGAATGGTGGAGATTTGATCTTGCAATGTGATTTCATCTTAACTTGCCAAGTGTTGCAAGATTAGAGCCTTAGGTTGCCATTGTCTAAAAATAATTGGTCTTCTTTTTCTCTCTCCTAGGTGGCACCTTTTTCTGGTCAGGGGAATAGGAGACTAATGAATTCACCTAACTCCCGAGGTTCAGTGCTTGGAAAAGTTAATCGGGGGACCAGAGAATTCCCCTAACTTCAGCGCCACATGTCACCATCTTGGAATGCCAACCAAAAAGGCAAGAAGGACACCTCAAGATGAAGGGACAAGTGTCATATTCCAATTATATCAACAAAAAAAGTGTGAATAGTGTTTGTCATTATAATGTGTACATTGATGACAAGTGTCATCTTATTCATTCAAGATCATTACTCATTATGACCTACTTTATTAAAGCTACTTTAATAAAGTTACTTTATCGATGCTTACTCGGGATATTACTCCAATTTTGTTCGGGAATGCGACATGTATATTGAGGCTCGCCAAATGATGCCAGGTCAGTGTATATGTGTGTGGGCCCCACATGACGCTATATACCAGTGTCTACTTCAAAAATGCAAGGTACACATGTCTACCCTGAAAAGGCCATGTGCACACCTACACCGACCTATTTGGCCAACCTAATTCGTCCTTTACCTTATGACATAGCTAGGTGGTGTCTTCTACGAACCCAATGGTACCATATATATGTCTGGCACACATCTGCACTGACACTTTTAATCCTTTTACCTATGCGTACTAGGCCCTCTGCCTGGTAGGGCTGGAATCACATAGTCCTATCGAGTCCTTCATCTCTCAATATTCTTGGAATTCTTCCCGAATTGGGCTTAGTCGTCTGCCTGATATAGGCACATCCTTAAGTCTCTAGGCCCAAAATTTGGGATATTACACCCAGTGTTGGAGTGTGCCAGCCGGCGAGGTGCCCTTTTCGTTTTTTATTTTAAAAATTGAGGAGCGTTATAATAAAATTACCAAAACTTTAAAATTTCAATTTAATCCGTATCACTTCTCTTTTATTTACAAGTGTTAACATATATTTTTGGGATTTTAGTAATTGAATTGGAATTTATATTAGTAATTGAACTGGCGCCAAGGTTCTAAAATCCCGACTGGTCACAGGATCGGTTAAGATACTGAGTCAATGGTCAGTGGGTTAGATCAGAGTCAAACCGGAGTTAACCCAAGACCAAACCAATAATAAATTGAATATTTTAGACTTAGTAATATAAAATTCTAAAAAACTATTAAAAAAAATTGACTTTTTTAAAAAAATAAAAAAAACCCCAACCAGGACCGGTTTCCAGACCGGGTCTGCGTTTAAAAACATTGACAGGCACACGAAACAAAAGCGTTTTTGTTTTTCATTATTGTAATGTGATGGGACTCCGCCATTACGCTAAAACTAGAAAGTTCTGTGAGCCGCAGAAAAATAAAAGCGAGCGGGGCTTCATTAATATCTATGTGGCATCATCACCGAGCTCGCTCGCTCGCTCTCTCTCTCTCTCTCTCTCTTCGCTTAACTGACTCAATGAGTTATCGCGTTAATGGCTTTACCAGCACAGCCCTTTTTAGCACTTGTCGCAAACCTCACTTTCGCCGCTATTTTAGGTTAATTCCTTCCTTCGACGTTGTTCCCTCTTAAATCTTACTTTTCCTTTTCTATAAGCCCCATTTTTCTACCTCTTCTACTTTTCCATCTTCCAGTGGCTCTGTGATTAAGTCCATTTCTAAGGGTTTCGTTTCGTTTTGTTAGTTGTTGGAAACATTTGGAAATGGAAGAAAGAGTCGCCAACTCAGATCCCGAATTGATTGTGGGTGACCCTGATTCGCTGGCCAATAAAATTGCCTCAATTCGTTCGGCTGGTCCCCAGAAACTTCAGGTTTTTATATGCATTTTTTTGGTTATCAACGTTTCTCATTAGACCAGCGTGTCACATTTTTATTGGGCATTTCATATTTATATCGTCCAAGTGAAGTGGTTAGATTTAGTGCCGGGTGTTAGTTTCTATGTTCTTATCGCGCATAATCAATTTTTCAATTCATTATTATATTCACAGTTTTCTGATGCCAGGTGATTGCTGATTTTGATGCCACATTAACAAAGTTCTGGGTTAATGGAACTCGAGGGCAGAGTATGTTCTCTACGAAGCTTCTCTAATTTCTTACTCATTTCGTCGTTGCTTTTATGAAATTTCCTTTCTAAGGACGGGAGAAAAGAACATTCAGATGGATTTTAGGTCTATTATCACTAAAAGTGTGTAGGCAGTCATGGCCTTGTGCAACAGGTTAATCCAGAGTATGATGCCAAAAGACAGGAGTTATATGACTATTACCACCCATTAGAATTTTCACCAGATATCGGACTTGAAGAGAAAACTAAGCTCATGGAAGAATGGTATGTGACACAGTTCCCCATTGGAGAAAGTAAGCATCAATTTAGCAATAGTATTCAATATCGACACTAATGCTTCCTGCTTAAATTGCATAATCACTGATTATTTCCAATATGATATTAAAATTGAATCCGCAAGTTTATATCATGTATGCTAAACTAACTTTATCTTCTATAAGTCTATGAACAAAATTTTTGCAATAGAAAACTAAGCTCATGGAAGAATGGTATGTGACACAGTTCCCCATTGGAGAAAGTAAGCATCAATTTAGCAATAGTATTCAATATCGACACTAATGCTTCCTGCTTAAATTGCATAATCACTGATTATTTCCAATATGATATTAAAATTGAATCCGCAAGTTTATATCATGTATGCTAAACTAACTTTATCTTCTATAAGTCTATGAACAATCTTGTTTTTGCAATAGCCTACTTTGGTTTTAAACACTCAAATTGAAAATTGTTCATTTAGGTGGGGTAAAGTTCATGCTCTTCTAATTGAGGGGGGCCTTACAAAAGAGTCAATAATACAGTCTGTCGCTAATGGCAACATTGCTTTCAGGGAGGGTGTTTTCGAACTATTTGAGCTTTTGGAGGTATATTTGCTATCTTTTGGCAAATGTTCTGCATGCCATTCTTTCATATAGTGAATGTGTCTTATATAAAGTGAATCAAATGAATATAATTTCCGAATATTATCCACAAGCTGACATTGATTCCCATTTTCCATTTGTACTTTGCAGCAAAAAGGCATTCCTGTGTTAATATTCTCTGCAGGACTTGGTGACATAATAGAAGAGGTCTGCATGTTCAATTTTGTCTGATGCTTTATCCTCTGTTGTTATTTTTGCCTCTTAACTGCAGCGAATTCTTCTTTTGTTTGTAACAGGTTCTAAGACAAAAACTTCATAGAACTTTCGCAAATGTGAGGATAGTATCCAACAGAATGGTGTTTAATGATGGTGGTGGCCTTGTATCTTTTAAAGGTGCATCCATCTAGTCAATGTTGATTAGCTACATTGTGTTGGTTCTTCATGTCATTCTTGAATTGAAATTCATGTTTTAAACTCTTCATTTTGGAAGATTTTGTTTTTGTTTTTCTTATTTCCAACATGGGGTGGGGGAAATTTTTGAAAAACAATGTGGAGGTCTTCAGTATTTATTCTGTCGTTGATTAAATGAGGAACATCTTTATGAAGATGTATGTCACTTAGGATTTGGCAGATAGTGTTTTTAACTTTAAATGTATCCTGTTGTGTACTGCTATGTTAATTGATTCCATTCATGGAAGGAAGACAGCCAATGAGGGTTCTATATCATGTCAATACCTTAATATGTGAAATAACATTGTCAATGTACACAGGAATTCTTGGGTAACATCCTAGGTGAGCTTATGAAACCGCTAAGGCAATGTAAAGCAGACCAAATCCTTTAAAATATGAACCCGCAAGTTTCATTTATGTTAATTATAATGATCCTTCTGGAAAATGATGGGCTGGTAAAATTAGAAATTATGTACTTACGACACATGGGTGAGAATAATCCATCAGTTACTTCTTGTTAGATCAGCTAATTGTTCAGGAATCTACATGACTGAATCATTGCATTATAGCACCGCTAATACCTCTTGCTATTGCTAATAGCTGGCTTCAATCATAGTAGCATGTAAAGTAACATAAATGTTTGTCTTGTGGACACTTTATTAATAAGTACTTCCTATCAGCTTGCATATTTCTCTCGCTACTGCCCTATGATTATTGTCTCTCTGGGTGTAATCAAGTAATTTTCTGCTCCAGTTTCTACCAGGGAATTCTTCATACTGTAATATTCAAAATTTTGACACAGTCACAGACAAGGAATTTAGATTTAGTAACTTGAAAAAGTTACAGTGATATGCAATCCTTTTAAGTTACAGTAGCATGCTCTGCCATGCCAGAAAACACAATAATTAAATATATAATTATAATACTGTAAATTGATATGGACCTTATCACCAGAAAAAAAAAAATTGATATTGATTTTCCCATATAGCTTTCTTTGCATAATTACTATATTCTGAGGTAGCTGAATTGCAACATATTACTTGGCTGAATCTTTGTCATTGGCTTTATTATAAACCAACGGTCTTTTGTGGCTTTTAAAATCTCCCTTCTATATCTTCCTAATTTGAACATACCAACTTCATTCACAGGAAAAGTGATTCATAGCCTAAACAAAAACGAACATGCCCTTGATATGGCTACTCCTGTTCATATTCATTTGGGTGATGGGGATGATCCTAATGAAGACAATGCCTCAGTCAAGAATAGAACCAATGTTCTTCTTCTTGGTGATCACGTTGGAGACTTGGGAATGTCTGATGGTTTGAAATACGAGACTCGAATATCTGTGGGGTTCTTGTAAGTTAATAGTTTTGTTTTCTTTTGTTTCTTTGGCTGACAATAGTTTTGTTTTCATTTTTAAATAACAACATACAAAATTAAGGAAAAAAGCATGTAAAATTTAGCTCCTATTATGAAAGGAACATATGAATGTCATTGAGGGTTGATTATTTTCATGGTAATATTAGTTTTTAAATGGTTGGTTTCATGCCCTTGATAAAGACGGCGAACTACGTAGATTGATGGATTTGTGCGGTTTGATGTGTATAAAAATCAATACACACTTGTGTATCATCAAGACTTTTTTGTTTGCTCTGCTTTTCTGTATGTGCCTTGTGCCTTACTGAAAGAAGATAATTTGTCTTACACTCCTTAATCTGTAGTATCCCTTTGCCTTTTTGTTTTGCTTCAAGTTCACTGTAATATTCCACAAACATCAATATATCTAAGAAACAAAATATGTTGTTTGTGTTGTGGATGCTACTGTAAAGACCACCAACAACTATTACTATTTTGGTTGTTTATCTACTCTTTATCGTATAATGATGCAATGCGTCGTTGATACTCTATTATACTTAAGTTGCAACATAGTCAGATTCTTTGAAATTATATCACACGTCAGAAGAATGATGTGCAAAATGCAAATATTCTGCCTTTAATTAATCAGGTAATTTATTTCATGAAGTCAGTTGTGTAAATTTATGAAATTATTTTCCCCCCAAACTTTATTCAGGTATTCATTCTCTAAAAATAATTAATACATGCTTCATGAGTACACTAGGAAGAAAATGGACAGAAGAAAATAAAAATGAAAAACTTTTGCATTACAATTTGGATGGCTTCATGGTCTATCGTGTGTGTGTGTGTGTGTGTGTGTGTGTGTGTGTGTGTATGGAGAAGGATGAAAGGGATAAAAGCATAAAACAAATGGTCATATTGGACTGATGACTCCTCTATCTCTCTCTCACTCACAAATTTTGTTTACTCTGGTCAGTTGCTAGTAGGTTCATAACAAATTGATGTTCAACTGGTTTATGAAAAATGGTCAACACTGGGCTGAGTTGGAAGAGGAATAAATCAACTCTGTAGAGATATCAAAATAAGTATTCAATCAAGTTCTCTTGAAACTCTTTTTTTCAAAACGATGTTTTGTAGCTTTAATTCAAAGCATTGAATGACAGCATAAAAGTGGCATAATAGAGAAAACAGTAATATTTGCTAGCTCAGCTCATGGATACAAGGCCAAAGAAGATCGAAAAATAAATTATCATCATTAAAAAAAACTGATATCACCTGTTTTATGATCCAGATGTGGTAGTTAGATTTTTCTTTTTTTTTCACCCTTCTTCCTCTAATTCCTAATTGCATAATGCCACGAGCTACGTTAAAAATAGATATAATTCTCAGAGAAGCCTTTGATATTGTTTGGCTATTGCCTTCCGGTTTTATTGACTGTTTATCTTGTCTGCAAATGGACATCGTTATAGCTGTTCTTCATATTCTAATTTCTCTTGCTTGCAGTGATTTAGTGTTGTAGTTTTGAAAAACCAAGAAGTTACTAAGCTACTTTACCACATTCTTCTTATCAGGAATCACAACATTGAAAACTCACTTAGCTGCTATCGAGGATCATTTGATGTTGTTCTTCTGGTAAGTTTTCCAGATACATTGCAATATATCATCATATTTTTGGTTTCTTCCCATATGTATGACCACAATGGCAATGGTGTTCCCTTTCTTCTTCTTTCCTGCCAAATCAAGCCTCCGACGCTTTAGTTAAATGCATAACACACCAACCAAACCTCCAGAAGTCGCTTTGGCAATCAACTTTATGTCAAACTTAATGCATAGATACATCTGGTGATTGGACCGTAAGTGATAACTGTTTACTGTTTCAATTAAAATCTAATAGGTTTTACTGAAACCATATGTAGCTGACACCAACTTCCATTAAACTTGTTCAATTGGAGTGAACCAATGACAGAAGTTGTTTCATCCTTCTCAAAGTAGGTGCATGATTTAACTAAAACTATTTTTTGCAGAATGATGCACCAATGACAGAAGTTGTCAAGTTGGTCTATTCAATGTGCTCGAAGGAGGAGTAATCATTGCTACAGCTATGTATTCTTGCTGCCATCATAATTCTCTGTTTCTTCCTTCTCAAAGTAGGTGTGGTGATTTCATGTTTGCTATAGAGTGATCCAGTAGAGTTATCATATGTGGAAGAATGCGTATTATTTCTAATTTAGGTGCATTTGATTGTGGTTTCTGCAAGGTTCAAAACAGAATTATGACACTTCAAAATTCTTTCTTTATGGAAGCAATAATGTAATGCTGAGTTGTAAAAAGTGTCAGATATTATAATTTTGTTCGAGAACATGAATTATTCTTCACTCTTGTTCTTGTACAATAGAGTGGGATGTGGATTCAATGAAGTTGACAAATGGTGAATTTTTTTGACAAATTTAGAGAGGAGTATAGAATTGAAAAGTAAACTTCCTCCAAATTCACAGTTCTCAACTTCACTAGATCCAGATAGGTGATTAGTTATCTTAGGCCATAAAAAAATTCCTTAATCATGTTCACTGTCATTTGGTTTGTTCATACTTCATTCATCATGTCATTGCATTTTTCTCTGCTTTATGAATGCACGTCCGCCCGCCCAGAAGTGCTTGCAATCGTGCATGTGTGTGTGCATTAAATGAAAGAACAGTGATTGTGCTTTTTTGTTTTTATAAGAACAATAGTTGTATTTGATACCTGTTAAGTATCAATAATGATAGACAAGTATTTGAAGAATGATTTCAGTTTTGTGTACAGAAAATATTTGATGCTATGTTATGTATTTGAAAATAGTTGAATTGGAATTGATTGATGTGTGATGTGTACCTAAGTGGGATGGGGAACTTTACCCCAAAAGGTAGTTGATGAGATGAGAGAATCAACCCATTTAAATACTCCATTGAGCTTCCCATTCTATTCAACATGAGAGGTGGTATCCCATGTTATCAAGTTTCCATCATTGTGATTGTTGGATATGTAAGTAGGTAGAAGATGTGTGAGGATTTGGATGCTATATATTTGTAAGTATTGAGCATGTTGATTTTAAAGAAATATATAAATGATGTTTCTAGGCACTTCACACATTGGAATTATTCTTGTTAAAACAAAAACACAGAGCTCATCCTAAGGTATCACTTTTGAGTTTTATTAGAGAGTATGAATTCATCAGGGAATGTCACTTATAAGTCGAATTGAAAACATTAAAGTGGGACACCGACATTCGCAATGACGATTGACACAGACAGGAGAACCTGGACCGAAGGCCCCGCATGTGCTGCGAATGGTGCATTCTCCAGTGTTATTGCCCTCTATCCCTATTTGCTCTTTGCCAATCCCATTCACATTCACCTCCACTGCTCCCTTTTCTGCTCATAATTCCCATCCTACATCAAATTTTAATATATAATAGAGGTCAGAATATGCATATACATAGGGCATAATAATTATTTGGTGCCCAGAATATGATTAAACAAACAACATAAATAAATAAATAAACCAATCCATACATGAAAAATATCATTTTTCCCCTCTTGATGAAGCAAACTACGCACACAAATATATGAGCAAGTTACCTGACGGGATCAGCAATTAGACGACAAAGCAAGTTAAAGTGATGACTGAAGCTTTCGCCATTGGAATTGAGTTGAGTTTCTCAGATACAACAGCTCTATGGTTCTGTTGATGGAGAAGATGATGGATGGGGCTTAATTTATACAACAGATCTCGATAATTTGTGTTTTCCTTTTTAAGAAAGAAATATAGTGGGTTTTGATGGGTTTTTATTGGTTGATATTTATGACGATAAGAATGTATTATTATTAATTATCCTTATATGAGTATCAATTATGGAATGCCATCGCTCAAAAAACAAAAAAACAAAAACACGTATAGTTTACAAAATTTAAGGGCCTGCATTGTTTGAAGGGCCTATTTGATTTGAGGGGAGTGGATGAAAGGAAAAGGTAGAAAGTTACCTTATTTGGCTTGGTATGAGGGAAGAGAAGATTAGGGTTTTTTAGTGGTCCCTTGTTTGTTTTAAG